>CM053606.1:44066266-44122905 GCA_028646535.1 Procyon lotor | reverse complement strand
GCACGCGTCCTACTATGTGCCAGGCATACTGCGGTATATACTTTAGTGACTAAGACAATCTTTTCTCTGTAAAAGTTTACAGTCTAGCAGGGCAGACAGGTAAGCAAACAAGCTATTGGAACAGTGTGGTAAGTGCTAGAAGGGAAGAAGCACAGGGTCGTGAGGAAACACAGAAAGGGGACATCTAATCCAGAAAAAAAACCACCTCTTCCCTCATAAAATAAACACTTACATGGGGAACCAAAAAAAAAAAAACCCAAAACAAACAAACAGACTCTTACATACAGAGAACAAACTGGTAGTTGCCGGAGCGGAGGAGGGTGGGGAATGGGGAAACAGGTGACAGGGATTAAGAAATGAAAAGCACAGCCTAGGGACCACAGTCAGTAATACTGCAATAACATCGTGTGGTGACCGTGGGGACTCCCCTTACTGTGGTGAGCACTAAGTAATACACAGAATTGCCGAAACAGTATGTTGTGGGCCTGAAACTAACAAAACACTGCAGATTAATTATACTTCAGTAAAAAATGTTTAATTAAATAAATAGCACACATTATGCCTCAGATGGCCAAGCTGCAGGGGGAGGAAGAGCGTTCAGACATAGAGGCCTGGCGAGGGCCACGGGAATGAAGACCTACCGGTCCAGGGCTCCACTGGTGGGCATGCTGCGGGCAAAGCCTCGGACCCCGGTTTGCTGGAAATACGGAATGCTGAAGATGTTGGCAGCAATGACAGCCACGGAGTCTGAAGGGTTCACGAAGAACCCGTGCTTGCCCAGAATCATGTTTCGATCCTTTGGGAGAAAGGGGATTCAAAGGAAGAGCTTTTAATCACACTGCTAACAACCAAACAAACAAAAAAACAAAAACAAAACTATCTTACATTGGGAGTGGTAATAAAATTTTAAATTATGAAAACTGATACCTTATTCATAGTGGGTTCTAAACACCAGACTTGGTTTCTAATGGCTCTATACGGTACACCGCTACACCGAAGGCACCCCCATAAAACGAAGACTGTTTTTAATTAAAGCACAAACTCCTTCTGAACCAAAAACTCTGTTCTTCCTCCAGAGGCCAGCTGACTTGAACCTCCCAGCCCTTTTCCAAACTCTGGAATCAATCACCTCTCTCCCAGAGGAGAGAAGAGATCGACACAAGAAAGGAAGTATTGGCCATTCACATAGTTTGGTGGATGGAACCAGGCATCTTTCGAGGAACAAAGCAGATTTCTTCAAGAAAGGGCCCCTAAATCATGGCCGCTCCATCTGATGCAGGGCCCAGTGGAACACGCTGTCACCTTCGCTGCCTCCTTGCTGCCTGGTACAAGGAAGTACTCAAGTAACACAGAGTATGGAGGGGAAAACTCCCATTGTGCCCTGCTTCGGAAAGGGGCACTGCAAAATAATGTCTTGAGGGATCCTTTTAATTGTCCAAAATTTTGATATGGGAAATTTTATGTTTTTTAGGAAATAACGGATTCTAGCCAAATTTAACGAACAAGAACAATAAAAATATATTTTCGGCTAAGTAAAACATGTGTAGTACCAAGGATACAAACCTAACGAAAATATATTTCTTCCTTGTCTATTGTATAGTCACCAATGTAAATAAAACAGTCTGTTTATTAAATATACTAAGTGTAGAGAAGGAATAAAAGGTTAATTCTCTCATTATAGTTTTATCATTCACCTAATGCAAATGAACAAATGGGTATATTATAAGGCCAAAGCCTTTTCCAAGGGTTGAATAAGCCTAGGATGATTTTCTAGAACCTGACCAGCTCACGAAGCACCAGGTACTTCATCACTGAGCCCTGATCACCCTGCCATCTGAGAAAACAGGAATGTCTAGAACTAAACACGTGGATTCCATTTCAAGGACTCATTCTTATTCAAGAGGGTCTCTAATAATTTAGCCTTGACCCCATGTGCCGTGGGGACTCCTCGACAGTCACTCACTCACGAAGCCCACAGGGCCTGATGGAAGCAACTGATTCTCCCTGCTTTGTAGGACGAGGCCTGGCCTGCATCAGAGTTCACTGAAATGCCCTGGTACCCACCCCATCTCCATCAAAGGCGGCCCCGAAGTCATGCTCTCCTGTTTTCATGGTCTCCACCAGGTCGGCGGCGTAGGTGAGGTTGGGGTCAGGGTGGTGACCCCCGAAGTCCTCCAGAGGGACACAGTTAACCGCAGAGTTGGCGGGGGCGCCCAGTTCTTCACAGAGGATCTTCTTCACGTACGGTCCCACGACTATGTAAAATGTGAAATAAAGAATCAGAAACTATGATTCAATAAAGCATGTCAGGATTGGGGGAGGAGGTGGGGGCACTCTGAGGAGAAGGGCAGGAGGGAAAATGAGAACATAAAGTATACATTCAGGGGCGGGCGGAGAGGTAAGTCCGACTGCGATGGGAGGTTTTGCCAAAAGGAATAATGAGGGGCTTGATTGGAAAAGGTGGGGCTAGCTGAGGAAGGAAAATGGGGGAAGAGAGGGGAGTGAGTGTCTATGAAGGCCCTACTATGCACCTTGCCAGGGGCTTCCCAACCATTTTCTCACTCCTTCAAAAACAAAAAACGCTCATGACGTGGTAGAGCTTAGTGCTTAAGAGCCTGGACTCTGGAATCAGGGTGTCTGGGTTCAAATCCCAGCTTGGTTTCATCATGGGCTGTGCAACTTTGGGAAAGTTATTTAATCTCTCTGTGCCTCCAGCTACCTTGTCTGCAAAATGAGGATAATAACAGTAGCTACCTAACAGGGCTGGTGTGATGATTCAACAAGTTAATGGATAGGAAACCCTGAGGACAATACCTGGCGCGTACGTTATAAATATTTGCGTTATGACCATCACCTCTACTTTACAGATTAGAAAACCGGTCTGAGATGAAGCCATTTGCCCAAATTTACATATCTAGTAGGAGAGGGAGCTGGGGTTCGGAGCCCTAATCTTCCTACTATAGCCGGCTATGGGACAAACTGGTTAAAAATACAAATAAACAAAAGGAACTACCAACAAGAGGAAAACCCAGTCACATACTTTTATGGTGACATTTTGCACAACTACCAAGAACATTCATCTCTAAAATGCTGACAATGTGTTTTCATACGGACACCAATGCAGGCCACCGAGATCGGAATGGGATAGAAGACACTTCTCCAGTTAGGGGTCACAAGTTAAGGGGGCTATGGACACACTCCAGAATGAGGTCAAGGCAGCCAGGGCTGTGAAGGATATAGAAACTAGGCATTAGAGGAACTCCTGAAAGGGCTGGAGAACAAAGTATACTTCCTGACCAGCTTCCTCTACCCCACACCCCATCACAAACCCATTCTTTCTATTTTTTTTTATTTCTAGTTTTTATTTTAAATCTAGTTAATTAACATATAAAGCCCATTCTTGAGCCATTCTCCTCATTTCCCTAACATGACATCTCTGAAGCCTTCACGGCTCTGCTTTGCTCCGGCCGATGCCTCAGCTGGAAATGACCACCCTAGATCTTTCTTTCGTAAAAACTGAGTGGGTTGCCAACTTCTTCCAGAAAACCTCTCTTGATGCTGCCCGTCAGGCTATGCCTTCTTCCATACCCCAAAGAGAATACTTGAAATTCTATCTGCCCCTCATTTTGTTAGTAGTTTTCGACCCATCCCATTTCCCCAAGTCCCTGCCTACCCTCAATCACACACGTAGTAGGTAGTTCATACATGCCTATGGAATTATTTGAAATGACAGAATAGCTATTATCTAAGTAAGGAAGTAGACGCATCCTGTGGGACTCCAGAGGCAACTTAGGACTCAAAGGGGAGGCTCAGGGATGGAAGATGTCGGCCCACCAGAAGAAGGTTTTCTAACTGTGGCTTCGCAGTCTAACGGGAGGCCCTAATGGCACCACAGAAAGGGTTCGATCCCAGACAGAAAGTCTTCCCAACAAGGCATGCGGCTGGATCCTAAAACCAGGGAGAATCTTTCCTGCTCAAAGATTCTAAAATTCTAAATTTATTACAAAACATATAAATAACCTCAGTGCTCAGGAATTCCCATATTCCTCCATGTGAGAAAGCCTCACGGTTCTAGTCCACGATGATGGCTGCTGTCCCTGCTGATCTGGCCACACACCCACAGAAGAAGAAGAGGGAGAGACACCCAACTGTTGTTCCTGAATTTAATCCTCAGCTTGCGCTTGTAAGCTCTGCTCTTCTAAGAAAAGGCACATGTGGGGGCAGCTGAGTGGGGTATGGGACTCAGGAACATGTTGACCTCATCTAGCAAACGACTCCCCTGCCTTGGAATGGATGGGGGTGTTTAGGAAGAATGTAAGGTATCTTCTGAGGGGGAGGAAGCATCCACAAAAACAACTGCATGTTACTCAAAACCTGATGCTTAATGTGGAAACTCTGCCCTTCGCACTACCTTCCCACGAGGAATGTCTCTACTGTTTTTTGCTGTATACAGTTAGATCTTTACCTGTGTGAATAATGCTCTGATATGGTTGCAAAATCCCTAATTAAAAACCATGAAGCAGAGAGTCTTGAGAAAAGGCTTGTTAAAGCATCCTGGTACACGAGGTCGAGAGCAGCTTCCTGTCTCTGAGAGAAGGCAAGGGAAGAGAAATACCTCCGTGCATGGCATCGATGCGGATCTTCAGTCGGTTGGGACCAGAAAGCAGTTCTTTCAGTGCATTGAAATCAAAGATGTTCCTCAGCATGGTAGCGTAAGCTTCCACGGAATCCACAATTTCCACTGTGAGAACAAGCAACGTTAAAAGATGGGGGAACTAAACACATTAAGAAATATTATCCTCAGGGCACCTGGGTGGCTCAGCCGGTAAAGCATCCGACTCCTGAGTTGGGCTTAGGTCATGATCTCGAGGGTCGTGAGATCGAGCCCCGTGTTGGGCTCTGTGCTGAGTGTGGAGGCCTCTTAGGATTCTCTTTCTCTCCTTCCTTTGGCCCATTCTACCCTCTCAAAAAAATCTTTTAAAGAAATATTATCTTCTGAAATGATTATATTATTGTAGTACCCACAATAGCTACTTTAAAAGGATAATTATCAAGCTGCTCCAATAACCTCGATGTTACATGACCTCTTTTTCAATACTAACAATATTCCTGAGAAGCAAATGTTATTAGTCCTATTTTGTAGACAAGAAAGCTTCAAGCCTGAAAGGGAAGTAACTTGCCCACACAGCTTGGATGGGGCACACTCGGGATTTTTGACACAGGTTTGCCTGACTGTAAATTCTGCTACATGGCCACACTCACTCCTTGCCTGTCACCATAAGAAGCGTATTCTGGTGTCACAAGTAACAGGAAATGCAATGCCCACTTTCCTTTCCTTTTTCTAGCCCCGCTGCCGTGGGACTTAAGGGTAAAAAGCAGGGGAAAAAAAATTTTAATAAACCACTTTTCACATGTACCGCTAAAGGAATAAAACAAATATAAGAACTTAGTATTATTCTTGTTGAATGTGCAGGGGTCTGAACATTTTCAAAATGTTGAGAGTTGAAGAAACTCTCTACAGGTGTTTTCTAAACCCTAAGCATGTCTTCCAGACGTACCAAGGCACCAGATTATCTTTGTTAGGATGCAACTGCAAGCTCTCAATGGGTAGGTTTAAACAAAAAAATGCATTCCATCAAACTGTGATCCAGAGGAAAGCGTACACATCAGAAGAGCCAAAATGCAAGTCGCCTTACTATCTCATCCTTGTTGTGTTAATATGAACAATGTTAGAAACACTGACTCCACCAATTACTGGTTATACCTTGGCATTCAACCACAGAATCTACCACAGCTGCCTGTGTGGGGAGTTTTAATTTAACCCCCAAAATGGCTGACTTGGATTTTACTGAATATCAGGGCAGAAAAAATAAAGATTCAAAGCCCAGGCTTTGGAATCATTCACACTTCAGTCTGAATCTGGTTTACCACTCACTCACTGAGGGATCTTAAGCTTGTCACAAAAGCTCTCTCAACCTTTGTTTCCTCATCTGGAAAAACTGAATACAGGTAGTGCCGCCCTCACGGGGCTCTGTAAGAATAAAGTGGGATAATGCATGTTGTGAGCTTGGCGTACAGTAAAAGCTCAATGAAAGTTAGCTTTGGATGTAATCTTACAGGTCATCTAGTCAAGGCTATTGGTCTTATAGGTATGGAGGCCAAGGCCTAGAAAATTGGAAATGATTTACCCAAAGTCACAGGGCTGATTCCTGGTAGCGCCCCGAGAGCCCAGGCCTCTGGATTCCCAGACCCAACTCCAGACCTGCTAATGAAGGCATGCAAAGCTTAGTGACCACAATCTTCCTGAAACTGAAGACTCATTGTATTAAAACCTTGAAAGGCAAACTGTTCAAGTTGGAGCTAGAGAGGGCAGGAGAGGAGGAGAGTCAACATGCCTGTGAATGGTTTGAACTTGTTTTCCAGGTCAAACTGCTGCTTTCCCAGAACTCCAAGGTCTACTTTCAGGTCAGGGCAAATTGCATATTCTTCAATTGTCTTGCTGATTTGGAAGATTTTATCAGTTATTGCTTCTGGAGCGGGACCTGGAAATCAAAGAGCGAACCGTGGGTCATTTCGTGGGACTGGCATGAAAACACAAAGACCACAGAGCTCATCCATTCCTCTTCCCGAGCACGTGCGCCAGTCCATCATTTAGGCAGCAAAGTGTCAAAATTTCCTAAAAGAAAATATCATGTTAATGTTCATTCGTGCACGGCTTCTTATATACAGGTACAGCAGAGTGAGAAGCATTCTGCTGTCACCAAAAGGAAGCAATTCCCTTGCAAAGGATCACCTCATGAACAGAAATCGACTACCCTTGAAATGACAGCAAACTCACCTCCATTGGAAATATTAAATTTGATTCCAAAATCTCCATTGGGTCCTCCTGGGTTGTGGCTGGCTGTCAAAATGATCCCACCGATGGCTTTGATCTTTCGAATGATGCAGGATACGGCAGGGGTGGAGAGGATTCCGTTCTGCCCGATAACCAAGCGACCAATCTAAGAAAGGAAATCCAGAACGCACACTTTAACATCGATAAATCCAGAGCCCCTGCACAGAAATACCAACACCACAGGCAGATGGACAACGAAATAGTATTGAACCAGAAAAGGTGTTCTTTAATGAACACCTACAGCTTGGGTTATTGTTCTTTTACTATGAAGTAGAACGTTAGTGTTGAATACAATCATCACTGAAGAAGAATCAGCACTGTGGAACAAAATCATTCCTTCGCAAAGCCATTCCTTCAGATAGTTTTTTGGGACTTTGTAGTTTTAAAATAGTGTGTGTGGTCTGGGGGAGCGCTAAGACTCTGGCAAGAAAACACAGAGTATTTGAAACACAGTCTTTCCAGACCGGGTTCATAATTTTCACTGAAAAATTGTTAGAAAACCCACAGTTTTATCCGGTTCAATCATACTTTCAAACCACACTGAGGGGAGAAGATATAAGTTTAGCTAGACAAAGGAATTCTACCCAAAGAGAAGGCTTTTTGTAAATTAAAAAAAAAATTTTTAAGTGAAAAGGGCAAACCTTATATGAAGAGTTTAGAATATGCAACTCATAAACTTATCTTTCCAGGCAAGTCTGGATTTTGATAGGGTGGCCTCCTCTGAACAGGACAGACCTACGCATGTGGGGGTTACCACATGGGTTACCCGCTGGGCCGAAGGCAGAAGATGCTGGGGGTTATTACTGATTAATCCAATCAAAAAGACCTACAGGAAAGGGCTCCAGCTGGTCCTTTGCTGTGTTCTCAACTCGCCTTCCCATATCTCTCACAGATGCTATCGGCACAGCAACTAAATCTTCCTTCACTAAAACCTAATTTATATTTGTTTCAACACGACCCAAGCTGGAAAACAAGGAAGTCCCATCAGTTCCTTGAACATACTTGGAGAAAACCTGACGACTACATCAAAAGATTTATAAAAAGAGGAGTGTGTGCCCTCATTCCATTTTCCCTTCTGAGAGAAGAAAGGGACAGGGATGTTTTAAACATTTCCATTTGGTATTTTTTTCTGCCCCACCCAAGATAAACATGCTTGAAGAAATGACTTATGGTAGAAGATACGTCTAATGATACCTGGGTTCCCTGGTTTCTGGGACTGTTACCTCTGCACCCCTACAAGTCCCTGAAAGCTGGCCTGCCTCATCATCAACCCCTTGGCTGCCAATCATCTCCCAGGAAGCAGCTGGCTCATTTCAGTCACCTCTTGGCTCTCATCTGTCCATCTCAGAACAATGTTCGTGAGACTAATACATTTGCTCTGCCTTGCCTCCCTCAGGAAGTGGTGATGAGCAGGGCAGGTGCTATAACTAGGCTCCTCAGTAAACTAGAGGGACCAGCAGGCAGTGTGAAATCAGTATTAATGATTATCACTGAGCCGCAGAGCGCTTTCTAAAACCCATGGCATGATCGATTCATTCTTATAGTTGCTCCCTAGGACTGCTGTGTAGACAAAGAAGCTGGGGTCCAAAGTTATGACGCTGCCCTTCATTCACTCTTGCATTCATCCAAAAGCAATAATAACAAGTGTTTATGGAAAGGTGGTATGGGAGGCACTGGGAGAGATGACAGAGCAAGGTCACGTGGCAAATTAGTACCCACAGCTGGCCACTAATAGCTAACTCAATACAGTGCGAACAGTAACATCTCACCCTTCTAGCGCTTTCTGGGTTCTGATAAGAGTGAAAGTCTATGGTTGAGCAGTTCCATAATTTCAATAGGAGGGGCTTAATTAGAGATGGAGTTATCTGGAAATTTTACTTGCACACACTTGCACATTAATTATACTGACCTGTACTCAGATCTTACATGTATTTGGTATGGAGAGGGAGACTGGTGAATGAATATTAAGCTGCACCACCCAAGTCATCCCTTATTCAACCATCCTTTAGGGTGAGATCCGCAGTGAGCAATGGTCCAAGAATGAGGGGATTAAGTCAGGGGTAAGAATAAGAAAGTCAAGAAACAGAAGCAAGGGAAGTCCATGGCTCTCTCTCCCTCTTCAGCCCAAGAAGACGTAACAGCGGATCAAAGTCTCTCATTCCAGAGAAGAGTCTATCCTGTGAATCACCCTTGGGAATGTTAATCCTCAACCTGATACTGAGGAGATATTACTCTATTACTCTCCTTCCCTTGACAATATCTGGAGAACTACAACAGCTCCTGACTCAGTCTCCCCTTTCTCTCTCCCACCTGTACCTCCAATTCATCCAACTCAGGGCCACCTCGTTCATCTTTTTAAACCACAGTTCTGTGTCCCTCCTCTATGCAAAAACCTTCCCTGTACTATACGATCCAGAAATTCCAATTCTAGCTGTAGACACGAAAGAAAACAGATTCAAACAGATAACTTGTACACCCATGTTCATAGGAGAACTATTCACAATAGCCAGAGGTCCATCAGCAGATGAATACATAAACAAAATATGGCGAATACACACAGCAGAATATTATTCAGCCTTAAAAAGGAATGAAATTCTGATACACGCTACGACGTGGATGAACCTTGAGAACATTATACTAGGTAAAATAAGCCAGACACATAATGACAAGTGTTGTATGATTCCATTTAAATGAAATTCATAGAAGACGGCAAATTCACCGGCAGAAAGTAGAACAGAGATTGCCGGGGGCTGGGGGAGGAGCAATGGGAAGTTATTGTTTTGTGGGTACAGAGTTTCAGATGGGATGAGAAAAAAGTTCTGGAAATGGATAATGGTGATGGTTACAGAATATTTTGAGTGCATTAATACCACCGAAGTGCACACTTAAAAATGGCTGACACACTAAGTTTTACGTTATGTATACTTTACTACAAAAAAATATATGCATTTTTAGGGGCGCCTGGGTGGCTGCCTCTCTGCCTACTTGTGATCTCTCTTTCAAATTAATGGGTGAAATCTTTAAAATATATATATATATACATATATATATATTTATGCATTTTTAAAAAAGAAAAATCCCTCCCTCGCTCCCAAGTGTCTACCAACTTACAGAAAACTCCCTCCACCTGGTACTGGAAGTTCCCCCATCAATAGCCTTTTCCTGTTGCTTCTCCCTCCCGCTACTCCTTCCCATATAACACGGTCACACTACCAGGAGAGATACCTCACTGTTTACGCACCATTTTATCGTCCAACATGACAGGGAGCAAACTTAGTTTTCTTTTTAAAAAACAGGACCTGGTGTTTTCTTATGTTTCACAAAAAAAAACAAGTTCCATGTTTTTTGCCCTGCTAGTCATATACACATATTCTTATTTCTTTTTTTTTAATATTTTATTTATTTATTTGACAGAGGGAGAGAGATTACAAATAGGCAGAGAGGCAGGCAGAGAGAGAGGGAGAAGCAGGCTCCCCGCTGAGCAGAGAGCCCGATGCGGGGCTCGATCCCAGGACCCTGAGATCAGGACCTGAGCCGAAGGCAGAGGCTTTAACCCACTGAGCCACCCAGGCGCCCCACACATATTCTTATTTCTAAACATAGCTGTATATTAAAAGCTCTGGAGACCAAATGAGATATCAGTTCTATAAATGGCAGCCCACTGATGTCTTATTTTGTACATTAAAATTTCCCATACTACTTAGCTCACAGAAGCATCGTGTAAAAAAAACTTGTAAATGCAGGCAGCTCTATACAAATAAAACCAAAGGGAAACTTCTAACAAAGGCAAATTATATTCTACATCCATAAATGCACCAGATAAAAGTGTAATAAAGAGGGAAAAAAATGAAATGATCTTCATTTAGCTCACTAGGCTGAAGAGGCTTCCAAGAATCTGCTTAAGGGTGAGGTGGGTATCGACAGAGGTGAGGAAGGGACGATGACTTCTACCAAAATCTGTGGCAATAAATTATCTTTCCTTTACGTTTCCTCCCTAGAGCTCTGTCCACAATCAAAGGGATGTTACAGGAGTCAGAATTGAGGATATGTTAGAAAAAGAAGGAATCGAACCATCTAGGAGGTGACAGGTTTTATCAGATTCAAGTGCCTTATTGGTCCACTAAATGTTTTACGAAATTCAGTTTGGTTGCATGACTGCTTTAAATGCAACACTATTTTAAATAAAGAATGCCCTTGAGAAGATTTGAAAATACTGCTTGGGCTGCCACAGCTCTAACAAATAGGCAGTTACCATATTTAGTCAATTATTATCACTTAAATGTATTATTTAGCAAACCCTCAGATCGTAAATCTGAGCAAGTCTATAGGGTCTGCCTGAATTACACATTCCTACCACCTCTTCCAACATCCTTCAGCTCCACACAAAAATGAAATGAAGCCAAATATATCACAGCAAAGGGGACAGTGTACCAGATGCACTCAATGATCTAGATATATGCGGAGAAATAATGTTCCTTTCGTTCTTTCTCTAAAGATTAAAAGCATCTTAATAACCGTTCCCTTTGCAGCGCTCCTCAAAGGTGAAATTTATAGCATGTCACATTTTATCTTAAAAATGTGTATGCTTCATAATAATTTCATATTTGAGTGCTTTATCAGCAATTTTTACATGAGAGGCATTCAGATTCCGAAACTGAGTTGGAAGGAAACTTAGCATTATAAACAACAGGATCTACAAACATTTTTAAACTTAATTTGGTGGTGTGTTTTTGGTTTTGCTTTTAATTTGGGTTTCGCAATCACACCTGCTTGGCGTATTATTTAAAACAGACTGACGACGAATGCCCAACACATTCGGTTGCCATGCTAAATTTTTATGTTCTCAGAACCAGAGTCCCTCCCAGAAAGGAAATACAACAGATTTTTAAAATTTGTGAGTTCTGAGGGACCGTGTGCTCTAAATTATTGCTAAGTATAATCTAAAGCACTGAAAATATATTTTCGGTCCCACAGAGGAATCTGCAGAGCAAAAACAGCAATGTCCTGATGCCCACCTTCCGGCAAAGCAGTGGGACTGTGCAAATTGTTGGATTATCAAGATCAATGCCTTCTGGCGCAAGATTCCTCCTGATTTGGTTAATTCAGCCAATGCAGTTTTTCACAATGCCGAACTCTCAGCAGAGCCTCCTTATATATTATAGTCTTACAGGATTATGAACTCTACCCTGCTGCACAAATTCGCCGCACACAGGCCTTCTTTGTGTCCAAGGTCATTATAAGCAGGTTCCCCTGTAACAGGTCCTCTTGGTAGGCTTGCACCTAACATTTTCCAATCCCCTCCTGGCATTTCTGCATGACTACCAGGATCCACAAACAACAGCGTGCCCTGGCTTTTGTTTTCCTGTTTGACAAGTGACTGAACTTCAACAAGGAAGCTATTGAAAGAAAACAAAATCCTCCTCTCTCCACTACTCATTAGAGCCTTCTTACACAGGAGAGGGTACCCCTCGAAACTAGGTTAGAATGTAGATAAGACAGCTTAAGGCTGGGGATCTGCTTTAATGTTTAAAAAGCAGCAGGTTATTTTTTTAAGCAAAAGGCACAGAGTACAACACAAAAGGAGCCGAACTTACATTCCTATATCCCAACATGACTAATGTAATTTCAGGAGTAATATCACAATATATGTTCTCTGAAGTCACAATGAAATGCTAACTGGATGTTAGTAGATCTGAAGTGTAGACAACATACAAATCTTTGTACTTTTGCATATTTCTGCAAAATGAAGAAAGAAGCATATGTGGAGAGCCAGAAACATAACAATAATTATCGTATACCAACCCCATTGGCGGCCGCCATCTGCACTATTGTTTCTATCGCCGATTTATTAAAATACCGCCCATCTCCACCAACCACCAGTGAGGATCCCTGGCGATCTTTAAGGTCTATGGAAAAGAAGAGACTCTGGATGAAATTCTCCAGATAACATGGCTTCGCCTCAAAACAATAGGTTTTCTTCCGTAATCCACTAGTTCCTGGTTTCTGGTCATGGTAGGGTGCGGTAGCAAAGGTCAACAGAGGGAGAGGACCTTCTTCCATTTTTCTGTATTTCCCAGAAATCCATTCATCAAAATTACTCATCTTTCATCTTCACCACTTGGCTCAGCGAGGGTGTCCAGGGAGTAGGCAAGGGTCCTCAAAATAGTCTGTCCGACCTGAAGCTGCAACAGTGTCATCTGAGTAACCGAAATAGAGGTCGATCACTCTCAACGAGGAAGCTGGGCTAAGCCCTTGCTGTCGTCACCCCTGGTGGAGAGTTAAGAGCCACACACCCACCCACACCCACATGCAAAGCACATCTTCCAAGTTGTTTTGGTGAGGACACTTCTGCCCACATAACCACGCCAAATACCCTTCAATTATTTTTGCCCCATCTCCCCTGCTAGATAGTTCAAGGATATGCCTGTGGCAGCCTTCGGTCACAAACACCAGATGGCTGCCGGACTCCACTCGCAGAACCCAGGCAACGATGGAGCAAGTGCAGTCCCCAAAAGCAGACTCGTCATGAACAGGACACCCTGGTGTGGCTCCCGCTGCCCCTGACACCCCTTAACGCAGAGCCTCTCCGGGCACTTGTCTCGGAGAAGGCTATCTGCTGCTACAGTTGTCCCATGCCATCCGGCAAGTTAAAGGTCAATCTTAAAATGGAAGTGAGGGATCTCAGTTACCTCTGGTTTCCTTACATCACCATCATTTTGATACCCAAGTAATTTTTTACTTCCCACATGCAATTCCAGGTGGAAGGAAGAAAGTCACCAAACAGAACAGATTTATTCATTGCCCACCAAGGATTTAACAAAACTGTATTCAGCTTTGGAAGAGGAGATACCTACAAATATGCCTTGAATGATCAATAGCTTGGTCATTTCTTTGAACTTAGAGAAATGTGGAAATGGAAATGCACAAATCCTTGAAAACGCAAGAGAAACAGGGAGGGGGAAAAGTATGTTTTTCTAAGTGCACGAGGTTTGATCAAGTTATAATCTGGAAAAATAATATGAACATAAGATTAAATTTTGTGTTTTCATTTTCTCAGGTTTTTTTAAATTTTATTTTTATTTTTTTTCCTCAGGTTTGTTTTTTTTTTTTTTTTTAAGATTTTATTTATTTGACAGAGAAATAGCACAAGCTGGGAGAGCGGCAGGTAGAGGGAGAGGGAGAAGCAGACACCCCACCGAGTAGGAAGCCCAACGCGGGGTTCAATCCCAGGACCCTGAGATCATGACCTGAGCCGAAGGTAGAGGCTTAATGACTGAGCCACCCAGGCCATTTTCTCAGTTTTACATAGAATTGGCTTTTAAGACAACATTTTTAGTGAAGCAGGTTAAGTCCTTTGCATCTGAAGAACCGAGGATGTTTTAAAACATTCTACCTAAATAAATTCAATATCCAACCCCATTCGATTCCTAAGATTTTATTAATGATCTATTTAAATGCATGCTTCCTTATCTAATTCAGCAGAAGTCGACGATTAAGAAACTCCACTGTCAAGGTTTTGGTGAACTTGTCAAGGATGCTTAAAAAGTAAACCAGGGCTAGTTACACCACAGGTTTGGAGAGTCTGACATGCACTGGAGTCCAGGTTCTCAAGCGAAACATGAATAATCCCTTGATAAACAAAATCTGAGCATTTTTCTACTAACTTGTCAAGCAAGGTCCAAAAGCAAACAGGACTGGGAGCAGCAGACTGCCCTCTCCGCTCAGGGGGCTGCTTGGTGCAGGACCAGCTGAGCGAACAGGTCCCAGAGCTGAAAGCAGCCGCTGGCAGGCAAGCCTGGTCTCCTTCAAAGGGCAAACGGTGTTGGTCCAAGTGCAGGGAAGGCCTCAAGACATACCAGTAAAACAATTCGCAAGATCACATCTATTAAGTCGAAGAGCAGTTGGCCAAGGGACACGTTTTATACTTTATTTGGGGCATTTATTTACCTTTTAAAAATAAAATGCTTTAGAAATTAATTTATGAACACAGCGTACTGTGTTAACTGTAGTTTACATACCCACTGCTTGCAATGACAATAAAGGCATTTTTTAAATTCTTTTTTTTTTTAAGTCTGCTGTCAAGTTTTCTCTGGTTCTAGATAGGTCTGTAAATTCGGCCAGCATATGTGTCTTGACATATTTAATAATAGATCAAGATTTATGAAATATCAACCCAATAATCTTTTCACTGGGAATAACAGAGCAATGGCCACATAATTGGTAGTTTTCTTACCAAGTTCTTGAAAGCCCAGGGTAGACCTGGGGCACTTGGTCATCAGGGTGCTCCAACATCCCCAGATGGAGCTTCTTTGCCCACTTACTCCAGCATGTTCTCTGCTAGTGGTCTGCTACTCTCTTGGTGGAGCTCAGTTCCTGAAGCTGGAACCAAGAGAGTTAAACATTTTGCTGTTTTTTTTCTCCCATGCACTGAATTTATTTACAGTTTATGGTAAATGCAAATCAATGTCATAAAATGAAGAGTTATGAAGAATCAAGGCATAATTATGCAAATTCAAAATAGATGTTCAATACAAAAAACTACAAGCATAAAAGTGGTTTTGTTCACAGCATGAGATCCAACAGCTCTTGCTTCAAAGGATAGGAAATGCTTTTTTTCCTTGAAGACTGTGGCCATATCACACACTAAAACGCCTCAGCTTATCGGTGTGTTTTCATAGGAACCATAACTTGTTTCTAAAAATTTTACTTTTACACCATAAGTGTTGTAAAAGCTGTACTTCTCCAGAATTAAACCTGCTCTGGGACACAGCACGTTTCTAACTATCTAAAAACTAACTGATAAAGTATTCCAAATGTAACTGTTCTGATTCTTAAAAGTTAAAAACAAAAACAATAACAAAAAACACTTTCTGGGCACCTGGGTGGCTCAGCTGGTTAAGCGTCTGCCTTCGGCTTAGGTCATGATCCCAGAGTCTAGAGATGAAGTCCCGCATAGGGCTCCCTGCTCAACAGTGAGTCTGCTTCTCTCTCCCTCTCTGCCCCTCCACGTGCTTATGCTCATGTGCTCTCTCTCAAATAAATAAATAACCTTAAAAAAAGATTATCCTATTTAAAAAAATAACTTTCCAAAGTAGCTTAGAAAAAAATATTGCAAACTTGGTAATGTGGTACTCTTCCAGTAACCTGATATGCCATCTTGGGGCTGATTAGTATTTGCCTCTTAATTTCAAGATTTTTAAATATACCTTCCCTGTAGATCATCTCTATATTTTAAAAATTATTTAATGCAGAAGAAAAGTTCTGCGTGACCGAGCCCTGACTGAGTACCAAGAGATCAAACATGTCTAACCTGTGGAATCAGGTCACTAAGTGAATCCAGTGGGTGAACTCAGTGCATCCCTCATGCATGGAAATATCTAGGCACATGGACCTTTCCCCCTCCCTGGGGGTGTGATCCAGTCCTCCAGCAAGGCAGGGATTGGGGAAAATTCCCTCTCATGGCTCTTGTACATGTCAATGAATACCCAGCAATTTAGGCGCACGCTGAGTGTGAGCCTCCAGAGGAAAGAGTTCTCTACCCCAGAACAGATAGTAACACTGTCAGCAACTATTTACGTCTGGGATGGTGTTGGTCAATATGCAAAACTAAAGCAAAAAGATATAACCCTTGCCCTAGAAAAGCTTCTATTCTAAAAATTCGCCTGAGTCGTAATTTTATGGACACTGTAGAACTCAACCCCATATAAAAATATTACCAGAAGCAGCAATGTTAGATGAACTGTGAAGTGTGGTAAAAAAGAAGGGGCATTAAGAACATGAAGCTTCCTACGACGTGTAGACTAAGTGGGGCAGCTATTAAGAAACTCATTTGTTTTAGCTCTCCAGCAAAGGTTGAACTTCATCTTCGGAAACGTTACTGTCGAGCATAGCGAACCCAATTTGGGCTAATGAATTCGCCTGCATTGCCAGTACTCCTTCACAATGACACAAATTACGTTTAAACCATATGGGGGATTTAAGGATTACTCCCTTCAGACAAGGAACTTTCATATAGGTCTTGGGTCCCATCAATTTCACGATGGCAGAGTTATGAACCCCTTCACTCCCGGCCTCACAAAGACTCCAGCTCCCGTTCTGACCTACAGATACCTTCCTAGTAGAACACAACAGAAACCGTAGACTTGCCCATTCTTGAATCCTTCTATCTTTCCTCCCATCGGTAAATACTTACTGGGCCGCTGACTACCACGTTCTTTAGCTTATGCCACTGGAGTAGACATGGGGAATGGGATGGCTAACCCTGTATCTAGGTGGAAGCACTAGAAAGAAAGCTAGTAATTGGGCTAAGAGCAGTGGGGATCATCAGCCCCCCGGAACTTTAGACAGCTGAGGGTGCCTGCCTGAGTGGTTCAGGTGTATGACCCAAGTGATAGGAAGACACTCATTCATTTCTCCCACCAACAAAGGTAAGCATGTCGTGAATGCCAGTCCCGAGCTAGGCATCGCAGGATAATGCAAAGGCCACATGTTTAGGAGCCAGGCATAACCAGGGCTCAAAGCTTTGACTTTCAACTGCATGAGAAATTTGATCTTGAGCAAGTTACTTAACTGCACCAAGCCTGTAAAATGGGGACAGCTCTCAAGGCTGTCCCGGGAATTATATCAGGTAACATGTGTGAAAACACATAGTGCTGTGTCTGGCCTCTAGCAGAGGGTCAGTAAATGGTAGCCCCTCCCCTCCCCATCCTCAATCTCCTCATCTCTACAATGGGATCATACCTGCCTCACAAGGCTTTTGTGAAGACAACCTCACCAAGTATCTCCGGAAGCCTTTGTGAACTAGAAAACAGTGTAAAGATATGAATTTTTTTTTTCATGTTCAGGAGGTGGAGGAAGAGAGAAAAAAGTGCATGGACCTTTGTTCTTCAGAAGTTCAGATCAGAGGAGCCACCACTTGTGGTGGCCTCAGTCCTGTCCCAGAGGCGCATGCCCAGACCTATGGCCCTTGAGAGGTTACAGAAATGGGGTGAGACTGGAAAAAGAGTTGAGGCAAGGCCACAAAGTCTCCTGAACCACACTACAGTGTATTTTGTAGGCACCAGAAGCTACGGAAGTTTTTAAGCAAAAGGAATCTAAACTGATATGCTTTTGGAAAGTTAACTGGCTGCCAATGGTGCATCAAATACCTTTGAGAAGGACAGACTGGATGAACAGGCTGCAAAAAAGGATTCCTTCCTCAGCTGGGGTGGCTCTGAGGATCTTGGTCGGGGGGGGGGGGGGGGGGGCGGGGATGGGGTCTTGACCAGAGCTGCTTATCTGCCAGCCTCCTGCACGAGACTTCAACTTGAAGTCCTGGGGCTACTTTGAGCCCTGCTCGGATTTTTTTCCTCCAAGGTGAAGACACCCCCCGAATAACCTCTTTCCTCAGACCCTTTCTCCACACACTGTCTTCCACCCATTCCCTCTCTTCTCTGAGAACTTCCCCCTAGCCACTCCGCAAAAGTAGACTCCTAGAGCCACGCTCGACTACAGGACCCTGGTGCCAGGCCATGATCACCAGAGGTGTATGTCTGACCCAAGTTAGATCACTCATATTTTCCCTCCCAGGAATCTAGAATTCGGACTCAAAAAAGTACAGATTCAATTTAGTTAGTCTTTGAACTAACTGGGAAGGTCGGTAAATTCAGGAGCTGTGGGGCAGGGACACTCGTGTCATGGGAATAACCATAAATGGTGACCAACGGCCACACAATATGGGAGAATACCTAAATGCTGGGCAGGAGACAACTCTGGCTGATTTAGACATCTCTAAGATTTGCAGGCCCAGTGTATAGAAAGAACTGGAAAACAGTTCGGAATAGAAGCAAGCATTAAATAGGTTAGATGAATCTTCTCAAGAGGGCAGGGATTGCAGATTCAGTAGACATGAGACTTAGGGAAGGTGGTCTGTGAACGCAAGCTGCATGACACTCCCTATTTGGCATTGTGTTCTGGACTGGGGTGGTTTCCTTCTCAGGCCTCCAGCCAACATGCCCTTCAGCCAGCTGACAGTGTCACCCCAATTCAGTGGGAAAGATCACTCCTAACTGGTGGGGTGAGAGACTGGTTTTTGAAGAGGGCATTTTTTTTAAAAGATGTATTTATTTGAGAGAGTGTGAGAGAGAAACTGCACACATGCGCACACGTGGGGGGTGCAGGGGGGCGGGGGAGAGGGGAAGAGAGTCTTGAGCAGACTCCAAGTGGAGCGTGGAGCCCAACACAGGGCTCAATCTCATAACTGTGAGATCATGAGATCAAGACCATGAGATCACTACCTGAGCTGAAACCAAGAGTTGGAAGCTCAACTGAATATACCACCCAGATGCCCCTTAAAAAGGGCATTTTTAAACATAGGGAGATTTAGAATTAAGTGTGGATATGAAGTAAATCAAACTCATATAGCGTAGAGATAACAAAATAAATCAGACTTGGAGCATTAATATTTTTGCAATAAGTCTGGGAGAAAAACCTAAGTATATTTGATATTTTATGTATCTTAGGAGAATCTGGGATATTTATCTAACAGATTAGTCTTATATTTCCAATTTCTAATGTGTAGTTGAGTAACCTATTTTGACTTATGATTTTAAGTTTGAGGTAAGAGAATTTTATCAAAATTATAAACACTGGAACATTCGAGAAAACTGTACCATACTTACAGTTTGAAGTTTAAATCATCAAATGCAGACAATTTGCTGTAGTGTTTCAGGGAATGGGTTGTGAGGTCCTACTGACAGCTGGAAACCCAGCTCTGCTGGTCACTAGCTGTGTGACCTCGGAAAAGTCATTTAACGTCTTTGTGTATTCATGGCCTCATCTGTAAAAACAGGGAGAGTAAGAGACCTCCTAGCTCACTCGCTGTCTGCAGTCATGGTTGAATGAGATAATACACAGAAAGTTCTAAAACCAGAGCTGGTATAGGATGCCACTTAGTACAATAGTAAGTACCACTTACTAGTTGGGTGACCCTGGGCAAAAGACCCAGCTTCTTGGGGGCCCTCACTTTCTCATCTTTAAAATGGGGACTGAAAATAATACCTGTTTAGACTTAGAGTGATCACTTTGCACAAATATATAACACAAATATCAAATCATTATGCTGTACACCTGAAAGTAATATGATGTTACATGTCAATTATACCCCAATTTAAACAATGCATCCTTTAAGGATAGTTAAAGAAAGAAAATAGTATATACTGCACGGTTTGTCGTATAAAGACAATGAGTTAATAAATGTAAAGAACTTGGCACTGCAGGTCCTGTTGTCTTGTGAGCCCTACATAAGCCCTAGCTTTTATTACTATCCTGAGTCAATCTGAAACTCTGTAGCCGTGTTTCATACCTATCTACGGTCTATGTGTTTTAATGGAGTTAGGAAATGTCCTTTAAAGAAAAAGAGAAATTGTAATAAACTATAAAGAAGGTACAAAGTCTGAAGAGTTCCAAGGGCTGGATGGCTCAGAGCTGTGCAGAGTCTCAGGCTCAAAAAGACTCCTGGAGCCTATTTTGAAATTAAAAACAAAATCGTTGCATCAGAGCATGCACATCCTTTAGCATCTGTCGGTCTGCTGTCCATCTGTTTATCCACCCATGTATCCAGCAGTTTCTGCATAAACTGACTTGCTGCATTCATTTCACCAAACGCTATGCACCATGGAAGAGGACAGACCCAAGCTGTCAAGGAACTTTTAGTCTAAAAAGAGAGATAGAGGGGCGCCTGGGTGGGTCAGTGGGTTAAAGCCTCTGCCTTTGGCTCAGGTCATGATCTCAGGGTCCTTGGATCGAGCCCCGCATCGGGCTCTCTGCTCAGCAGGAAGCCTGCTTCCCCCCTCTCTCTGTCTGCCTCTCTGCCTACTTGTGATCTCCTTCTCTCTGTCAAATAAGTAAATAAATAAATCTTTAAAAAAAATAAATAAATAAAAAGACAGATGCATAAGTCAATAAATTGTTAAAAAAAATGGAGTAATAAGTGTTAATCTGGGAACTCATGAGGGAGTGATGAGCTCCCAGAGCTGAGAGAGAAGGTAAGGAAGACATTCCTCACCTCCACAAATGCCATTCTTAATTCATGCGGCTAAAACTAAAAACAATCTTTGAAGATGCACAGAGCTTAGGAGGCCTTTTCCTACATACTGCACTTGTGAAGAGGGCTCCTGTTTTATGGAAATTACCAATATTCAATCTCTTGACCTATAAAAACAGCAGTTTACATTTGTAAACATTTGTAAAAAAAAAAAAACATTTGTTTACATTTGTAAAGAATTTGTATAGGTATCTTTTGTTTCCTTTTTGGAACATCTTCAAGAAAATTTTCATTTAAGCCCCTTAATAATATTCGTTTGGTGCTAATAGAGTATTTTCCCATATTCTGGCTATTACCAGAAACTATGTATGAAAATCCCTGGGTTTAAAAAAAAGGGGGGGGAAGTAATTAAATAATTAATTTTAAAAGTGGATCTACAGAATTGTTTGATGTTCAAATCACTTGTGGTTGTATGTTTCCCTCTTGTGGTGGAAAATGGGAACACAGTCAAGATTTCTCACGACCTCACAAGGGGGCGCCCTAGCTAGCCCTAGCAGCATCACACCACTCCAAATACAATGGGAATCATACCCCCTGGAATTCTGTGGCAGCAGTGGTTGGCCCTCTATCACACAATTAAAACATGAAGGGATTTCTAGGCTTTTAAGGAGAGGAAAGGTATGATGAGGTCGTTCTCTGTCTCATTATTCAGGATTTTTCCAACTGCAAGGCCTGACCAAACTAGGATGTCTAGGTGTAAAGGAAGTGCATGAAGGTGGCCACAAACAGGGGATGTCTTTTTCTGTGGAATCTTTGTGAGCCTAAGTTTCTGTGAAATGGGGGTAATAAAGCTTCCTTTAAAACTTCTGACAGTATATGAGAAAAGGCATGTAAAGCGCTTATCACAATGCCTAACCAGAGAGTGGCAGTCAATAAGTGTTATCCAAACTACCAAATCAGAAAGACTTGTTGATAAGGACTGATCACATCCTTCTAAGCCAGCTTCTGATCTCTAGAGCAGGTTGGACCAGGCAGGAAACGATTGGGTCATGACTGGGCAGGGAATGTACAAAGGGCAGGGAAAAGGCGGGGGAAAGGGAACCTACGGCCCCTGCTCTAACCAGAGGGCTTTGGAGTCAGAGAGGCCTGGGTCTGAATGCTGCCTTTGCCACCTCTGGCTGTGTATGGCCTTCCTGGCCTCAGTTTTCTTATTTGTAAAATAGAGACAATGACACCTGCTTTAAAGGTTGTTGTATGCAGGAAATAACCACAGGGTGCTGGGCAGTGTTCCAAGGGCTTTATCAGCATTAACTCATTAGATCTCCACCACAACACTGTAAAATCAGGGCTATCATTCTCAGCCCCGTCTTAGGGACACGACACCTAGGGATACTGATGAGACAGATTTAAAACCTGCCCAAGCTGGGTTTGAACACAGGCAATCTGGTTCCAGAGCCCACACTTGGCCATCGTGCTGTGCCGCTTCTAACTACAGTATGTGGTCACGTAAATGGCAAATAACCAACAATCGCTTTTGAAACAGCAATCTGTGGGGCGTCTGGGCGGCCCAGTCGGTTAGAGTCTGCCTTTGCCTGGTGTCATGATCCTGGAGTCCTGGGATCAAGCCCCACTGAGCAGGGAGCCTTCTTCTCCCTCCCCCTCTCCTCCACCCCTGCTTGTGCTCTCTCGATCTCTCTCTCAAATAAATAAATAAAATCTTTGGGGAAAAAATTGTCTACCTAGGGGCACCAGGGTGGTTCAGTCAGTTGGGCAGCCAACTCTTGATTGCAGCTCAGGTCACGGGATCTGGCTCCGCGCTCAGTGGGGAGTCTCCTTTAGATTTTCTCCCTCCTCCTCTTCCTCTGCCTTTCCCTGTCACCCCATTTGTGCACGCTCTCTCTCACCCTCACTCTCTATATAAAATAAATAAATAAAATCTTAAAAAAAAAAAAAAAAAGCCCACCTTGAGAAATGAAGCCCAGTGGAAATCTGGGTTTGATCCCAACTCTGGATAATTTTTAATATCTTAGGGATCTTGAGCAAATCGCTTACCTTCTTTTTCCTCAACGGTGAAACCAGGGGTCTAAATACCAGTGTCTTCAGGGATGTTGAAAAGATTAAATGAAATCAATGCAGAGCAGTACATAAGTTCTCATGCAGGCTTTTTTTTTTTTTTTTTAAGATTTTATTATTTACTTGATAGAGAGAAGAGAGAGAGAAAGCACACAAGCAGGGAGAGTGGGAGAGAGAGGAGGTTCCCATGACGCACAGGGAGCCTGATGTGGGGCTCGATCGCAGGACCCTGGAATCAAGACCTGAGCCGAAGGCAGATGCTTAATGACTGAGCCACCCAGGCGCCCCCCATGCAAACTTACTAACAGCCTAGGTAATGCAGGTAATCCCACCATTCCCATTTTACAGAAGAGGACACTGAGGCTGAGAGAAGTGAATGACTTGCTCCACTACTTGCAGCTAATAAATTGGGAAGTCAGGTTTCAATGTCAGTTTTAATGCCAAAGCTCCCACTTGAGCTGTTTGGCTCCTTTGGGTGGCCAAGCATATTTGAAGTTACAGAAAATGAAGAGGAAACGGATCCCAGGTGACTGTCAAAGGGATACTGCCCAAGCACAAAGTATATGAGCTTTGGTGGCCTGCACGACGCACCTACACTTGCACTTGGTGGGGAGAGCAGAGGTTGTGGGTTGAAAACGCCTCCAAAAAAAAAGTTATGTTGAATTCCTGACCCCAGATGCCTGTGAATATGATCTTATTTGAAAAAAAGAGTCTCTGCAGATGTGATCAAATTAAGATGAGATTATACTAGATCAGAGTGGGCCCCAAATCCCATGACTGATGTCTTCATACAGGGAGTGGGAGATTCAGGGACAGAGAGACGGGGGGAGAAAAGCAAGCGAGGCCAGAGGCAGAGATGGGAGCTCAGCTCACCAGCAACGATGGGCCCCCCCAGAGCTGGAAGAGGCAAGGGGGGATTCCCTGGAGCCTTCAGAGTGAGCATGACCCCCCTCTACAAGCCTCCAGAACTGTGAGAAAATAAATTTCTGTCGTTCTAAGCCACATCGTTCATTATATTTGCTTATAGCAGCTCTATGAAACAGTTAAAAATTTTTAATATAAATAAATATAATTTTTTTTAAAAAGGCAAGCCCAGCTCCAGAGACAGCTGATCCCTCCGCAACACGGTGGTTGGTCTGAGTGAGAGGCCCTTGACCAGACCTCTCCCCACAGGTACCCCTATTTCTCGCCTCAGGGTGCTTGGTTCTTCTCGCTACACAACACAGTAGGCACCCTGGCTTGGTACATACAAACAAGCCTCCTCCCTCGCTCAGGGGAGAGAAGAAAGCCCATTTTGTAACCTTGGTACCTGGAATGAAGAAGAGTGGACAGTCGCTAAATATCTGATGGTTGCACTGCTGAGGTAAGAGTGGGTGAGGTATGACCTCTGCGACTAGGGTTTCTGAGGACAAAGGTGAGCTTTCCCAGGCAGCTGCCCCGTAGGTCTCCTGTCCTGAGACCAACCTCAACTATAAAATTACTCCCCGCATCAGATGACTTCCCAAACCCTAAGGCATCCACACTAGAGCACATTCTGCTGAGTAATTAGGTAATTTCTACAGCACACAGACTTATGCAAAAACAATCAGGAACAGAGCTAGAAACGGCAGTGGTGAAAGAAGCAGGGCTGGTTAGTCTGTGTGGTTGGGGCCCAGCGTTTGGGCAGCTTCCAAGAGGAGCCCTGTATCATTGCGGGCAGAGAGAAGCAGAGAGGTGCTCGTTCCCAGAAGTGAACTTCAGTGTGGGGGAGAAAAGAGGTGAGAGACAGTCAGGGAGAGAGAGAGACTAAAGCTAACAAGAGAAGAAGAGGCTCACCCAGCATCCCGGCCCTTCCGCTAATATTAGGGTGAAATCTATAGGAAGCAGCATAGCTCCATTGAATGTCTAATTTTTTCTTTCTTTCTTATTTTTTTTTAAAGATTTTTTTTTATTTGACAGAGAGAAACACAGCGAGAGAGGGAACACAAGCAGAGGGAGTGGTAGCGGGAGAAGCAGGCTTCCTGCCGAGCAAGGAGCCCGATGTGGGGCTTGATCCCAGGACCCTGGGATCATGACCTGAACCGAAGGCAGACGCTCAATGACTGAGCCACCCAGGCGCCCCTCTTTTTTTTTTTGGTAACTTTTTTGTGTCTATAAACGTGTGCTTTTACTGAGTGGATTGTGCATTACACATTCTACAATACGGATTTAGACCAACCAAGCCAAGGGAAAAGACTTTCCCTGGTGAAAACAGGTCACATACAGATCGCTATAGGCCATATATTTTGCTTAAAGACAGTCAGCAAACAGAGCTTTGATGTGTTACTGGACAAATCCTGTGGCCCCGTCCTCCTTATAAATAGCTTTTTAGCTTTGCTAACCTAAGTCTCCATCCATAATTCTCCCTTCCTACCAGAGTCACAAGATTCTTAGGCTGCATCTTAGGCTGGCCTGTGTGTAAAAGAAAGCATCGAGCGTTAAGGACCCGTGTGCTGACAACTCACCACTGGCTACCTGCCCGCTTCCTCCCTTCCTGCGTAACTAGAGTTGGGGAGACTTCTATTTTTAAGTCTAAGCCTGTGGGCTTACCTTACATAGTGGCCTCCTTGTCTTGCCCATATTCCCTCTACGTAGAACGTCCCCACTGTTTCCTGGCTTCCTTTACTTCATCCTTCAAGACCTGACTCGAACACATCTTCCCTGGAAGCTTCCCCCGAAAGCCTCTCCAAGTCCCTCTTCATAGGGCTCACAATGGCACCCTG
The DNA here is from genome assembly GCA_028646535.1 of Procyon lotor. Taxonomy (NCBI): domain Eukaryota; kingdom Metazoa; phylum Chordata; class Mammalia; order Carnivora; family Procyonidae; genus Procyon; species Procyon lotor. The sequence goes on along the minus strand of CM053606.1, from coordinate 44,097,173 downwards.
CAGGAGGCACCTGTCACTCTGTCCTAAGGCCCGCTGGACAATGAGCTCTGCACGGTGCTGAGACTGTCCCCACGCGCTCGTGCATGCCCCAAATGCACAGCGCAATACTGACAACGCCAGGAAACTCAGCAAATGTCTGAGAGACGGAAAGCACCTCCTCGAATACTATTCAGGAGAAGTTGCTGGAGCCAGTAGATCCGTTTACTAGAACCACTATGCTAAAACCCTGCGGGGGAGACGTGGTGTGCGAACACCACGCACAGGGACCAGCACTTAAGCTACTCGGGGACAGTCTTGCTTATCTGGGGTTATGTGGGTTATTCTGGGTTCTTTGGATTACTTGGGCTGGTGGCTATGTTCTTTTGGGATGAGATAACTAGGTATCAGGCTGATAATATATTACTGAAAGCCTCAAGAACTGGCCCCTCCCCACCCCACCCCTCAGGCCCTGAGCATGAAACATTTACTCTCTGTAAGAAAGACATTTCTGTTCTGAAATTTATAGACCAATGGGTGTGGAGCATCTCGATAGGTCATTGACAAAGCTGAGAAGTAAAACTGAGAAGGTGGGAGCCGGCTGGGGAACCCTTAGCAAAGAGAAGTTTAAGGTGTCAGTATTTCCCATCAAAATCCCTAGCAACATGCTTATGACTAAATGTGAGGCACTACGCTAGGTGACTTCCGACACCTATCTTATTATTTCCTAAACACACCTCTATATTATTTTAATTTTATAAATGAGTTTAAAAAAAGAGTCCAGTTTTGCCCCAGATTAAACTGCTAATAAACAGCATATCCAGGAATCAAATTCAAGTCTGTCTGACATCAAAAGCTATGCTGCCACAAAATTCTAACGCAAGAGAGGTCATTTTGCTATCCCACGAAGATCCTCAAAATGGCCTGATATCTGTACTTTCTGGTTATTCGTTAGCACATCTGGGGTTTGGACTTTGAGAGATGCTAGATAAAATCGCATGTGGAGATTTGTTTTGGCAGGAGGCGTACATCAGTCCAGTGGGGTGACTTCCCTGAAGCGAGAGTGAAGTTTCAAAACAACCATCATAACACACATCTAGGTTGCACCCTAGAGTTCCCGAAACCTTTGTGTTCCCATTATTTAATCCTCATAAAACCCGCTGATAGGACAGATATTGAATTAATCCCATTTTACAAATGAGAAAATCGAGCTTTATATCAGGTAAGCGGGGCTCCATGATACTTTATAGTAAGTTAGTTGTACAACTGACATTTGCACCAAAATCTTCAATCCCAACCCATCACTGGGCACTGAAGTCGTTTGGTAAGATTCAGGGAGCCACCATGTGACCTGTCTTCCCTCTGCCATTAGGTCAGGAGTCTACAGAAGCACTTTGGATTATGGAGTTCTGGAATCTTCTCAACTATTCCCAGCAGACTTTTAAATAGAACAATGAAGGTATTAGCCATATGCATTAAACCAATGACTGCTCCCTGTCTTCACCCTCACTTCACTCTCAGCTGAGGTCTCCCTTGTGGGAGAAGGCCTCCTTGTTCTCCCCTCCCTGCTCAAGGTGGAGCTGGTTGCTCTCCTGTGTGTTTAATGATTCCCTGAACTTCCCTTCAGACAGCTGAAGCGGATTGAACGGTAGCCATTGCCACCCTTTCCCCACAAAGATATGTCCACCCGGAACCTGTGAGTGTGACCTTGCAGATTAATGAAGGCTCTTGAGCTGAAACCATCATGGATTATCTGGGTGGGCCCTAAATCCAATAACAAGTATCCTTAAAACAGAGAGAAGAGAAGACGGACACATGTGAAGGCAGGGACCAAGACTGGGGTGACGCAGCCACACACACATAGGACGCTTAGAGCCACCAAATGCTGAAAGAGGAAGGAAGGACTGCCTCAGAACTCCATCAAGGTAAAGGCCTCAGCTCAAGGAGTCTGTGACAGTCAGTCACAGCAGCTGTGAACCTCTGCCTCACGGTTCGAATTCAAGGGATAATGTACGGCTAGACACAGAATAAGACCTCCATGTGGTGGGTACGGTGGCAAACACAGAAGACCTCCCCTCTGCCCCCCAATGGCCTCAGCGTTTGGAAGAACCATAATAATCATTAGAATCACCCAAGTCTTCCATTTCCTAAAGACGACGTCAGGCATTATGTAAGCGCTTCACAAATTTTGCTTCATTCTCCCATGAACGTTTCAAGGCAGATATTATTATTACTCTTTTTATACCAAATCTCCACACGGCTATGGGGAACCATGTGATCATGTCCGTCTCGTGGATTTGACTGTGTAGGGCTTGGTGCCAACTTCGTGGCCCAGCTCAGGCAGTCTGGCTTTTGGAACAGGTGCCAACCTTACTCCCAATTCCATCTGAGTTTCCTACATTTATTTCCCCTTTGCTTCATTTTTAAACATACTTCATTTCATTCTGCTCCACAGAATGCATTTCTGAGTCCCCATGAGGCAGTAGCTTCATGACTAAAGCAGATCTTTCCCCAGCCCCACCCAGTTACACCATCCCAGCTCCATCTTCTGGCCTCTGTGCAACCCTGAACCAGCTCTTGCAGTCAGTTGGGCACAAGTTTAACTTCTCAGTTTCTGGTTTCCATGGCTTAGAGCTGACAAGACTCTCATCCCAGGTCAGGGCCATTTTGCCTTCTTATGGTGCATGATTTCTAAATGCCTCACCAAAGCACGTTTAGGTGTCTACCGGAGTGGAAGAGAACCGTATCCCCAGGCCACCATGGGCATCTGCAGAAGGAAAGCAGAAGGCCAGAACCTCCCTCAGCATGAAGTACCTTCAAAGACATCTTCTCAACAGGGCAGCACAAAATATGGTAACTCATTTTAAACAGTTATGCCAGAGTATTTTCATTTAAATTAACGCGATCTCCTTCAAAACAATCATCTTGGGAAGCAACATATTTATTCAAACAGCGCTCCCACTGCACTAACATTTCTGGAACTCTTTCTCAGCAACTGTCTTAACAGTCTGTGGCACTTCCTCTGAAAGTCTTCAGTCATAACGAATTTCATCCTCTGAGAATAGATCTGAACTTTGGAAAGAGACAAAAATTGGTTGGAGCCATGTCTAATGAATAAAGTGGGTGATCAAATCTTGTTACATCGTTTTAGGTGAAAAATGAGGCATGACTGTAAAATAATGTGACTGGTTTTCCTAGGTGACCCATAAACCGACTGGCTGAAAGATAATTCCCAAAGAGGAGTTTCAAAATGCTCTGAGCACTAGACGCATCACTGGAATAAGTGTACGGTTCCCAGAGTGGTGATTTGGCAGGGTACAATACTAATTTGGATATATAAGTTCAAATATGTTTGTAAAAAAAGAAATCTGATTGCTTACACTCTTGAAAATGAAGAAGCTATTCTCGTGGAGAGAAATTTCTCCGCCTTTTTTTTTTTTTTTGACAGCGTGGTCTGCTTTGGACAAGGGAGTCTGCTGAGAAAAACTTAGTGGTGATTTTCATTTTTTGTGTCAGTCCTCCCCCAATCCAACCAAAGGCTCCTTGAGAAAGGGGACATCTTCATCTCTGTGTCTCCAGTGCTCGAGATAGTACACGCAGAAGCGTGGGACACGAATTCCACTGTTCTGGACACAAACGCTTTGACTTTGCTTCTTGTTCTCCTGGGACTTCCCTTGCTAATTGTAACTTCTGCCTAGCAACCGAAAACTGGGCCATGTAAAACCCACTCACACAAATTTTTTTTTTTAATTTTTTTAAAGATTTTATTTATTTATTTGACACATAGAGAGAGATCACAAGTACGCAGAGAGGCAGGCGGGGGGCGGGGGGGAAGCAGGCTCCCCTCTGAGCAGGGAGCCCAATGTGGGGCTCGATCCCAGAACCCTGAGATCATGACCTGAGCCAAAGGCAGAGGCTTTAACCCGCTGAGCCACCCAGGCGCCCCCCCACCCACACAAATTTATAGAGACCCAAGGTACACTAGTGGCCAAGTCCTTAGGCCAAGAGCATAAGGAAACAAGAGGAACTGACTGCTAATACATGGGGCTTCACTTTGGGTCATGGAAATATTCTAAAATTAGATTGTGGTGATGGTTGCATAGCTCTGTGGACACATTAAAACATATTAATTGTACACTTTAAATGGGTGATTGGTGTGATATGTGAATCATATCTCAATAGTTTATTTAAAAAGCCCTCCATAATAGGAATGTTTGTGCCTTGGTTCCTTTCTAAGATGGCAGCTGGAATAAATGATAGTCAGGTTCTCTTCCAAAAATCTAGCTCCCTGTACAAAATTGTTTCTGTCTCCCTCTGTAACTCTATCACTTGAAAATGACTTCATGGTTTTCGCCAGATTTGGAAAGCATGTTTAGGATAGTGAGGACTGCTGAGTGTCCCCCAACATCACTTATCCCTTTCCTTTAGCTTGACACCCCCAATGCCTGACACACAGCACCCAGAATAACATGGATATATCCTAGCCTCTCTTGCTGCTAGAGGAGGCCTTAGACTAAGTTTTGGCACAGAAGATGTGAGTAAAATTAATGATGTTACAGTTTCTGAGAAACTTCACTTCCTGTTGCCTGCAATGACCATATGTGGTAGGCAGTCATCTTAGATCATGCAGATAAGGGCAACTCACTAGGGAAGGCTGAGCAAAAAGAAAAGAAATAAAGAACCCTTGATACAACAGAGCCACCACACCAGCCCGCGACTGCCCACACCCAGTCTGTTACAGAGAGAGTTCTATTACTGTAAACTTTTATTTTGCTTAAGTAACTTATTTTGGGACTTTGTTTTCACAGCCAAACCTGTATGTTAACTAATGATATGATCTGATCTTCTGCACCAGAACAGAACCTAAAATATGCAGCATCAGCATACCTTTTATGCCATGGCAAAACTGTTACCACTGCTACCCTGGATGGCAGATCACCTGTCAACCAAACCTAGGCAAATGGGAGAAATTCAAAATAGGAGTAGTTGTTGGCTGCTTCTTGCCACAACAAGAGAGGAGCTCAGGCAAGGACTTGCCAGTCCACAGGCAAAAATGAAGGTAAAGCTCTGCTAAGAGAAATATCTTTGACTGCGGTCTGCAAACTGTGTTGCCCAAGTCTAGTAATTTGTGGCCTTGTAGAGTCGAGATGACCACTCTTTATGTATCCAAGCTAAAGCAGCTCTCCATGAAGCAGCAGGTGTAGGGGAAAGGGCTATGGCCTCAACTCTTTCCCAGGATTATTTGCTAAACAATGAAAACTGACCGACCAGCAAAGATCTGATTAAAGATACTGCTTTCTTTTCTTTCTTTCTTCCCTTCTTTCTTTTTTTAGGATACTGCTTTCTTGACCTCAGTGTAAGACAGGACTCCATCAAAATCCTGGAGGAGAACAAAGGCAGCAACCTCTTCGACCTCAGCCACAGCAACTTCTTCCTAGAAATATCACCAAAGGCAAGGGAAGCAAGGGCAAAAATGAACAATTGGGACCTCATCAAGATCAAAAGCTTTTGCACAGCCAAGGAAACAGTCAACAAAACAAAAAGACAACTGACAGAAGGGGAGAAGATATTCGCAAATGACACAGTAGATAAAGGGCAAGTATCCAAAATCTTTAAAGAACTTCTCAAACTCAACACCCAAAGAACAAATAATCCAATCAAGAAATGGGCAGAAGATATGAACAGACATTCTGCAAAGAGGACATCCAAATGGCCAACAGACACATGAAAAAGTGCTCAACATTCCTCGGCATCAGAGAAATACAAATCAAAACCACAGTGAGATACCACCTCACACCAGTCAAAATGGTTAAAATTAGTAAGTCAGGAAACAACAGACGTTGGCAAGGATGCAGAGAAAGGGGAACCCTCCTACACTGTTGGTGGGAATGCAAACTGGTACAGCCAGTCTGGAAAACAGTATGGAGGTTCCTCAAAAAGTTGAGAATAGAGTTACCCCATGATCCAGCAATCATACTACTGGGTATTTACTCTAAAGACACAAACGTAGTGATCCAAAGGGGCACACGCACCCGAATGTTTATAGCAGCAATGTCCACAATAGTCAAACTATGGAAAGAACCTAGATGTCCATCAACAGATGAATGGATAAAGAAGATGTGGTACACACACACACACACACACACACACACACACACACACAGGAATACTATGCAGCCATGAAGAGAAACAAAATCTTGTCATTTGCAACGACGTGGATGGAACTAGAGCATATTATGCTAGATGTAATAAGTCAATCAGAGAAAGACAATTATCATAGGATCTCTCTGATATGAAGAATTTGAAAGGCAGGGCGGGGGTCATGGGGGGTAGGGGGGGAAAGAAACAAGATGGGATCAGGAAAGAGACAAACCATAAGAGACTCCTAAACTCACGAAACAAACTGAGTGTTGCTGGGAGGTAGTGGGTTAGGGATGGGGTGGCTGGGTTATGGACATTGGGGAGGGTATGTGCTATGTTGAGTGCTGTGAAATGTGTAAGCCTGATGATTCACAGACATGTACCCTGGGGCAAATAATATATTATATGTTAATTAAAAAAAAAAAAAGAATACTGCTTTCTCACTCAGCCTAACTTTTCATATCTCAAGGCAGGCATTGGTGATAGAGACATCAGAGGAGGGACAGAGCACAGAGGCCAGAAAATAAAAGCTAAAGTTCTTAGGCTTGGGGTGCCTGGATGGCCCACTTGGTTCAGCATCTGACTCTTGATTTCGGCTTAGGTCATGATCTCATGGAGTCTGCTTGGGATTCTTTTTCTCTCTCAGTCTCTGCCCTTCCCCCAATCCTCCTGCGCTCTCTCACTCACTTGCTCTCTCTCAAAATAAGTAAATAAATAAAATCTTTAAAAAAATAAAGTTTTCGGGCTTAAAACCCTATCTATGTGAGAATTTTCCCTGTGATTATCAGTATGCGGAACTGATCAGAATAGGCCAGAAGGAGCCTAATAAGCTTTCAAAGTAAACATACAGTGAAACAAACCAAAAACTTGGTCTACAAAAGCAATCCCTGCCTTCATACATCCTCCAACTTTCATGAGCAGAAAGCAGGATGCAAAAGCTGTGCAGATCCTAAAAAGTCTCAGAACCTACTCTGCGGTGTCCAGGACTAAGTGAGCACTGAGGACAGGGACTAAGAGAGTCCCTCCCAGAGGGCAGAGCTCCCTCTGGACCTACTCTGTGGTCAAGGGAAGGAGTCTGCACTCCCCACCAGCAGCAGAGTGTGAACACTATGGCTGGTGACTGCTCTATTTGTGTAACTATGTAAGTGTATACATTTATCGTTAGGAGTCTGAGCTGCTGCCCCAGCGGGAAGGGTGATGTGTTTCATGGGTGGGAAGAAGAGTGCACGTGGTTATCTGCACACCCAAGGAGATGGCCCGTGGCAGAGATTTCTACTTGCAACTCCCTTTCTTAAGGTGACACAGCCACCCATTTTTAGCCGGCCACATGCCTCCCAATGTAAAGTCTACATTTCTTTGCCCTTCTTGCAGGTAAGTATGGAAAATTTAATCAGTGGGTTATGAGGAGGAGGGAGGCGTGCAATTTCCAGACTATTTAAAAGGGGGGGAAAGTGCTTTGCTCCCTCTTTTTCCTGTGCCTACTGGCAGCAGTGGCTTATAGTGGTTGCAGTTATGGGGACCCCCCCCCCCCAGTGGGGCAAGGGCAGCACCTTTAAGACAGCAGAGCCGCGAGACTGAAGGTGGGGGGAGTCCCGCAGACCTACTATACTAATCCTGGCCTGTGACACCTAGGCTATGGCAGGAGACAGAGAAAAACTTCTATTTTGTTTAATCCACTGCTGTTCTGAGTTTCTGTGACAACACCTTGAGCCTATGTAATTGTTCAAATTTTTGACTTAAAATACAGGCTGCATGGTGTACATCAAATTCGCTTTGGGAGGCAGTTTAAAAATGTCATCTTCTAGAGCCTCCGAATCTGAGCTACGATGGGATGCCGGGCCTTGACAGGGAACTCTACCAGAGATTTCAGATATGAGCCGAGGAGAAAGCCACAGGGCCCAAGGCTGCATACTGCCCTGGCTGAATTACGATCGCTTTCCTTCTTATATATGCAACTCTGAGGAGCAGCAGGAACGTGCATTGCTATGTGGGGTGAGAGGGGAAAGTCAGATTCAGATCAGTGAAGCTAAGAGAGGGAGAGGATCCCCCCCAATTCTGCTAAAGTAGTTTATATAACAAAGGCTATTCAGTGGCTAAGTGCTCTGCTCTAAAGCACAGTCCTGTCCATTCCTTCGTCTGACCTCTTTCTGCTATGTACCCATATGTACCCATATCACTATTCCAATAACGTAGTCTCTTTTCTGTTCACGCGCCCTCCACGCTTCAAGACACAATTCAAGTTCCACCACTTCGTTCCCCAACCCAGAGTGTTCTCTCCCCTATCTGCACTCAGCCCTTTTCCCTAATTCTGTTCTTTGCATGTGTATGTACTTCTTATGTCGTATCTCCCCCAAAGATTGCACACTCCAGGATGGAAAAGGACCGTATCTTACTTATCCTGGTATTTAATACCAACTCCAACTCAGACAGTGTAAACAGGGGGAGAACAATCATTCATAAGCCCATCATAATTAAAGGACTTTTTTAAAATTTTTATTTTTTTTTAGGACTTTTTTTAAAAATAGAGGAGTTATACTATATTAAAAAGTGACCCAAAGATGATTCTCTGCCAGGTCATCCTTGCCCTAAGGATATCAGGTTTCAAGTAAGGGTAGCAAGGTGCCTCTACCTAACATCGATGACCTCAGAGTCCCAAAACATTCTCTGTCCTGCCCAGTATTCTTTTATTGCCTTCTCAGAACTCTATCTAGAAACATGTCCTTTCACCCATGTTTGCAGCTGGCCTCATGAAAGTCCAGGAAAGACTGATCCATCCCAAATGGGAGATAGTAGAGTTCCCCCACATAAGACTAAGTTCTCCAAGCCTCACTGGTTTGGTCAGACACCTGAGACCACTAATCTCTGTGTGATGTATCTGATGTATATTTTGGTGCAAGCAGTACCTGACACTAAAAGGGGATCATTTGTTTAATGCGGTAGTTCTTAACTCAGGATCCTTAGACCCCACCCCGCAAGAGGTCCCTGGGTAGAATTCAATGAGGTCTGTGAGTTTGAATGGCAAAACAAAAAAAAAATCTTTATTTAAACTAACCTCTAAGTGAAATTTAGCATTTTCTTGAATTTTGAATCTAGGCAATAAACCACAGGATTATTATTATTATCATTACTAATACCTCCTGGGACTTTATCATCAATAGACATCATAGATATTTTTAAGGGGCACTTGGGGTGGCTTAGTCCGTTAAGTGTCCGATGCTTGATTTCGGCTCAGGTCATGATCTCAAAGTCGTGGGATCCAGCCTCATGCCAGGCTCACCAGGGAGTCTGCTTGAGATTCTCTCTCCTTCTCCCCCTGCCCCTCCCCCTATTCGTGCCTTCTCTCTCTCTCTCTCTAATCTTTAAAAAAAAAATCAGATATTTTCATATCATCTTATAGTTATCTCAAAATATTAAGATTGCAGATATAGCAAAATATCATTTATACTTATCACTATTCCAAAGTAAGATAGTATTAGACTTTCCACTAAATTTTGTTAATGTGTCAATAAGGACACATTCCTATCTTGATATATTACAAATTTGGTATTTTGATAATTTTATTTCCAATACAATTTTTATGTCCTTTGTAATCCTTTATATTATATTTTATGTATTTTAAAACAAAATTATTCTGAGGTGGGGTCTGTAGATTAAACAAAGAAATCCAGGGTACAAGAACCCCTGTGAATCGATGAAAGAAAACCTGTTTACTCACAAGTTCTTATGAAAGCATTTATTTTATTTTGCTGAAGATAATGATGAACTGTCCTTCAAAATATCCAAACATTCCTTTACTTGTGAGTTCAAACTCTTCCCAATTCCCAAGACTGGTCATTTGGAGATGACTGAGCCCAAGAGCAATTTTTAGAGATCAGAAGTGGTTTGAGCTAAGTTGTCTGCACTGGTATCTGTTAGACTTCTCAGTAACCGAGGCCGACGAATTCCTTTCTCACTGTGCTAATCTGAGCTAGGTTTTTGGCCTTGAACCCAATTGGCTTCTGAGTAACATGGAATCCTCTATATTGGCTGGGGCCACTGAGGATGGAGGAAGGTGTGGGAGTGCCGGTAACTATGAAGGGCGGAGAAGAAGTGTTAATACCTGCATCGGGTTGGGCCTGATGAACTTAGTGTCCCCCTATCAGCAGAACACTGATAACACAAAAGTCCTGCCCCAGGTCCATCATGAGGTTCCCCCACATGTGTCATTCAGTCAGTTTCCAGGTGAGAAGAGACTGCAGGTACTTTTAAACATGTTGTTTTTAAATTTAATCCTCACAAGAACCTCTCTGGGTGTGTCTCATCATTTCTAACCTTTACAGACCAAGGCAGGGGAAAGGGAAAAAAATCAGAAATCAACTAACTTGCCCCACAGTCTCCAACTCCTCTATTTTTATTCTTTCCTTCCTAGAATTCTTCCCCTTGACAAATCCACCTTAGCAATTCCAACTTGCCCTTTAAACCTCAATTCAGTTACCACTTTTAGTGATCTCAGACCCCAAAAATAAACCTCTTAAGGTTTTCTGATACCTAGGAAACATCTTGCTAATGGACACACAGAATAAGTCAAGACAGAGCACAGAAGCTCACAGGCACAGTTCAAAGCTCTGGCAACTTAATACCGAGATGCTGAGTGTAGCTCTTGGGAGACACTTGGTGGGGCCACTCTTGCCACTGGGGGAGGGTCCTGGCTGCCTTTCTAATGGCTCCCTGCACACCAAAGGCTGACCTCTGCTTTCACTTTCACCTTTTTTCATAAGAGCAAAAGTCCTTTTCAGATTTCTTTTGGTTTTCCATTTGCAAAAACAGGCGCTTAACGTAGGTCGTTCATAAAAGTGAAGTAGCATAAGACAAACTTTCAAAAAGCAGGGGATACCTCTACAGCCCTCCACGCTCTTCCTCCTTTCAGTACCTGCCACATACCTCCAACAGTAACACCTAATGCACTCTGTTTCTCTGTTTATTCTTGTCTACCTCCCCTTCTACACTGTTTTTGGTGAGGGCAGGAATATTTTGTATCCCAAGTACTTAGCACAACATAATAAATGTTTGAAGACAATAAAACATTGGTCATCAACCATACACTGGCTTTAAGTGCTGGAATTTGCTTATTTCTTTTTTGAAGATTTTATTTGTCAGGGACAGCACAAGCAGGGGGAGCGACTGGCAGAGGGAGAAGCAGGCTCCCCACTGACCAGTGAGCCTGATGCCGGACTCAATTCGAGGACCCTGGGATCATGACCCAAGCAGTGAAGGCAGATACTTAACTGACTGAGCCACCGAGGTGTTTCGGAAGTTGCTTAACTTAAAGGGTATTCCTTCAAAATTCAGGGAAATTAAACTAGGACTCACTGAAAGCTACACTTCCTAGGTACTATAAATACAGATAAAACCAGACCTGTCTGAAAGAAGTTTATTTTTTAGGGGGTTGTGTCACGTGTAAAAATAATTTCACTGGGATTTGATTAAACTATTCTAGAGGTATCTATGAGAAAGGAGGAATTCATAGGGGAATGAAAATGGCAGAGAAAGGTTTTGGGGGAAAGTTTTTGGAAGATGCTATCTGAATTGATTCATACCAGAAGACAGGAGTAGCATACTTAAATCCCTAGTGAGGAGAGAGACAGAGAGACAGAGACAGAGGGAACAAAATCGGCAAGCAGAAAGCTGAGGACAGAAACCTAGGAAACAGCTAGGGTGTGCATAGGGCAAGCAGTCCACGAAGGAACTCTCACAAAGTGTGAGTAGAATCAGAAGAGTAATCAAGACAAGGGAGGGAGAACTTTAAAACTGCAAACCAGTAGTGCCAAAGGCAACAAAAGGCCAAATAAAGCCTAAAAAAGTATTCAATGGATTTAGCAACCAGAAAGTCATTCGTAACCTTGGCAAGAGCAATTTTAATGGAGTGGTGGAGGAAACAGAAGCCAGACTGCAATGAAGTGGTAAGTGAATGAGTAAAAAATCAGTGTGACCACTGGCCAAAAAGGGGAAAAGCAATAGGGCAGTGGCTGAAAGGGGATGGGATTTTAAGAATATATTTTTTTAGTCCTAGCCTAATTTTTTCCCTTTCCACCCCACATTACTCCCAAATGGACAACTTTCCATTTGGACCCACTAAAACCCCCACTGTTCTGTCAGCAAGCTCCTTAAGGACTTAAGGTCTTACGTCTGAATCGTCTCCTTATTCCACACATTTCTCTGCACATGGTATAGGTTCAATCTCTGTTGAATGAATGAATTGTATATTCCACACAGGTGAGAAGGAATTGAAGGGCTCTACTGGGATACAGCTACTGTTCACTCTTCTTTCAAAGGAATTTGTGGTTGTCTAAAAACTCAAGAGCACCTTCCATCCAGAGGACCTTGGATCCTTGATGCTTATAAATGTTTGACCTAGGGAGGCAGATGTAGATTGAGCCCAGATTAGAATTTACAGATGATGGAAAATAGATCTTTATAGATTCAAGGGTCCCTTATCCCCAGAAGCTGGAACTGGCAGGTCAATGTTGGACTCCGGGTGCTGGCACAGTAGTTCCTCTTTAAGCTGCCTGGGCTTCAGTTTTCTCACTGGCAACTTGAAGATGCCCATAATAGCATCGACCTCCTCAGGCCACAGCATAAATGAGACTTTTCATAGTGCTTGGCAGAATGACACTTTTATGTTAAAGACAAAGTACTACTAAAATGAATAAAAATATTACTAAATAGAGTAAGTTCCAGGAAAGTTGGGTAAAAGTCAAAGCTTATTTTAAATACAGAAAGAAAAACTCGTTAGAAAACGTTTTTTAAAACCGAATGAATAATCAGCCCCACCTTAACCTATTTTATAAATTCACCTTTTCATCGATCAAGTTTACTTAAAAATCTATTTCAGAGTTTCACCCGAGTGGACCTGCCCATAAAGTCAGTTAACGGTCCTTAGAGGGTGGGGAAGGTGGGGAGCGGGACAAGCCAAGGTGTTGCATTAATTTCCTGGCCAGCCTCGAGGGCTTGCATAAGAGTGCCCTTGGGTATGCAGTTTCTGTTCTATTGAAAATTCAGCTCCAACTCCTCGATGGAACAGATAGATCTAGAAGCACCACCGGTGCAAACACTAGCTGCTTCAAAAGCCTATGCCCCAGCAACCAGGCCGCGCTAGGGCAGGAGCTCTTTTCCTAAGCAAACTAGGCTGTGGGGAGCAAGAAAGCAACCTCCTCCCCAGCCCTGAGGGCCTCCCGCATCAACTGGGCGGGCGCTCCCACCACCCACGACCCAAAGCGTCGGGCTCCCTGCCAGTAGGAAGGGCCAGTCCCAGACGAGAATAGCAGGCAAACGGGCGGGACGCGAGGGGTTCTGAGCAGGGCAGGGGCCGTCTAAACTTTCCGGGTTAAGGTGACAGCACCTTGCGCTGAAACCGTATCTTCAGTCACAGGAAAGGTTAATGTAAATGTCAGAGGCCTTGGCGGGAGGAGGGGTGGGGGAGGAGAGAGGAGGAGCGAGAAGGAAGGGAAGGGAAGGGAAGGGGAGAAGAGGGGAGGGGAGGGGAGGAGGGGAAAGAAGGGCGGAGCAGGAGGCAGAGGGTCCGTCCTCCCAAGGTCAAGCCCCGCTCGCCCGCCCGTCCGCCCCGGGGAGTCGGCCGAGCAGTTCGGCGGAGCCCGGTAGCTCCCTTCCAGCACACAGCGACTTTGGCGGGGCCCCGGGGCTGAGAAGAGCGAGCGCAGAGGGGCGGGGCCTGGAGACTGGGGCGGCCGCGCGCGGAAGTGGCCGGGCAGAGCGCGGCAGGGGGCGGGCGGGCTACACCGGCCGCACGTTGCGCACGGCCTCGCGCGGGGCGCACGCCACGGAGGAGTCGGCGCGTTTCTTACCCCGTTGGCGGCGGCGATGCGGACGATGAGTTGGATGGCCTCCTTCATGTAGAACCTGCCGTCCCCGCCCACCACCAGGGTGGCCTCCTGCCGCTGCGCCGGCTCCACCGTGGAGATGATACTCTGGATGAAATTTTCCGCGTAGTTGGTACTGCTCTGAAACACCTTCACCCGCTTCCGCAGCCCGCTCGTGCCCGGCTTCTGGTCCGGGTACGCCTGGGTCTTAACCGTCACAATCTTCACCATGGTGGCGACTCGCTTCCTGGGGCCGGAGCGGACTCTGCTAACCGAGGGGCGGCTGGAGCTGTGGCTGCAGCTGCTCTGGGATGAGGGTTCTGACGGGGTAGGGGCAATGCCAGCTCTCTCGCCTTCGCTCGGCCCTCCTCCTTAAAGGGACAGGGGACAGGGCCCTCCCTCAGCTGCTGGCCCCACTTTTCAGGTCCCGGGGGTAGGGGAGAGGGAGCGCCCACCTCCAGGCCTCTAGTGCAGTGGGTGGAGCCTCTCTCATTTTCCCATCCCACCCCACGTCCGTAAACCAATCCACTATAAAATGAAATCCGCCGCTCCGCCCCTAACTGGAAGGGCAGAACCTGGGGTAGGGACTTTGGCATAGGGAAGGAGTTGGAAGAGTGGGAAAATTGCGGAGTTACAATGATTTCCTGTGGTTTGGCTAGAGTATCATGTGTAAATGACTTTCTGGAAACCTGTTCTGAGGGATAGAAGTGCCAGCCTTAGGTAGATTCATGACTCCTTATTCTTAATATTCTCCAAATATTAGGGTATTTGTATCAGAAAAAGGACTCAACTCTGAAGATCTAATTCGACCTACTACTTTCTATGTGTTTACTTATGGACTAAACCCTTTACTTCTATGGTTGGGATGGGTATACTGATAACTAAGGTTTATTGAATATAATGTTTCTAATCCTTGCTAAAGTACAAGATTTATTTTTCCCTATTTCATGCTTACAAAACTGAGTTTCAAAAAATTAAATGGCTTATCATGGCCACAGAGATAAGCATACACAGGAGGCCAACCCAGGTGGGTGTGGCTCCAAAGCCAGGGCTCTTACCTTGATTTGCCTGCCATGTCACCAGGTTTGATAACTAGTAAGTGTACAGGGAGGCCTTGATAAATATAGGCACATATATTAGGTAAGGCTGAGTATGATATAATTCATCAAAATAAGCCAGTTATTCACATAATAGAAATTTGGTGAAGAGAGGAAGAAGGACTGAAAGATTTCATAGAGGATGGAGAGTCAACAAAAGAGACTTGATTATTAAGTAGGAATACTGATTCCTGATTCTTTCCTTTTGGTTTCACATCCCCCTGCATTTGGTGAGAGTGATTGCTCTGCTCAGGAAATGTGTCATTTGTAGAAAAGCCATGGCTTTTTCCACCTGCTTATGAGATGTGTGACCTGGAGAAAGTTAGTAACTATGGGCATCCATCTCTTTACCATAAAATGAACGTAAAACCTACCTTAAAGAGTTTCTGCCAAGAATTAATGGGCATTTGTAGGGGTGCCTGGGTGGCTCAGTTGTTAAGCGTCTGCCTTCGGCTCAGGTCATGATCCCAGGGTCCTGGGATTGAGCCCCACATCGGGCTTCTTGCTCAGCGAGAAGCCTGCTTCTCCCTCTCCTACTCCCCCTGCTTGTGTTCCCTCTCTTGCTGTGTTTCTCTCTGTCAAATAAATAAAATCTTTAAAAAAAAAAAAAAAAAGAATTAATGGGGATTTGTATGTCTATTTCTCAGTCATGGATACACAGTAGAATCACCTGAGACACTTTTGAAACTACCCAGGCTCCAGTCCAAACAGATTAAATCATAAGCAGCTGATGTAAGTAAATCACCTGCATGGTGCCTGAAACATAATGGCCCTCAAAAAAGATCAGCTTCCCTTCCCTAATTCCAAAACTAGAACTGGACATTAGCCTGTGAATTTGATTCTGTTCATGGCCCTTTAGTGGTTAGTTGATATATCTTGATCAAGCAAAGAGGCTGGCAGATGCATATAGCTATTGACTTCAAGTGTTGATATAGGTGTTACGTAGATACAGGTATGAGTTTTGTTTTTTAAAGTAGGCTATACACCCAACGTGGGGCTTGAACTCATGACCTCAAGATCAAGAGTCACATGCTCTTGAGCACAAGAGAGCCAGCCAGGCACCCCAGTATCAGTTTTAGGGACATATAACGTGAAAACTTAATCCTGGACTGCTGTTAATGATTTCTGATATTTACACAGAAGTGCACAAAGCTTCACAGAGTAGGATCATCTTGTTAATTAATTACTATAATCAACCCCATTTTATAAACTAGAAAACTGAGGGTAGAATGATGAATGTAATCAAAGTTCCCTAACTCCACAAAATGAAAATAGAGCATAGAATCACAGAGTCTTAGAAATATCTGCCTCGCAGTTGTGTGGATTCATTTAGATATTGAACATAGAGTTCCTAGCATAGTACTAATAAGTACTTAGTAACTGATAATTCATTTTTATAAAGTGGTGAGTTCAAATTTGGCTAAAATAAAAAATACTGACAATATCAAGTGTTGAGGATGCAGAAAAACTGAAACTCTAATACATTGCTGGTGGAAATGCAAAATGGTACAGCCATTCTGGAAAACACTCTGGCACTTTGGTAGTTTCTTAAAAAGTCAAATGTACACTTACCATATGACCCAGCAATCTCACCTCTGCCTGCCTATCCTAGAAAAATGAAAACCTATCTTCATACAAAAGAATTTGTAATCTGTGCATGAATGTTTGTAGCAGCTCAATTAATATTGCCAAAAACTGGAAATGGCTTAGCAAACGAATCAATAGACAAATTGTGGTACATCCATATATAAAGAATACTTCTCAGGGTTGCCTGGCTGGCTCAGTCAGGAGAGCATGCAACTCTTTATCTCAGGTTTGTATGTTCAAGCCCCACAATGGGTAGAGAGATTATTTAAAATCTGTGAAGAAAAAAAAGAAACACATGCAAAGAAGTAGAAGGAAACCAAGATATATAACAGTGATTACCTCTGGATTATAAGAGGGTATTTTTATATTCTCCTTTATACTTTATTTAGATTTTTCATGCTGTCTATGGAGAATCTATATTATTTCTATAAACAGTTTCTACACAAATTAATATTGCACTGTGTTAACTAGCTGGAATCTAAATAAAAACTTGGGGTGGGGGAGATACTACACTATGTGGGGAAAAAACTCCACTGTTTTCTTTTTAGTATCTCTTTTAAGTGGTAATTCTGATGTTTTTTCACTGATAAGTTATCCTTTATCCTTTAGATGGTATGCATTCATTCATTCATTGACTCAAATCAATTCACAAATATGTGTTGTACTTGTGCTAAGCACAAGCTCTCTGAAAGGTGTCAGAATGGTCCTTGGTCTCATAGAGCCTGCAGTATGTTGCAGGAGATAGATACTGAAAGTGAATCATGATTGTGAGAAGCGCTACAAAGAAGTATAGGTGCTGTCAGAATGTAGATAGGAGGAACTATCATTGGAGGGAGACAGGGAAGATGCCCAGAAGAGAGTGATGGGTAAGCTGAGGACTGTAAGGGTGAGTAGTAGTTGGCCAGTAGTTGGGTGAGAAGGGAGAAAAACCACTTCATTCTAGGGGAAGGAACATTAAGGGAGAAGATTTTAAAGTAAGAAGGAAATGGATTATCATGGAAGATTTAAAAGGCAGCATAACAGGAGCATAGAAACTGAGGAGGGAGTAGAGTGGAAGACCTGGTCATATCAGGCTTCTAGATGGTGTCAAGCATTGCAGTCTTTATCATGACTCCAATAAGCAACCAAAGGTTTTTGTTTTAATTGTGGTAAAATATACACAACATAAAAATTACTTTAACCATTTCTAAATGTGAATTCAGTAGCATTAAATACATACACATGGCTGTGCAACTATCACCACGATCTATTTCTGGAACTTTATCCATCATCCCAAACTAAAACTCTATACCCGTTAAACAATAACACCCATTTCTCTTTCACTTGGCTCTTGGAAACCACTATTCTACTTTCTATCTCTGTGAATTTGACTATTCCCATATAGGTGGAATCATATAATATTTGTCCTTTTGGTCTGGCTTATTTCACTTAGCATAGTGTCTTCAAGGTTCATCCCTGTTGTAGCATGTCAAAAGGGTTTTAAATAGAGGAATATTGCAGTCACAATAACATTTTTAAGCGATCACTCTGGCTGCCTTGTGAATGAATGAAAGGAAAAAATGAAATGAAACCAGATGGAGGAAATGGTAGACTGTACTAAGTCGAAGTCAGTGGAGATGGATGGAAGTGAATAGACTCAAGGTATTTTCAGAAAATGGAGTCAGCAGCACTTGCTGATAGACTATATGTATAGGGTGAGTGAAAAGGAGCAGTGTCCCCTGGCATTTTGAGACTGGGTCTATTATAAGAAATGGGGAGTTGGAGGGTGGTACAGTACGATCATGAGTTATTTTGTACATATAAAGTTTGAGGTTTCTGTCATGCGTCAGAGGTACAGAAATAAGTGTTAGATATAGAGGTCTAGAGCTTAGAAAAGACACATGGCAGAGTGATATGAATTTATAACCCATTAGCATATAGATTTATTTATTTGTCAGAGAGAGAGAAAGAGCACATGTAGGGGGAGTATCAGGCAGAGGGAGAAGCAGCCTCCTCCCTGAGCAAGGAGCCCAATGTGGGACTCGATCCCAGGACCTCACATTCATGACCTGAGCTGAAGGCAGACGCTTAACCGCCAGAGCCTCTCAGGCATCCCCCAAATCTCTCCCCTACCCAAGAGTTCTATTAGGCCTGAAAGGTGGTCTCTCAATTAAGAGAGCTCTGAGAGAATAGGTAAATTTTAGATAATCTCTTACAAGAATTTTCAATTATTTGTAGCCAGCAAATAACTAATTGATGATTCCATATGAATCTGTACAAAATGCTGAGCAATACTGCAAATGTCATGTTAGTTCATTTGTTAAACCCAAATCACAGGTTCTTCCTGGCTGCAGATTTTGTTCATTATGTTAAATTTTGATTTATTTGTAACTTGCTGAAACAAAAGCAGCATGAAACCATTTAATGTCTTCTGTTTGTATCCATAAAAGTCATTCAGGTGCTTAAAACTTTTATTTGAATAAAAGTTTATGGATATCTGGAGTCTCTGATTCTGAAATTAAGTTTGTTCCTGTGCCAAAATAATAGTTTCTGATTTCATGTTTCAGTGTCAAATGGTTATTCATGAAGCTGTATGTGAAAAAGATTGATATATAATAAATTGGGCTTTTCCATTAGAATTCATTTTTGGAATCTACTATAAAGGATATCAGCCTGAATTAATTTATATGAATATTTTATATGCAAATATTAATATTTCAAATGGCAAAAAGATAAGATTTTTAAAAATACAGATTATGAAGGACATTTTTTAAGAGATAATGAATGTCTTCTGTTCCCCATTTCACCAGTATTCTTGACTAAGGAATCAAGATGGTGTGGTAGGCTCAAAAATGGCTGCCTAAGAGCAATCCACATCCTAACCCCTGCAACCTGTGAATCATATGGCAAGAAAAGGACTTTGCAGATATAATTAAGGATCTTGAGATGGGAGATTATCCTGGATTATTCAAGTGAGCTCTAAATGCAGTCAAAGTGTTCTAAGAGGGAAACCGAGAGAGATTTTATTACAGAAGAGAAGACAATATGACCAATGACGTACATACCGGGGTGATGCAGCCACAAACCATGAAATGCCAGTAGACATCAAAGCAAGAAGCAGGAAATACATTCTCCTCTAGAACCTCTAAAGAGAGCACAGCCCTGATGACACCTTGACGTTAGCCCAGTGATACTGATTTTGGACTTCTGGCTTCCAGAACTGTGGGAAAATTATTTTTTTAAGCATGGTAAATTTTTGGCAATTTGTTACAGCAGCCATAGAGGACTAATACAAATGCTTTAATTTTATGGAGGAGTGAGTCAGGAAGCTCAAACTCATCTCCTGATTCCCTAAATGTGACATCAGGTGGTCAGTAACAGAATAAAAGAAAGGCTATATTCTAAGTGTCTACCAGTGAATAAAAAATAGAGGAAAGTATATCAGATACAGCATAAGTAAAACAGGGAATCAAGAAATCATGGAGGTGGGGCGCCTGGGTGGCTCAGTCATCAGGCGTCTGCCTTCGGCTCAGGTCATGATCCTGGAGTCCTGGGATCGAGCCCCGCATTGGCCTCCCTGCTTGGCAGGAAGCCTGCTTCTCCCACTACCACTCCCTCTACTTGTGTTCCCTCTCTCGCTGTGTTTCTCTCTGTCAAATAAATTAAAAAATCTTAAAAAAAAAATGATGGAGGTAATTATTTCCAAATTATTTTGCTCAAATTATATGAATAAGTTTTTCTCTTGAATTGGCTAGGAAAGTTTCATTCACTGTGTAGAACTGGATGCAACAGACTGCAAGTGTTCTGTGTACCACCTTGAGGTTTTGAATACTCCCTATCAAAACTAGCTTTGATGGGTGTTAACAGTTTTTCCTAATGAGTGAATTCTTGTTTTTTTCCTTTGACATTACTGACTCTTGCAGCTCCTGTTATATATTTTTCTTAATTCTGAAGATATCTTTGAAATAATTTATATTCATTGCCCTCACTCTCCTTCTATCCATCCATCCCTCCATTCAAATAATCTATAAAATGCTAAACACATAGTAGAAGGTACTTAGGTTCCGATTAATAATCTAAGATAAGATTCTGTACTGAAGGAGTTAAAAACAGAACAGTCCAGCCACATTGAAGGAACAAAGTATGAGACACAAAAAGGTATTGATTTTTAAAGCTAGTATTAGAATAAAAAGATCTCTAATCAATAATCAACACTTCTGCCTTAACAAACTAGGAAAAGCACAAACAAGCCCAAGGCAAACAAAAAGAAGAACATAATAAAGATAAGAGCAGAAATCAATGAAATTGAGAACAAAAATGAAGAAAAATCAATTAAACTAAAAGCTGGTTCTTGGAAAAGATCAATAAAATTGATAAACTTCTAGCAAGACTGAAAAAGAAAAAAGATACATCTTATTACTATCAGGAATGACAGAAGAAATATCACTACAGACCCCATAAACAATGCTTTATAAAACTCTCTACACATAAATTTGACAACTTAAATAGACCAATTCCTCAAAACCCACACACTACCAATCCTTCCCCCACCAGATGAAATAGATAAAGTGAATGCCCCCATAACTGTTAAAGAAATTGAATTAGTACTTCAAAACCCCCCAAAATTCTCCACACCCAGATGGTCTCAAAGACAAATTGAAACGAATATTTAAAGGAGAAATAACACCAATTTCACACAGTCTCTTTTAGAAAATAAAAGGAAGAAACATTCTTGACTCATTTATGAGGTCAGCATTGCCCTGTTACCCAAACCAGACAAAGACACTACAAATCAAGACAACTAGAGAGGGGTGCCTGGGTGGCTCAGTCAATTAATCAGCTGGCTCTTGCTTTTGGTCAGGTCATGATCTCAGGGTTCTGGGACTGAGCCTCTTGCTCAGTGGGGAGTCTGCTTGAGGATTTTCATTCTCTCCCTCTTCCCGTTCTCACACGCATGCTGTCTCTCCCTCTCAGGAAAGAAAAAGAAAACTGGATACCAATATTCCTCATATACATAATCACAAAGATGCGCAACAATGTACTAGCCAATTGAATTCACAATCCATATTGTAAAAATAACATATCACAACCAAGAAGGCTTTATCCTGGGAATAAAAGGCTGGTTCAATATTTGAAAATCAATCAGTGTAATCCATCACATTAGTAGTCTAAAGAAGAAAAATAATATAATGACAAAGAAAAAAATATTCAACATTTCAGCATCCATTCCTGATTTTTAAAAAATTTCAGTAATCTAGGAAAAGAAGGCAACTTTCCCAACTTAAGAAAGGGCATCTACAAAAACGTTCTTCAGCTAACTTCATATTAATGGTGAAAAACTGAATGCTTTCCTTCCTGAGATTGGGAGCGAGATAGGGAGATCCATCTTCATCATTCTTACTCAACATCATTACAGAAGTCTTAGCCAGTGCAATAAGGCAAGAAAAAAGAAAAGGTATATACATTGGAAAGAAAGAAATGGAATTGTCCCTATTTGCAGATGATATGTTTTTCTTTTTTTTTTTTTTTTAAGATTTTATTTATTTGACAGAGAGAAACACAGCGAGAGAGGGAACACAAGCAGAGGGAATGGTAGCGGGAGAAGCAGGCTTCCTGCTGAGCAGGGAGCCAGACGTGGGGCTCGATCCCAGGACCACGACCTGAGCAGAAGGCAGACGCTTAATGACAGAGCCACCCAGGCGCCCCTGACATGTTTTTCTATGTAGAAAATCCCAAGGGATCTACAAAGTAAAAACTCCTAGCACTAATAAATGAATTTAGCAAGTCTCAGGATACAACAGTAACATGAAAAAATCGATTATATTTTTTCTATAGTAGCAATTTATAACTAGAAATTGAAATTTAAAAAATAATACCATTTACAATAACTCATAAAAATGAAATATTTAGATACAATTCTTATAAAGGATGTACAAGATTTGCAAGCTGAAAACTGTAAGATGCTTTTTAAAGAAATAAAGGAAAACCTAAATAAATGGAGAAATATACCATGTTCACAGATTGGAAGCAACACAAGAAACATGTCAGTTCCCCAAAATGATCAATACATTTAGCACAATAGCAAACAAATCCCAGCAAGAGTTTTTTATAGATATAGACAGCTAGTTCTACAATTCATTTGGAAAAGGAAAGAAACTAAAACAGGTAAGATAATTTTGAAAAAGAACAATAAAATTAAAGGAATCACATTACCTGATTATAGACTTGCTATATATAAACTACACAATGAAGACAGTGTAGTATTGGTGAAGAGAAAGACACATAGATCAATAAGACAAAATAGAGTCCAAGGGCACCTGAGTGGCTCAGTGGGTTAAGCCTCTGCCTTCAGCTCAGGTCTTGATCTCAGGGTCCTGGGATCAAGCCCCACATCAAGCCCTGCATCGAGCTCTCTGCTCATCAGGAAGCCTGCTTCCTTCTCTCTCTCTGCCTGCCTCTCTGCCTACTTGTGATCTCTCTCTGTCAAATAAATAAACGAAATCTAAAAAAAAGATAAAATAGAGTCAGAAATAGAGCCACACAAATATACAAGTCTATACAATCAGTTGATTTCCAGCAAATGCACAAGAGCAATTTAAAGGAGAAAGAATAATCTTTTCAGCAACTGGTGCTGGGACCACTAACATCCACATAAAAAAAAAAAAAAAAAGAATATCACCCCAAACCTCAAAACTCATACAAAAATTAACTCAAAATAGATCGCAGATATGACTATAGTAAGTGAAATAATAAAACTTATAAAAGAAAATAGAAAATTTTGTGACATGGAGTTAGGTAATAATTTCTTAGACTTGACACCAAACACATGACTCAATAAAGAAAAAATTGATAAACTAGACTTCATCAAAATTAAAAAATTTGCTCTCCATATGATAGTTAAGAGAATGAAAAGACAAGCTACAGACTCAGAGAAAATATTAACAGTTCACATCTCCAACAAAAGGCATATCCAGAATTTATTAAAAAAGCTCCAAATCTCAAAAGTAAGAAAACAACCCAATTTAAATGTGCAAAAGACTAGAAGAGATGTCTCACTGAGGAGGATATATACAGATGGCAAATAAGCATATGAAAAGTTGCTCAGCATCACTAGCCATTAGGGAAATGCTAACTAAAACCACTATAAGATACCACTGCACATTTATTAGAATGGTTAAAATAAAAAATACAGTATCAAGTGCTAAGGAGGATGCAGAGAAACAAACTCTCATACATTGCTGATGGAAATGAAAAATGGTACAGCCACTCTGGAAAACACATTGGCACTGTGATAGTTTCTTAAAAAGTCGAACGTACACTTACCATATGACATAGCAATCTCACCTCTGCCTATCTATCCTAGAAAAATGAGAACTTATGTTCACACAAAAGAATCTGTAACCTGTACACGAATGTTTATAGCAGCTCAACTAATATTCCCAAAAACTGGACACAGCCTAGCAAATGAATCAATAAACAAATTGCGGTACATCCATATAAAGAAATACTACTCAGGGTTGCCTGGCTGGCTGTCAGTAGAGCATGCAACTCTTGATCTCGGGGTCGTATGTATCTTGACCAGCTCTTTCTCTAACACGTCTTGTAATCTGCCTTAACCAGGCTGTGCCCGTATTAGGAAGAAGTAGATAATATTCAATTTTCTTAGATTCCTTAATTTGTCTTTATTTTTCTTAGTGAGAGAATGATGCTTGTGAAGGCAATTCAGCCAAAGACTCAGAGAACCTCATCTGTAATAAATGTCGAGGCCTTAGCTTTTACAAGGAGAGCCATAGTCTCTACTTTAGTGGTTCTCAAAGTATGGTTCATCGAACCCTGGTAGCCTAAACCTGTTTAGGGGTTCCACAAAGGCAAAAATATTTTTTTTTAATTTATTTATTTAGGGCACCTGGGTGGCTCAATTGTTAAGTGTCTGCCTTCCGCTCAGGTCATGATCCCAGAGTCCTGGGATCAAGGCCCACATTGGGCTCCTTGCTAGGTTTTCTCCTAGCACTCCCTCTCCCACTCCCCCTGCTTGTGTTCCTTCTCTCTCTGTGTCCCTCTCTGTCAAATAAATAAATCTTAAAAAAAAAAAAAGAATTTATTTATTTGAGAGAGAGCACAAGCGGGGGGATTGAGCACAAGTTGGGGGTAGGGGGTTGGAAAGGGGAGGGTGAAGAAGAAGCAGACTCCCCACTGAGCAGGGAGCCCAAAGTGGAGCTCAATCCCAGGACCCTGGGATCATGACCTGAACTGAAGGCAGATGCTTAACTGACTAAGCCACCCAGATGCCCCAGCAAAACTATTTTTTTAATGCAAGATTTTTTTTTCCTTTTTTACTGATAGTGCAAAAGCAATGGTGGGTAAATCACCTTATCATGAATCAAGATAGAGGCAACAGACTGCACTGTAAAGATTATATTCTTCACTGGCACACATTACTTAACTTAAAAACAAATGCCAGTTTCACCTTAACTCTCAACCCTGGGCAACATATTGTATTGATGTGTGATGTAGAGAAAGAACACACAAAGCACTTCTACCGCATTCCTAAGTATGGTGGGTGTTTCAAGGGAAAGTCTCTATTTGAATTGAAAGTTGAATGAACTACCTTATCATTTATACCATTTTTACTTGAATAAAACAAAACAAAACAAAACAAAAAGGCTCACAGGAAAAAAAAAGTATTAGTTTTAAAATAGAAGCTCAAGTAGTATAATTTCTTCTGGATTGGAGAAAGGATTAAAGGCTTCAATGAAGGATGAGGCATTTAAAAATATATGTTAAAAAAAAGAAAAAGTAAAAATATATGTTAAAGGTACAGAGTGTTAATACTTGTCACTACCTTCTCTGACAAAGCAGGGCTCTATACATACTTGGTACTCAAGTATGTGATTGACCTATTGTATATGATATTAATAGGTAGAGACACAATACAGGAAATTCTAGGAAAAGTGAAAGACATGAGAAAATGCCTGAAATTTCTATCCTTTTCAAAATCCCACTTATCCCTTCAAGTTCATTTAAAGTTCTAGCTCATTCCTAATTCTTCAGCCCACAATAGTCTTTCCAACTTGCCCAAACTTGTTCTATCAAACTTAGTCTAATACCTTAGTGTAGTACTTCTCCAGATTTTAAAACTCACCGCTTCATTTCCTTAGTTATTAAAATGTGCTTTATATTTAAATTTTAAAATACTTTGTACTGTATGACTAAAAACAAAGCACTACTTAGCTTCAAACTACCCTTCTTTCATTCCTTCAATCTTCTGGGAGTCTTATTCCCCTCAAAAAAATTGGGCAAGGCTTCCCCTCCTTTTTTGTTCCCATACCTTCACCTGTAGTTTATGCTTAATGATCAGTGCGTACTAATTTAAGACTTAATATTATTCCTTAATAGGCTAACATGTAACACATTTTCTCAGCTTTTTCTTTTTCGGAGGTCAGAGATCATGTCTACTACTTCTCTATTATAACTACTGCAATATGTAATAGAAACTTGCTAATTGGATATCCTGGTGTACTATTTACCAGCCTAGTCATCTAACTTTTTACTGCCTTGTAAGAAGACAATTCTTTCAAAAGCTAAATCCAATTTTTTTGCAACAGATATTTAGAAAAAGGCACAGAGAAATTTACTTTTTAGCAATGCTGCATACTCATATCTAAAATTGCTAAAAAGTTTACAGCACTGGTAATCTATAACCAGCAGTACTGTATTTACCTTAGCCTCATTCAGATGACTGAACTTAAGTTGGCAATGAATCTAAGTTGGTTGATCTTGTGTTAAATTGTAAAGGAAAGAATAAAATTAAGAATATGTATAAAATGTTGGATGTTAATTATGTCTAAAAGAGATTGAAAAATATTTTTCTTAATTTTGGGAGAGTGAAACCATACTGCTAACCCCTTTATAATATGTAGGTCTTCTTTTTAACATTAATATTTATCTTTTTTTTTTTAAGAGAGAGAGTACACTCGAACGCAGGAGTGGGGGTGGGGAGGGGCAGAGGGAGAGAGAAAATAGAGAATCTCAAGTAGACTCTCCACTAGGCACAGAGCTCAATGCAGGACTCAATCTTACCACCCCAAGATCATGACCCGAGCCAAAATCAAGAGTTGGACACTTAACTGGCTGAGCCACCCAGGTGCCCCTTATATTAACTTTAGAACTGTTAATATTTTTTTAAAAAATAAGAGAACCTATTTTTACTTTTTTTTTTTTTAAGTAGTCTCCATGCCCTAGGTGGGGCTTGAACTCACTACCCTGAGGTCAAGAGACACATGTTCTATGGACTGAGCCAGCCAGGTGCCCCAAGAAGCCATTTTTTAAAGTACAAATTGACTTTGGTCAAATATCACAAATATAAGCCACTTATGAATAAGTGGCATAAGAACTGAGAATCCTATTCTTCATCCTCCTTAGACAAAACTAGCCATAGTTAACAAGTACAGGTACTTTTAAGCAGCCAAAATCCTTTACCCCTTAGACTTTCAGCAACCATTCCTAGTCTTGCCCCCTCAAACTGTCTCTTACATTAATTTCATCTGCTTTCCCTAATTCATTTCCACTATGTGCCATCTGTCTCCTCCAATCATTACATAGTTCTTCTTTTTTTTTTGGCCCAGAAATCCAAGCTGAGTAGCAAACATAGGCTTTACACTTCAAAGTAAAGCTAGCAGGGCCATCTTAATATGCCCTTATGCTTGTAACTTCACAAGAGCAAGTCAGTATCTTTTTAAGAGCAGAAGATTTAGTATCTACCTCACAAGTTAGAAATAATTTTTATATATTCTCTAATAGGATGGGTACATATGCCTGTGTATAGATAGATCCTTAATACACAATATATTTCACTAAAGCAGTCTTAGAAGTCATAAAGGACTTAACCCAGTGCTGAGAAATTTTATCAATCAGTCTCTCCCTCTCTCTGTCTCCTTCTCTCTCTCCCCCTCTAATGTATATTATGAATAATAAGTAATGTGCTCACCCTCTGGTGGCCAAAATCAGAAATATATTTTTATTTTCCTGGATTATATCCAAAATATGATTAGTGTGGTATATTAAATTTCTGTATCATATTCAACCTACACCAAAAATAGATCTAAAAGAAGACTTCTGGCTTTAAAAAAAAAAAACAAACCAGATCTACTAGAGTATCTAATGAAAAATCAACAAAACTATTTAATGTAGTTGTCTTAATCTGTTAATGACATGAAAGACAAAATCTGAGTAAATAGAATTTAATAGTAATAAGCCATTTTTTTCTTGTGTG
Organism: Procyon lotor; assembly: GCA_028646535.1. Taxonomy (NCBI): domain Eukaryota; kingdom Metazoa; phylum Chordata; class Mammalia; order Carnivora; family Procyonidae; genus Procyon; species Procyon lotor. Next base: position 44,069,265 of record CM053606.1, on the reverse strand, counting down.
TCTATTTTTAATATGTCCTAATAATGAGGAAAAATTCATACTGCAGGTAGGTTTAGTTTAATTTTCTGCCCACTTTATTCTACTGTCCAGCAAATATTTATTGCATATCTATTATAGTTCTATGGTATATACTGGAATTATAACTGTCCCTGCTTTCAGCCTTTTACCTTTTCAGGTAAAACTAAACAGTTATTCCCATACAGTATGATGAGTGCTACAACAAAGAATAAGCATGAACTTTTGGGGCCACCAAAGTAGTCTTGGTAGGGCCTTAATCAGGAAAGGATTCTTAAAAAGTGACATATTCACTGAGACCTGAAGGAAGAAGAGGGAGTAAAGAGATAGTTACTATCTTATAGGCAGAAAGAAACATGGCATCCAAATGGCCTGAAGTGAAGGACAATGTGGAAACTGGGAGAAGCTACAGAAGTGTGAGTGAAAAGAAATATCAGAGGTAAGAAGAAAATCTGAAGAATATCAGAGAGAAGACTTTAAAATATACACTATAGGGCGCCTGGGTTCCTCAGTAGATTAAGCATTGGACTCTTGATTTCAAGACAGGGCATGATCTCAGGTTACTGTCAGTGATACAGCTGGAACCAAGATGGGACTCATAGCCACATTTTTATCAAAGGTATTGAGCGGTAACAGAATATGCCACCTCAAAATCTGCCACTTTAACATGTGGATTGTTTTCAGCTGAAGGAATTAAGACCCAACTGACTCGGGGAAAGCTTATTACCTCTCCCTTAACTGCCTAAAAGAATTTAGACTGATGGCTAGAGATGGCTAATAGAGAGCTATTACTAGAGATAATTTTTTATATCAGAAAGACTTATCTGCATAGCATGGCAAACACTTGTTTACCAGGCATTCACTCTTCTCATCTTCCTGTGAATTGTCTTCTTCCCCTTTGAAGACCCAGACTCCTCTATCTTCTCTCCTCTGCTCAGGATGGTATTTAAGCCTCAATTGGCTGACTGCCTGTGAGTCTCACGTCTTTCTCAGGCTCCCGTATGTACATAATGAAATTTCTTTTTCTCCTATTAATGTCATATGTCTATTTGATTCTTAGACCAGCCAATGAATCTAGAAAGTGAGGCCAGACACTTGGTTCCTGGACCTGTTTTGAAAGCAGAGGCAGAACTATAGTTGTATTAGTTGCATTATTAACTTAGCTCCACATTGTATTTTGTTCCCTATTTATGTTTTATGCATCTCTTAGCTTCATACATTATCAATCACTAACTTTTCCTTTTTTGCCCCTACTCCCTATTTACCCACTGACTGTAGAAACCTAATGGGGACCGGATGGTAACATTTGTCTTGAAAGTATCTGATGTACTTGATCATACCAGGTCCCAAACGGTACCTCATTGTCTAGAAGAATGCATACTTCCAGATTCTTTCAAGGCCTCTCTCTTCATGGTTCAAGAAACTCTTCACTCTCCTCTCATGTATTCACCTTCCCCAGACGTATTTAAACCGTCCCTAGGCTCAAAAGGGCAAGGCAGCTTTGGGAATGATCTCCTGCCTTCTTCTTGGGCTGCTCTTCTGAAAATAAAGCTCCCTGGTTAAAAGCCGGGCTCTCAGACACACTGTGTGTCAGGTGCTTGGACAAGCTTGCGTTCAGTAACAAAAGAAAGAAGGGAAATTTTTTCCCCAGCAACAACCTGAATGCCTTTTGCTAACCACTTCTTTGAGTAGTTCAGGGATACAACATAATTTTGCATGAGGAAAGCTGAAATTACCACAAGATACTATGTATGCCCTAATCCAGCAAAATGGCTATTGCCACAAACATGAACTTAAACACATGTATCATAATGCGCTTTCCCATCTCCTGGATGGCTAAGGTTCCAAGTTCTGTGAGTTAATGCCATTACATTACATTTGGATCTGTCTCATCTTATAGATCACTTTTGGCAAGAAAGGACAGATGATACCAGAGCAGACTATATAGTTGAAGAAACTGCATATACATTTTCCTTAGAGCACCAGTATTATATTTGCATTGCCTCTGATGTCTAAGAGGATTCTAGATTATGGTTCAGGTTAGAGATCCTCTCATCAGGGAAATCATCCCTGAATCTGTGATTTGCTGCAGATTAAGTTTTCTCATTTGTTCAAATGTCAACCCATCAACCACTACCATCAGTTGTCATGTCTACTGTGCTATGGTACATTAAGACGAGAATCCCCTCAGAAGTAAATTCAACATCCAACTCCAGACCTATTGCTCCAATCGAACCTGCCTGCCAAATGGCTGCCAGTATGGATGATGGCGGAACAGCTTCCGGGGCTTGAATACCTACAGGCCTAGAAGGGGTTGGAGGAAGAAGAATCAGCTCTAAGATGAAGAGGTGCAGCAGGAGGTAGAGGCTGATAGAGGAAAGGCAGGTTTGAAGGGGCTATACATCAGCAGCAGCAGCAGTAAAGAGAAGGGCTCAGGAGGCTCCCTGGTCTTCTCATAGCCGCATGCCTGTGACCACAGTGGCACAGAAGGGAGTCAGTGACCTGTCAGGCTCCTGGGACAGAACACTGAGAAGACGTGTGAGAGCCCAAGGCACTAGCTGAAGCTGGCCTATTTTCATTGAGTTTATTTTTGAAGAGTAAGACTAAGCCAAAATTATACAGGATTTTGTAGAATTCATCAAATACTACTTTTTAAAAGCTTACCTGTAATTTTATATTGATTTACTATTGGTAGATGAAATATGCCCAGATTTCCCATTAAATTAATAAGAAATCCACACACTAAACACATTATATTATTTCTATTTTATATTTATATTTAATCATAAAGTATATAACATGGGTATAAAATATAAACACATACAAATTAGATTATTGTTTATGTACATCAGTTAAATTGATTAGCATTTAGTTTATCAACAAATAACAGACTAAACCTGAAAGAATTCTCAGCTTGACAGCCTCAAGTAGAAAACAATATTTAAGATATAAGGGAATACACACAATAATATATCCATTCTTGT
>CM053606.1:44040355-44066166 GCA_028646535.1 Procyon lotor | reverse complement strand
TTACATGTTGACAAACCTGCATATAAAAATAGAAAACTTTTACCTTCTTTTTATGTATTATTATTTTTGGCTATTTTTTAAACAGGATAACATTTCTAGGCCCTATGCAAAAAATATCCCTGTGAAGATAAAATTCTACACCATTTTGTTCTTAGTGGGAACCTATAATCTATGATCTGATATCTAACAGAATAATCCAGCATAAATTCTACTCAAATATAGTAGTTGATATTTGGTGTATATAAATGTGGGGTAGGAGTAGTAGAAAAGGGAGTAGTGGAAAGGGGAGTAAATATCCTTTTTTTGCTAAACCTAGAGCATTTTCTTAAAATCCTCATTGGGATTCTGTAGAATCTTTCCTCTTTATTCAGTTCTAGAATGTTTTAGGATTTCATGGACAGAATGAAGAAAGGATAAGAATAGAAGGCTTCTTCTTTTTTCCCTTCACTAGACCAGTTTCAGAGTCCCTGCCTTTGAACCCTGGCTAAATTAGAAACCCACAGCTCTGCTAACACCAGAAACTACAGCTGTTCCTGGCTCTTGACTTAGATGGTTGTTATCTAAAACTTAGAGGCCTTTTTCTCTCTCAGGTTACTTTGGAAAATCTTAATAATGTAGATAAAAATATTTTGGATTAGCAAAATTCCCATTTATTATAAACACTACTTTGTCTTTCTATATGATGTTGCAAAGTGTTTTCATGTACATCATTTTATTTTTATCTTTACATTAACCTTGTGAACTACCTAACACTAGTAATATTACATTAATTTTCCATTTAAAGAGATAGGAACGGAGTGGCTATGTGAATTTCTCATAATCACTCAACCAAATAGTAAGAACTGGACTAGAAAAAATCTCCTAATATAGGATGATAATAATATGAATATCATACTTAGAATAATTTTCTACTTTATTTCATATTTCCACTTATTCATAGCATTATTGGTAAAAATGTTTTTTTAAACAATAAAATAAAAAGCTTTAATTAGAAAACAATACGTTACCATTGTAGATTTTGGTGCCACTTCTACTGCAAATATGTTGAGTCCTCTGTTATTTACGCAGTTTTTACTTAGCTCATTGTTGATGTGAATAATCACTTTATTATCTGACTATAAAAAAAATTTCGTAAGTTGCTAGTCCTTTCTTTAATAAATACAAATAAAATGATTATTACAAAACATTTTGTAAGTCTTGTAATAGAGGTATTCACAGGGTTTACAGAAACATGAAGATACTATAGAAACATAGAAACATTAGCTCAGACTGGGTTAGCAAGGAAGATCTTATGGAAAAAGCAATACTTGAGATAATAGATCATAGATAATAGATAGCTTCTCAAGCTGGTGAATGAAAGAAATGTAGGTGCCAAGTATTCCCCTGATAAGAAAGCTACAAGCACTCCCTAATGACTACAAAGGGGCAGTATATAACATTATACTACCTGGATTCATTTCTCAGCTCTACTACTCAGCATGTGACCTTCTGCAAGTTATTTAACGTCCCCACGCTTCAATTTCTTTGTGTGTAAAATGTGGTTAGTACTTACCTCATTGGGTTGTTGTGAGAAGTAAATGCGTTAATAAATGTAAAGTGCCTGACAAATGGGAAACTCTAAAATATTATTATTATTACATCATTTTGCTGCAGGGAAGTTTAATTTTCCTTGAGGGAAAGGAAGGAGATGGAGGGTTGAGAAATGATAGCTAACTACAGAACAGAGAAACTATGGTTAAGATAGTGACTCCCATCCACCCTTTTAGTTCTAATAAAACATAGAGAGCAGAAGGGAAGGCATGCTGGATCTTACGAATCACCCTACAACACTTTATGACCCACTTGAAGACTGGAAATCTCCTAGCTGGGGACCCTAACTGTTTTTATGAAGTCCAAGTCCTCTACCTCATTTTCAAGATAATATATATAATTTGGAACCATACCACCTATGTTATTTATCTTTGTAGTACTCTTTCAAATAAAATTCTCTGTTTCTACATAGAAAATATTCCCACTATTTCCTCTACTGTCCACATCAGCCCTCTTACATGTTACTCCTTACACTGTTTTTCTGCTTCTACAGGCTGTCTCTGCATATGTAGTTGTAATTGTCTCCAATCCTACACCACAGTCCCCTTGCCCTCATCACAGGTCCTTCCTCAACTTCCATTGTTCAAATTAACATCAATTGCACAAGAGATGCAAATACAGTAAAACTACTGCACAAATACGCAATACTATAAAAGTGAACACTTAATTATTCTCTGATCTATTTTGAGTATTAATTTTGTCTTCCCAACTAGGCCAAAACTCCTTAAAGCAGAGACCATATTACACTGATAGTGGTCTCTATTGTGACTAGAAGAGTTAGTTATATAGCATATATTCACATTGACTAAATGCTCAGCCAAACCTTAAGCACTTTAAGAAATCCATGGTGAGCATAAAAATAATGTTAAGTCTCACCCAGGAACTAAAAGAAATTAGTCAACAGTCCTAAAAATCCAGCCATCTTAAGATTTTATGAAAATTTATGTTTCTAGAAAGCTGAGTATCTCTAAGCATTTATGTATGTATTCTCTTGGCCAGCAATATCAATAGTAGCAGGGACAATAGCTAAAGTTAGCAATAATTGGCTTGATAAAAATAGGTCCTGGGCAGCGGAATATATTAGATAAAATGATGAGAGTCTATAGACTTTCTAATATTTCAAAGTGTGGAAGAAGTAGGGCTAAATTTTTTCTTTACTTTGTTTATTTTTCTTTAAAACCCAATGTCTGTTATTTGAAATAGTTATGTATGTGTGAAGATTTTTAATAACAAACTAAATAAAATACTTTGTACCCAGATTATGCTCTATCTTCAGAGATCTCCACATATTTAGTTTTCATAATACAATTCTCAAACTTTTAAAAATGCATAAAAATTATCATGCTCAGTTTGAATTAGAAATCTGAAAGAATTGCCCATTATAAATATTATTAATATAACGTGATATTAATTACTCTGCAAGAATAGAGCAAGAAAGAAGATGGAACATATTAGTAAACAATGCAGTTACGAGGAGAAACACCTCATAAATAATACCTTGTTTTCAATAACTGATGTTATCCAGGTGTCACGCTTATAAGTATGTACAATTATATTTTCATAGCCATCCATTACCCTGGCATCGCCTTTGTTAAGGACAGATTTACAAATGGCCTTCTCAAGTTGCCCACTGCATGCCTCCATATGGACAGCTTTAATTCTTGGCTTGCATTTGTCTGCATAGATATCAATGATAAACGGGCATGCCTGATAGGAAAGAAAAAGTGAAGCTTGTTTTAGCTTTCTGATAGAATTAAAAATAATTTGTTATTAATATGTTTATCATGTGATTTAAGAAGACATACTGTACCTTCTAACTTGTCCTCATATACCTTTAGAAGATTTTAGTAATATGAATTTAATAATAAAAAAGCATAAAATTATAATTTTTTGTTAGCATATTAACTGACAATGTTCACAGAAAAGGAAAGAAAACTATAATCTCAAGCAAATCAGTAATCCTATCAGTCACAGCACCATCCCTCCATTTGGCTTAGAACTAATATATGGCATATTAGTTATTTAATTTCCTATTCTAACTTTAAGGCTATAGAAAGAAATCATCAAAGGACTGTAAGAGAATTATTCTATTTACAATTGAAACTTAAATCATGGATATAGAGCACCAAAAAGAATGTAAAATAAATTCACAGTTCAAAGTTAGTGTAAAGACACCTTTAAATGTGAGATCTAAATGATATTCTGCATTTGGAAATGAATCTTCCTAATGTCTATCTTTTAATCTTTACCATAGCCAGCATGATGATGTGCACAGGAGCCTTTGTCTCTCTACCCAACCAAGTTTTCCTGCCTTGCTATATTCCTGCTACTCTGATCATCCAGCTCCTAGAACAAATAAAGCTCTTTCCCACATCAGAGACTTTGTTTATTGTATTCTATCTGCTTGGAAGATTCTTTCACATCTTTTTACATGGGTACCTCATTCCCCTCCTTCAGGTTAAGGCTTAAGGGTCACCTCTCCAGAGAGAGTTGCTTGGGTCTCCCAGTCTCCTCCCCACCTGTACTATTCTTCTCCAGTTTGATCTATGGCTTGTTTCTTTTTTTTTTTTTTTTTTTAAGATTTTTTATTTATTTGACAGAGAGAAACACAGCGAGAGAGGGAACACAAGTAGAGGGACTGGTAGCGGGAGAAGCAGGCTTCCCGCAGAGCAGAGAGCCCGATGCGGGGCTCGATCCCAGGCCCCTGGGATCTGACCTGGGCCGTAGGCAGACGCTTAACGACTGAGCCACCCAGGCGCCCCTATGGCTTGTTTCTTTCAAAATGTTCTTAAAATTATTTTATTTATTTTCCATTTAATGAATGAGTACATTCTCCTTTGTGGAATGTAAATTCCATAAAGGAAGGAATTCTGACTATTCTATTCACCATGGATCCTCAGTGCCTCTTTATTACACACTCACCACACAGTAGGCATCCAATAAATATTTGTTGAATAAATAGTGAATTTATATATATTGATGGTCATCTTTTTATTTGGGAGACAAAAGATAAAAATCTAAAGTTAGTAGAACAGGATCAGAAATTTTTATTTTTTTTTAATTTTTTTTAAGATTTTATTTATTTATTTGACAGAGAGAGATCACAAGTAGGCAGAGAGGCAGGCAGAGAGAGAGGAGGAAGCAGGCTCCCTGCTGAGCAGACAGCCTGATGCGGGGCTCGATCCCAGGACCCTGAGATCATGACCTGAGTCGAAGGCAGAGGCTTTAGCCCACTGAGCCACCCAGGTGCCCCAGAAATTTTTATTTTTAAAGAAGTTTTTAATGATTCCAACCTTTGGCAATAATAAAGTCATTCTTATAAGAGAGACAGTAGAGTGAAACATCACTGGACTAGAAAACAGAGGATCTAGGTTTGTAATTGGATTTTGCCATTTGCTAGCTATGTAGTCACTTAACTTTTATGAAGTTTAGTTTCTTCAAAGAAAAACTGGGAATAAAGAGTATATATTCTGCCAAGGGTTGTTGGAAATATCTAATAGGTAATAGGTGTGAAAATATTTTACAATGTAGAATTCTAAAAAAAAGGAAAGATTATTTATGGTAGTTACAAGTTATGATAGTTACAATATATAAATCCTTTGTCTTTATATTTATTTATTTTAATTCCAGTATAGTTAACATAAAGTGTTATGTTTCAGGTATACAATACAGTGATTTAACAATTCCACACATCACCCAGTGCTCATCACAAGTACCCTCCTTAATCCCCATCACCTATTTTCACACATCCCTCTCACCTACCTACCCTACATGAATCCTTTAAATCAAATGTTACCACATATATACATTGCTATCACTAACAGAAACTATCCAACATATTTATACCAATTAATTGATTGAGTTTTTATTTTCTCCTTCTTGTATTAGTGTTTGCTGGTTTAACATTCTCAGTCCAACAACTCTATAACCGTTACTGAATAAGGACAATGTTTTCACTGTTATTCTATTAATCAAAAGGAGCCATGCCAAGAACAGAATTTTTGGATGCCCCAGTACCAAATCCTGACTTGTGGATGAGTCTTATATTAAAGAAACAAACAAATGAAAAACAATACCAGGCCTGACATACAGTAGTCTCTTATAAAATCTGTTTCCTTACCATGAAATATATTCAAATGACTAAATTGTGCCTTCTCTCAGACATAAGACAGTAAAATATATAAGCTAATAGCTAGTACACTTTTAGAATAACTGATTTTTTAAAATGCTATAGCAAAAAGGAGGATTTTTCCCCTCTGATTAAGTACCCTTTAAAAATGAAGAAAGTGGAAAAATAAATAAAAATGAACAAGGGGTGCCTGACTGGCCCAATCGGTAGAGCATGCAACTCTTGATCTCAGGGTCATGAGTTCAAGTCCCACACTGGGTACAGAGCTTACTTTAAACAACAACAACAACAAATACATTATTTGATTCCTAAAATAATGGCCATAAAGGAAGAGACTCAGAGTAAAAGAAGTTCCATAAAAACTAATATACTATATTATAGATACTATACAAGTACTTTAAAAGTACTAGAGAAACACTTTAGAAAAATTATAGAAATACTTTTACCAGATCATTATACTAAACAGACTGTTCTGACTAAAGTCCTTACATAAAACAACAACAAAATAGAACAAATCCATGGAGAAGTTTAAGGATTCCATCATAGATATGCAAAACCTGGCCTGCCAAATTCTGACACACTGTGTATGATCGTGTTCTAAAAACCATGAAGATAAGATCTGGCAAAACCAGAATGGCCACCTAGATACTAGATAAAATCCTCCATGAAACAATTCATTCCAATAGGATAAATTGGTGATAATATTAATCATTGGGGAAAATTTTCCTAAGATAATGAAGGATGTGGTTAGTCCATGCCTTATCTGTAAGTAAATTAACCTGGAAAAATTGTGGTACATGAACTGAGACTATGCTCCAGAAGATTCTCTAAACATTTCCAAATTGATTTTATACAGTTGATTCTTTCTCTATGATTTATGAATATGTACTATTAATAACAGTACAATATGTACCCCACATTGGGCTTCCTGCTTACCGGAGAGCCTGCTTCTCCCTCTGCTCCTCCCTCTGCTCATCTCTCTCTCAAATAAATAAATGAAATCTTAAAAAAAAAAAACAAAAACCAACCTTTATTTTAATCTTTAAGAATTTTTTAAAGGGGCGCCTGGGTGGCTCAGTCGTTAAGCGTCTGCCTTCGGCTCAGGTCATCCTGGGACCAAGCCCCGCATCGGGGTCCCTGCTCGGCAGGAAGCCTGCTTCTCCCGCTACCATTCCCTCTGCTTGTGTTCCCTCTCTCGCTGTGTTTCTCTCTGTCAAATAAATAAAATCTTTAAAAAAAAAAAAAAAAAAAAGAATTTTTAAAAAATATTTTATTTATTTATTTGAAAGAGAGAGAGCTGCACAAGTGAGGTGAGGGGCAGAGGGAGAGGAAGAAACAGACTCCCCATTGGTTGGCTGAGTCGGTTAAGCGTCCAACTCTTGGTTTTAGCTCAGGTGGTGATCTCATGGGTTGTGGGATAGATCCCTGTGTCGGGCTCTGGGCTCATCAAGGAGTCTGCTGAAGTTCTCTCTCCTTCTCCAGTGCACGTTTTCTCTCCCTCTCTCAAATAAATAAATAAATCTTTAAAAAAAATTTTTTTTATCTCAGAAATCCTTCTTGCCTATGGTCTCAAAGGTCAATGACATCAGTAAATGCTATAAAATATCTTAAATTGCTCTTAACTAATTTCTCTTAATAAGTGAAGGCATGTATAGTAGATACAATATTATTCATAGATTAGATGCTGATTTTGCACCATAGGCAGAATGTGGGATTCACTGAATGTTACATTAAAGTAGGATATAAAAAGTTACTGTAACTACTCACCCCCTATTTTTAAAAATGGCAAAAAATTATAGAAAATTTTTCAGAAAAGAGGTTTATGAGGGATTTTGAATGATGTCAAAGTGAGGACTTAAACCAAAGTCTCGACACACACATAATTTAAAATTTGTTGACGCTAGTGTTACCCTCCTAAGTTGATTTATTTAGAGAAAGGAGAGATATTATTTTTAAGAATATGAATGACAAATGTACTGCTATCTGAGGCATGGCCCAAAACTTATAAGTTCTTTATTTTACACCTGACACAAAAATATAGAATTTAAGAGAAGTTCTCATTTTTATTATTTCTCTGGTTTACTGCAAGTCTTAATAATGATAGTTAATACATATGCAATGCTATATATAAGCCAAATACCATCCCAAGTGTTTTACAAATATTAACCCAAGAATCAGAATTCCAGGGGCCCCTGGATGGCTCAGTGGGTTAAAGCCTCTGCCTTTGGCTCAGGTCATGATCTCAGGGTCCTGGGATCGAGCCCCGCATTGGGCTCTCTGCTCAGCGGGAGCCTGTTTCCCCTCTCTTTCTGCCTGCCTCTCTGCCTACTTGTGATCTCTCTCTCTGTGTTAAATAAATTTAAAAAAAATTAGAATTCCAATTCTCATACAGACACGTTCTCCTTATTCTTAGGCTTTATTCTGTTAAGACAAAGAATTCCCTACAGACATGAGACTTCAGCAACTAAAATAGCCATCACCAATTAAGAACAATTTTTAATTACCAATTTTTTTCTGTATATGTAGCTCAAACTTCTTTGTTCCTGAATTATTTCAAAGCTGGGAGTAACTAAATTTCAGATAAGAACAGGAACTTGCATAAACTAGCAGAAACACACTGCTGCACTCACAATTCATTCATATATTGAAGTTCAAGGATTTGAGTGCCCAATTCAAAAGTCATGTGTCAGGAAAATGTTCATGGTGTAAAATATAATGGACATTAAACCCACTGCAAAACTTTCAGATTGCTTTACCTCTGTCAATTCCAGAGCTTTATTGTAGCCCATTGAATGCAGAGTTACCCAAAGGTCACGAGGATCTCCTTCTCGATCATTGGCTTCCATTAGATTCAGATCCATAAAGCCCTGTCTTGTTAGTTCATTCTTCTTTGTATCAAAATTGTCTGTTAAAACAATGAAAAGTTTCTTTGTTACATATATTTGTTTAAAGACTGATTTACTTATTTCAGAGAAAAGGAGAGCAAGCAGGGGAAGGGGCAGAGGGTGAGGAAGAGAGAGAAGCAGACACCTGGCCATGCACAGACCCCAACACAAGGCTCTATCCCACAACCCTGAGATCATGCCCTGAGCCAAAATCAAGAGTCGGATGCTCAACCAACTGAACTACCCAAGAGCCTCTCTTACATAATTTTAAAAGTCATACAGCTAATAAAAGGCCTATTATATATTATTACTCATAAATATTTATTTTAAAGGATGCTTTCCTTATGACTCCATGAACAATATAAAAATGGAATAAAAATGGCTCAAGACATACTACTGAGATACCATTTCAATTTCCCACAACTCAGCACAAAGCATTATCACAGTACATGATGTGGTTTTCAAAAAAATCAGGTCATAAATAATGCAAATATATTCCAAAATTAGAGGAAACTGTCATTTTTCTGGGTAAGTCCCAAACTGCTTGCTTATCTAGATATATACTGATACATATTTTTAAAAATTAAAATGCTTCATATATGTTTGCCACCAAAACACAGGAGAACCTGGATGAATTTGATGTAATACCCTCAAAACTACTGGTGTTTCAAAAAGGGAGATGTGGATGGTGAGAGGTTTAAGGAGACTGCTATATGCCTAATTACTCTACTTTTAACCAAATTGTCCCTCAGTCCTTAAAAAACCGTTAGATAGTGGGAAACACTTTCAATTCTATGAATGTCCCAGACAAATAAATCTAAGTATATTTATTTTAACATTATTTGTAAGTAAAACTAAATTCACCTAGAAATATCTATATATGTATAATTCCTGAATTTGTCTATGATATAGATAACAAACAACTACTCATCGTGGATTATATTCTGTTAACTGCCCTACAACAAGAAAGATTTTATTTTCCAGCTTCCAACTATAATATACCCAAGGGAAATATGTACTCTTTATTTGAGATATCTCTTTTGTATGCATTATTGTGAAAAAAGAAGCAGAAACATAACAATTTAAAACTTACTGATTAGAAGTTTAATAGTAGTATAATAGATTAATAGTATTAATAGATTAATAGTAAAATGTTTATAAAGTTTGGAAAGAAAGAACTTTTGCAAGGAAAAAAAAAGTAAATGTAGATTAAATTAGATCATAGAAATGGTAGCCATCAAACTGGGGGCTAGAGCTACAATGTAATAAAGCAAGATGAAAAAATAGTAATTGATATCAATACAACAAAATTGTTACTTTCAAGAAAAATGTATCTAGATACTGTATTATAGAGACTATCAATAAGTAATCTACTTTTAAAACTTAAAATTCTCAACCCTCCATTAATTTTTTATAAATTCATTAATACCCAACTATAAGACTTCCTTTAAAGCTATAGTACTCAAGACAATGTGGTAGTGGCAAAAGATTAGACACACAGATCAGTGGAACAAAACAGAGAAACCAGAAATAGACCCATACAAATATAATGAACTGATATTTGAAAAAGGAGCAAAGTCCATTTAAAGAAGAAAGAGTAGTTTTATCAATAAATGGTGCTAGAACAACTGGACATCCACAAGCAAAAAAAATGTAGACAAGGACCTTATATCTGTCACAAAAATCACCTAAAATGGGTCACAGACCCAAAACACAAATCTATAAAACATCTGGAAGATAACAGGAGAAAATCTGGGTGACTTTGTGTTTGGCTATGTGTTTTTAGATACAACACCAAAAGCACACAAACCAAAAGCATGACATATGAAAGGAAAAAATGATTAGGCAGGACCTCATTAAAATTAAAAATTATTGCTCTGTGAAAAACACTATTAAGAGAATGAAAAGACAAACCATGTACTGAGAGAAAATACTTGCAAAACACAGCTGATAAGATTTGTATCCAATATATACAAAGAATTTTTAAAACTCAATAGTAAGAAAATAAATCTCTCAATCAAAAAATGGGCAAAAGATCTGAAAGACACCTCATCAAACAAGATATACAGATGGTAATTAAGCATATGAGAAGATCATGTCATTAAGGAATTGCAAATCAAAACAACAAGATACACACCTATATTCTAGGCTAAAATCCAAAAAACTAACAACACCAACTGCAGACGCTCATTCATTCCTGGTGGGAATACAAAATGGTACAGCCACTTTGGAAGACAATTTGGCAGTTCTTTCAAAGTTAAACATAGGTTTATTGTACCAGTAATCACTGAATTGAAATGAACTGAAACAAGTTGAAAACTATATATGCACAAAAATATGCACATGAGTATTTTTGTTATTAAAGATTTTATTTATTCATTTGACAGAGAGAGAGCACAAGCAGGGGGAGTGGCAGAGGGAGAAGCAGGCTCCCTGCTGAGCAGGGAGTTCAATGAAGGGCTCAGTCCTAGGATCCTGGGATCATGACCTGAGCCGAAGGCAGATGCTTAACCAGTTGACTGAGCCACCCAGGCACCCCTGCACATGAACATTTATAGCAGCTATGTTCATAATTACCAAAAATTCAAAATAACCAACATGTCTCTTAATAGGTGAATGAATAAACAAACTATAGTACCTTCATACAATGGAATTATTACTTAGTGCTAAAAAGAAATGAACTATTAAGTTAAAAAAAGAAATCTAAATACTGATAAGTGAAAGAAACCAGTCTGAAAAGGCTACATACTGCATGATATTCCAACAACAAGGTACTCTGGAAGAGGCAAAACTGTAGAGACAGTAAAAAGATCAGTGGTTGCCAGGGGTTTGAAGGGATGAATAGATACATGAGTTGGTAGAACACAAGGGATTTTTAAGGCAATGAAATTATTCTGTATGATACTGTAAATGACCGGTACATGACATTATATATTTGTCAAAATCCAGAGAACTGTACAGAACAATATAACCTTAATATAAGCTATGGATTTTAGTTAATAAAAATGCATTAGTATTGGTTCATCAATTCTAACAAATGTATCAAAGTAATGCAAGATGTTAAAAATAGGGAAAATTCATAGAGAGTAGAAAAGGAATATATGGGAGATCTAGCCAATCTTTACTATAAACCTAAAAATGCTCTAAAAATAAAGTCTATTAAAAAATAATGAAAATAAAAATACTTTTAAGTTTAAAGTACTTTAAATCATCTTACAGATAAATAGGGAGCCCGACGTGGGGATCTATCCCAGGACCCCAGGATCATGACCTGAGCCAAAGGTAGAAGCTCAACTGACTGAGTCACTCAGGCGCCCCTCAATGCTATTACCTTTTAACTGTCCTAATTGCCATAGTAATATTCTATGGAGAAGTTTGACATTTTACTTCTTAAAGATGAAAGAACACTATATATTTTTATGTATCCACTAAGAAAAAGAAAAGTGCAGGGCACCAGGGTGGCTTAGTCAGTTAAGTGGCTGACTCAATTTTGGCTCAGGTCATGATCTTAGGGTCATAGGATCAAGCTCCACATTGGGTTTGGCGCTCAGCACAAAGTCTACTTGTCCCTCTCCCTCCTCCCACTTGTGTGCTCTCTCTCTCTCACACAAATAAATAAAATCTTAAAAAAAAAAGTAAAAAGACAAGTGCTTACCACGGCAGACAGCCCAAGCATCTTCATCACATTTCTCACCACTCGTTCTCAATTCAAAAAAATTATATTCTTCAAGGCTTAGAAGACCATTTCCATCTAAATCAATTACATCAAATATATCTGATAAAGTTGACCTAAAATTATAAAAATAGGAAATTATTTGTCTTCAAGGCAACTAGAATAAAATGAAATATTATCAGGGCATTAAACCGTTTTTTTGAACTTAATGTACCCAGATATATTTCTTACTAAAGTCTACTATGAGATAAACAAGCTTCTAAAACAACCACAGTATCGGGCACCTGGGTGGCTCAGTCGTTAAGCATCTGCCTTCGGCTCAGGTCATGATCCCAGGGTCCTGGGATCGAGCCCCGCATCGGGCTCTCTGCTCAGCAGAAAGCCTGCTTCTCCTGCTAACATTCCCTCTGCCTGTGTCCCCTCTCTCACTGTGTTTCTCTCTGTCAAATAAATAAAATCTTTAAAAATAAATAAATAAAAATAAAACAACCACAGTATCTTAACAGATAGTAGGACCTTAATGAATAGTAATTCCCTCCTTCTTTTCTCTTTTCTCCAATCTACTTTCTTCTTCCTCTTCTACCCAATATTATTGTATATATCTAGGGTATGTGAGAACCAACTAAGTATTTGGATTTCAAATAAGGCAGGGCCTAGTCAGGTAGAAATCTATAGATTGTAACTAAAGTTGATTTCCCAAATATGTGGAACCCAGAAAGGAATGGCAATCCCAGATCTGTGAATGGAAAATCACTTCCAAATGTCTAGTGAATGAGCTGAGTTATTGAATTAGAATCTGGGGGTAAGGGTAGTGGCTGGCCAAAGGTAAGGAAGGATCTTTGATCCATAACCTGTTTAAATGTTATAGTTCTAACCTTTATAAACAAAACTTACCTAAATTCCTTTGTAAGAGATAATTCCCCTGTTTCATCTCTATACACAAGTTGGGCCTCTTCAGTTATTGGTTTTATTTCTTTCTTCAGCCTACAGCCAGTTGTGGAAGGAATTAACCAATAAATTCCAGGTCCTAGTTCACCAGTCCACCCAAACACCTTTTCTCAAAAGAATAAAAAACAACAACCATCACAAAACTTAATGACTTGTGATCTTTCTTCTGAAAGAGAAATGTTAGAAATAATTTATCAATATTCACCAACTCTATTATGCTTCTATCAATCTTTTACAGGCTTCAAAATCTTTTTATTGGGGCAGCTGGGTGGCTTAGTCGTTAAGTATCTGCCTTCCGCTTGGGTCATGATCCCAGAGTCCTGGGATAGTGCCCTGCATTGGGTTCCCAGCTGGGCAGGAAGCCTGCTCCTCCCTCTCCCACTCCCCCTGCTTATGTTCCCTCTCTCGCTGTGTCTCTCTCTATCAAATAAATAGATAAAATCTTAAAAAACAAATCTTTTTATTAATGGTAGCCTTGGCACAAGACCATTAGATGTAGCTTGTAATATATTTTAAAAACAAATGCCTATTGGGGCGCCTGGGTGGCTCAGTCGTTGAGCGTCTGCCTTCGGCTCGGGTCATGATCCCAGGGGCCTGGGATCGAGCCCCGCATGGGGCTCTCTGCTCTGCAGGAAGCCTGCTTCTCCCGCTACCATTCCCTCTGCTTGTGTTCCCTCTCTCGCTGTGTTTCTCTCTGTCAAATAAATAAAATCTTTAAAAAAAAAAAAACAAAAAAAAAACCCCAAATGCCTATTAATACTATAATAGGTAAGAAGTTACATAACATCTCAATCTTCCCCAGTAATCTTCAAAAACATTTGTGATGCAAATATCTTCAAAAGGAAGCGGAGATCTTACAATAATTTTTCAGTTACAATTCCCTAGTTTGATTCAAACATAAATATGTGATTTGTAAATTAGATTTCAATAACCAAAAGTAAAAATTAAATATATTTCAAGAGTTCACTGTTTGTATAAACCAGCCATATTTGTAAGAGTGCAATTATGTAGACAGAAGCACTGGAATTTTACTATTATTTATATAATATGAACTATAAAACTAGATAGTAGAATCCCAGATAAACCTACCTTACACAAAATTCTTTTTCATCACAGTATATTTATGAGTGCCAAGACATTTGTATAGGGAACATTTTATTCTCCTGTTTCATAAAAGAAAGTATAATGGCATCTCTCTATGGACCTTCTAAGTGTGCTCTGGAACCAAACAGCTACCTATAAAACCTATGGGTTATCTCTGTCAAATATAATAAATCTAAGCATTTTTTCATGAAGTATAACAACTAAGCAAACAGCTATTTGCCCTTCAGCACAGAATCGCCCTAGGGAACTCTATCCAGTATTGTATCCAAAAATTTCCAAAATGCAGGTGTATTTTAGATCATCCTGGGGACTGATATAAAATAAAGTTGCTTATCCAAATTCTGAGTTCAGCCCTATTTCTCCCCTCACAAGTCAGAGGAACCATAATCATCCTAAAGTAACCACATCCTATCTTGATATAAGAAGTAATCCAATAAAACTAGGGACAGGATCATTTTGAAGACTAAAGATTGATCAAATCCCTCCTTGGGAAATCATAATCTTGTAAACTGGTCAGATATAGGCTGATATTCAGGAGTGAGAAGCAGTTCTTGCTGCTTCCTAATACATGTTATCCTGAGAACTTCCCTTATCTCCACATATAACTTTGAACTTTGAACTGCCACTGCGGATGGCAAATGGGGAAAGTCTTTAATGGGTACAAAACTCTTCTTAAAGAAAATAATTGTGAAACTAAAACTAAAACTAAAAATCTTTTATAAATATGACATATTACAGAAAAACAGAAGCCGATATAGTAAAAAGGTAAAAAGAAACTCATTCAAAGTTTATTACAGGCTTGCTATGTACTAACATTTTTATACATGTAAGAAAGCAATTTTAAGAAAGTGATTTTATCCAAAACAAAATGGGAAAAGCTCTTGTTTTAGATAATGGTTTATCTTGAACTTAACTTTGTAGTCAGTTCTGAAGAAGAGTTTCGTCAAAACATTAACTTCTGCCATTTTGTTTGTTTCTTGGCTATAACTATTCTTGTCTGTTAGGAAGCCTACAATAAAGACTTTTATGTAACATTCCATCAGGGAAATGTTTGTCTGTCATTGGACCTATATAAAGATTAAATATGATATTACAGTAAGCCCTTGAATAGTATTATTCCTGTTGTGTAGCAGATGTATTTTGTAGTCCTCATAAAATAAATAGCCACATTTATGTATCTGCCTCACATATTTGGCCTCTGAGTAAATATATAATTAGGAAAGATCATAACACCCCCACGGGCAACATATAAAGTCATTTAAAAGCATTCCTTCAGATCAATCTATTTTTGAACCCAAAATATGAGTAAAGCCTGAGGATAGTAATCTTGAAGTTTTTCTTTTTTTCAGTAGGAGTATAAGAAAGGCAAACATCTAAAGTAACTTTTCCAGAGTCTTGAATTGCTTGTATTTAGGGAAAAAATCCACTGGCATCAATCATTTTTACTGCACATGAAAAAAAAATGTTCACATGTGAGTCATCTGGGCAATGAGAGAAGAAGAAAGTGAAGTAAAATGTCACACAACTTACATAAGTTATGAGGCCACGACTACTAATCAATCCTCAGGTTTTAATCTCAGCAAACAAGAAAAAAATTCATCACAATTAAGACAACACATATAATATGCATAGTGCTTAAGTACTGTATTATGCCTTAATTGGAGGGGAAGATACAAAAGTTAAAAACAAATATAGAAAAACTACTATTTTCCCCAAACTTGAGTTCATATTATATTTCTAAATTAAACATTAGGAAATAAATATGTATACTTCTCTATTTCGTAGTTCAGTAAAACACATGAGTTGTAGATTTGCTTGACTCTCATTTTCCTTAAGAATGTACAAGGCAGTATCAACTGATAACCAAGGGGATGGTTTTCCTATCAACAAAAAAACCAAACATCTTAAAATAAGCAATTACTACTTACTCTTTCCTATCCAAAAAAAAAGTTGGTGGTTTCTTTCCCCTTTGCATTTTTTTTTAGAAATACATAACCTGTTTTTATACAGAAATATATAACCTGTTTTTATATAGAAATATCACAGCACTTATAACTATATACAGGGACCTTGCTAGAAATATTGTCTATGCCTACTTTCTAAAAATCATAAATTCTCTTAAATTTATCAGAAAGCTGAGGTTGCAAGGCCTGAAATCCAAGGAAAAACAAACCCTTTCAGAGAGAGATGAGGTTCAAGCACTAGCTTACCTGTGGAAAGGCAGTGGAGGAAAAGATGTTAGACACCATCTTTGTGCAGGCAACTCCATAATTTACATCTCCAGCTAGAACCTTTTCTTTGAACTTTAGACTCATATAATCAACTGCCTATTTGATATTTCCACTTGAACTTCTATGTCTAAAACATAGAAGGGGCGCCTGGGTGGCTCAGTGGGTTAAAGCCTCTGCCTTCGGCTCAGGTCATGATCTCAGGGTCCTGGGATCGAGCCCCGCATCAGGCTCTCTGCTCGGTGGGGAGCCTGCTTCCTCCTCTCTCTCTCTGCCTGCCTCTCTGCCTACTTGTGATCTCTCTCTCTGTCAAATAAATAAATAAAATCTTTAAAAAAAAAATAAAATAAAAATAAAACTGACCTTCTTCAACCCCTTGGGAAAAAAAAAAACTGTCCATCTATATTTTCTCTATCTCAGTCTCAGTCAATAGTAACTCATCCTTCCAGTTGCCATACTTCCAAGCAAGCCAAAAATCTTGAAATCATCTTTAACTTTTTCTTCTCTTACATATGATAGCCAATCTTCAGAAATCCTATGAAAATATATCCTTGAAATATATCCAGGATATCTACTTTTCATCACTTCAACATTTCTGGTTCAAAGCATCATCAGTGCCCTCCTAAAAGTCTGCAATAGCATTATAGCTGGACCCCTTACATCCTTACATTCTCTTGGGTACCCTTCAATCTATTTCCAATATAGCAACCTGACCGCTCTTATTAAAATAGGTCAGATTATGTCCTGTCTCTACTCAAAATCCTCTCATGGAGTTGAGAGTTAGAATACTGTTGCTCCCACCCTAATAATAAGAAACGGTTCATGAACTAGAAAATCATGATTTTTCCTTGAACTCATCAGAGCTGAGGTCTCAGGATAACCAATTAGTCTGAAATCCAAGAAAAGTCACACCCTTCCAAGAAGAGATGAGATGCAAGCACTGGCCTATCTGTGGTGCAGCACAGAAGACAAGATGTCAGGCACCATATAAATGGAAAAAGAAAAGAAAGAGCAGAAGAGATATTTGAAGAAATAACAATGGAAAATTTTTCTAAAAATAGTCATGGATAGTAAGTAAAAAATCCAAGCAGAATAAATACAAACAGACACACTCCACAATAACAGTATCAACAAGGAAAACAAACAGTTGTAAATTAAAGATAAAAGAAAAAATCGTGAGGGCAGCCATGAGAAAAATCCTCCTAAGGTTCTTCATTTCTCTCAGAAGCCCAAGTCTTCATCACGGCAAAAACAAACCAACAAACAAAATCAGCTCTACCCAATCTTGTCCTGGTTCCTCCTTGTCTTCATCTCCTACTTCATTTTCCTTCATTCTCCTACCTCATTCTAGTCATTCTAGTCGCCTTGCTATTCTTCTAACACCAAGCACACTCTCACCTCAGAGCCTCAGAGAGAGTATTCCCTCTGTGTGTAATGCTCTGCCACCTACCACTCTTCACCCATCCCTTCCACCAGCCCTACATCCCCAAAGCTTACTCCCTTGCCTTCTGGGGAAGACAGCAGAGATAGCTGCCCTCTCTATATTCACAGCACATTGCAATGTGACTTTGCAGCTCCTCCAACAAGAGATCAAGTCTAGTTCTCTATCTTGTAAATCTGGACTTGCCTTGTTACTTGCTGTGAACAACAGAATGTAGCAAAAATAATGTGCCAGTTCTGAGCCCAAGCCTCAGGAAGCCCTAAGTGCTTCCGCTTTTTCTTTGAGACCCCTGTTACATAAAGAGAAAAAGTCCAGGCTAACTCTCTAGAAGGTAAGAGATCAGATGAGGCAGAGTCAAGTTGTCCCAGCTGAGAACTCCCAGAGAGCCCAGCCAAGACCAGGAAAGCCAGCAATGACCTAACCTGCAGCTGATCACAGATGCACAAGTGAGTCCTACAGAGAAAAGCAAAGCGCAGCTCAAAATAAAATAACTATCTAGCAAACCTGCTTACTAGTGAACAACTGTTTTAAGCCACTGAGTTTTGGGGTAATTTGTTATATAGCAGTTGATAACTGATACACCTCTTTCAAAGTCTTGGCTCAAATGTCAACTTCTTAATGAAGCATACACTAACCATTCTATTTCAATGGCGACTCATATTCTTTCAGCTTTCACAATGACCTATCCCTCTCTATTTCTCCCATAGGACTTGTCACTTTCTAATATACCCTATCATTTACTATTTATTATGTTTATTATTTATTGTTTCCTCCACTAGAATGTAAGTTCATAAGAGCAAAGATTTTTGTTTTTTTATGGAAACTAAGCACCTAAAATGATAATTGATATATAAGGCCCTCAATAAATAATTGATAAATTATTGAATAAAAGATTTTTTCATAAGAATATAGAGAATTAACATCTGCATTGAATATACAGGCCTATCTTGATACTTTTATCTGAAAAAATGATTATTATAATTGTCACTTAAAAGTAACAACCACCAAATGTTTTAAGTATCTCATAAGATATACAGTAAAAACTTTTAGAATCTCTACTTTAGAAAGAAAAAAGAATGGAGTGGGGAAGAATCCTCTAGTAATAAGTAAACATTTTCTTATTATGTAAACATAATAAAAGAAAAATCAAAATTGATACTTAGATCAATCAACTTTAAAGGGATATCTAGGGAAAGCATCCTTATAGACATTTTCACTAATTAAAAGCATAATAATCATTTTAGACACGAGGAGATTAATTTGCATCTAGCATTTATATACAAAAAAACAATATTACCATGAATGCAAAGATTATTAATAAAGGTTGTTTGCAGTTCATATTGCCCCAAATTATGTTCCTATAAAACTTCTCTTAAACATATTAATTTTAAAAATTCACAAATGGAAAAGCTAAAAATTAATCAGTAAATAAAAAGTTAATTCTATGTCATGAGGAAAGCAGGGTATACTTTGTTCTGTTCTTAAATGAATTAAATTAAAACATGCTTTAAACATAACAAAAAACAACTTAAATACTTCGCAAAATATGACAACATAGTCCAAATATAAACTAGTTCTTTCTTGAAGTATATGTAACCATGTTTCTTAGATAGATTATTTTCTTTATTAAGGCTACCAAATATCCACATAAATAATTTCAAAGAGGGCATAAATTGAAATTTTAAAAATACATGAAAAACTTAAAACTTGCCTTCAACTTGACTCAGGTTTAATGGTTTAATTGTTAGATAAACCATAGATTTCTGAGCTATTTGCATCCTATATTGATGACTAATGATTTCACCATCTTCTTCTAAGAAAAAGCAACCTTTTGATTGTACACACTGCCATTCCTGAAATGAAGGAAAAAATTTTTTTAAATACTTATGTTTCTAGCATGCAGAATAATAAAGAAAAACCTGAGGAGGATATAAAAGAAATGTCAAATACAGCACTGATGTCCAGGAATTTGTGACATCATTAAGAGGTAAAATAAACAAACAAACAAAAAACTGACCTAACACAATTCAATTATAATTGACATTAGTACATGGTTAGAACAAGAAAATAATCACATGTGAAAAATAATAACTCTAGTTCCTAAAATAATGCTTGGCACATTGTAGGTATTCAGTAGTGTCTGACTGATGGGGGTGAGGGGCTGGGCATCGATGTAAACCAAGAGGGCAATATATGAACCATATCTTGAAGGATTAGCAGAATTTAGATAACGAAAAGCTAGGAAAAGACATAATGAAAAAAGAAATAAGAAAGACGAAGATCATGAGAGTGAGGGAAATACTGAAACAGCATAATAAATAAAAATGCTGCTACAGGGGCACCTGGGTGGCTCTGTTGGTTGAGTGATCTCATGTATCACGGGATTATGGATCTTTCCCACTTCCCACCCTGAGGCAGGCTCTGCTCTCAGAAGGATATCTGCTTGAGGATTCCTTCCGTTTGCCCCTCCCACCACTCATGTGCTTTCTCACTCGCTCGCTCTCTCAAATAAATAAATAAATAAATAAATAAATAAATAAATCTTTTTTAAAGATGCTGCCACAATAATTAGAGCAGGATTAGTGCTTGGAACATGGTAAAAATGATTAAGGACCACTAAAACTGATGTTGAAAGGAAAAGTGATGACTTTGTATTTAAAAGTTAAAGTATATGACAGGGCGCCTGAGTGGTTCAGTAGGTTAAGCAACTGCCTTCGGCCCAGGACACGATCCTGGAGTCCCGGGATTGAGTCCAGCATCGGGCTCCCAGCTCCGCGGGGAGTCTGCTTCTCTCTCTGACCTTGGCTCCTCTCGTGCTCTCACTTTCTCTCTCTCTCAAATAAATAAAATAAAAAAATCTTAAAAAAAAAAAGTTAAAGTATATGACAATCAAAATACTTGTTTCAAGCCCAGGTAAAAGAATACTGAGTAAGTGTTATGGCTATAACAAAATGCTCATAAACATCAGTTTTGAGAAAATGTTCTATACAATCAGTTCTGCTATTTCTGGTTAGCCAAATCCCTTCGGGTTGAAACCAAAAGCTCCAGGGGCTCTTAACTAGAATTAAATAAAACTCAAAGATGATGCCATATGCAGAAAGTAAAAAATTCTCCATCGAAGATAGGAGAAATTGTGCCATTGCCATAAATGTGTACAAAAATGCTCTTCAATTTATCATTAGTAGGCCAGTCTACCTATAATGTAAAACATATTTCTGTTCTATTCCTAATGACTTCCAAACATATTTACAAGGTTTTGAAATGACTTCATAAAAGAGGATTTTGAAAAACTGTCTGGAAGGATATTTAAATAATAAGCTCAAGACTTTAACCATATTAAGAAAGCTACTGAAAATATATGCATTAGTGTATACAATAATATAAAAAATACTACTAATCCATTATAGAATTATCTATTATGGCACTAAAAAGGAGAAAACAAACATAATTTACATTGAGAATGCTTTCTCACCCACTTTACTAATTTATTTTTTATTTTTTTAAAGATTTTATTTATTCATTTGACAGAGAGAGACACAGCAAGAGAGGGAACACAAGCAGGGGGAGTGGGAGAGGGAGAAGCAGGCTTCTTGCCCAGAAGGGAGCCTGATGAGGGGCTCAATCCCATGAACCTGGGATCATGACCTGAGCCAAAGACAGACACTCAAAGACTGAGCCACCCAGGTACCCCACATCCACTTTTTTAAAATGCTAAATAATCCTAACATGTATTTATACATCATTTTCCTATTATATAAATGGTAATTATTTTCATAATTTATATTTTCATATTTTATATTATTAAGATATATATGCATAGCACCAAAATACATATAAAATTAGAAATTTACAAATGGGGGAAAATCTCCATAATTCTATCATCCTAGTTTGATTTTGATTAGGAAGGATTTGTAATCCTTCCTAAGATTGGTCTTACATAATAACTTATTTTTTATATTCTAAGTAACATTATTTTGTTATTATTTATTATTATATTATTATTTAATGTTATATCAAAAATATTTTGCTATTGAAAAATAAGAACAAAGTTGAAGGACTTATATGTCCTGATTTAAAAACTCACTTCAAAGCTACGTAATCAAAACAGTGTGACAGTGGCATAAAAACAAATATATAGACCAGTGGAATAGACAGACAGCCCAGAAATAAACTCTTACATACACGATCAAGTAGTTTTCAACAAGGATCCCAAGACCAGGGGCACTTGGGTAGCTCAGTTGGTTAAGCCCCTGACTCTTGGTTTTGACTCAGGTCATGGTCTTGGGATCCTGAGATCTAGACTGGTGTTAGGCTTCACCCTTTGTTCAGAGTCTGTCTGTCCCTCTCCCTTCCCCCTTTACCTCCCCCTCGTTTGCCCACATGCATGGTCTGTCTCAAAAATAAATAAATGAAATCTTAAAAAAAAAAAAAAGATGCTAAGACCATTCAGTGAGAGAAAGGACAATCTGGTCAACAAATGAAGCTGGGAAACCTGAATAGCCAAGTGCAAAATAATTAATTTGAATTCTGGGGCACCTGGGTGGCTCAGTGGGTTGAGCCTCTGCCTTCAGCTCAGGTCATGATCTCAGGGTCCTGGGATAGAGCCCTGCATCAGGCTCTCTGCCCAGTGGGGAACCTGCTACTCCCTCTCCCTCTGCCTGCCTCTCTGCCTATTTGTGATCTCTTTCTCTCTGTCAAATAAATAAATAAAATCTTTAAAAAAAATTAATTTGAATTCCTTAAACCATAAACAAAAATTAACAGAAAATGATTCAGACCCAAATATAAGTACTAAAACTATAAAATTCTTTTTTTTTTAAGATTTTTATTTATTCATTTGACACAGAGAGAGAGATCACAAGCAGGCAGAGAAGCAGGCAGAGAGAGGGGGAAGCAGGCTCCCTGCTGAGCAGAGAGCCCAACACGGGGCTCAATCCCAGGACCCTGGAATCATGACCTGAGCCGAAGGCAGAGGCTTTAAACCACTGAGCCACCCAGTCGCCCCAAAACTATACAATTCTAAGAAAACATAGTAGAAAAGCTTCATGGCATTGGATTTGGCAACTTCCTGGATATGACACCAAAACAATGTGCTGTGACTATAGAGAGGGCAGCCATTTCTGCTGTCTTCCACAGAAGGCAAGGGAGTAAGCTTTGTGGATGTAGGGCTGATGGAATGGATGGGTGAAGAGTGCTATATGACTTTAAAAATAGCTTACTTAGTACTATAATCTCTCATAATTATCCCCTTATGTCACCTGGGATCGTGTGACCAATCTTTTTATGGGCAAAAGGAATGGTAGGTGGCAGAACATTCCACATAGAGGGAAGACTCTATCAGAGGCTCTAGGGTGAGAATGTGCCTGGTGTTAGAACAGCAAGGTGACTAGAATGGCTAGAATGAGGTAAGAGAATGAAGGAAATGGAGTAGGAGATGAAGACACATCATTAGGGAAATGCAAATCAGAACCACAATGAGCTACCACTTCACATCAAATAGGATAGCTATTAAAAAAACAAAAACAAAACCCCAAACCAGAAAATAACAAGTGCTGACAAGGATGTGGAGAAATTGGAAGTCTTGTGCACTGTTAGTAGGAATGTGAAATGTGAAGCCACTGTGGAAAAGTGGAAAAGATTGTCAGTTCCCCCAAAAATTAAACATAAAATAAACATAAAATTACTACATGATCCAGCAATTCCATTTTTAAGTATGTACCAAACAGATATGTGTGCATCCATCTTCATAGCAGCATTATTCACAATAGCTGAATCATGGAAAGAATCCAAGTGTCTACTGATGAATGAATGGATAAACAAAATGTGGAATACACATACAATGGAATATTATTCAGCCTTAAAAGGGAATAAAATTCTAACATATGCTGCACATGGATAAACCATGAAGACATTACGCTATGTGAAGTAAGCCAGACACAAAAGGACGAATATTTTATAATTCCACTTACATGAGGTATCCAGATTAGTCAAATTCAGAGTGTTTGCCAAGAGTGGAAAGAGGAAGAAATGGGGAGTTACTGTTTAATGGGTAAAGAGATTCAGTTGGGGACGATGAAAAAGTTCTAGAGGTGGATGGTGGTGACGGTTGCACAACAACGTGAATGTACTTAATGCACAGAACCATGTGCTTAAAAATGGTTAAAATGGTAAATTTTATGTATATTTTGCCACAATGAAAAAAATTTTGCTAAGCATTAGTTTTTTTCAATTTAACTGGTTCTATAATGGTATAATTCTATACCATTGAATTGGTATACCATTACTTATTTCTAACATGTTGGATATCAGGGTCATTTCTAATTTCTCATCAGTATAAATAATAATAAAATGAAGACTACTTTGCCTAAGTGCTTTTCCTTTCATGAATAATATCCTTCAAAAGAACTTTTAGGTCAATCTATAAAAAACCCACAGCAAATATCATTCTCAATCAAACTCTCAGTTTTTCCCTTGAGATGAGGAACACGGCAGGGATGCCTACTATATCCACTGCTATTCAACATAGTACTAGAAGTCCTAGCCTCAGCAATCAGACAACAAAAAGAAATAAGAGGCATCCAAATTGGCAAAGAAGAAGTCAAACTCTCACTCTTTGCAGATGATATGACACTTTATGGGGAAAACCCAAAAGACTCCACTCCAACACTGCTAGAACTCATACAGGAATTCAGTCAAGTGTCAGGATATAAAATTAATGCATAGAAATCAGTTGCATTTCTATACACCAATAGCAAGACAGAAGAAAGAGAAATTGAGAGTAAATTCCATTTACAATTGCACCCAAAATTATAAGATACCTAAGAATAAACCTAACCAAAGACGCAAAGAATCTGTAGTCAGAAAACTACAAAGTGCTCATGAAAGAAACTGAAGAAGACACAAAGAAATGGAAAAACATCCCATGCTCATGGATTGGAAGAACAATTATTGCAAAAATGTCTATGCAATGTCTACACATTTAATGCAATCCTTATCAAAATACCATCAATTTATTTCAAAGAAACAGAACAAATAATCCTAAAATTTATATGGAACCAGAAAGACCGTGAATAGCCAGAGGAATGTTGAAAAAGAAAACCAAAGTTGGCGGCAACACAATTCCAGACTTCAAGCTCTATTACAAAGCAGTAATCATCAAGACAGCGTGGTACTGGCACAAAAACAGACACATAGATCAATGGAACAGAATAGAGAGCCCAGAAATGGACCCCCAACTCTATGGTCAACTAATCTTTGACAAAGCAGGAAAGAATATTCAATGGAAAAAAGATAGTCTCTTCAACAAATGGTGTTGGGAAAATTGGACAGCCACATGCAGAAGAATGAAACTGGACCATTTACTTATACCACACACAAAAACAGACTGAAAATGGATGAAAGACCTCATTGTGAGACAGGAATCCATCAAAATCTTTAAGGAGAACACAGGCAGCAACCTCTTGGACCTCAGCCACAGCAACTTCTTCCTAGAAACATCTCCAAAGGCAAGGGAGCAAGGGCAAAGATGAACGATGGGGACTTCATCAAGACCAAAAGCTTTTGCACAGCCAAGGAAACAGTCAACAAAACCAAAAGACAACTGACAGAAGGGGAGAAGATATTCGCCAATGACATATCAGATAAAGGGCTAGTACCCAAAATCTATAAAGAACTTCTCAAACTCAACACCCAAAGAACAAATAATCTGATCAAGAAATGGGCAGAAGATATGAACAGACATTTCTGCAAAGAGGACATCCAAATGGCCAACAGACACATGAAAAAGTGCTCAACATCACTTGGCATCAGAGAA
>CM053606.1:43962324-44040255 GCA_028646535.1 Procyon lotor | reverse complement strand
CAAAATCTTGTCATTTGCAACGATGTGGATAGAACTAGAGGGTATTATGCTAAGTGAAATAAGTCAGTCAGAGAAAGACAATTACCACATGATCTCTCTGATATGAAGAACTTGAGAGGCGGGGTGGGGGTCATAGGGGGGTGGGAGAGAGAAATGAAACAGGATGGGATCAGGAAGGACACAAACCATAAGAGACTCCTAAACTCACGAAACAAACTAAGGGTGTCTGGAGGTGGGGGGGAGTAGGGATAGGGTGGCTGGGTTATGAACCTTGAGGAGGATATGTGCTATGGTGACTGCCATGAAATGTGTAAGCCTGATGATTCACAGACATGTACCCTGGGGCAAATAATACATTATATGTTAATAAAAAAAAGAAAAAGAACTCCTAGGCCAAAATTTGTACACTTTTAAGGCTAATGACATGTGTTACCATATTGCTTTGTAAAACAGTGATCCAATTTTACAATACCACCAACGATATATAATGTAAAAATTCTGCCACTACCATAACTTGGTCAGTAGTGTTATCATTAAAAAAAACTGGGTAGTGGGGGGTACCTGGGTATCTCAGTCAGTTAAGTATTTGACTCTTGGTTTGGACTCAGGTCATGATCTTGGGGTCTTGGGATGGAGCACTGCATTGGTCTGCACACTCAGTAGGGAGTCTGCTGGGGATTCTCTCTCCATCTCCTTCTACCCCTCCCCCAGCTCATGCTGTCTCTCAAATAAATAAATAAATAAATCTAAAAAAAAATGGGTGATGGTGGGGAATGATTTCTTAAGCAAAGTGTGAGTACATAAAATATTCATTATAGTATTCCACATATTTTTGTATACGGTTTATATCAATTTTTGTATCAATTTATATTTATGCAATAAAATGATATAATAAAGTGGTATTGTAACAACTTTTACATTAATTTGAATTTCTCTGATTACAAGTAAGATTGGACTTTTCCCCATGTGCTCATTATTTTTGTCTCCTTTTATATGAACTGCCTATTCACCCTCTATTTACATTGGTCTATCACAGACTTGATATTTTTCTTACATATTTTAATAAATTCTTTTGACTGTTTAGATGCTGACTACCCTTTGTAAGCTTTGATGTATTTTCTCTGTTTCATTTTATTTTAGTTTTGGTTACTTTTCAACTTACGTAAGTTTTCCATTTTTATACTCATCTTCTCTTTGGAGATTTCTTCTTAAACTGAATTTTAAGAAATTACCATTATTGCTGAACTATTACTCAAGCTTTCAGTCAATCATTAATCACAAGCACTGCTACACCTTTGGGGTATAAAAGATATGTGTATTTTTAATTCTGAAAAATTAAAATGTGACCTTAAGTTATTGGAATTCATCTTTGTAAGTATATTGCCCATGACAAAAATGAGTCATTATATATGATATTTCAACAACATCCCTAATAAGGGGTAGATATAAATTAGTCATTTTAATAAACAGAGAAATTAAGGTACCCAGAGGTTATATAGAATCTGAATTTTACAAGGAGTTTGTAGAAATATTAGGTCTACAGCCTATGACTTTTAGATCAATGCTTCTACCACTAGATCATAGTTCTAAAACAAAATATACTCTGGGTACTAAATTCAAAACTTTTTTATAAATTAATGAGGCTCAAATGGGAGCTTGAGCCAAAAGTTCAAGTTCAACTATTAATGGTGAGTAAGAGTATATACAGATTTTCATTTAGCCTCCCTGTAAATCCCTTGGATGGGAATATATCAAGGACTAACAACAGATGCTGACATTACTTCAAAGCCAATTGGCCATGGTATAATCAGCATGACCCTGGAAGATGACAATTGTTTTAGAGAAGAAAGGAGAGATATACTCACACAGTATTTAGCCAAGTTACCATTTGAGACAGTTTGAATTAAGATTCTGACATCAAATGGAAAACGTGTTTTCCTTTCATATCAATTTTGACTGTAGCATTATCAAATAGAATTTCATCTAAGATATTTTATGAATATGTTTACAGTGACCCATATGGAATGGTAAGGGATACTAGTTTAGAATTATAAAATATTTAAGGTAGAAGAAGTAAGAAAAGCAATCCAGTCCAGATTTCTCTTTGATTGATGAAAGTCTGAAAAATAAAGGAATGTACTTGTCACAATTCTCCTTGATTGCAGAACCAGAGATGGACCTAAGTCTTGTTGCTCTGTCTCCAAACTACCAGCTATCGTCAAAATTCTGTTCTTTTTCTCATTTAAATATCTGCCATGATTTTTTCAAAATCTGGTATTTAAAGAAAGCTCATGTTGAAAAGAAAAAGAAAGCTCATATTTATGAAATTACTATAATAAAGTATGAGAAAGCATTATCATTTGGAATTACCCATATATTAGAGTGTTAAGATAAACATAATTAGGGGCACCTGGGTGGCTGAGTTGGTTAAGCATCTGCCTTTGACTGAGGTCATGATCCCTGAATCCTGAGATCAAGCCCTGCATGGGACTCCCTAATCATTGGAGAGTCTGCTTTTCCCTTTACTCCTCCCTCTCCCCCTGCTCATGCTCTCCCTCTCTCTCTCCCTCTCTCGGTGTCTCTCTCAAATAAATAAATATTTGTTTAAAAAAGATAAACAATTATTTGGGTTCCTTATTGAAAAATGCAGATTTTGAGCACCTGGGTGGCTTAGTCATTAAGTGTCTGCCTTCGGCTGAGGTCATGATCCCGGGGTCCTGGGATGGAGTCCCGTTGGGCTCCTTGCTCAGTGGGGAGCCTGCTTCTCTCTCTGCCCTTCCCCCCTACTCATGATCTCTCGCTCTCTTTTGCTCTCTTTCTCAAATAAATCAATAAAATCTAAAAAAAAAGAAAAATGCAGATTTTAGTAGCTGGAAAATCGATATTTAATCATGGGTGTTGCAGCCTCCTCTTCCATAGTTAATAAAATGTTTAAACAATCTAAAAATACAGGTGTACCTCGGAGATATTGCAGGTTTGGTTCCAGGCCACTGCAATAAAATGAGTATCACAATAAAGCAAGTCAAACAAATTTTTTGGTTTCCCAGTGCATAGAAAAGTTAGTTATGTTTACACTATACTATCGTTTATTAAGTGTGCAATAGCATTGTCTAAAAAACAATGTACGTACCTTAATTAAAAGATACTTTATTGCTAAAAAATATTAACCATCATTTAAGCTTTCAGCAAGTCATAATCACTGATCACAACCATTACAAATATAATAATAATGAAAAGTTTAAAATACTGAAAGAATTACCAAAATGTGACACAGAGACACAGTGAGCAAATGCTGTTGAAAAAATGGCGCCAATAGACTTGCTTGACACAGGGTTGCTGCAAACCTTCAATTAAAAAAAAAATGCAGGGGTACCTGACTGGCTCAGAGGAGTGTGTAACTCTAAATCTTTGGCTCGTGATTTTGAGCCCCACCCATGTTGAATGTAGAGATTACTTAAATGAATGAATAAAAACTTAAAAAGAATACAATATCTGTTAGGTGCAATAAAGTGAGTCATGATAAAACGAGGTATGCCTGTATTGCATTTTGCCTGGTATGCTGGTATGTGGTATGACATTTAGGTATTCTTCTAATGTATTAGAACTGTATAATGTATATATGTATACATTTTAATGTATACATTAATGTATAACTGTATTTTTCAAAATGTATCTTTTGTTTTAGAACTATGATCTAATGGTAGAAGCATTGATCTAAAAGTCTTAGGCTGTAGACCTAATATTTCTACAAACTCCTTGTAAAATTCAGATTCTATATAACCTCTGGGTACCTTAATTTCTCTGTTTATTAAAATGACTAATTTAATGTGGTTAAATTTAATGTGGTATGACATTTTAGAAACTCAAAGATGGAAGAATTTTTCCATGTGTTTATTGTCCTTCTTGGGGGTAGTGCCATGGGCTGACAGGAGATGACTTTAGCTGGGGAGTGAGTTAAGCATTATCATTGGAGGTCTTTCCTGAATTCCAGTTTTAGAAAAAGTACAAAAAGGGCATTTATAAGTTTCTTTGGAAAGACAGCCAACCTAGATACTACAATACATGGTTAATAAGGCTGGAAAATGGTGGAACAACAGCTATTATAAAACAGAAGAGACAAATGCCACATTATTTATATTGAACAAACTTCTCTGTAATAATCAGATTATTTTTAATACTAAATAATGACATTAGTAAGGAGAATTTGTAGCTCTCTTGCTTAAAAGGGAGCATTCAAATTCTTAAGATCTTCCAGAGTTATTAAAAAAACAATGATATTTAACCCAAATTTCTTTTAAAACAAATAGACTTTCAATCACACAAAGCTTTTCCTCTAGAACCTAGACTACAATGTTACGAATTAAAAGAAAAAAGTATGGATAAAGTGGCTGGCTCATTCAAATAAATCAATTTGAGAGGATTATAGATTAAGTTGACAGTTTGAGTATGAGAAAAATGGAAGGAGGTTGAGTTTTTAAAAAAATTTTAGAATGATAGTATAAAAAATTCTATGCGTGATACAGTTCTTAACAATACAAAGCAGAAATAAAATAGTAGCTTGTAATTCTTACACAGGACATAAGGTGGTGCTATATTCTACCAATTCAGGTAAAGTCAAATAAAAGGAAAAAGAACTTAATTCATTTGTCATATACAAATTTTAATTATTTTCATTCATAATGTATAAGGAAATACTGAAAAGAAGCACAAATTAAAAATAGTTGACTTGAAAATTCTACTTATCAAAAGACTTAAATAAATCAGTAAAGTTATACTTTTCTTGGAACACTATAGAGAATGTAATTTGTTTTGACATACAATTCTATATTATTAAAATTTCAGGTGAGGTAGAATTATTAAGCAGTAGATCTAGCATAGACTTAGATTGCCATCTAACTGACAAGTTGAATTGATCATCATTTTGAAAATATGAGGAACTTTTGTGACAAAATTATTTGGAGCCTTCATAAAAATTTAGACAACCACTTCTACTTTTAAATGTTTATATTTCAGTGGAATACTATGCAGCCATCAAAAGAAACGAAATCTTGCCATTTGCAACGACGTGGATGGAACTAGAGGGTATTATGCTGAGAGAAATAAGTCAGAGAAAGACAATTATATGATCTCTCTGATATGAGGAATTTGAGAGGCAAGGTGGGAGGTTGTGGGGGATAAGGAAGGGAAAAATGAAACAAGATGGGATCAGGAGGGAGACAAACCATAAGTGACTCAATCTCACGAAACAAACTGAGGGCTGCTGGGGGGTGGTAGGGATAGGGTGGCTGGGTTATGGATATTCGGGAGGGTATGCACTATGGTGAGTGCTGTGAAATGTATAAGCCTGATGATTCACAGACCTGTACTCCTGGGGCAAATTATATGTTAATAAAAAATATTTATATTTGTATTGTTAAATATATAGACATATATAAAACAAATATGTTATATAACATAAAACCCAACATGTGCAATAACATTCGTGTTTTATACAATACACATACACATTTAAAACACATTCTAGGAGTCTGGATATAGGAAGTATTGCATCTCTAGAGTTTACAACTCATGGTTTGGGCTTTCTCTAATTCTAGTCATGACTGGCAATTGAAGCTATTCCTCTCTCAAATAAAAATTCCTAATGTTCCTTGCACATTACAAAACCTAAGTGAACAGGATTCAGGATTAAATACAAAATAGTGATAAAGTACCTACATGTGATCTATCGAAAGGATCTTATTTTCCTCCTGTAATTCATGTCCTTTACCAATTGTATGAATTGGTAGTTTAAAGTATGATTCATGCATACCCCATTTCAACAATTTTCTAACTTTTGAAAAGACCTTCTTCTGTCCCAATTCCATTTTCCTCCACTCCACATGAAACTGAAGTACCTGGGTAGCTCAGTTTTTAAGCATCTGCCTTTGGCTCGGGTCATGATCCCAGGGTCTTGGGATCAAGCCCCACATCAGGCTCCCTGCTCAGCAGGCTCCCTGCTCAGCGGGAATCCTGCTTCTCCCTCTCCCACTCCTTCTGCTTGTGTTCCCTCTCTTGCTGTGTCTCTCTGTCAAACAAATAAATAAAATCTTTAAAAAAAGAAAGAAAAGAAACTGAGGTACCCAAGCTTGTTTAAGATAGATCTAAAGTATTTGAAGAAAATTTTTTTCAATTTAATTGAAAATTAATTTAACAGTTCTAGTAACTTATTCTACCAATCTTAGTTATAATAAATCACACTTATGCTAAGCAAAATAAGTCAATCAGAGAAAGACAATTATAGGATTTTGCTCATGCAGAATTTAAGAAACAAAACAGAGAAGTATAGGGGAAGGAAGGAAAAATAAAACAAGATGAAATCAGAGATGAAATAGATGACGAAAACAGATGAAAGCATAACAGACTCTTAATCATAGGAAACAAATGATTGCTGGGCAGGGGAAGGGGCAACTGGATGATAGACATTAAGGAGGGCATGGGATGTAATGAGAACCGGGTATTATGTAAGACTGACGAATCACTGAACTCTACCTCTGAAACTAATAATATACTATATGTTAGTTGAATTTAAATTAAAAAATAAATGTAAAAAATTTTATGGGCGCCTGGGTGGCTCAGTGGGTTAAACCTCTGCCTTGGGCTCAGGTCATGATCTCAGGGTCCTGGGATGGAGCCCCGCATCGGGTTCTCTGCTCAGTGGGGAGCCTGCTTCCCCCTCTCTCTCTGCCTGCCTCTCTGCCTTCCTGTGATCTCTCTCTGTGTGTCAAGTAAATAAATAAAATCTTAAAAAAAAAAATTTTTTTTAATTTTAACTAAAAGAATAAATCACACAATAACTATTTATAACAAGTACTTCTCAGAGTACTTATAAAATTCATGAAATTTACTTTAAAAATTCAAAGTAAAATGCAAACAACTGAATCCTGCTAAATAACAGAATCTTTAGAATTCACGGATTAAAAGAAAATCATTTCAGCTCATCTAAGAAATATCAGATAGTAAACAATAGTGGGAAGTATCAACATTAGAAATAGGATATAAAAAGTCAAGGAAGGGGGCATGTGGGTGGCTCAGTCGTTAAGCGTCTGCCTCAGGCTCAGGGTGTGATCCCTGGGTCCTGGGATTGAGCCCTGCATCAAGTTCCCTGCTCAGCGGGGAGCCTGTTTCTCCCTCTCCCGTTACCCCTGCCTGTGCTCACTCTCTCTGTCAAATAAAGATATAAAATTAAAAAAAAAAAAAAAAAGTCAGGTAAATACTATGAAGACTATGAAGTATTTCCAAAACACATTAAATTTTATATTAAAGTCACAGAATTTAAAACTTCACAATATGCCATTTTCTGGTTTTTTTGGTAAAGATTTTATTTATTTATTTGACAGAGAAAGCAGGAGTCAGGGGGAGAGACAGAGGGATAGGGAGAAGCAGAATCCCTGATGAGCAGGGAGCCTGACTTGAGCGGAAGGCAGACGCTTAACCGACTGAGACACCTAGGTGCCCCTGCCATCTGCTTTTAAACATTAACTTTTTCTAGTATCTTTTACTTAACTCCGCCTTGTCATCAGCACCATTTCCTGCTCTTGATGTCTTAGATGCAAAATGTAAGTTGTCTTTTGTTAACACAATCACTATGGCCTATAGACTAACTGTGGCATTGCCTGTTAGATCTGTTCCTTCCTTTTAATGTCCAGGTACTAACCTAGGCCTACCTGTCATCACTTTATAAATGGATATCTCTGCAGCCTTTCAGATAGCCTCTCTAAATTAATTAATTAATTTCTTCCTTCCTTCCTTTCTTTTTTTTTTAAAGATTTAATTTACTTATTTGAGAGAGAGAGTGAGCGAGAAAGAGCACACATGAGCAGAGAGACAGAGGGAAAGGGAGAAGCAGACCCTACTGCTAAGCAGAGACCCTGACCCAGAGCTCAATCCCAGGACCCCAGGATCATGACCTGAGCCAAAGGCAGACGTTTAACCAACTGAGCCACCCAGGTGCCCCAGGAGCTTGAGTTCTTATAGTTTTCATGATGAAACTATACTTTCATCATGTCATTCCCATATAAATACCTACAGTAATATCTTAGTTCTATAGTATTAATAACAGTATTATTTAGGTGATTACTATGTTCCTGGCACTGTGCCAAATGCTTAATACATGTGAGATGATTTAAACCTTTCAAAAATACACTAAATACAATTATTCTCAATTTAGAGATAAGGAAACTGAGACTCAGAAGAGCTGTTGACTAACTTACCAATTCAAGCACAGGCCTGTCTCTATTCAAAGCCCTTAATCAGTATCTAAACCAGTACTTGGCACAGAGTTATCACTCAATAATTATTTGTTGAATAAATGAAATACTATGCTGTACTACTTTGGTATAATATTAATAGTCAAGTAAATTTTTTATTTTTTTATAAAATACCCATATTTTACACTAAGCAAAATAGCTGGCATATATTACCTTTTTAATGAATATTTTTTGAGTTGAACTACATTAAGAACCTGTATTGGTTAAAAAAAAAAAGAAATTATATTGGTAAGG
This sequence comes from Procyon lotor, assembly GCA_028646535.1. NCBI lineage: Eukaryota > Metazoa > Chordata > Mammalia > Carnivora > Procyonidae > Procyon > Procyon lotor. The sequence continues at coordinate 44,031,715 of CM053606.1, read as the reverse complement.
GCCCCATTAACAGGAGCATGACACTGGGAAAATGTCTTATTATGGTTTTAGTATAATCCATATTAATATTTCTCTATATTGGCTAAAATTATTTATTTATAGTTTTGAATTAGGTAAACCACAATTATTTAACGAAGTTAATTTTATGAGCATTTAATTTAGTTAAAACCACAGGAAGCTTCCATTGGTGGAAAATAATATTGTTGAAGCACTAAATATTGTGTGTGAACATGTTGGACATGCACACCAAATTGCTTAGGGTGTAGAGATTCCTAAACAGTCTGAACAAAATTCCTTGGAGATAATGTTTTAAAATTTTAATATAGAACAAATGTCACTCTCTGGCAATTTAAAGATATAAGGGACTTCAGAGTTCAATAACAAATACAGAGTTGTTATTTGAAACAAAAATGTAGCCCTTGAGAACAATCAGTTCAGTTTTCTAACAGCAGTTATAGTATGTGGTCATAACCATTTTCCCCCCTTTTACAGAGGTCTCTAGGTACACATTTTTAATGTATCCTAGCAGTTTCCAGTTAATGTTTTATATTTCTGTAGCTATTATTTTCTGTTGAAAGAAAACTAGTAAAGGTTGAGTCTAAAAAGGGAAAACAAAGGAAGAAGATCAATATTAACACTACAAATATTGACTTAGCAAAGTGACTTTGTTGTCTTTCTCTCATAGGAATTGATATTGAATGAATGATTTATTTATAAGAAATACCTATGGAAAATATTTGTTAAACAAAATTTAAGAATTGCTTGGCAAAGTATATATTCAGATAATCAATTCTTCAAGTTCAAAAACTTGAAAAGTCATCACTTTCAAACTAAAGAAATTTTAATAATATTCATCATTTTTACTTTAAAATTATTAAAACTGGCTTATAGGTAGAAATGCCATAATCCACAGAAAAATCTCAGAAAATTACTTCACAACCTTTACTAGTTCTCTGTAGACACCAAATAGTTATACATACACTTAACGTCATTTTTTTTCCAGAAAATCTTACCTATTAATTTAAGAAACTATACTTTTGGGGCACCTAGGTGGCTTAGTTGGCTAAGTGTCATCAGCACCATTTGGGTGCTGGTTATGATCTCAGAGTCCTGGGCTCAGGTTATGATCTCAGAGTCCTGGGACCCAACCCCACGTCACAGGGTTCCCTGCTCAGCAGGAAGTCTGTTGTCCCTCTGGCCCTCTCCCCCACTCATGCTCTCTCTCAAATAAATAAATAAAATCTTAAAAAATAAATAAATAATATAAAATACAATACCTTTATGGAGTTTGGCTCCGTTAACTTTGAGTTTCGGTTATTATTAGCACCCATGGTAATTGTGAAGGAAACAGATGTTTTGAACTTTCTAGTTGTTGCCAGTAAAGAACTCCTGGTATCACCTGTAACAAGTAATAGTTACTTGGTCTCGCATCATGGAAAGTTGTCAATACTAAGTCAGCTTCTAAATACAGTGTCGTATAAAAGGCATGTCTATTAATTTCTTTCCCTTTGCTCTTCCTATTGAAATAAAGTCAGAAGTTTCATATTTATCGGTCTTTAATGGTCCCTAATATATGGGCTACTAATAAGATTCTATATTTCAGTATGTCACTCTTTACCCTGAAATTTTATTTTTAACAAAATATAACAAGTATAGCCAAGTCAAGTTCCATAATAAAATTTTTACTTCAATAGATTTTTACAGCTGAGGGTCTAGAAACAGTAGCTAATAAAAGTTGGATTCTCATTTATCACTGACAAGCTTAGAAGAAAAATTTATCTAAATACGACCCTTCATTCTTGATCAAGAAATCCTTAGTGTCAAAAGTAAATACCTTTATTTGAGAATGTTTCCTGTTCAGTTTTTCTTATGATTCTAGGCGATGGTTTTGGTACTGGTGATGGGTCCCTTTCAGGGGATCCTTCAGTGTGGCTTCCAAACTGTTGACGCCTCAGTTTATTGTCAACCTCCAGTTTTTCTACAGTAGTTTTGAGACATTGCTCAATGGTTGTCATATATAATTTACAAAACTATAGGAAATAAAAAAGTAGTCCAGTGGGAAAGATATTCAATCATTCATTTGGGAGGAGGCAAAAGCACATTAGTAGGCAAGGGATAGACTGACAGATGGAATATATTTCCTATTGAACTAGGTTACTCATTTTATTTTCTTGAAATCAGATTGACCACCCTCAAGTGACCTAGTGAAATGCAGCCATGATTCAATGAGGAGGTCATACGCTGAGTGAAAATAAAATGTTACACAAAGAGAGGTGATTTATTATTTTTTTATAAGACATGTGTAGACTTGAGTTTGTTCTAAATAATTTTTATGATTCTTCCACCCCAGAAAAGGTATATTCCTGAGAACAGTCTCAATGTTTTGTGAGCACATGCTCGTATTTTACCTTGATTATTTCTAATATAGTCATCAGATTACTACTCTTCAGATTAAATTTCAAGTATAATTTGTACACAACATATTAAGTATGTCATTGCCAATATTAGAAAGATATGCCCCTTTAAAAATTCTTCTCCTACATGGTATACAAATTTACATTAATGTGATCTTATGTACCTTGATATAGTCAAATTTGCCATCAGCATTTACATCTGCCAAACTTATTATGGCATTTACTTCTTCACGAGTCATCTTCTCACCTCTCTGAAAAAACAAGATTTATTTTAAAGAAACCTGACTATCACTTTATTATGAGGGGGAGCAGGGAGAGTGGAAATTCATTTTAATTTTTGCTATAAGTCAGTTTGACTATATGGTTTTATTATAAATCTCAGAATGAGTATTACGTCAAGCAAGAATGAAACACATAAAATTTCACAATTTTATTAAATTCTGTAAAAGTATGAACTTCAGTTTACTAAATTTCAACTATATCATTAATCCAGTAGTAATACTATCACTAAATTTAGAGTAATGATGATTTCTCACAGTATACCAAGAATCAGAATAGATTCCCAATCCCATTTATATTTTGTTTCTCTTTTACTTATCACATATGAATCTATTCCTGAATTAGAAAACCTTCTGGGCAGCAAATAATTGCAAAAGAATACAAGGGATTGCAACATGGGTTCAATTTTATACTTTATGTTTTATTTACAGAGCATCTTTCACCCAGAAGGATCCTTAAGTTCTTTATAAACAACATATATGTGATTCATTTCACCTACCAATAAAATAATTATTTTTAATGTGGCATTGGTAGCCAAAGCTACATTCCAAATTGCCAGCAATGCATATCACAAAACTGTTTCACAGATCTTACCTTTGTTAGAAGTTTATAAAGGTCAGTGTGTAAAATAGAGCCATCATCATTTACATCTAATTGCTTAAATGATTTTAGTAGTTCTGCTTTTGAAGTAGGTTTCTCCTTCCTTAAAATTATACAAAAATCATCAAAATTGAGTTTGGCAGTTTGAGGAGTCCAATACTTATTAATGGTCTTTTGGGATGGATTTCTTCCTGCATGCTGTAGAGCTGTCCAATAAAGCAAGTGTTATTTGTTACAGTAACATTTGGGATTGGTATCTAAATGTACTTTTTCAATTTCAACCATTATATATTACAACATTATACAAAAGTACATACATACTTTTGGGGTTCATAGTCTAGTGATATCATGTATGCCTAACTTTCAAAAATGAAAAAATATATATGTTAACCAGCTACAGATTCTTGATCTATTAATGCCAGAATTAAATATTTTTCCTATTCTGACAGTTGGTTCTCAACCTACATGGTTTTACTGATAACATACAATTTACTTTGTAAAAGTGCCTGGAAAAAAAAAAAAGGTTAAAAACAATCATCCACTTAATTGTTTTGCAGACCTAAGAATAACCACAATAAGCATAAATTATTACTTTTCTGGCCCAATAAATAATGAAATGAGGAAATCATTAATCTGAGAAAATTATTGTCAATAAGGCATGATATCTAAAATGTTCATCATTGCTAGATATTAGGGCTTCAAAACTATTAATCATGGCACAATGTCAAATATATGCACAAAATTTATCTATTTGCAGTTATAGCCTTGCTAAAAATAAAAAATCTCAACATAATTTGAGAGAAGACTATTATGGAGATGCAATGATTGAATTACTCTTGATTCTTAACCAGAATCTTTAAAAATGCTCCTATAACCAGTTATTCATGAGACATTTCTGTTTTAAAAGGCATGCCCTTATATCAATGTAAGGCAACAAATTACAATGTGAGAAAGGCTTTGTATTTGTGTATGTCATACACACTGAAATATAATGGTTTTAAACAATTATATTTTGTATAGTTTAAAAGAAGTAAACTGGTAATTTGCACATAAATCTCTACATATCAAGACTTAATACTATCTAAAATGAACCAGTAATAATAAGATTCCTAAGCACTATAGATGGAATAATAAAATTTTAAAGGTACAACTGTCCTGAACTGTGCTACCAACTTCTACTAGAAAACCTTATATTGGGTATTTCTAACTATCTGAAGTGAGATTTCACAAGATCTGGGCATTGTCGATCAGCACTAAAAAATAATATGGATAGTCCATGATATCATGAACATGGACTAATATATATAAAGTAAATTTTAAAAATATCCTCAAGGAAATAGAAACTAGAGCAAGGTAATAAATACAGACATTTGTGAGTCCATTATATTGAACACTCACTGTGTATAAGCATAATAACAGGGTGGTTTGTTTGATTTTTTTCAGAGATTAAAACTTCTTGGTTGCTAAAGTTTAAATCTAAATAGGAAATCCATACCTGAAGTGTAAAATTTCTACCTGTGGTCATGATTTAAGGTTAGTAACATATTAGAAGTCCACAGACTAAGAGAAATGTTCCCATCCTCCAACTTATGACAGTGCAGCATACCTGGATAACTTAAACTTTGGCAGAGAAAAGGAAACAAGACAATTATCTAGGGGTAACTTGTAGAGCTAACAGAAGTTGCACCTAGAAAGCCTTTGTGGAAATTTGCAGCAGTGGAGACAATAATTTTTTTTTTTTTTTTTACTTCCAAAGGCTTATTTTGGATGTAGACAAAAGCCCTGATTACCACGCTGTCCTAGGAATGAACAAAAGATAAGTATTTGCCTATCATAAAAATGAACAATTCCATCATTAATCTATTAAGAGAATCACGGAAAAGGTATATATGTTTTAGGATTCTATCGCCAGCCAACCTCCACCCTTTAAAAGGTAAGAATACAAGTAGGACCTAAATGAAGTTATGATCTGCAGTCAAACGTCCACGTGAAAGAAAATGCTGGGGTGCCTGGCTGGCTCAGTGGGTGGAGCATGCAACTCTTGATCTGGGGTCATGAGTTCAAGCCCCAAGTGAGGGGTGGAGGTTACTCAAAAAGGAAAAGAAAAAGAAAAAGAAAGAGAAAGAGAAAGAGAAGAGAAAAGAAAAAAGAAAAGAGGGGCACCCAGTGGCTCGTCAGTTAAGCATCTGACTCCTGGTTTCAGCTCAGGTCATCATCTCAGGGGTTGTGGGATGGAGCCGCATATGGGCTCTGCACTCAGCAGGGAGTATGCTTTTAGATTCTTTCCTTCTGCCCCTCCCCCTACTTGTGCACTCTGTCTCTTTCTCTCTCTCTAAAAGAAATAATCTTTAAAAAAAAAAAAAGAAAATGCTATTTTCTGTACAGCTTTGAGACAATGGGTATGTAACTTTCCCACAAGTGGAAGGTCAGCATACACTTGATGCTGTCTTTAATAACAAAATGGTTTTGGGGGCACCTGTATGGCTCAGTCAGTTAAGCTCCAATTCTTGATTTTGGCTCAGGTCACAATCTCAGGGTTGTGAAATCAAGCCTCACACTGGGCTCTGCAGTAGGCGTGGAGCCTGCTTAAGATTCTCTCTCCCTCTGTCCCTCCCCCCTGTAAAAAAAACAAAACAAAAACAGTTTTTTAATGTACTATTAATTACAAAACAACTTTCTCCAAATAAAATTAATTATGCCTAAACACGTACTCAGTAAGCAGACATTCTCATATCTAAGAAATAGGTATAACTTAGTAATTACTAATTTAACTAAATTTCTAATTTTGGAATTAGTTGGAGTCCATTATTATGTCTAATAACAGTAAAAACATGTAAATGTTTAAAGGTTTACATGAAAATACCAATCTTTTGCCAGGGTTTACTTTAAGCTTTGAATGAGTCTATAATACCTGTAATATTTATAAGTTGGAAAAAAAAGGAAATCTAAAACTTTGATAATGGTACTATCCTGTTCAACCTTGATATGGAATGTCAAGGCATATGTTATATGCATAAATGACATAAAGATATAGATGAAAGATATAGTAGTAAGAAAGATATCACTAATTTACCCTACTTTTTAAAAATCTAGATTATCTACTCAATCATTCTGTTACAAAGTGTATTCCACCATAAAACCAAAAGTGTATATATATAAACTGAAGAGACAAACATTGAATTACCCAGATAATTCTCTAAAACGGGTAGCACCTTAGTAATACTCATATACTCACTTAGTAATACATATTCTATATTACTCATATAGTAATAACTAAATGCCATAATAACAAAAGACAGGTTAAACTTTTAAACAGGAGATTCATGATCTCAGACTACTTTCTTTTTTATTTTTTTTTTTAAAGATTTTATTTATTTATTTGACAGAGAGAGAGAGATCACAAGTAGGCAGAGAGGCAGACAGAGAGAGAGGGGGAAGTAAGCTCCCTGCTGAGCAGAGAGCCCGATGCCTGGCTCGATCCCAAGACCCTGAGATCATGATCTGAGCTGAAGGCAGAGGCTTTAACCCACTGAGCCATCCAGGCGCCCCTCTCAGACTACTTTCATAAGCATAAAGAAAAAAACTAAAATTATAGTTTATAATAAAATAAATTTAATCTTTATATAGTTTATAATAAAATATAATTTAATCTTTTCAATTTTCATATTTCAAATATGGATTTCTTCAAATACAGATCTTATTACATACAAACCTAAGGCATTATTACAAAAATATGTCAGAATTTTTCTTTAAGGAAACTGGTTCTAAAGTTAGCAAAATAACTCAGTTTCTCTATTCATAAAGTTATTAGCCTTGATGAAACTGACACGAATCTTCACTGTTATCTGGTATTATTTACCACTTTCTCAAGAGTAAAGCTCTCCAAGTCATTTGATGTAACTGGCAAGGACAAAATTCACTGGTTTGAGGAATATTTACAACCAGAGAAATTTTAGATATGACGGAGAGAAACAAAAAAAGACCAACTCCTACACCCACTAAAAACAAACAAAAAACCAAAAATGGCACTCTTCTAAAATTTTACTTATCTCCTAATATTTCCTTTTATAATCATTCAACCTGTTTTTATATATTCTTTACATTTTCCCCAGTATAGGTCAAATTCAGGCTAGTGATTCAGATACCAAGTGTTTTAAATTCTATTATTATAGGATCTTATAAATCTTATATAAATCTCACATATATAGAATCTTATATAAATCTTAAAGTACTAAATAAAAATTTTTTTAAAAATATTTTAAGCAAGTAATTGATGGACGCTTTAAAAATACTAATGTAGTCTGTATAAACATTGAATGTTTTATTTTGAAGCTACTAGAATATATAAATACATAAAATGGTATAATAGCATAATGTAGTTCCATTGCTCAAGCTTCCCTAAGAAACTGTGATGATTCAACAAAGTAATTCTTACTCCTGTCTTTCTGATCTATTAACTTTCAACAAATAAGGCAAAATATATAAATTTTAAAGAAAAATTTACCCAAGTAAAGTTGTTCTTTCGAAATAATGTTTTCTAAGCTGCTTTTAAAAACAGTTAAGTAGGCAGCTCTACAATTCATATAAAATAGCTCTTCTTCAGTTAATGGAAATTTCTTTGTTCGAGGACTCTCTGAAAGCGCTGACTTCTGACTGGAGAAAGCTGCATCTCTTCCTGGACTGATGGCCATTCTATTAGAAAATAATTTTATATTTTAGTCAATGTTAATCCCCTAAAATGCAAATGTCACCTTGCCTTTCAAATGGGGGGGAGAGGAATTAATGCATTAAAGTTTTCATATGTGGAGGAAAAAGACAACTATAATATGCATATGGTTGTATTATTATATGCTAAATTAGAATAAACCTTTGGCCGTACATACATATATATATAAATATATGTGTATATTTAGAAGTCAACTACATATGAGATGCAATATATATAGAAAATACTTATATATATATATGAAGTCAAAAGAATAAAGCCAAAGCAAAGATATAATATAAAAACAAAACAGGTATCATAGAGCAAAAGAAAAGCACACAATACTCTCATGAGGACAGTAAGTTGGGTCACCTGGGTGGCTCAGTCAGTTAAGGGTCTACCTGCTGCTCAGGTCACAATCCCAGGGTCCTGGGACAGCCTCCAGGACATCAGCCTCCCTGCTCAGTGGGGGAGTCTGCTTCTCCCTCTGCCCTTCCTCCCACTTGTGCTCACTCTCTCTCATACTCTCTCTCTCAAGTAAACAAAATCTTAAAAAAAGGAGGACAGTAAGTTAAGCCTTCGTAAGGCTGCCAAGAGGATTAACTATGTTTATATGTGTGAAGCATATAGAACTTATTAATAAGCACTTATTAATAAGCATACACTTATTATGTACCTCGCACATAATAAGTGCTAAATAAACTCTGAAAGAGTGAAACTCCACAATAATGAGAATTTGGATGTAATGTGACTGGCAGTTGGCATCCATCACCTCAGCAGGAGCAACAAGGTCACTTCAACAACAACAGTAACGCAGGCCAACATTTTGAATGACTGAATTTTTTGGATCCCTTTTACAGCATTATTGTGAGATTTTATTGCATTCATTACTAATAATGTTGTGAGGTAATACAGCACCTCGGCTCCTAGGCTTTAAAGAACTATCATACATCTTAATTTATCCTTATAATAGTGGTCAGTTATTTTTGTCCCTTTTACAGATAAGGAAATTGAGAGACAGAGATGTCACCCAGCTAGCAGTAACAAGAGGCAGTAAATTTTGATAACAGTTTCTTCTTTATTAATGTGAATGAAGGCTTCTTGTACAACAGTTACTCTGAGGCACTAAATTGTGCTGGTGGCCTAACAGCTTCCAACATTATTTTACCCAGCTTTGACTTCTAAAAATACATTCCAACCTAATAAATTGAATATTTCAAGTTCAACAATAAGACGACACAGGTAGGGTCCCCTTCAGGACTCATTGGATTCTTACTCAGGAGGCCTAAATCACTTGCACCTTCTTGAATTATATAGGTCTTTTACACTTGGGAAAGAAAGATAATAATCGCTTATCATGGATGAAGTACCCTATTTATAATACACAGACTGCCTGCCTGACACTTTCATATTACACCAGATTTAGAAGGACCCCATCGGGATGTGGTGTCACAGTCTGGTTACTGCAAATTGATAGCACTATAATTAAGCATCAGTTTTAAACACATATGCGTGCACGCATCTCCTCACAAATGGGGGGGGTGGGACGGTTCCTATAAGAAGGGAAGAATGAAGGTTCATTTCGCAGCAAGCAATTTTTAAATTTAAGTATTTTTTTTTAAAGGATCGTCCTCGAATAGCTTTCCAAATAAGGTGACTCCCTCACGTGGAAATCCCACAGCAGAAATGTTCCAGAATTCTATTCTTTCCCTTGTTGTGACGAGAGACTAAACGGAAGCTTAAATACATCACTGCACCCCTCCGGCTTGGAAACTGCCTTCATTTACAACTTCAGCCCGAGACCCAGACAGGGGCCTAGAGAGCACACTGCAGCGAACGGCTCCGTAAATAACCCGCCACACAACGGTAAGAAAAATAAACTGTAAACAAGCGCCTAAGGCTGCTCTAAAGGGCCAAGTGAAAACAGAGAGCCGCCCAGTGCTCGGCCCTACACGGTGAAATACGTTCACAGCTGATCTCGGGGAACCTCTCTCCGTTTTTTTGGATTTCTCTAGGACACAGCTGCGGTTTTACATACACTTGAGGTACACACGGACCCAGCGCTGGAACGACAGACGAGTAAAAGAAACAGGTGAGAGAAAAGGAAACCGGACAGCGAGGCAGTGCGCGGCGCAGACAGAGACAGCGAGCTCGTTGCTACCTAATTGCAGCTCGCACGCGGGGAAGCGCAGCCAATTCTCTCCCCGGATTCTTGATCCTCTCACCGCAGCCCCACCGACTCGGCCTTCCCTTTAATTACCATGGCAACTGAGGCTCTCCGCCACCGGAAATAAGCTTCAGAGCACCTCCCCAAACAGTCCGGGTAGAAATCAAGGGAGGTAAATCAGGAGAGGACAGAGACGGCTGGACCGCACGTCTGTCGGGGTCTGGAAGGGCCAGAGCGGAGAGAGAGTCCTGTAGTGCACTGGCAGGGACGCGATGAGGTCCTAGGTCCTTAATTAGACTCTCCTTCCCTCTCCCCCATACCCTCGGATCCCTTGGGGGGGAGGGTGTTTCCAGCGGGCCACCTTGCGTGTGACACCGCGTCTGGCGCCGGCTGGCCCGCGCTTTTCAGACTCCGGCGTTTCCCTCCGAAGGTTCTCTGCTTTAGGAAGAGGTGGTTCAGTTCCTTTTATCCCGAGGTGGTGCTTTCCTGAATGTCGAAATGCCGTAGGTATCCACCCTCCCCACCCCATTGCTGTTTCTTGGGTCCATTTGTGAACAAGAAGAGTAGATATTATGTTGTCCTTAAAAATAAAAGCCTGTTACTTTACTAGCAAAAATGGGTTTATTCTGGAATAACAAAGCATTTCAATTCGCTGCGTGCAAGCTATGGCTAAACCGTAGGTAAAGTCCAACAAAGGAGAGGAGTAGTTTTATGGAGAAGAAGAGAGAAGTTGGGAGGGGTTATTTCGACCCAAAGTCCGCAGGGGAACAGTCAGTTCAGGTTCAAGGTGACGATTTCTCCTTGCCTGAGTTGCAGGGGTGGTCTGTATTTTGTAGGAGGAACAGTGTACGTCTTTCTCTATTGGGACCTGTAATTAATGGTTCTTTCTTGTTGAAACTCTAATGTTGGGGTCTGTAATTAACAGTTCTTGTAATTGACGTTCAGTGGTATGAGATCCCCTTTTAGCCTCCCTTTCTATCCTCTCCATTCCACTTTTATGAGGCTTCTCCTTTATTATTTTTCACATTTCCTCCTTTTGGTCAAGATCTTTCTCCAAAAGCATTGCTGATTAAGAGTCAGGTTCTTCTTAATTCAGTGACCTTTTGTCCCTTAGTGCCAAGAAGGATCTCTCCTGGGTGTAATGTCCCACTTTGGAGGGTAATTCTACAAATTGGAAACCTATTGAGGACAAATTTGAATAACAAGGAAGGGTAGCAGGGAGAACTCTCAGGCGGTTCCCCCTCTATGGTCCATATTTATCAAGATTATAAGCATTGGAGATTGTCTTACTGAGTACATCATTTTTACAAAGATTTGACAGGTGACAAGTTCACAATTGAAAGTAACATCACAATTCCAAATTGTGTAGTGGATTTTAACCAGGATCCTAGATCTGAAAGTAGCCAACTAAAAATATTGGCACTTATTCCAACTTAGGGGAGAAAAGTTCCCTCTCCTGAGGCAAATCCAGAGTCATGTATGCCTCCTTGAAGTCCCTACTTAAAGCGGTTGTGAAAGCAGAATTAGGATTACTCCAAGATCACACTGAAAGAATTATCCTGTGCATTTGAGAAGATACAGTGTAGGTATAAACATGAAGCAATAGCTGGTGAACTTCTTGCAAAACAGTAAAACTTCAAAGACCTTTTAAAAAGTATTGTTATCTCAAAAGAACTGTTGGAACCAAATGTGTTGTTAATAATATGGTAAAGTTGAAAATTCAGAAACTACAAATTTTGGATAAGAATCCAGAGTTAGTTAATACTCCAGATGAAAAAGAGAGACTTCTGTGAATCCTGAACCTTCTAACAGGCCTGGTCCAGACATCTTGGGAAATCTGTGTCATCAGATGTTGTCTGCCTCAATTCCAGGAAATCTTTCTGATTAGGTGCTTTTAAATGTGTCACATAATCTAAGAGTCCATTCCTTGAGGTTTGGCATACAAGGGTTGGCTAACAGTCCCTGATCTAAGGGGCTTTCCAACAAGTTTGAAGAGAGTCTTTCTGAAGGAGTATTTTTTTGTTTGGTTGGTTTTGGTTTTTGGTGGGGTTTTTTTCGTTTTATTTTGTTTTTTGTTTTTCCAATAGCTGAAATCTCTAAGTTGCAAGATGTGGTGCTTAAAGTTTTTGTCTCCTGAGTGCACTGGGAAAGATTGCTCTACCAAAGCATAGTTAGTTTTGATAGAAGCAATTAGGCCTTTATAATATTGAAGCATAATCTCCTTTTGTCAACTGTGGGTCAAGGAATCAGGAACCAAGTGCAGTAGATGTCCTGTGACTGTGTCAAAGGGTGAAAGTCTGAGTTCCCAAGGGAGTGGGCCTGATATTTAAAAAGAACAAAGGCAGTGCTTTAGGCCAAGATATTTGTAGAAGGTCTCTACAGATTTTGCCAGTTGAGTCTTAATAGTGCCATTAGTGTGTTTGACTAACCCTGAGGATTGGTGTTGATATGCACAATAAAAGTGTTGTAAAACTAGCCAAACAGCACAGATTTGTTAAAGCACCTAACCAATAAAATGGGTTCCCCAATCACTGGAGTTCAAAAGGGGTTCCCCACGTAGGGATAATTTTTTTCTAACAAAATTTTGGCCACAGAAGAGGCAGTGGTGGGTCTACAAAGGAAAACTTTAGTCCAGTGAGGAAACATACAAACCATAACTAAAGCATATTTAATCTATTAGATGGGGAAGCTTTATGAAATCCATTTGTGAAAACTGAATGGTCTTTGAGGTAATTTAAAGTGTTGGATAGCTATGTAGACAGGTTTCCCTGCATTGTGGTTTGGACAGGTGGGACAAGCGAGATGGGCACTTTTTGTGACCTCATTAATACTTATTTCCTCACTAATATTAGTTCATGAACACTATCATTTTGTTACTGAACCAATGGTTTAATGCACGTACAGGAGTAAGTAGTGGGAATTTTAGAATTTCTGGTAGGGCCAGATTGTTAGTTGGTCCAAGTCAGTTTTTTCTTTTTAATCAAATGAACAATTATTGGATTTCTAATATATTCTATTCTGGGGCCAATTGTTGGATGTCTCTGGTCAATTTTTCAAAATTATCATTTGGGGGAATATCTCTTTGGAACATGACAGAGGATTGGCCATTGGTTTCCTTGAGAGCAGCATTTTTGGCAGAAATTTCACCAAGATGGTTTCCTTTGACCTCCAGGGAATCAAGTTTAGAATGCTCAGGACCTTAACAACCAGAGCAGGCAGCAAAAGTGTGGCATCTAATAAATTCTAGACATAGGAACCATTTTTAATTTTATCCCCATTGGAGGTAAGGAAACCTCATTGTTTCCATAACGTATCAAAGTCTTGAGCTACCCTAAAGGCATACTGGCTATTGGTATAAATGTTTGTGGTTCTACCATTGGCTAAGGTATAAGCTTGAGTAAGGGTGTATAACTCGGACTTTTGGGCCAAATTAGCCAGAGGTAAATGTGCTACCTCAATGACTTCAAAGGAGTTGCAGTAACATAGCCAGCACAATACTTATTTCATCCTTTAAATGAGAACCATCAGCAAACCATGTAAAATCTGTATTGGTTAGACGAGTTTCCTATAAATCGTTACAGGGAGTCAGAAGGTGATATGTCAGCATTCAGCAGTCATGAGGGGTCTTTTCAGTGAAGGAGAGGAGAATAACCAGATTAAAGTTACTACAATGAAAAAGAATTAATATGAGGAGCAGTTACAGGATTTCACAGATGAAATAACTAAAAAGTGTTGTATAATGAGAATTAAGGAGGGCTTCTTGTGCATGGGGCACAAAGATGGGATCCCCTGACTCTTTCTTCAGTGGCTTTATCCAAAAAGGCAGAGGCAAGGTGGATGTCCTTGTGCTACAGGGTCTAATTGTTATCTATAATACCCTGTGAGTAGATGAGGGTGTACTCACCCCTGTTTTAGGGTGAGTACTCTAAGGGTATTCCCTACCCTCTCATATACAAAGAGGAAAAGGGGAAGTTAATAATTAGGACATTTGAAGGCAGGGGGCTTTATTTAAGGCTTTTCTTTAAAGCCCCAAAAGCTTGTCTTCCCAATCTTTCCAAATAATAGGGTCAAGTTTGTTATTTTTTAGTAAAGCATATAGAGTTTGAATCATAAGAGAAGTTTGAAATCAATTTCAACAGCATCCAACTGGTCCAAGAAAATATTGTAATTAGTGCTTTGGTTTTGGTTTTGGGGAAGTTCAGGATTCCATAAATCCTGGATCCAAATGTAGCCCTTATTTCAAGGTCATGTGTCATTTAGTATCAAACCTGGGTTTGAGCAAACTCAAACTGAGCTTTGAGCAAACTGTAGTTTTTCTTTGGAGGTTTTATGTCCCTTTAAGACCAAAAGTTTTAACAGATAGATCCTGTTGTCCTGTGAAGAGGTTTGAGAAATGCAGCAGAGGAGCAATCATCTGTGTATTGTAACAAAGCAGAACCTACAGAAAACTTTATATCATCCAGTTTTAAGGTTTGTGAAAAGTAAGGATTCTGTTACTTTCTCTTACTGTGTAACCCTAAAACATTACTATTCAAGTGTATTGTTATTCTTCCCAAGTGAAAGCAAAAGTATCTTTATCAACTAGAATACTAAAAATGCACTGCAAAGATCAATTATAGTAAAAAGTTTGCTTTTAGTGAGAATAGATATCAATAGTATGTGGGGGTTAGAAACAGTAGGGTGCCAAGGGATAACAGTGTTAATTACTGCTCAGAGGTCTTGGACAGACCTCTATCCTTGGACATTGGATTTTCTCAGAGGAAAATAGGGGTATTGCAGGGACCAGTGTAAGAGATAACAAGGCTTATATCTGAGCCTTATATCTGAGTCTTATAATCTTATATTATGGACTCGATGCCTTGGAAAACTCTTTAATAAGATATTGATTAGTTCTGGGGAGAGGTTTTGAGAGATCTGTTTGAATCTTGATGGGAAGTGCACTGTAGATTCTACCAATACCAGTTGAAGATTTTACCCATAAAGAGGATGGTAGCTGGTCCAATAGGGACAACTGATCATTGTCCCCAAACTCAGTTATAGTGCCATCAGAGGGAGCAAATAAAAGATGGCAAAGGGTCATTTAATTTGCCTGGTTGGGTATTTTGGTTACTACTATCAAATTTTAGACTTATTTCCACCTTTGGAAGAAATTCCAGCATAATATTTTTCTAAGAAGTCTCAGCCCAATAAATGAATAGGGACAGAGGAACTAAGGAGAAAGGGTCTGTAGCTCTAAAGCACCTAAACAAAAGGGAGTAGGTTCAGAGGCAAGAACTTGTTAAGATTTATTAAATACCCACATTTGAACTGTTTTAGTATCTTGAGGCAGGAGCTACTTGATAGCAGTGTGGTTAAGCATTGAGAGTGTAGCTCCAGTGTCAATAAGGATGGAGAGATTCATTCCCAATCTGGAGAGTGGTTTTTCCAAGCTGATTAAGAGGGAGAATTGGGAAGAGCCCCTATAGTTCCTTGGAGCCCCACTTCAAGGACATTGGAAAGGACATTGGAAAGTCTGGCTTAAAGGGCTGAAGGCACCTGCAGCACTTAATTTTGTAACAATCTTTTTTCCAGTGTCCTGGCCCTTTGCAATAATAGTAGAAACTAGTGGGGAGGGACATTTTTTTGTTTAGGGGCTTTCATTTACTGGAGTTGAAACTTGAAAATTTTAGATGTCTTTAAAGTACTCATCTAGGGTGTGGGTGATGGGTGAGCTGGTTTGTCTTGTCAGGTTAACTAAATATGGAGGAGACATGGTTTCCCATTCTAGCCTCATCCCTTTAAAAGAGAAAGATTCTAGTTTAGTCCCTTAATAAACATAGAGTTAAATGCTACCTGGGTTGATTCAACATCTAAAGGGTGACCAAGTTATTTAAACTTACCAACCTGGTTTCTCGGATGTCTTTTAGTTAGTCCTCATGGACCAGGCCAAACACTGGATGAAACTAGCCCAGTGGGGACATACTAGAATGGATTTGGAGAAACAGACACCAGTCTTTGGCAAGATGCTAGAACAATCTCTGGAAATCTTTACCAACCAATTATAGTATCTTTTCCTAAGCTTGCTAATTAGAACAAAATTCAGACTTGCACACAAAAGCCTGACAAACATGTACATAACTATTACACTCAACACCAAACTGTCTTTTAAGAAAATTCTGGTCTTCTTTTAGATGTTGAATTATTCAGCAAACCATTGGTGTCCTCAGTCACTTTAGGAAACTTTATGGCTTGTAATTTGGCCTTAGTCCAGAGAGTATAAGAAATGTGAGGTTTATTAGGATCCTCAGAAGACTTAACTTTAAAGGGGTAGATTCTAATAGGTTCAGGAGAGTAGGGAGTAGGGAAAGATTTGAAGGAAAAGGGAAGTTTAGTGAAGGGATTAGCATGGGGGACAATCCAGGAGGTGGCTATGGTGCCGAGAAAAATGGCACCAGAGGTAGAGCCTGAGCACAGGGCATATGCCACCTGCCACATGTCCTGAGACAAAGAAGACGGGGAAGGCAAAAAGGCTTCAGAAGCCCTTATTTCTTTCTTTGTTTACTTCAGTTAGTCTAGAAATTGTATTTTGTAGAGAAGCAATTTTAGATTCCCAATAACTTTTGGAAGCTTCAAAATACTAATCAAAGTAGGCATCCCATTCAGTTTTGACAGTTTTAGAGCTGTAGCTATCTAATTCAGTTTTGAGAAAAGTTAAGTTTGGAGAGAGAGGAAGTTTCCCATAATGGCCATTGAAGTTCTACATTACTTTTGGTAAATCATTTCATTTAAGGAAGGACCACAGTTTTTAAACCTAAAACCAGCTGGGGTCCCAGAAGGGATGGGAAGAGGTGGGGTACCCTTAAATCATTTTGATGACAGGAATCCATTTATTAAAATATTTTTTTTAGAGGAAAAAGAAAAATTCCTAGACAGCAGTTTCAGCAGGAACAGCCTAGTTCCAAAATAATAACTTTAAGTGAAGTAAAGACTCCAATGAAAAGGTAGAGAGTATCAGACTAGATTTAAAATCTATACATAGATTTTACATATATATACATTTTAAGGCATATGTTTATATATCATTTTATATACAACTTATATATGTAATGTATATATATTTAACATACATATATTCCAAATCACTTAATCCTCATAACATTGATACTACTTAACCTGATACCAAAATATGGTAAAAGAATTATTAAAATATTACTGACCAATATATTTCATGAACATGGAATCAAAAATCCTTAGCAAAAGATTAGCAAATCCAGGGGCACCTGGGTAGCTCAGTCCGTTAAGCATCTGCCTTCTGCTCAGATCATGATCCCAGCATCCTGGGATTGAGTGCCCTGTCAGGCTCCCTTCTGAGCCTGGATCTGCTTCTCCCTCCCCTTGCTCTTGCATCCTCACATATGTGCTCCTTTCCCTCTCAAATAAATAAATAAAAATCTTAAAAAAAAAAAAAAAAAGAGCAAATGTAATTCAACATATAAAGGGGACAATATATTATGTCCAAGTGAGACTTGGGACATATCCCAAGGATGCAAATTACCCTGTTATTTTAAAATCAATTAACATTTTCAAAAAGAGAATAAAGGAGATCATATTAATAGTTGTACAAAGAGCACACTCATTCATGCTAAAAAACTTAGCACACTAGAAGTAGAAAGGGAACTTTTTCCTATGAAAAGCCTACACATATCATACCCAGCATTAAACACGTATTCTAAGATTAGGAATAAGGCAAGATGTGCCCTCTCACCACTTCTATTTAACAAAGCACTAAAAAGAAAGGAAATGTGTAAATATTGGAAAGAAAAAAGTAAAATTGATGAATTCCATGAACATGGAAAATCCTAAGGAATTTGTAAAACAGTTATTAGAGCTATTTAACAAAGATGCAGATTATAGAGTCAATATATAAAAATCAATTCTATTTCTACATTTTAGCAAGAAAACACCTGGAAATGAAGCTTAAATGTTTCCATATACAATCACATTCTAAAACTACTTAAAAGAAGTTTAACTAGAAGACACTTAAGATTTCTACATTGAAGATCAGAACATGTTGCTTAGAGAAAAGATCTAGATAGGGGCATGTTTATGGACTTGAAGTCTCGATAATGTTAAATTGCTAGTTCTCCCCAGTTGATCTTTAGAGTCAATGCATTTCCTGTCAACCAATCCCAGCAAACATTTTATAGAAATAGATTTCAAAATTTTTATGAGAAGGCAAAGGACTTACAAGAAAATAATCTTGAAAAGAATGAAGTTGGAGTACATATGCTAACTAGATTTACTATAGTGGTTCTGAATTCAATGTGGTTTGGGCATAAAGACAAATAAATAAAATGGAAGAGAATCCAAAGTCCAGAAATAGACCCACGAAGGTGTCAAAGCAATTCAGTGGGGAAAGAAAAGTCCAAATGGTTCTGGACACTATACAGAAATATAAACGAAATACCCTTAACTTCTACCTTATACCATATACAAAAACTGATTTGAAATATAGCATAGTCCTATTTGTAGAGGTAAAGTTTCTAAAGGAAATTTATGAGAATATTGTTACAACATGGGATAGGTAAGATTTCAGGCAAGATAAAAAAACAGTAACCATAAAAGAAAAAATGATAGATTAGACATCTAATTTTAATCTAAATTTTGACTTATGCTCATCAAAGAACACAATTAAGAAAATGAATTGTGGGGCTCCTAGGTGGCTCAGTCGTTAGGTATATGCCTTCAGCTCGGGTCATAATCTTGGGGTCCTGGGATCGAGCCCCACATCAGGCTCCCTGCTCAACAGGAAGCCTGCTTCTCCCTCCTCCACTCCCCTGCTTGTGTTCCCTCTCTTGCTGT
This sequence comes from Procyon lotor, assembly GCA_028646535.1. Taxonomy (NCBI): domain Eukaryota; kingdom Metazoa; phylum Chordata; class Mammalia; order Carnivora; family Procyonidae; genus Procyon; species Procyon lotor. The sequence goes on along the minus strand of CM053606.1, from coordinate 44,012,709 downwards.
GTGTCTTTCTCTGTCAAATAAATGGATAAAATCTTAAAAAAAAAAAAAAAAAGAAAAGAAAATGAATTGTCAAAAGCTGGAGGTATTACAATTTCAGATTTCAAGTTATGCTACAAGGCTGTCATAATCAAAACAGTATGGTACTGACACAAAAATAGACATATATATCAATGGAACAAGATAGAAAGCCCAGAAACAAACCATGATTATATATGGTCAATTAATCTTCAACGAAGGAGGCAGGAATATGCAATGAGAAATAGTCTCTTCAACAAATGGTGTTGGGAAAGCTGGACAGCTACATGCCAAAGAATGAAACTAGACCACTTACACCATACATGAAAATAAACTCAAAATGGATTAAGGACCTAAATGTGAAACCTGAAACCATAAAAATCCTAGAAGAGAACACAGGCAATAATTTCTTTGCAACTGGCTGTGGCAACATTTTTTTAGACCTCTATCTCCTCAGACAAGGGGAACAAAAGCAAAAATAAACTATTGGTGCTACATCAAAATTAAAAGCTTCTGCAGAGGGCCACCTGGGTGTCTCAGTGGGTTAAAGCCTCTGCTTCCGGCTCAGGTCATGATCTCAAGAGTCCTGGGATTGAACCCTGCACCAGGCTCTCTGCTCAGCAGGAAGCCTGCTTCCTCCTCTCACTTTGCCTGCCTCTCTGCCTACTTGTGATCTCTCTCTGTGAAATAAATAAAATCTTTTAAAAAAACAAAAAAAAAGCTTCTGCACAACAAAGGAAACAGTCAACAAAACTAAAAGACACCCTACTGAATGGGAGAAGATATTTGCAAATGGCATATCTGACATAAAATTTTATACAATGCAACACCAAAACCCCCAAATAATCCAATTAAAAGGGCAGAAGACATTAATAGACATTTCTTCAAAGAAAACATGCAGATGACCAACAGACACATGAAAAGGTGCTCAATATCACTCATTATCAAGGAAATGAGATAAAAACTACAATGAAATACCATCTCACACCTATCAGTATGGCTAAAATAAAAAACGCAAACAAGTTTTGACAAGGACGAGGAGAAAAAGGAACCCTTGTGCATTGTTGGTGAGAATGCAAACTGGTGCAACCACTCTGGAGACAGTATGTAGGTTCCTCAAAAAATTAAAAATAGAATACCCTGTGAACATAGTAATTGCGCTACTAGGTATTTACCCAAAGAATACAAAAGCACTAATTCAAAAGGATATATGCTCCCCTGTGTTTGTTTATTGCTGCATTACTTACAATAGCCAAATAGCCATATATATGTGTGTGTGTGTGTAATGTGTGTGTGTGTATGCACACTACACACACACACGTCAAATATTATTCAGCCAAAAAAAAGGATGAAATCTTAACCATTTGCAACAACATAGATGGAACCAGAGAGTATAATGCTAAGAGAAATAAGTCAGAGAAAGACAAATACCATATGATTTCCCTCACAAGTGGAATTAAGAAACAACTTAAAGGGTAAAAAAGGGAGAGAACCAAACCAAAAAACAGACTCTTAACTGTAGAGACCAAACATGGGGGTGGATGGAGAGATGGGTGGAAATAGGTGAAAGGGATTAAAAGTACGCCATCTCCAAGAGCCTTGAATATTGTATAGAATTGTTGAATCACTATATTGTACATCTGAAACTAATATAACACTATATGGTTACTGGAATTAAAGTAAAAATAAAACTTTTTTAAAATGAATTGTCAGGGCACCTGGCTGGCTCTGTATGTAGAGCATGCAACTCTCTTGATCTCTGGGTTGTGAGTTCGAGCCCCATGCTGGGTATAGAGATTACTTTAAAAAATTTTTTTAAATGAATTGTCAAGCCACTGAGTAGGAGAAAATATAAGATATATTTTAAACAATTTACATTTAGAATAAGTATAAAGAATTCTTATAACTCCACAGTAAACAGTAACTTAAATAAACAATCAAACATTGAAATAATAGTTCAAAAACTTGAACTAATATTTAATTTTTAAAAAGTTACATAAATGGCAAGGAAGCATTTTTGTTAGTCATCAGGGAAATGTAGATTAAAACTATTTTGAAAAACTAACACCTGGCAGAATGACTTTATGTACATTTTACAGTTAACGATATTATGCAAATACTGAATCTTTAGTAAATAGATTTGCTTTGCACAGGGGTCTGGATTAGCACTTCTGCAACTGGTTTCTATGTATTCTAGGCTTGAGCAAACAATTAGTGTTTTGCACATAATAGGAGCTAGGTTTTCATTGTTAGAGGAATTATAAATATGTTGCCTTGGCATTGGAGGTATCAATATGAAATCACAAATTTTTTAAATACAGCAATTATACAGACAGATAGATGTGTATTTTCTGTCCTAGCTCTGTGTATCTTTATAAGTACATTTAAAAAATCTGTGATTTTTTTTTCCTGCAATAGGTAATACAATAGTCTTTTGTGGTGCTATGCAGTGACTCTGAGCCACAGCTCCCAGTCAGCCCTACCCAGTTGCTAGAGTGAAAAACTGATAAAACCATTCTATATCCATATAACCATTCTGTTTTTCACTTTTAGTATAGAATTCCGATGTATATATAAATATATACATTTATAAGTATATAAATTCGATGAGATGTTCATACTTTATTGTAAAATAGGCTTTGTGTTAGATGATTGTGCCCAACTATAGGTTAATAGATGTGTTGTGAGCATATTATGAGATAGGCTAGTCTAGGCTATGATATTTTGTAGGTTTGGTGCATTAATTGCATTTTCAACGTGAGATATTTTCAACTTAGATGGGTTTATCAGGGCATAACCCACTGTAAGAAAGAAAGAACTAGAGCAAGAGAGAGAGAATGATAAATAGGACAAAATGTAAACAAGTGATAAGCCTGGGTAAAAGATAAGAACTCTTACTTCTAGAAGATTGTTTTTTTTTTTAATTTAAAATTAATAAAAATTAAAAGTTACCCCCCAAAACTCCTCAAATTGTTTTTAAAAAATGGGTGGATTAAACAGTAAATTAGATATAATTGAAGAAAGAATTAGACAACTGGAAGATAGATCTGAAGGAATTGCCCACACACAGTACAGAGACAAAAAATGCTAAGAAATAAGAGTTTAGAGATATGGAAAATGGAACTAGAAAGTAAAATTACTTCTAGATGAAGTCTAGAAAAGAAGAATGAAGGGGAGTCAATATTTGAAAAGATTATGGTTTAGATTTTTCTAGAACTGTTAAGAAATAAATCCATATAAGAGACTATGTTAGAGATAAGACTGTTAATATGACATCTTTTGGGAACCTGCATTGAAACTACCTTAAACAGAATTGGAGGATCATAAAAAATTAAAGGAATTAAATACATTCCTCAATTTGAGACTGAAATTTTAAGTTAAAAATAAATACAATTAAATAAATCGTTAATTTATATAACACTTTTCTTACACTGTGTCAGGCTTTGGGGATTCAAACATGAACAGATATTGTATTTGCTGGGAGTTTTAATTTTTGTGGGAAAGATAGTTTAACAAGGATGTTTAACCTTATCACTTAACAGAGAAGGTGCTAATGATATAAATATCTTAGTCCAGGGAGGAAAGACAAACATGTAAATAGACAATGTGGTAAATTTTTTGAGAGGGGCATACACAAGTGCTATAGTGCTATAGAGTAGAAAGATCCTTAATGCAATGTGGACTGTGTCAGAGAAAACTTAGAGATTGTGCTAGATTCTCAAGGGGAGGGTAGACATCATTGTAAATTTATTATTAATTTTTATGCTATAAAATACAATACATACCAAAAATATGTAAAATATCATCCATTTCCCATATTTAATTCTGATAAGACTGGCCCCTTTTGATAAATTTTAGAAGGATTTAACTTATGTCTTTTATATATATGTATGTGTGATGATACACATATATATGTATATATAAGTTTCTCACAGGAGGAAATAGCAATGAATATTAATGTTTATTTTTGAGAATACTCATTTAAGAATGAAATTATCTTATGACATTTCTCATTTTATTTTGCCCAGTGACCATGTCACCTCTCTTTATATTCTGGGGTCAGTATTCCCAAATACATCCCTTTACTTCTATAAGAATTGTTTAGCTAGGGGGCGCCTGGGTGGCTCAGTGGGTTAAAGCCTCTGCCTTCAGCTCAGGTCATGATCTCAGGGTCCTGGGATCAAGCCCCACATCAGGCTCTCTGCTGAGCAGGGAGCCTGCTTCCCCCTCTCTCTCTCTGCCTGCCTCTCTGCCTAGTTGTGATCTCTCTCTCTCTCTCTCTCTCTGTCAAATAAATAAATAATATCTTTAAAAAAAAAAAAAAGAATTGTTTAGCTAATTATCTATTAACCTTTTAAAAAGGAAGCTTTTGACACAAAAAACATCTGTTACCCAATAACTGCTTAAGATTTTGGCCAGTTTTATCATGAAGAATAACAGAATTAATTCTGTGTTATTCATTCATCATTGGATGCTTTCCCATGATGACCATATTTCTACATGGAGCAAAGTAATATTTCTCTCTACTCACTCATACATGATAGTAAATTATTATATGACCACCTGAATGTTAAACACAAAAGAGCACTTGAGAGAACACAAAAGGCTTGAATGAAAGGGAGAATATAAAAGGAATATAGAAGATTCTTCTCCCTTCTTTTCTTATTCTAATGCATAGAATGGAAAATAAATCATTTCAGATATCTCAGTTTACACCAGAGGAGTCACATGGGATGTGAATTTGGTCATTGCCTTCATCAAAGGATTTCTAAGCATCTCGCAAGTATACTCATATACTCACTCCTTTAAATACTCTTCAAAAATTATCACCATTATAGTGAGAAGTAAAGGGAAGCATTAACATTGTAAGTGATATTTTTATCTTCCATTCAGAAATTCCCTACTAGTTTACAGGCCAGTATTATTATCAACTTTATGAAGCTTAGTGAAATTATGTGATTTGCCCAAACTTAGGGGAGGAATTTGGCATAGCATCAAGGCCCTCTGACTCTTATCTGCTTTACCAAGTTTATCTGTCTCCTCACATACACACACTCTTACCCTCAGCTTTGCTATTCAAAATTATATTTAATCCAGTGTTTTAAAGAAAAGCTCAAAGGGGGCACTTGGGTGGCTCAGTCAGTTGGGTGTCCAACTCTTGGTTTCTGCTCAGGTCATGATCTTGGGGTCATGAAATCGAGCCCCACATTGGGCTCCACCTTGAGCATAGATCCTGCTTGAGATTCTCTCCCCTCTCTGCCCACTTGCACTCTCTCTCAAAAAAAAAAATTTTTTTAAAGAGAAGCTCAAAGCATTAATTCTGTGTTTTTTGAGGTGTCATTCCTCATTCTTAATTAGAAATCAAATGAAAATTCTTTTTTTTCTGGAGTAATTTCTTTTATATTGTCGCTAGTGTTAGTAATGTTGTATAATGAAACTCATGTACTTGTTCTGTTCTGGTAGAATCAGAGAATCTTATTCAGGATACTACCATGTGATAAGTTTAATAAAATAGGGGAGGATAGTCTTACTAATATAACTAATCCTACAAACAGTTATTTTCTATTCCTCTTGATAATGAAATTGCATGTCAAATGTATTTATCTTTCCTAAATTCTCAAAAGCAAAATGCTAGCAGCAACCCGAATTTTCATCCCAATGAATCTAAACTTAGTACAACTAAAAATGAAGCATGGGAGTTAAATTATGGACATAGGAGTAAATTTGGGTTAAGTTGGAAGTGGGAAGTAACATGCAGAGGTAGAAAGATTACCAGTGGGAGGGAGGAAATTAGGATACAGTAGATAAGTACCCATTTAAAAATGATTTGTTTTTTTAAAGATTTTATTATTAGAGAGAACAAGAGATTGAGAGAAGGAGGGTGGGGGCAGAAAGAGAAGCAGAAGCAGGGAACCTGACACAGGACTTGATTCAGGTCCCTGGGATCATGACCTGAGCTGAAGACAGGCACTTAGCCAACTGAGCCACTCAGGCACCCCTAAAGTTTATAGTTTAATCATTAAGTGTACAGTTCTGTGACATTAAGCACATTCACCTTGTACAACTATCACCATCATCTATCTCCAAAACTTTTTCCATCTTGCAAAACTGAAATTTTATACCCATCAAACAGTAACTCTCTATTCACCCTTCCTCTCAGCCCTTGGCAACCACTATTTTCTGTGTTTATGAATTTGACTACTTTAAGTACCTCATTTGAATGGATCATACAGTATTTACCCTTTTGATATTGGCTTATTTCACTTAGCATGATATCTTCAAGGTTCATCTGCATTGTAGCATGTATCAATTTCTTTCCTTTTTAAGGCTGAATAATATACCATTGTATATGGTATACACATACACTACATTTTGTTCACTCATTTACCTGTCAATGGGCACTTGCATTGTTCTCACATTTTGGCTACTGGAAATAACACTGCTATAAACATGGGTTTACAAATACCTGTTAGGGTCTACTTTCAATTTTTTCGGATATATACCTAGAAGTGGAATTGCTGAACTATATGGCAGTTCTACATAAAATTTTTTGAGGAACTGCCAAACTGTTTTTCACTGCAGCTATACCACTTTACAGTCCTACCAGCAGTGCAGGAACATTCCAGTTCTCCATATCCTAACCAACCTTTTCTGTTTTTTTCTTTTTTTTTTATAATAGACATCCTAATGATTGTGAAATGGTATCTCTTTATGGTTCAGATTTGCATTTTCCTAATATTAGGGATGTTGAACATTTTTTTATATGTTTATTGGCCAGTAGTATATCTTCTTTGGAGAAATGTCTTGAGTCCTTTTTGGCATATCCCATTTTTTTAAACCAAAGTAGTAACCCCTAAAACTACTTATAACTTTACAGAACTACCAGAGATACATCACTTTTAATTGCCAACTAATACTGGTAACAAGTGAGTAAATACTTTAGAAAAATATTTTTCCCATATATCTAATCAAGTTTTGTCTGTTCTTTCTTTATAATGTATGTTTGAACCATCTCTTCCTCTCTGTTCCTATTAACATCATCCTCTTCCATGTAACATAATTTCATGCTTATAGTTGTTTATGGATAAAAGAGTGGATTAAAAAAAGAGTGAAAGCATACAGTATGTGCTTAATTTAATAATATAGTTTGGCAGTGGGCCTAGTTCTAATAGATCGTCATAAAATCCTCTAGTAGGTTTGCTGTTCAACTCCTCCCCCTCGATTCAACAAAGATTTGTTGTGTACATGACCTGAGATCTGAGTTTCTACCCTTTGAGCTGTGTGACAGTGGGCATACCAACTCTTCCATATTGGATGAACTAAGTGATTTCTTAGATTTCTCCTAGTCTCATCTATTAAATCTTTTCATGATTCTTGTAAATATTACCAGGTTTTAGTTTACATGCCTGGATTATCTGAAAACCATATCACCCACAGTAAATCATGTTTTTTAGGTTCTCACTAAACTGTTAAAGAGGAAAATAACAGTCTAGCCCTGCTCAATTTCTTGTTTACTTTTACATATTTCCTTGGGCTTCTTAGATCAAACCTAGGATGTAAACCAGAAATCTTTTAAATCCAATCATCAAGTTACTTTCTCTAAGAATTAGTCATCAATAAGTAATATTTTAAACAATATCAGGGTGGGGTTTGTTTCCTTCTAATAGGTAGTATACATCTTAGCATTTAAAAACAGAATAAAAAACTCTGTGCTGTGTTCTTTTAGTTTTTGATTTCTACTTTCGAAATTTTACAAAATACCAAAATATCTCATACACCTGAATAGAGTACTATGTATTACAAAACTAAATATATGTACTTTTTTTGGATCATCTGCCATTTTAATTTGTTCATACCTCTATTCTCTTCTTGCTTCATTGAAAATTCACATTAAATTAATTTCTTTTTTTTTTTTTTGATTTTATTTATTTATTTGACAGAGAGAGAGATCACAAGTAGGCAGAGAGGCAGGCAGAGAGAGAGGAGGAAGCAGGCTCCCCACTGAGCAGAGAGCCCGATGCATGCGGGGCTCAATCCCAGGACCCTGAGATCAAGACCTGAGCCAAAGGCAGAGGCTTTAACCCATTGAGCCACCCAGGCGCCCCGCGTTAAATTAATTTCAAGTGGACTTCTAAAAGATACAAGTTATTTTTCAAAGTGATTTAATTAATCTCAAGAAATAATGTTATGTGATAAGCTAATGTAGATATAATAGCAAAATTAACTGAGCCTTTTTTGATAGATTAAATTTTTATATTTAATATTTACTACATAATATTTGTAAATTGTCCATCTCTTCTATTTTTTCTTGTTCTTGTCACTTGTTTGAAAGTCAATATTCAGGAAAAAAAGTAGTTATTTATGAATAGTCATTTTCCAATATGTATAAAAAATTTTTTGTTTTCTATAACACAACCTTTACAATACAATCCTCTTTTCTCTTTTTTTTAATCCTCTTTTCTCTTTTTCTTTTTTTTTGTTTTTTTGCTTTATGCTCAAATTCTCTAATATTTTAAATAACATAATTTCTGTTTCTCAGGGATCAAGAAAGTACTTTTAATGCTGCATTTATTACTCGGAAAACTAGTTTTAATTTATATTGACCTTTTTCTCCTTTGAGCATTTAGCCTGCATTCAATAAAATGTTGATGACTGCTCTTTAGAAGACAGCTGTACGAAATAAAGTATTATAAATATTCAGCTTTCCTTTCTAAGCATTGTCACCAACAGCTGGGCATCCAGTTTAGCAAAACAGATTTTGCACAGAGAGAGCCTGGCATGTTCCTGAATCAGTTTAGTGAGGGAGACAAAAAATAGTTTCTTATGGATTGGGGACTTATAAAGACATAGAGCATCTGTTCCTCAGTTAAGTCATAGTCTGGTAGCACTGAATCATGTTTAAAGCTAGAATAATGTGCAAAACTTTTCACCTTGTTCATACCTTTATTTTAATATCTAGTGCATTATTTCTGCAAATAATATACTTTCAACATCTCCATCAAGGGTGTGTAAATTATTTTGTGCTTATGCTTAATTTTTCAATAGTGATATTTTAAAACACAAATACATTCATTTTTACTAAGATTATTTCATAATATGACTTTAATGCATGAATTGTACAATAGTGCATGTATATGAAACCATATATAAAATCCATTTGAATATTTAATTATCCCATATTGAAATATGCTATTAAAAAATCCAGTTTCATCATCATGAAAATTACTTTCTTCATATGATATTCTGCTTTCATTGGCAAAAGTAACTCAGAATCTTTGTTTATATTTATTACTCTCAAATATTTGGCTACTTAAAGCATATAAATCTAAGATTTCTTTAAATATTTTGTTTGCAGTGTTAAGAGATCACTGAAATTGGATCATCTGTTAGAAGCAAATGTAAGTATTTAACCTGTGAATTTGTATTGCATAAGAATAATGTATTTTTAATTTTTTAACAGGAAATTTACCTTAATAAATAGAAAAATTTTCAAAAAACATTGTGACATGGTGATTGGTACACCATTTTATATATAAAATGTTCTTTATAAATCTAATGTATGGAAGTTCCTGGCCAGATTGAGGTTTTCATTTAAGAGGCAAATCATTTAGAAACCTTAATAAAATAATTCAGTAGAAATGAATTTACTGTTTGTGGAAAAAATATTCTGCCACTTAAATGCACAAGAAACAATATGGATCAACGGCAGTGCTTTAATCTGTATTCTATAATCTGCTAAATTGAAATAAAAACATTAACAGCATTTTTATATCAAAAATGCAATTACCTCCCTCAGCTATTCTGGCATAATTAAACAATAAAATACTAACAGTGTAATAAATTTCACTATGGTTGTCACAATAAAAATAAAAATGTACTGTTGCTATTACTTTTTGTAAATCTAGTCATAGTACATTCCAGTGCCAGCATATCATGACATATGTTGGTTTATTGTCTTTTCATACCAACTGTGGAGCTAGATACAAATACTAATATTGAGATACTTAATCTTAAATGCAAGTAAATTGATGAGAAAGTAAATTAAAACAAATAGCTAGTCAGTAAATGGTGCTCTTACAAAATCCCATATGAGAATGCCATTTCAAGAAATGGATATTATATGGAATTTCTCTTTGGATGACTCACTGATATTTAACAATTTACCATTTTTAAAACTTCCTAGATGCTTTTTAAAAAAAATTTAAACGAAAGTGAGAAAATAATGCAACGCCACTAAAAAAATCATTAGCAGTATAATTAGCAATTTAGAGTACCATTATCCAACTTGTTCTGTACAGAATGCAGCTGTGACTGTAATTCTGCATCTGTTTCTTTGGTCAAAATGGTATTTTGGTAGATGAGTAGTCCAGCTTAAAATGAAATACTGTTCTTTCCTGCCCCCAGACTGTTCTTTGGGAGATGGTAACGTTATTTGAATAGCAGAGACTGCCCATTTAGGAATTCATCCTCTTCGTGAAGTACAGTTGTCATCATGGCAGGCTTTCAGTACATTTTTACTTCAGATTAGGATACGTCAAGGTAGCCAGTGCCACAGCTAATATCCTGTATTAGAAAAATACATTGTTATCTTTGGCCCAATTCTGTACATTTAAACCAAGGGGACTTAGCTTGGTATCACATGGCCACTCCCTGCTAACTGCAGGTTCCTACCATCTAGCCTGGGCCTTTCTTCAACATTTCTCTTCTATATTCTGACCTATTTCTGGTAATTTCTGCCTTTGTACTCTTGCCTCATCGTTTGTTGGCAGCTCTATATTCACATCTTAGAGCTGGCAGCTTTCGTTCTGGTGTGAAGTCTAGGATTCTCTCCTTCGCTACATTTTTGCTTCCATTTACTCCAGTAACAACTTAGCCCATGAAAAGGAAAATCAGATATTCAAGATATATCTATACTTCCAAGAGTAATTGCTGGAAAACTGCAGAGGAACTAGTAGTAACTCTATGGCCATTTTGCCTTACCAGTATGATACTGAAGGAAGAAGACTGATATCCACAGAAAGGAGATGGCCCCTATATACCAGGTGGTTAAAGTGGAACCTGTTCATTCTAATCTGCTGCTCTTTCCTCTCTCAGAGATGTTCAAAACTCCCAGATCCCAGTGTTCCTAAAGTAACTACAGACCTTCATAGAGATTAATGCTCCATGATGTTAGGGCAAGTCTGCAAAAGTCATTTTCCTTATGAGTCTCCTAATGGAGAAAACAGAGGTATGATATGAATCATCCCCGGTGACCTTCTTTTAATATCTAGAATGTATACTGCGAGTACCATCATTTGCTGAATTTCCCACATTGTTGGGGGGTGGTGAGGAGTAAAGAATGTTCCAGTTTTTCATCACCTACAATATTTGAGCTGCTCAAGTCAATATCATCCAAGTACTATAGATTTCTAGAAGAATTTTTAGAAATGAAGATGAATTATTTATTACAAACTGCTGCCAATGGCAGTTCAGATGAATTTATAGGGACAACTAGCTACCTAATCATGTACATAGTCTTGTTCAGGCCACCTCAGAGAAGGAATGGAAGAAGCAGATGCTACAGGTAGGAAGGGAAGGAGCATACTTCCTACCAAGGCCAGCTCAGTAGGCTTGCTGCTAGAAGGAATAGCAGTGCAAATTGGGGAGGGTGGGGGAGGCTTGCTAATTTAGGCTTGGATGCCCAGGCTAGATTACTACCTTACTGATTATTCAGAGGGCCTAAACTTATCTCTCTGAGACAAGGCTTCTGCCAACTCCTGAAATTAGAAAGAACTTTGAATACCAGGGCATTAGGAAATTTTATAGCTCTCATTCTGCAGTCCTACTTAGTTCAAATCTACTTTCCTCTCTCCTTCCCTTCCTCTCCTTCCCATCTTCCTTCCCCTCTCCCTTTTTTAAAAATTTATTTATTTATTTGACAGAGATCACAGGTAGGCAGAGAGGCAGGCAGAGAGAGAGGAGGAAGCAGGCTCCTTGCCAAGCAGGGAGATGCAGGGCTCGATCCCAGGACCCTGAGATCATGACCTGAGCTGAAGGTAGAGGCTTTAACCCACTAAGCCACCCAGGTGCCCCCTTCCTTCCCCTTTTATTACAGAAATTTTCAAACATAAACAAAAAAATACAATGAACTTCCATGTTCAACAATTCTTAACATTTTGCTAATTTTGCTACATATGTATGTTTGTATGTACATATGTGTGTGTATCTGTGTATTTTTTTCCTGGCATGTTTCACAGGTCCCAAACATGTCATTTCATCAGAAAATTCCTCAGTATGTATTTCTAACAGATAATGACTTTTTTCATAACCACAGTGCCATTATCATCCTTACAAAATTAATACTATTTCCTTAATAGTATCTTCTACACCGTACATAGTCACATTTCTATGATTGTTTCAAAATGTCCTTTTATAGTTGGCTTATTAAAATCAGGATCGAAACAAGGCTTATACACTATAATATTTCTTATATACCCTGTCTTTTTTTTTTACCCTAAGTCTTTTTAAAATCTTGTTAAACTTCACCCTTTTTTTGTAATTTATTTTTTGAGAAAACTGAGATATTTGTTTTGTAAGCATGTTTCAGATTCTGGAGTTAATTGCTTTGTTTCTTGTGGTGTCCTTCAAATGATTTCTCTGTTCTTCAAATTTCCTATAAAACTGATAAAGTTAGAGACTTGGTTAGATTCTGATGCAAATATTTTATAATACCTCACAGATAGGGGTGCCTAGGTGGCTCAGTGGGTTAAAGCCTCTGCCTTCAGCTCAGGTCATGATCTCAGGGTCCTGGGATCAGGCCCCACATCGGGCTCTCTGCTCAGCAGGGAGCCTGCTTCCTCCTCTCTCTCTGCCTGCCTCTCTGCCTACTTGTGATCTCTCTCTGTCAAATAAATAAATAAAATCTTTAAAAAAAAAAATTATCGAAGCTTGGTAATGAGTAGGTAGTGCATTACCTTTATCTCCGTTTGAAATTCTTCATAATAAAAAGGTAAAAAAAAAAACTATTTTGTAACTATAGTGAAATAAAAGATCTAGGAAATACTAATCAATGAAAAAAAAACCACTGAAGAAAGATTAATGGAGAATTTTGTTACTATGGGTGGATCAGGGAGATTAACACCCGAATCAAAAATCAGATCATTTTGTGCTCTTGAAGGGATGCAATAGGAACTAAACACACTATCTATGAGGTATTCTTTTTTTTTTTTAAAGATTTTATTTATTTGTTTGATAGAGAGATCACAAGTAGGCAGGGAGGCAGGTGGGGGCGGGGGGGGGGAGCAGACTCCCCGCTGAGCAGAGAGCCTGATGTGGGGCATGATCCCAGGACTCTGAGATCATGACCTGAGCCGAATGCAGAAGCTTTAACCCACTGAGCCACTCAGGCGCCCCAAGCTTCGATAATTATTAATACAAGGCTACTTATTTCACTTATACTTCCATGTATACTTTAGTACCCCACAATAGATTATTTTGAAACAAATCTGAAATATCATCCATATCATCCATAAATACTTCAATAATTATTTTTAAAAGATAATTTTTTATAAAATATTTTATTTTATATAAATATAAAATTATTTATTATAAAAGACTTTTTTAAAAACTATAATAGTATTACCTTATTTCTCAGAATTGATAATTCCTTAACCATCAATTGGACAGTCTTTGTTCATATCTTCCAATTATTTCAGGTACTTTCTAATAGTTCTCTTTTTTTAAATTTCAGGAATTTTTATTGAGATATAATTCATATAACATTGATCATTTTAAAGTATACACCAGTAGTTTATAGTATACTCACTATCTTGAACAACCATCACCACTATCTGATTCCAGAACATTTTTTTCACCCCCCCCAAAAAAAATCTTTTATCTCTTAGCAGTTGTTTTTTTTAAGATTTTATTTATTTATTTGACAGAGACAGGGCGAGAGAGGGAACACAAACAGGGGGAGTGGGAGAGGGAGAAGCAGGCTTCCCACCAAGCAGGGAGCCCAATGCGGGGCTCAATCCCAGGACCCTGGAATCACGACTGAGCCACCCAAGCGCCCCTCTCTTAACAGTTAAGTGGTGCTAATTTCCTCCTCTTCTTTTCCCCTGGCAACTAATTTACTCACTGTCTCTATGGATTTGCTCATCCTGGACATTTCATGTAAATGGGATCATACAGTATTGTGGCCTTCCGTGACTGGCTTCCTTCATAACATTTTCATGTTTCATCCATGTTGTTGTATATAACAGTACTTCACTCCTTTTTATAGCTGAATCATATTTCAGTTTTCTTGATTAGATATTTAGGGGTGGAATTGCTGACTTACATGATAATTCTATCTTTAACTTTTTTTTTTTTTAAGATTTTATTTATTTATTTGGCAGAGGGAGAGAGAGAGATCCATCACAAGTAGGCAGAGAGGCAGGCAGAGAGAGGTGAGGAAGCAGGCTCCCCGCCAAGCAGAGAGCCCGATGCGGGGCTCAATCCCAGTACCCTGAGATCATGACCTGAGCCAAAGGCAGAGGCTTTAACCCACTGAGCCACCCAGGCACCCCATCTTTAACTTCTTGAAAAACTGTCAAGCTCTTTTCTACAGCAGCTGCACCATTTTACATTCCTACTACCAGTGAATGAGGAGGGTTCCAGTTACCCTTTTTTAAATAGGATTTATGTATCTAAAAATTATGTATCTAAAAAATTAGTTACCCTTTTTTAAATAGGATTTTGTGCTTTTACTTTTGTGTATTCTGAATACTGTCACCTAATCACAGATTCTCTGGGTTGTCTTTTCACTTTCATGGTAGCATCCCTTTGATGCACAAAAGTTTTAAATTTTAATGAAGTCCAGTTTGCTTCTTTGATTCAAGCACTACTGGTGTCATATCTAAGAAACTGTTACCTAATTGAGTTAATTTTGTAGATGATGTGAGAGTAGAGGCATGTGTATTCAGGTGTACTAGCACTATTTGTTGAAAAGATATTCTTTCCCTCATTGAATGGTGTTGATACTCTTGTTGAAAATCAATGAGCTATAAATGTAAGGATTTATTTCTGGACTCTCAAATTGACTCCATTCAGCTCTGTCTGTCCTTATGTCACTACTACACTTTCCTAATTACTGTAAGTTTTCAAAATAAAGTTATAATTACTATAAATTTGAAATCAGGAAGTATGAACCCTCCTTTTGTTCCTTTTCAAAATTGCTTCTACTATTTTCTACCTCTTACAATTTCATAGGAATTTTAAGATCACCTTGTCCATTTCTGAAAAACTGCCATTTAGAATTTTGACAGGGATTACAGATCAATTTTGGGAATTTGCTATCTTAACATTAATAATTCACCCAACAATAGCAGAACACATACTCTTCGCATGTGTTCTCTCAAAACAGCCTCCCTATTCGGGCCACTTTAAAAAGCTTAAGATTGTGGGAGTAGAGTTGCAGATAAAGTGTTCAAGTTCTAGGGAGATTTTCCATGAAAGCCCTTGTTTGAATAGCAGTGTTGGAATTCCTTTGCCTCACTCCTTCCCCTCACCAAGTGAGAAAAGGAGGCGATGCTATGGATCCTGGCTCAAGAAATATGGCAGTATCAGCTGCCTATACTGACCCTATCTATCCTGCTTTTTCTACTATTTTCTTCGTGTTCCTTGAACTTTTCTGATTGCAAAAGGATAGTTACTTACCCACCATGGCTACATCTATCCCTCTGGGAGGAGGGCAGGTCTGTGAATCTCATCCTTCTCCTGAAATTAAGCTGCCTTTCTCTGTGGGATCAGGGCCTGCTGGGCTTTCATTGGATATGGAGCCATCATCTGGCTGATGCTCTGATAGAAGTGGCACTTCTTGGACTGGAGCAGTATGCATTCCTTGGCTTGATGGTCTAGACATTCAGTTGTAGCACTAGTCTCATTTGCATCTGTGCTTCTGCATGTTCTTCTCCTTCAGCCACCTCTCACTTCCCAATACTGAATACCCCGCCAGGTCTGGGGACACAGAGAGATTCTAGGCCCTTGGAAGACTTCTTAAAGGTGAACTTCACTGCCTTGCCCTCCTTCCTTCAAGCTCCGGAAGCCCTCCATGTCATGTAGGCATTAATAATCTAGTGATATGCTAGACTGGGTAAGGAAATTAAAATTCAGAGTAAGTGGTATACCCACAATAGCACAACTAGGACACAGCAAAATTCTTATATGAGCCCAGGCTGCCTTCCATATAACACAGCTGCTTTTCCTTTAGTGTATCTAAAGGGTTTTTCCTTTAGTCCTTTATGAATCTTCATTCTATTTGGCAAAAATCTAATTTCTAAAACTCTTTTTGGTTCATGTTATCTTTATGGTTGACTAAATTTATGACTTTTTTTTTTAAGATTTATTTATTTATTTGAGAGGGGAGTGGGGCAAATGGAGAAAGAGAGAGAGAATCCCAAGAAGACTCCCCACTGAGCAAGGAACCCAATGTGGGGCTTGATCCTATGACTCCAGGATTATAACCTGAGCTGAAATCAAGAGTTAGACACTTAACTGACTAAGTCACTCTGGTGCCCCTGGAATGTTTTGAAATACTGGGTTGACTCAATAGGAACAAAGAAAGTCTTTTAAATATCCATATAGAAAAAAATAATCTCCATCTTTATCTCACTTGATACACAAAAGTTAATTCAAGAAGTGTCATAGGCGTAAAGTAAAAGTTAAAAGCATCAGGCTTCTAGAAGGAAATATAAGAAATTATCTTTGAGACCTAAATTTGACAAAATGTCATACAACAGAAAAAGTACTAACTATAGAAGATAAAGTTAATAAGATAGACTTTATCAAAATTAAAAATTTTTGCTCTATAAATTGGCAAGCCAGGGATTGAGAAGAAAATATTTGTCATACATCTATCTGGCAAAACACTTGTATCTATAATATATAAATAAACAATAAAAAGACAGTACAATAAAAATGTACAAAAACTTGAACCAACATGTCACAAAAAAATATTTAAATGGACAGCATATGAAAAAGTGTTCAATATCATTGATCATTGGAAATACAAATGAAACCCACAAATGGATATCACTCCCACCTACTAGAAGAGCTAAATAACAAAAACAGAATGCCTTTTAAAAAAACAACAGCACTAGGGGAGCCTGACTACCTCAAGTTGTAGAACTTGCAACTTTTGATCTCAAGGTCCTGAGATCGAGGCCTATGTTGGGAGTAGAGATCACTTAAAAAAAAAGAAGAAGAAGGGGCACCTGGGTGGTTCAGTTGGTTAAGCATCTGCCTTTGACTCAGGTCATGGTCTTGGGGTCTTGGGATCGAGCTCCACTTTGGGCTCCCCATTCAGTGGGAAGTCTGCTGCTGCTTCTCGTTCTCCTTCTGCCCCTCCCCCAACTCATGCTCTTCCTCTCAAATAAATAAATAAAATCTTAAAAAAACAAACAAACATGAGAATGACTAAAACAGTGCTAAAGATTGATAAGGATGTGGAGCAGCTAGAACTGTCCTTTACTGATGGGAATTTAAAATGACACAAATACTTTGGAGAACTCCAGCTTTTATTTTACATATAAGTCTCTATACTATAACCTAGCAATTCCACTCTTCACTTTCCCAAGGAAATAAAATGACGTATCCACAAAAGACCTGTACAAGAATTTTTTTTAAAGACTTATTTATTTATTTTAGAGAGAGAAAGCATGCATGTGAGTCGGGGGAGGAGAGAGGAAGAGAATCTCAAGCAGACTTCCAGCTGAGTGCATGGAGCCTGACCTGGGCTAGATCTCATGACCCATGAGATCATGACCTGAGCTGAAATCACCATTTGAAGCTTAACTGACTGAGCCACCAGGGACCCCAACATATACAAGAATGTTTTTAGCAACTTAATTCATAATAGCCCCAAACTGGAAATAATCCAAATCTCTCTCAGAGAGTGGAAAAACAAATTCTGGTATATTTATACAAAGGAGCACTATTCAGCAATAAGAAAGAACACACTACTACCACATGAAATAATGCAGATGATCTCAAAAACATGTTGAACGAAAGAAACCCAAACCAAAAGTTACATACTTAATTTATATGAAGTTGAAGAATAGATAGAGGTATCAATGATTATAGGAATTAGAAAGTGGTTGCTTATGGGCTAGAAAGTGGAAATTTAGTGGAAGGGTGTACAAGGAAACCTGAGATGGTTGAAATGTTCTATATTTTGCGTGGTAGTTGCATCAGAGTATACAATTTTCAGATATCAAGCTGAATGCTTAAGATCCATGCATTTTAATGTAAATAATACCTTAATAAACAGACAAAAATATATTTGAGGTGGAATTTACTTTATATTCTGAAAAATATGAGACTGTATGAAGAATGATGGGAAACAGTCAAGAAAATATTTCATTAAAATCTTCTCAAGAGTTACATGCAGGAGAGTTGCAAAAAGTGTTATCTTAATATTCATATTTTAGGGGTGCCTGTGTGGCACAGTCAGTAAGTGAGTGACTCTTGGTTTCAGCTCAGATCATGATCTCAGGGTAGTGGGATCGAGCCTTGCATTGGGCTCTGCACTTAGTGTGGCTGGTGTCTACTTAAAGATTCTCTCTCTCTCTCTCTGCCTTTCCTCCCCTGCCAAAAAATAAATAAATACATTTTTAAAAATGTATT
This sequence comes from Procyon lotor, assembly GCA_028646535.1. Taxonomy (NCBI): domain Eukaryota; kingdom Metazoa; phylum Chordata; class Mammalia; order Carnivora; family Procyonidae; genus Procyon; species Procyon lotor. Next base: position 43,994,049 of record CM053606.1, on the reverse strand, counting down.
TTAAAATTTCTTTTTAAAAAATAATATTTTAGGGGCACCTGGGTGGCTCAGTGGGTTAAGCCTCTGCCTCCGGCTTGACTATTGATCTCAGGGTCCTGGGATCCAGCCCCGCTTTGGGCTCCCTACTCAGCAGGGAGTGTGCTTCTCCCTCTCCCTCTGCCTGCCGCTCTGCCTACTTGTGATCTCTCTCCTCTCTGTCAAATAAATAAATAAAATCTTTTTTAAAATTAAATAAATAAAAAATATTTTAATATTTTTAAATTGTAGAACAATAATGAATATAAATAGAAACACCAGTGTATCGACTTTTTTAGCCAATGTTTCTTTTTTTTCTCCTATTAAAATTTTTTATCAAAGTAAAATTTATATATTATAAAATCCACAGATCTTGAGTGTACAATCCAGTGAGTTTTAACAAGTGTATATCCCTGTGTATCAAGCACCCAATCAAGAAATAGAACATTTCTATCACCATAGATCTAATATATTGATTATATTCTTTCTCTGCTATCCTTGTAAGATCACTGAGATTAGCAAAATGCTTTTGCTTCCATAACTATTATTACAAATAACATTATTAGAACACATATATTATTCCCATTAAGGATGAAAATCATGGTAGCTGATGAGAAGTTAGTTGATCTCTAGAACTGTTCTAAGAACCCTAGGCCCGGGGAGCCTGGGTGGCTCAGTGGGTTAAAGTCTCTGCCTTTGGCTCAGGTCGTGATCCCAGGTCCTGGGATCGATCCCCGCATCGGGCACTCTGCTCAGCGGGGAGTCTGCTTCCCCCCCTCTCTCTGCCTGCCTCTGCCTACTTGTGATCTCTCTCTCTGTCAAATAAATAAATAAAATCTTAAAAAAAAAAAAAAATAAAGAACCGTAAGCCCAAATTGTGAAAGGTACCTGAGACAGCTAGTATTTAGAGTGTTATAATATAAATTCCATAACAGTATTAATAATAATTACAATGTCTTCAGTAAGACATTCCAGTGACCTAATTAACCAGTGTAAGGTTATGAAGAATGATCTCCCTTTAGGTGCCCTAATTTTTCTTTTGTTTCTGGTTATCCAAATATCTATAGTACCTGTGTTAAATATTTCACTGATAGCATAGGGTAGTACTTCATAATAATAATAGCAGATCCTTTCCATCATATTTCATCCCAAAAGAACCCTTAGTTAGTACTTTCTAGACTGTTTATAATAGGGTAAAAATCAATGCAATACAGGCACCTTTTTGGTAGAATATGCTTTAAATGAAGTGACAAAGCAAGCCACAGTTTGTGAAAGATATTGAAGGAGAACGTCATCCATAGTTGAAATTATGAAGCGAACATTCATTTCTTTTTTTTAGACAGAAAAATCAATGCCCAAATTTTAGTTTTGCTAATATACAAGGTTTGACCACTTTACAAAAAGTATAGTGGTATTCGGGCTGATCGTAGCATCTTTTTTAATAGTGGCATTAAATATCTCTAAGGAATCACTGAATATTATAAGCAGTTATAAATTATTATGGAATTATGACTTATTGATTTCTCTTTCTGTAATTTTATTCACATGCTGAATTCCTTCCTTCTCTAGCCAAATCTAGTCTTTTTTTTTTTTTTTTTTTTTTCAAATCTAGTCTTCTCACTTTTTCTTCTTACATTTTCTAAAGGATCTGGTAGCTCGCACTCCTCATTGCTGAGTGGAAAGAATGCCAGACTTCTCAATTAGTCGCTGTCCTCCCTGAAATCCCAATCTTAACTGTTCCTGTTGTAGGTTAGATGGGTTCTAGGATCACTTTTAAACATCATCAGGGTTTTAAAGTTAGAGGACCTTGATAAAACTTTGAGGGGGAAAAAAATCTTAGAGAAGTAAGATTATGCCTTTGCATGTATTAGTAGTCAGGTGTATAAAAATGTGTTATTTACTGAAGAACATTTAGTGGGATAGTAAGGGAAGGTAGAATTTCATTTTTCCCTCTTTGTATAGTAATTGTAGGCAGATATTTTTCCTCTTAACTAACACAGATGGCCTAAAAAAGAAAGCAACAGAGAAGCCTCAGTATTTTTCCCCTTCTCTCCCCTCTCCCCTGCTCAAGAAGTTTCAGTATTTTAAGATAACAGAAAAAAAAAATACACACACACACAGACTTATTTTATGAAAGCTAGAAAACAGTTTTCAAGGAGAAATGTGCAATCTATAGTTGTAATGTTTAGATATTTGGCAATTGGAAAAAATAATTTTTTGGTAAAATAGGAAAACAGATCGACATAAATGTACGTTAGTGTAGTGACTTCCATTTCTTGTACATATACTGTGAAATAGTTCTGGGCAATAAATTCTTGGAAAGGTAGGGTAGGATTGGATAAATGTCATAGTTTATGACTGAATACATATAAACAGGTGAAAACTCAAGATGGAGAGGTAATAATAACCATCTGATAAAGAGACTTAAAAACCTTTTCACCCTACAAAAAAGATTGCTTTAGAGTTATAACTTGATATTATAGTTTGATTTTTAAAAAAGATATTGGTTACATTTGTGGCTACTGTGGATACATAAAATAAAGAATGGAAAGCCTTCTGTTTCCCTAATATGAAAAAGTATTTATCATTTAAAACCTTAACTGTAAAAAAAAAAAAATTGATGCTGTAGATTCTGGAACTAATACCAAGATTATTGAAAAAGGTGACACAGCCACTATTTCTGCCAGGGTGTCTTAGAAATAAAGAATTGTTGACAATGGAGAATTATATAACTATTTCAAGTCAGCTACCAAAATAAGTTTAATTCTGCAATGTTAGTAACATTATAAGCCTTCAGACCTTTTTTTTATCCCCAAATCCAGCCTATGCCATCTGTAGCACTTCTAGATTTCAGGTTTTTCATACCTTTCATTTTTGCTTATCCAAGTCTCATCCTTCCTCCTCACAAGAATCCTTCTATAAAATTGCTGCAGCCTACTTTGATTTTCCCTTTTCCTCTCAATTCTTGTAGCACCTATACTACTGTTGGGTAGTTAAGACCTCTACTACTGTTTAGACCTCTTCTCTGCCTTTTATGAGGCTAGAATAATTTTTTCTTTCTTTGTACACATTAGTTAGCAAGCACTGGGTGATTAGTAAGCATTACAGAAAACAATTTAAAAGGAATTCAGAAGAGCAAGCAATTAATAGTGTGATAATGGATATTTGGAGGAGGTTGATCATAAATGGGGACCTAAACCAAAGAAAGATTTCATCCTGGGGCAGATAAGAAAGGGCATTCCAGCCTAGGATCACAGAATGAGCTGTGGCCCAAATGTAATTAATCTAAGTGACTGGGATACAGATGTCATATCATACTGTTAGAATGAACTAATGAACAAATGAATGAATTCAGAGTGGCTCGGCCAAAGTTACTGGACTGTTCCTTTTACATCATTCATTCATTATATATTTTTGAGTTCTAGGGCAAAACGATGAAGAAATATTTATTTTTAGGAATTCAGATTTTAATGAGGCAGACAGAAATGTAAAAAATGATTAAAATAAGTTTTAATCACAATAGTCTCCAATAAGAGGTATGCACAAGGTGTGTAAGGAACACAGAGGAGCGGAGAGGAGAATATCCTGTAGGATAGGCCAAATTCTCAAGGGCCTTAAATGTTATATACTCAATTGTTTGAACATTATTTTGCTTATTCTTAAGACAAGTCAATGTGTCAGAGCAACTTTGTGAAGATGTAAGAAAGCACTACCCCTCCTAGGAATTCCTTGTGGGTTTTACTGCAAGAAACTTCTGAGTTTCCCTGGCCGAGCCCCGTAATTACACTTCAGGTTCAGCAGACAGCAAAAGTTCAGGATATAACTGGAAGAGTCAGCCATCTTTAAACTGTTTGGAAATAACCATCTCAGAAGGTAGTAAATCTTTAATATTAAATTTTCACAAATATCAAATTGAGATGCCCTAATCAGTGTGGAGACCTGAAATATCTACAAAACTTTAAGAACAGTATTCATTTTGGAAGTGATAATTGAGTGTATTTAAATTCTGAAAAGAAAGAGCGAGAAAAATAATGCTGATTTGAAGTTTACAAGTTTTAAAAGGCATTCTCAAAAAACTAAACATAAGTATTTTTGTCTCAAATTAATATTTATTTTCAGTCATTTGATTCTTCAAAAATCATAAAGAAGAAAAGTATTACAACTTATTCTCCAACAACTGGAACTTGTCAAATGAGCCCATTTGCTTCTCCTGCAAGCTCTAAAGAACAGGAGCACAAAAGTGAACCATCAAATGGTTAGTTGAACATTCTTTTCCATTTATTGTAATATTTTTCTAGTTATTGGTTAAATCAGAATTTTTATTTAATAATATATGGATCTTGATGCAGCTGATTTTTTTTCTTAAGGAATTCAACATAAAGAAGTCTAGAATATTGGTACTACTTTGGACATAAATGTAAACTTTCTAGGTACTTATTTTAAAATGCTGCTGCAGACTTTGTTCCCTTACCATCCCATCCATTAAATAGAAATTATGGTCTGACTGCCTTCAGCTACTATCAATTATAATGGTTACAGATATACCCCTTAACAAGCTATCCATCATGTGCATAAATTAAAGGGCATATAATTCAGGTACTGCTGCACTACAGTTTAAGAGAGATACTTCTAAATGTTATTTTTATTCATGTTGTCCATTTAGTTTTATCCACATTTCGTTTATCTTTATGTAGCTTACTTTTATTTATTATCTTTCATTCCCTTCTTTTCCTTTAATATCTTAAATGCATTTGCAAAAAAATTTGTAGGGTTTTCCACTAAATAACCTAATTTTAATATGAAATTGTTTATTTTAAGGTATTTAGTTTAATTTTGACCATGCATATTTCTTATTCTCTCATAGTTTATTGCTAAAATTTTTATTTAAAAGATATATGAATCTAGATTTCATAGATTTAATTTTTAATATTATAAAAGATCATGAATCAGTGACATGTCAGATTTCTATAATATAAAATTCTAAGTAGGCTCAAATTTAATAAAATATACTTTAGATGTGCTGTGATTAGCCTAATTCATATTTTATTGTCTAACATTTATTGAGTGCTAAGAATATACTAGAAGTTACACAGAAACAAAGAAATCTCATTTTGCCTAATTTGTTGTAATGAAACCCATAATAAGATCTTAAACTTTTGATTGACTTTTATTTTACTTTAATCAAATGCTTTTTATCTTAAAGCTATTACTATTAGGTTTGCTTTCACAAAAATGTATGAAGATGTATACATTTTCTTCAAGCTCTGTTTTTAATACACTTAATATATCTTTTGTTTAAAATTAAAAATTAGTGCCTTGGAGATGGCACATCTCTATACTGAAATATGAATAGATTTTAAGTGTACATATTCAATTTCCATATTGAAATTAAATATAGACTTAAGGGAACATTCCTTTTGCCCATAAAAAGATTGGTCACATGATCCTGGTTGACATTTAAGTGGATAATTATCACAGATTATAGTACTAAGTAAGCTCTTTTTTAAAAAGTCATATAGCAAGGGTTCCTGGGGTGCTGGTAATATCCTATTTCTTAACTTAAATAGTGGTTACACTGATTCATTAAACTGTACGTATATATGTTTCATATACTCTTTGATATATATATACACATGTATATGTATGTATCTCTCACAAAAGTCTCAACATAGAATTCTCTAGGATCTTATATCACATTATGTCATTTTTAATCATTAATTGCTTGTCCTAATATGTTATCTCATCCATATTTTAGAAATAAGAAATCCTGACTCTTATGAAATAATTTAAGTTCCAAATGGTCTCATAACTTTTATTAACAATTCCCAGTTTTTAAATATTGTACAAAACATAAGATGCCACTTAAATAAGCACTTTTATTTAAATAGCATTTTCAAGGGCATTTTAAGTGCAGTTCACTTGCCATCACACTTAGGATATAATTCAAAACCTTATTGTGACTTCTAAGGCCGACATCATCAAATACCTGACCACCTCGTCTATCTCCTTATCTGTTACCGTTCCCATGTTTACACTACTTTAACCACTCTTACTTTCTTGCTATTCATCAATCATGTTAAATCCTTCCTCCCACAGGATCATTGCACCAGCAGGTCTCTCAGCCTGTATTCCTTCTGGAATACTCTTCCTCTAGGTATTTATATGTACTTTCTATATACATTTGAACTGTCCACTATGTGAACAGATGATTTATTATTACATTTAAATACATGTATACTTACAAAAAAAGAAAAATATGTTTCTAATTTTTCCCTCTACTTTACATGTGGGCCAAAAATGGGGTGACTGAGTCCAGTTTATACTTCTGAGAGATATATATTTATTTGCTTATCATCACATATATTTCTCATTGTTATATACATTTGTGTGTGTATTATCATTATATTACTGCCCTCCCTTGCCCCTTCGCAAATTTCTCCAAACTATTATGCTTTTCAGTAAAGAGGAAGAATGCATCAGACTTATTATTTAATAATTAGAATAGAAGGATAAACAACAAATTTGCATAGTCAAAGAGAGTATTTGTGATTAGATAATAGATCTGTAGAAATCAGCCAAACTGTAGCAACGTGGTAACACAGAGATAAAGAAATGGAGAATATGATAAAATGGTAAAGAGAAATGATGAATAGAATAAGAAGCTCCAATATATGTCAAATAGGAGTTCCACAAGGAGAAAATAAGGAGAATGAGCTGAGGCAGTATTCTAAGATAAAAGGACTATCAATTTTTCATAATTTCAATTTCACAATTAAGGAAAGATGAGAATTTCCAGGTTGGAATAGCATACTTAATCTGAGCAGGATGAATGAAAACAAGTGCACACATAGTCATATCATGGTAAAACTGCAAACTGTCAAAGACAAAGAGAAAATTTTAAAGGCCACCAGAGGAAAGACATATAACCCCCAAGGAAATGACAGACTGATTATAGACTTTTCATCTATATCAACAGACTCCAGCAGGGAGTGGAATAATATCAACTAAAAATCACAGCTGAGTATTTTTATTTAGGAATGAAGATAAAATAAAATTTTTTTCAAAGTCTGAGAGAATTTACCATTCACAGAGACTCCCTGAAGGGACTACTAAAAAATGCACTTGTAGAAATAAACTGAGCCTCAGGTAAGGGAATAGAATGCAAGAGCAATGGTGAGAAAATAAATTAGCAAACATCTTGGCAAATTTAATTATAAATCCAATTACAAAAATGTGACTACAAATTCTACTGACTATAGAGCAAAAGACAATTTGAGATAGGCTTAAAAACAAATAGCATGGAATACTGATGAAGGAGCAGAAGAAACTTAAGAAACTTAAGTGTTTTAAGATTCTTATAATTTTTAGGGAGCAGAAAAATATCTGTTAACTGATTTTATAATTGTGTGTGTGTGTATTTTATACTTACTTGCCTGTGACAATGGGGAAAATTATAGTTTCTACCTCAGGATTGTTGTGAGAATTAAATAAAGTAATATACAAAAAGCACTCAGAACATTGCCTGGCATATAGTAAGTTTTCAATACATACTTTAGCTGTTTTTATTAATATCATTATTATTTAGGCTTAAAGACATAGGATGATTAAATGTAAAAGGATAGAAAAACAAAGCAAATATTAACTTTTAAAAAATTAATAGCTGGTATAAGAATATTAGTATACACAAAAATAGACTTTAAGACAAAAAAGCTTTATTGAAAATACATGAATCTATTCATAGTGAGAGAAGGAAAGAGTCACTACTAGAAAAAGTTTCCTGAAACTATGTACATCTAAAACAAAAACAAAACATAATGAAATAGGACAGGATTACAAGGAGAGACTCACAAATCCCTAACTATAGTAAATTTTAAAGTACTTCCTTCAGAAACTGATAAAATAAACAAAAACTTAGGAAGGACATAAACAGCTTGAACATAGCTAGCAAGTGTGATCTAATGAGCTGTGGTTAAACAAGTATAATACCCAACACATGATAAAGCATGACCTAGAACTTTTACAAAAATATAACCAGTTTGGAGTCACAGAGAAGTCTCAACATACTAAAATTGCTGTCACATTCTCTGACCAAAATTTTGTGCAGTTAGGAATCAATAATAAAAAGGCAGCCCTCTAGGGGCGCCTGGGTGGCTCAGTGGTTGAAGCCTCTGCCTTCAGCTCAAGTCATGACCTCAGGGTCCTGGGATCGAGCCCCGCATTGGGCTCTCTGCTTGGCGGGGAGCCTGCTTCCCCTTCTCTCTCTGCCTACCTCTCTGCCTAATTGTGATCTCTCTCCTCTCTGTCAAATAAATAAATAAAATCTTTAAAAAAAAAAAAAGGCAGCCCTCTAAAAATTTTAGCCCATGTGTTTGGAAACCTAGAACCTTCTAAATAATTCATTGTTCAGAAAAATCATAATGGAAAGTATAAAATATTTAAAATTGAATGATAATAACAACAAAAAACTTACAGGAAAACTTTACACCTAAATACTACATTATACTAAAACAGTTATTAGTGGAAATTTTATGCTTATAAATGCATACATTTAGGAAGGAAGAATGACTGAAAACTAATAAGCCAAGCATTCAACTCAGAAGGATGGAAAAAGAATAGAATGAACCCCAAGAAATATAAGAAAGGAAATAGTAAAAGATAAAAAGTATTAAATACAAATAAAGTGTTAATTAGAAAACAGGCAATAATAAAGAAAAGCAACAAAATCAAAAGCAGTTTTTTTGAAAGGACTAATCTAATGGTAGACCGCTGGCAAGACTGATTTCTTTTTAAGCGGGAGAAGGAACAATATGTATTTCAAAGGAACTGATAAATTACTATCAGCTTAAATATATGATGAGCAGTTTGAGATATATGAGCCAAATGCTTCTTAATGTGGTCTACAATCTAATTTGGATGAAAGATTTTAAAACTTACCATTCCGCTTCTCAAATATTAATGTTTTAGTAGCTAAAAAGCAATTCCAATTTTCTCATTGATACCTTTCTATTCAATAATATAGGTAATATTTTAAGAATATTACATTTTTTCCGTGGGACTCAATAAAGGTATTTTGAATTTTAAAAAAGGATCCATTAAAAAAAAAGGAACCATTAACATTGTTATTTTTCATAAATTGATCCTCTAAAGCAGTTCTTCACTCTCCACTCTTATTTAATAGTACAAGTTTGGTTAATTAAAAGACTAACATGATTTCGGGGTGCCTGAGTGGTGCAGTAGGTTGGGTGTCGGACTCAGATCCTGACTCTGCCACTTACTAGCTTTAGGGCCTTGGATAAGATATGTGGCCATTCTGTGCCTGTTTCCTCACCTGTAAAATGGGAATAAGAGTGACCAACGCACAAGATTAGCTTATATATATAACATTTAAAACAGTGCCTAGCCCTAAAAATACTATTTAAGTGTTAGCTGTCATCATTAACATCATTGATTATACTTTGAAACATCATGATCTGTTGAAAGTTATCTTCATTAGTTAGAGAAGGGGCTCCCTGAGCCTTATCAGAAAGTCCAAATATGATTTTGAATGTAGCCCAGATTCAGCGATGGTATATTTTTCATCAGTGTTTTATGAAACTACCTTTAAAGGAAATCACATTCACAAGTGTTTGTTATATATAACCTAGCAAGAAAAAGTCTGTATAGAATCTGCAGCTGTTTACTGTATGTTAATTGCTAATAGAATGAAATGAAATAAAGGAAGCAATTATTAGTAACTGGAATACTCTTTCTTTTTTCTTCTTTTTTTAGGGGGGTTGGAGGGGTAGAGGGAGAGGTAGTGAGAGAATCCCAAGCCACAGAGCCCAATGCAGGGCTCGATCTCACAACCGTGAATTCATGACCTGAACCAAAATCAAGAGTCAGATACTTTAAGCGACTAAGCCACCAAGGAACTCCAGTAACTGGAATACTCTTAATGATATATTGGAGTCTGAACAGTCTGTATTAACAAATCCAAGTGTTATTCTTAGAGATATTAAAACTCCTCCTATTTAACAATTTGAAAGTATATTAGAAATGTAAGTCCTTCGGGGCACCTGGGCGGCTCAGGGGGTTAAAACCTCTGCCTTTGGCTCAGGTCATGGTCTCAGGGTCTAGGGATCCAACCCCACATCGGGCTCTCTGCTCGGCGGGGAGCCTGCTTCCCCCTCTCAGCCTGCCTCTCTGCCTACTTATGATCTCTCTCCTCACTGTCAAATAAATATATAAAATCTTAAAAAAAAAAAAAAAAGAAAGAAATATAAGTCCTTCTATAAGAAGATTGAGATTAATGCTATTGATTATATTTTATAGAATAAGATATCTAATTCCCTTACAATAATAAAAATGTTTCAGCAGACATTGAATACCTGGTGAAAATTCAAATAAAGCATTCTTTTACTATTTCTCACCTAACTTTATTGACTGGTGGTGCTAAAATGTGAAAATTAATTAGAAGTTAAAGGAACAAAGTAATTTTAATATTTAATTGTGGAGCTTTATTGAATGCAGACAGCATAGCACAAAATTCAGGAAATTAGTGTTAACCTTTAGGCAAAGATTTTCTGAAAATAAGGTTTAATGTGTATCATGGGATTTCATATCCAGCTGGATTGTTTTTTAAGAGAGATGGATTTTAATAGACTTTTTTCTCAGAGTTCTCTAAAATCATAAATAAAATATTGTTACTGTTTTTCCCTTTAATGTTTTGTTAAATAAACTCTTACTATTTGGAATTTAAGGACAGAGACAGGTCAAATAATGAAAAGTTAAAACAAGAGAGATAACTAGTGCTTTAGCAAGATCTCTAAATCATAAGTTTTTCTCTTTTTAGAATTAAAGACTATTTTGAGATAAGTTAGTTATGATACAGTTTTTTTTTCTTTTTTGAGAGAAGCCATAAGATCCAAAGTAACAATGAGGAAAGTTATTGTTAATCAGTTTCTGAAATTATAAATATCAGAGAATAGAAAATATATATTAAATAAGCTTTTCCCCTAGTAATAGGAGCAAGTAAGAGTAATGGAATAAAAGTTAAGTGAAGAAAAAAGTATAAACCAGCATTAGAAAGTCTGTTCCAGATAGTACATTAATGTTAATAAATTACATTTGAAATTTTAAAGAAATTGCCTTCGTGTTATTTCTCCGTTTCATCAAGAAGTGGATCCTCCTGCAGTATTACATAGAGCTATACTTTCCAATTCATGTAGATTCAGAGCATTTGGATTGTGGCTCATCTGAACTGAGATATGCTATAAGTATAAAATATACACCATGTATCAAAGACAGTGTGAAAAAGAGAATATGAATAATTTCACTAATAATTTTATATTATTTTGTGTTAAGATTATAGTATTTTGAGTATGTTGGGTTAAATGAAATAATAAAATTTATTTCACCTATTTTTCCTTTGTGAGGAATAAGGACATTGAGTTAAGTAATAGTTCCTGTGCCCATTGTTGAACAAATGGAACAACATAAAAATACATAGTGTAAGGAGGTTGTCACCAATTATATATTTAAAAAAATGATTTCTTTGGACTTTTTTTTATTAGTAGTAAAAAGTTTGGATTATTCATTCATTTGCTTATTCATTCAATAAACATTTATTAAAGGCCAGTATATGTAAGATATTAAGAATTTTTTTGCTAATATGTCCTCAAATACTTATTATACATCAAATATGTTTGAAGTATGTGGTGTACTGTACTATGGAGTACAGTAAAACCAACGACTAAATGGAGAACTCATAAAACAGTTATCTATTTGACAACTAATAAGTGCAAACATCATATTCTACTAGAGCTATAAAATCAAATTTACCGAATTCAACACAGGGTCTTTCCAAGAATTTACTAAATCATTATGCATTTTTTTCAATATGTTTTTAAAGTCAGGCACATTTATCAAATTTATTTTACTGTGGGGGCGCCTGGGTGGCTCAGTCGTTAAGCGTCTGCCTTCAGCTCAGGTCATGATCCCAGGGTCCTGGGATCGAGCCCCGCATTGGGCTTCCCTGCATTGGGCTTCCCTGCTCGACAGGAGGCCTGCTTCTCCCGCTACCATTCCCTCTGCTTGTGTTCCCTCTCTCGCTGTGTTTCTCTCTGTCAAATAAATAAAATCTTAAAAAAAAAAAATTATTTTACTGTGACATCACTAGAAACTCACTATTTTGTAGATATAAGTATCACCAACCCCTTGTTAACTTTGAAGTACAAAATAGGGGTGAAATAATAAAAGCTGGAAACTTTAAGATGATATTATTTATTGAAATATTTGATGAAAAAAAAGAAATATTTGATGAAAGTATCCTTTATCAAGTAAAGATTGCTTTTTTCTATATAAAGTCATTATGAATAAAAAATTGGGATATTGGGAAATTACTCATAATAGTGATTTTTTTTTCCATAACAAATTCTAGGATACTTTTTCTTTTCCTACTTCCCTTTCATTAGTCTACCTTTTTTTTTTTTTAAACATTTTATTTTTAATTTTTTTATTATTTATTTGTCAGAGAGAACACAAGCAGGCAGAGAGGCAGGCAGAGGCAGAGGGTAAAGCAGGCTCCCTGCTGAGCAAGGACCCCGATGCGGGACTCGATCCCAGGACCCTGGGATCATGACCTGAGCTGAAGGCAGTTGCTTAACCAACTGAGCCACCCAGGCGTCCCTAGTCTACCTTTTTATTTTGTATTTCAACTTTGGTGATCTAAATTCTCTTTAAAATTTGACAGTTTTCCCCTTAACTTTAAGTTCTTCTTTTTACTGCATGTATATAGGAAAGAGGAAAAAATTGAGTCACCTCGGTTTAACCAAAAGGAAAGAATCTACAACAAAGGACAATGATGAGTAAGTTTGTTGTTTTTGAAATAATAAATACATATGTCTTGAAAGGAAAGTCATATTTCTTAAAGCAATAATTTAAGAGAAATAATTTATCTGCAAAAATTAAAGAATAGTTTATATCTGAGTTGAAGTATTCTTTTTTAAAGAAGTAAAATATTTTGTGATGCATTTTCCAGTGTTCATGTGATCATGATATGTGAAATCTTAACTTTATAAAAATATTTCTTTATTTGAGGGGCGCCTAGGTGGCTCAGTTGTTAAATCTGCCTTCGGCTCAGGTCATGATCCCAGGGTCCTGGGATCGAGCCCTGCATCGGGCTCCCTGCTCGGCGGGAAGCCTGCTTCTCCCGCTACCAATCCCTCTGCTTGTGTTCCCTCTCTCGCTGTGTTTCTCTCTGTCAAATAAATAAAATCTTAAAAAAAAAAAAAAAAAATTCTTTATTTGAGAGAAAGAGAGAGTGCAAGTGGGGTGAGGGGAGTGGGAGAAGGAAAGAGAGAATCTCAAGCCAACTCCTCACCGAGTGCAGAGCCCCATGCAGGGCTTGATCTCAGGACCCTGAAATCATGACCTGAGAGAAAACCAAGAATTGGACACTCAACTGTCTGAGCCACTCAGGTGCCCCTGTGATGTCTTAATTTTAATACTCATTGAGCACAGTTTCCCAGCCCATGAATAAGAGACCAGCTTAAGATAAACCTGGGGAAAATGACTTCTTCAGATTTTATATGGATGGAAAAGTAATCCGTCATATGGGAACATAGTGCCTAACAAATAGCTGGTTCAAGAGCTAGGAACACAGTGAAGCCAGCAAAGTAAGAGATCCAGTGGAACCCAGGAGGCTTATATGTCAGTGCACAACTATTTTCATATTGGCCAGCCAATGTTGCCTTGAATGAAGATAGTATTTACAAAAATCTACTTCTCATATATATTCTGAAAAGAATAGTTAGATCTATCCACTGAGGCTGGAAAATTGAATTAACCAGAACAGGGGGTTAAATTTTCAAAGTAGTTCATATATTCAGTTCATTTACCCTTTCAGCTGTATTGTCTTTGTGCCACACAATATGACGGGTGGGTAAAGATGAAGAAATTGGGAGCTTATGGTTTTATGTTGTAAATTAATATACCTTTCTAAACTTAGAAATAGGTTATAAGTTATGTTTCAAAATGTTTTTTTAATCATTTGAGTGGAATTCAGAATGCATTTTCCTTACAAATAGTGTTGTAACTTGTGGTTATGACCCCAGAAGTCTGTTTTTTTCATAAGGTAGCTGAACTAGAGTATTAATGAGTACTAGTCTAGAGTAAAATATACAAAAATTGAATGCCATTTAGAGTACAACAGGGTCAAAGAAGAATTTCACGAAGAAATTTCTTTGTTTGGCATCTCCTACATCTGTCATCATACCCCCTTTATCTGCTTTTACTGGATGCTTTTCCTATCCACGCTCCCCCAGCTCCAAATATTTTCATATTCCCTGTCTTATAAGTATTTTTGTGTAAATTACTACTCCTTCCTTCCCCTAAGCAAAGTTCCCATTTCCTCAGTGAAACTAATCTCAACCAGATATTAAGAGGAAATCATTCTTAGGGTTCCTGGGTGGCTCAGTTGGTTAAGCATCCAACTCCTGGTTTTAGCTTAGGTCATGATCTCGGGTCATGAGACTGAGCCCTGAGTTGTGCTCTGTTCAGAATGGAGGCTGCTTCAGATTCTCTCGCCCGCCTCCTTTGCTTCTCCTCCCACTCATGCTCTCTCTCTCTAAAATAAAGAAATAAGATCTTTCCCAAAAAAGGGAAAACATTCTCTTTTTGTTTAACTTATTTAATGTATTTTTAAATTGGCAATATACACACACAGAAAAATAAATTTTACAGAAGGACATGCAGTAATCAATGTGATAGAACAAATCAATAAGAGAAGAGAGAAGAACCACATGGTCCTCTCTATTGATGCAGAAAAAAGCATTTGACAAAATACAGCATCCCTTCCTGATTAAAACTCTTCAAAGTATAGGGATAGAAGGAACATTCCTCAACTTCGTAGAATCTATGAAAAGCCCACAACGAATATCATTCTCAATGGGGAAAAGCTGACAGCCTTCCTTCCCTTTGAGATCAGGAACACCACAAGGATGCCCACTCTCATTAGTCTTGTTCAACGTAGTACTAGAAGTCCTAGCGACAGCAATCAGACAAAAAGAAATAAAAGGTATTCAAATTGGCAAAGAAGAAGTCAAACTCTCTCTCTTCGCAGATGATATATGGAAATATATCATTTTATATGGAAAACCCAAAGACTCTACCCCCAAACTTCTAGATCTCATACAGCAATTCACTTATATGGCAGTATACAAAATCAGTGCACAGAAATCAGTTGCTTTCTTTTACACTAACAATGAAAATATGGAAAGGTAAATTAGAGAATCGATTCCATTTACTATTGCACCAAGAACCATAAGATACCTGGGAATAAACCTAACCAAAGAGGTAAAGGATCTGTACTCGAGGAACTACAGAACACTTATGAAAGAAATTGGAGAAGACACAGAAAGGTGGAGAAGCATTCCATGCTAATGGATCGGAAGAATAAACATTGTTAAAATATCTATACTGCCCAGAGCAATCTATACCTTAAGTGCCATCCCGATCAAAATTCCACCGGCATTTTTCAAAGGGCTAGAACAAACAATCCTAAAATTTGTATGGAAACAGAAAAGACCCCGAATCGCTAAGGAAATGTTGAAAAAGAAAAACAAAGCTGGAGGCATCACATCGCCTGATTTCAAGCTTTACTACAAAGCTGTGATCACTAAGGCAGCATGGTACTGGCACAAAAACAGACACATAGACCATTGGAACAGATTTGGACCCACAACTCTATGGTCAAATAATCTTTGACAAAGCAGGAAAAAATACCCAGTGGAGAAAAGGCAGTCTCTTCAATAAATGGTGCTGGGAGAATTGGACAGCTATATATAGAAGAATGAAACTCGACCATTCTCTTACACCATACACAAAGATAAACTCAAAATGGGTAAAAGACCTCAATGTGAGACAGGAATCTATCAAAATCCTAGAGGAGAACATAAGCAGTAACCTCCTCGACATCAGGCACAGCAACTTCTTTCAGGACATGTCTCCAAAGGCAAAGGAAACAAAAGCGAAAATGAACTTTTGGGACTTCATCAAGATAAAAAGCTTCTGCACAGCAAAGGAAACAGTCAACAAAACAAACAGGCAACCCACAGAATGGGAGAATATATTCGCAAATGATACTACAGACCAAGGTCTGATATCTAAGATCTATAAAGAACTCCTCAAACTCAACAATAAAAAAACAGATAATCACGTCAAAAAATAGGCGGAAGACATGAACCGACACTTCTCCAAAAAAGACATACAAATGGCTAACAGACACATGAAAAAATGTCCATCATCTTTAGCCATCAGGAAGATTCAAATCAAAACCACACTGAGATACCACCTTACACCAGCTAGAATGGCCAAAATCAACAAGACAGTAAACAACAAATGTTGGAGAGGATGTGGAGAAAGGGGAACCCTCTTCCACTGTTGGTGGGAATGCAATTTGGTGCAGCCACTTTGGAAAACAGTGTGGAGATTCCTCAAAAAATTAAAAACAGAGCTACCCTATGACCCTGCAATTGCACTATTTACCCCAAAGAACCAGATGAAGTACAAAGAAGGGCCACCTGTACCCCAATGTTCATAGCAGTAATGGCCACACTCACCAAACTGTGGAAAGAGCCAAGATGCCCTTCAACAGAAGAATGGATAAAGAAGATACGGTCCATATATACAATGGAATATTATGCCTCCATCAGAAAGGATGAATACCCAACTTTTGTATCAACATGGATGGGACTGGAAGAGATTATGCTGAGTGAAAAAGGTCAAGCAGAAAGAGTCAGTTATCATGATTCCACTTATGTGTGGAGCATAAAGAAGTACATGGAGGACATTGGAAGAAGGAAAGGAAGGGTGAATGGGGAGAAATCGGAGGAGGAGATGAACCATGAGAGACTGTGGACTCTGAGAAACAAACTGAGGGCTTTGGAGGGAGGTTGGTGGGGGGTTGAGTGATCCTGGTGGTGGGTATTGAAGAGGGCACGTATTGCATGGAGTACTGGGTGTGATACATGACCATTGAATCTTGGAACACTGAAAAAATAAAATAATTACAAAAAAAAAAGTTAAAAAAGGACACACAATGAGAGCAAGTGGCAAGTAACAATTTTTGAAACATGTATAATCTCATGTTTGAAAGCAGATACCTGGGTGTTATACAAGACTAATGAATCACTGAATTCTGTCTCTGAAACTAATAAAAACTATATGTTAATTAATTGAATTTAAATTTTAAAAATAAAAAAAATGAAAGCAGATACCTGCTAACCAAATTAATTTCGATATAATTATATGAAGTATAACAAATTTAGGAATAAAAACAGGCAGTGAAGGAGGAAATGTTTTTGAACAGAATACCACATAAACAAGCAAAACTTACCCTTGCTTTCCCTCCAATAAGCTCCCCTTAAGCTATTCTAACTTTTTGTAGTTTCATCCCTTCCTTATTCTTCTGAACCCATCGATTTGCTTACAACTTCAGACTTTTAACAACAGCTCTCGTAGCAGTGAGCTTTCAAGTAGCAAGGGAACAAGAACCTTTGTTATGGTTCACTTAGGAATTTGCCTATATTTATTTATTTCTCTCAGTGTTTATTTCTAAAGATCCCTGTTTTGTATATCATTCTGTGACTTGATACTAGAATTGGTGACCTTAAGGACAAGCCAAGATATTTTACAAAAGATAAAAATTATGGCTTGCTGATTTTTTTTTTCCACTCATTATAAAATTAGTCAATCCCAGTCAATAAAGCCATTGTACTAGCTTTAGTATTGGGTTCTTCATTTGTTCCATTTGTTTAGATGTCTTTTATTATCTTGTAAAGCCATTCTAAAGACTGGGTTTTTGAAAATCTGAAATTAAATAGAACATTTCACATCCATATATCAGTTTTAAATGATACAGCATTTTATATTTTGTTTTGGCAATTGTATAAGTTAGGGTTGTCCAGAGAAACAGAACCAAGTGCAGAGACATATATATGTGATAATATAATAATAATATAGTATTAATAAAGTATAACAGTTAATGATAATAAAATGGCATTGATGTAATTGTTATTAATAATTAAAATGTATTGGGGTGCCTTGGTGGCTCAGCTGGTTAAGCATCCAACTCTTGATTTCAGCTCAGGCCATGATCTTAGGATTGTGGGATCAAGCCCATTGGGCTCTGTGCTCAGCAGGGAGTCTGCTGGAGATTCTCTCTCTCCCTCTCTGCCCCTCCTCCCACTTGCACATGCATGTATGTTCTCTCTCTTTAAAATAAATAAATCTTTTAAAAAAAGTAATTAGGGGCGCCTGGGTGGCTCAGTGGGTTGGAGCCTCTGCCTTCGTCTTAGGTCGTGATCTCAGGGTCCTGGGATCAGGCCCCACATCAGGCTTCCTGCTCAGCTGGGAGCCTACTTCCCCTTCTCTCTGCCTACTTGTGATCTCTCTCTGTCAAGTAAATAAATAAAATCTTTTTTAAAAATTAAAGTGTATTGATAATGAGTTATATATATACACTTGCATATATATAGATTGATTATGAAGAATTGGCTCATGCAATTAGAGAGGCTAAGTCCCACCATCTACCATCTGCAAGCATGAGACCCAAGAAAGCCAGTGGTGTAATTCAAGTTTAGATCTAGAGGCCTGACAACCAGGGAACTGATGGTGTAAATCCCAGTTCAAGAGCAGAAGAGCAATGTCCCAATTCAAACAAGCAAGCAGGATGAGTTGCTTGGGTGGCTCAGTGCCTTTCGGGTCCGACTCTTCATTTCAGCTCAGGATCATGAGATCAAGCCCGATGCTGGCCATGGAGCCTGCTTGAGATTCTCTCTTTCCCTCCCCCCGCCCCTCCCCACCCATGCTTGCTCTCTTGCTCTCTCTCTAAAAAAATAAAAGAAATTTTAAAAATAAAACTAAATTTAAAAAAATAAACAGGCAGGCAGGGAACCAATCCACCCTTCCTCCACTTTTTATTCTATTCAGCCCCTCAATGAATTAAGTGATGCCCACCTACTATGGGAAGGTAATCTACCCTACTAAGTCAAATAGTATTAAGGTGGTTATACAGTGGTGATTTTCTAACTCCATCAATCCTTCCATTAGTCAGCCTTATAAAAATTCATGGGTTTATAGTGATAAAGAGTTTTTCCTAGCCTTCCCCCTTTCCATATTTGCACCCTTTCTCAGAGACAGTAGATCTTTGACTCCTAATAGCAGCAATATATTTTCATATTAGCTTAATCTTACCATGAACACAAAATATTTTCAGAATTCCTGCACTTGTAGTGCTATTAAAAACAAGCTTTTAGGGACGCCTGAGTGGCTCAGTCGGTTAAGCAGCTGCCTTCGGCTCAGGTCATGATCCCAGGGTCCTGGGATCAAGTCCAGCATCGGGCTCCTTGCTCATTGAGGAGCCTGCTTCTCTCTCTGCCTCTGCCTGCTCTCTCTCTCTGACAAATAAATAAATAAAATCTTTTTAAAAAGCAGAAAACAAAAAATAAGCTTGCAAAGCATTCAAGATTTGTTTGCAGTCTTTTTTGTCTTTAATTTGACAGTATATCGGCAAATCACTATGTTCAAAACTACTTGGATTAGTTATCTTTTGATATTGTTTTCCATTTAATTCCAGTATGGTTAACAGTGCCATATTAGTGTCAGGTGTACAATATAGTGATTCAACACTTGTAAACATTACTCGGTGCTCATCATGATAATTGTACACTTTAATCTCCATTACCCATCTCACCCATTCCTCCCCCCACAAAAGCCCCCTCTGGACCATCAGTTTGTTCTCTATTGTTAAGAATCTGTTTCTTGGGGATGCTTGGGTGGCTCAGTCAGGTAAGAGTCTGCCTTAGGCTCAGGTCATAATTCCAGGGTCCTGGGATCGAGTTCCACGTCAGGCTCCTTGCTCAGCAGGGAACCTGCATCCCCATCTGCCTGCCCCTCCCCTGCTTGTGCTCGCTCACACTCTCTCTGACAAAAAAATTTTTTAAAATCTTTAAAACATTTTAAAAAAAAGAATCTGCTTCTTGGTTTCTCTTCTTTGCTCATTTATTTCTTAAATTCCATGTATGAGTGAAATCATACAGTATTTGTCTTTCTCTGATGTCCGTTGCTTAGTCTTATACTCCCTACCTAGCTCCATCCATGTTGTTGCAAATGGCAAGATTTCATTCTTTTTTATGGCTGAATAATATTCCTGTGTGTGTGTGTATCTCACATCTTCTTTACCCAATTCATCAACACTTGGGCTGCTTCCATAATTTGGCTATTGTAAATAGTGCTGCAGTAATCTTAGAGGTGCATGTATCCCTTTAAATTAGTGTTTTGTATCTGGGAGGTAAATACCCAGTGGTGCAATTACTGGATAGTAGGGTAGTTCTATTTTTAACTTTCTGAGGAACCTCTATGCTGTTTTTTTTAGTGGCTGCCCCAGTTTGTGTTCCCACCAACAGTGTAAGAGGGTTCCTTTTTCTCCACATTACTTGGATTAGTTCTTTGTTTGAAGAATTAGTTATTCACTTGAAGTAGTTAGGTTCTCTTGTTTCTGTTTGTATTCAGTTTTAATCTTTTTTTTCTCTCATCCTTTTTGATTTAATTTTTTTAAAAGATTTTATTTATTTGACAGAAACACAGCAAGAGAGAGAATACAAGCAGGGGTAGTGCGAGAGGAAGAAGCAGTCTTCCTGCTGAGCATGGAGCCCGATGCAGGACTCAGTTCTAGGACTCTGGGATCATAACCTGAGATGAAGGCAGACGCTAATGATTGAGCCATCCAGGCACCCCTGATTTAATTTTTTAGCGATATAAAATATTAACATGGTTCCAAAAGCCAAAACTTTACCAAAAAGTATATTCAGAGAAGTGTCACTCCCTGCCCCATTCTTTCTGTCTACTCCCTGTGGGTAACCAAATTCATTAATTTCTGGTTTACCTTTCTTATATTTATTCTTATAAAATCAAGTTGTTTCATTTCTTTTTTCTGATTTCTCTTTTTATACAAATATGGCATACAGTGTATATTCTTTTACAATTTTTGTTTTTCAATTATATATATGTCCTTAAATGACACCCTGTTAACCAATTTGGCAAGTTTTAAATATAAGAATTCTTCCAACAGGAAAATATAGTTCCTTATTCTAAGCTTAAATTTTTTCCCCAGAAAGCAAGTAGTTAGTGACATGTCAATAAAACTCATTTATAAACAAACACCTACACATTAATATTTTATGTGAAGTTCCATATCCTTTATATTCTGAAAGGAAAATATATAGTTCACTGCCATTGGCTTTTCTTCCTCTTGGCAATTTGCTGCTGGCTACCGTCACTGCTATGAAGATGCAGTAATGGTGACTATCCTTCTGCAGGGTTTACTTCCATTAAGCTTTATTTTCACATTGTGGATTCACATGCCCTTGTGAGAAGTAAAACAGAGAGATCGTGTGTACCCATTTCCCACTTTACTGACATGATAACATCTTGCAAAACTGTAGGCCAGTATCACAACCAGAAAATTGACATTGCCACAGTCCACTGGTTCTTATTCAGATTTCTTAAGTTTTACATGTACTCATTGGTGTGTGTATATGTATTCTTAGTTCTGTGTAACTTTATCACATGTGTAGGTTCACCACCATCAAGATACAGGACATTCCCATCACCACAAAAGTCCCTTTTGTTGTATAAAGCTTATTTTTAACCATTAGCTTATTCTCTTGTAGATAAAAAGTAATTTCTTTTAGATTTTTAAAAAAATTTCTATACTAATCCAAATAAAACCTAATTGTAAAGAATTATGCTAGAACTGAGTTTTTCGTTTGTTTGTTATGAATACAATTAATTGTGACAGGTAACCGCTGTCAAGAATTCTGAGTTAGTGTTATTATATTTTAAGCATGCAGTAATGCAACAAGAATCTGATTTATGGATCATTTTCTGCTTAAATCACTCAGTCTCTAGGGGTGAGTTAGTTGAACATGCTTATCAAAAACTTAAAATGAAAATAAAGTCATGCCTATATTCTGTAGGTGAGTAAAGACTAAAAGAGAAACCAATATTGGGGCACCTGGGTGGCTCAGTCGTTAAGTGTCTGCCTTCGGCTGAGGTCATGATCCCCGGGTCTTGGGATTGAGCCCCGCATCGGGCTCCTTGCTCGGCAGGAAGCCTGCTTCTCCCGCTACCATTCCCTCTGCTTGTGTTCCCTTTCTCACTGTGTTTCTCTCTGTCAAATAAATAAAATCTTTAAAAAAAAAAAAAAGAGAGAGAGAGAAACTAATATTTACAAGAGACTTATTTTCAACTGTTCAAAATTTTTGACATAGAAGAATGAAAACCTTCCCCTAAAGATCAATAACAAGGTAGGCATGCCCATTTTCACCACTAGTGTTCAACATTTTACAGGAAATTCTCATCAGAGCAATTAGAAGGAGGGAAGGGAGGGAAGAAGAAAGAAAACAAAAGATAAACTATTTGCAGACAACACAATGATATATACAGAAAAATCCCAAAGAATGCACAATGACTGTGTTCCTTATTGTGTAACTCTGGATATTTAAATAATTTGTGTTTCAGTTTCCATATCTGTAAAATGGTATAATGGTTATTACACAGAGTTATTTTAAAGATTAAGATATAGCTTGTAAAGTAACAAGTACCATGCTTTGACTTTAGAAAGAGTTCAAAAAAAAAGTTAGCAATATAATTTCATTGTTATAATCCAGCTGTCATCATCCAAAATAATCAGTTTAGATAAACAATTAGATAAGTAGAGTTCTGTGACCAATTTACCTTTTTCTCTATAAAACATCATATTAAGAGGATAAAGAAAACCCTGAGGATTTTGTCTCATAATGTACATATAACTTTCAGGTTTCTTGAGATTATATACAAATACATCTCTTATAAGTAGTGATTTGATGTAAGCTCTTAGTAATGGAATTAACTAAGAGTTCATTTGTGCCTTTGAGAGAGTATGGTACCAGTAGAGTAGGAAGGCAAAAATCTGAATATAAGTTTAATTTCAGTATGGAGGAACAGAGATTGGGCTTAACCATTATTTTGAGCAATGATTTGTGGGAGAAAAAAGAATATTCATTAAATTAAGTAAAAGGAGAGTTAAGCAGCATCAGGTGCCCAGCAAATCATATACTTGTAATATTGACCATCAGTACTGCTGTAAGATTTCTGTAGCACTCACAGTTTAGGCCAGAGAGTGAAGAGTACAAATAGGTAGGAAATCCAGGATTACAGATTAGAAGGACATGTGTGGGGCAGGAGGTTAAGGGGCTTTTTTTCTTTTTTTGTAATTAGCTTTATTGAAATGTAATTGACAAAATTGTATATATTTAAAGTGCATACTGTGATGATTTGAAATTGTTTGTGTGTGTGTGTGTGTACCCATTCCATGAAACTGCTTGTTATCAAGATGGGAGGAGTTGATTTCCTGTAGGAAGAAGTAAAAGGAGGCAAGGAAAGGAGATTAAAATAAAAATTGGCTGACTGGCTCAATCTGTGGAGCATTTGACTCTTAATCTCAAGATCCTGAGTTTGAGCCCATGTTAGGCATAGAGTTTACTTAAAAATTAAATTAAAACAAAAAAAATTTTTTTTAAAGATTTTATTTATTTAACAGAGAGAGAGAGATCACAAGTAGGCAGAGAGGCAGGTAGGGGTAGGGGGTAGGGTAGGGGCACGATGTTTTACGGATCAGGCAATTGAGGTTAAATAACTTGCCCAAGGTCATGCAGGTAGAGGTGGCATAGCTGAGAGCCCCCCAGATTTCTGGGACTCTTCATGCCTGACCACCCACATTGTAC
Organism: Procyon lotor; assembly: GCA_028646535.1. Classification (NCBI taxonomy): domain Eukaryota; kingdom Metazoa; phylum Chordata; class Mammalia; order Carnivora; family Procyonidae; genus Procyon; species Procyon lotor. The sequence goes on along the minus strand of CM053606.1, from coordinate 43,970,230 downwards.
TCTCTGAGCAGAGAGCCCGATGTGGGGCTCTATCCCAGGACCCTGAGATCATAACCTGAGCTGAAGGCAGAGGCTTAACCCACTGAGCCACCCAGGAGCCCCAAATTAAAACAGAATTTTTAAAAATGACATAAAAATGAGAAGAATGATGGATTGTCTACTAGTCTACTGGTCATGCAGTGAAGACAAGTTTCCTTGAGAAAGCAGCTCAAGCATATGAAGGATATTCTGAAAAGTTTCCCCAGTTATTTGATACTCAGGCCATACTGCTCTCCAAGGTTGTCAAAAACAGTTTGCCTAGCTGAGCCCCTTAATAACTATTTTTTTTAAGATTTTTATTTATTTATTTATTTGACAGAAACACAGTGAGAGAGGGAACACAAACAGGGAGAGTGGGAGAGGGAGAAGCAGGCTTCCCTCCGAGCAAGGAGCCCAGTGCAGGGCTCAATCCCAGGACCCTGGATCATGACCCAAGTGGAAAGCAGACGCTCAACCGACTGAGCCACCCAGGTGCTCCAATAAAAGAAACAGAATTATTAACAGGTCCTTTGGGGATACTACTTGCACAACTCCTGGGGACACCATTTCCATCTTATTCTTTCTGAACAGAGCTTGGAGTCATTCAAGATGGCAGCCCTGCAGGACCCACCCTCCCACATAATTCCATAAGGGTCAACAAGTAATGTCATCAGTTCCTTAAAGTGTGGTAGGTAAGATAGTGTAGAGAGACTCTGCCACCTCAGTCCTTCCAGGAAAAGAGTGCAAGATAAAGAGCCCTTAGCGTTGCTTCTCACGGTGAAATAGCTCATTTGCCTCAGCTCTGCCCCATGAGGCAGTGAGTAACGGTATAATGTAGGGGAAGCTAGAGGTTCCCAGCCTTGGGTGGGAATCACTTAAACCCACCTGCTCCTTGAGACTTTTGGAGCTCAATGGAAGGAACTGGAATTCCTGTATGACACTATCTTTCAAACTGACCGTCAGGTGCTAAGCAAGTAAGGCCTCCGACAGGTGACTCTTCATTGAAAATATAGGATAATAAGGGGAAACTTTTAAAGAAAAAGATCACATGCAATTCCATTTTCCTCACTTAAGTTTTAGTTTTTGCATAAATGCTGTTTCTCCATTCCTTGCTTGCATACCTCATATATTTTACTTGGATGAAACATACTGTACATATTCATTCTGTATGAAAATTTAACATATTAGTCTTATTTTTAATAGCACAGAAATGTTAATGGATAACACTGATGTGATTTTGAAAAGCATTTAAATAAAATTTCTAGTTTCTTTCATAAAATCAATAGTATATGTTTATGGTCTCTGAAACAGTAGTCACTAGCCAGCCACACATGGCTAATGAGCATTTGAAATGTGACTAGTACGAAATGAGATGTGCTATGAGTGTGAAGTACATGCTGGATTTTGAAAAAAAGCATAAAATATTTCATGAATAATTTTTATTGATGACACATCAAAATGATACTACTTTGAAAATAAAATTTAAAAAATGATACTACTTTGGATATATTAGTTAAATAAAACATTATGAATATTAAGTTCACTTGTTTGGGTTTTTTTTTTACTTTCAGTGTGGCTACTAGAAAATTTTAAATTACGTATGTGGCTTACATTTTATATTTGACTGCACTGATACAGATTATGTACAGCTTTGAAATCATAAAATTGGAAAAGACACTAAAACTAGAACAGTAAGGGAATGGTTAAATCATCTTTAATATGTTTACTAGGTACAGTATTATGCAGCCTTGAAAATTATAAACCTATGGGTGATGTGGCCAAAAAGTATATATGTAATATTATATTTAGGAAAGTATGATATAAAGTTATAGAAATTGATTCAAAAAAACCTAAGAGAATTTTTCCTGTACGCTAACTTGCTAACTAGCGATATGTTCAGGAGGTAAGATTACAAATGAGGTTTTCTTTGTTTTCAAATTTAAAAGAATGCCTTTATAATCTTTTTCACATTGAAATTTATTAAGCCATAAATCTTATTTTTTTATTAAGAAATCACTGGGTAGGGGCGCCTGGGTGGCTCAGTGGATTAAAGCCTCTGCCTTTGGCTCAGGTCATGATCTCAGGGTCCTGGGATCGAGCCCCGCATGGGGCTCTCTGCTCAGTGGGGAACCTGCTTTCCACTCTCTCTCTGCCTGCCTCTCTGCCTACTTGTGATCTCTCTCTCTGTGTCAAATAAATAAATAAAATCTTAAAAAGAAAATCACTGGGTAACACTGACTTATACTTAGATCAAGGTAAATAAGGAGAATGGTAAATTTGGGTTCTCAGAGTGGTACTGTGGAGAAAAGAGCAGGCAGTTAACTCCATTTCACATCCTCCCCCTGTTCAGTGGGAATGAATGAAAGTAAAAACCCCAAGAGCAGGATGACTGATAATATATATTGTGTTTGTAAAGGGATGAAAGAATGAAGGAGGAGCATTTACATCTTTTACCACTTTGTAAAGAAAAGGATTAGAAAACTGAATATAAGATCTTTTAAAAAGAATTAAAGATGTGAAAATGACTCACTGTGTTTAAATGCTTGATCTTGCTTATTTTTTTTTCATTTATAGATTCATGATGTTGCTATCTAAAGTTGAGAAATCATCAGAAGAAATCATGGAAATAATGCAAAACTTAAGCAGTATACAGGTTAGCTTTTTTTTTTTCCTTTGGGGTATATAAATTTTCATATGTCTGTTTGTTACCACATTTGAAAAAGACAAATAGGAAAGAAAGAAGCCCCAGCTTGGAGAATCCAATCCAGAAAAGAATTTGCAGTGAATATGTCTCATTTCCTTTTCATGGGAATTTCTTTTCTTATAGGAACATGAATTAACCATAATATTTTAGTAATATCTGACTTTTTCACATTTAAAAGCTTGCGGTACTTGACCTGCCAGAAAAAATTAAATTTCCTACCACAGAGATTAAGTTTTTCAGATGAAAGAAACCATAAACTGTATTTTCACTAGACTTGTCAGTAATACTACATTTGTAGAGAACTTAACTCATTTAAGATGTCTTTCTTTTAGGCTTTGGAGGGCAGTAGAGAGCTTGAAAATCTCCTTGGTATCTCACGTGCATCCTGTTTCTTACAAAGAGAAATGCAGAAAACGAAAGAACTAAGTAAGAAAAATTCATGAGTTTTCAATGGCATCTCTCCATTCCTTATTTGTAAATGTAAATATATATGCTGATGTTTTCAGTTTTAGAGATAAACCCAATAATTTTTCCTAAATTTAAATCTGATAGATTTTTTTTATATATGGCACTACTGAACATGTAATGGAAATATTATTTAGAGAATAAGAAGCCATATATCTTCTGCCAGGATATGTTACTTCAGGGATTCTTGTTGAATATGAAGGAAAAGAATATGCCTTGTAAACTGATAACCAGACTTTTTAAAAATGTGGTGCTCATTCTTTAAATATAGGATATAATAAGGTATTGCTTTTTGTACATGATACCTGTATATATTACTTTAAATTACTTTTTTTTCATGAAGTTATCCCAGGATGAGAAATTATTCATATTCCATGCTAATTCTTAACATGAGTTTTTTTTGTTTTGGTTTGGTTTTGGGGTTTTTGTTCATTTGTTTTTTAGTGATAAAAGTAACAGAACAAAAACTGTTGGAAAAGAAGAGTTCGGGAATTCCCAACAAAGGTAAAGAATTGTGTTTTCATTTATATAAAAAGATCTTTCATCTCGTTTCACCATTGAAAACCAATCATGCATCCTTTTTTAGTGTGATCTTCTTAAAAGATCATAAATCTCATTTGCAAGCCTTATACTGAATTTGACAGACCATGCCTGATAAGATAACTTCCCTGATGATTAAACTTTTAAAATACCTTTTGAAATACAATTTTCAGTGTAAGATTTAAATTTTGTCTTTTTATTAAAAGTTCTTCTTGAGAATGTAGACAAATAGGGAGAGCAATGCATTAATATATAGCAACTTTTAATGGTGAATTAGGATTCTACAAAGCATAAAAAGTTACTTTGTAACCAGTGTTCTGAAAACTTTTAGATCATTAATGATGTTTGATCTACTGTGAACTCATATGCCTCTGAGCATTTCACAGTATGGGAAACTAAATTAGCAGGTTTTCCCATAACACATGCACATCTATACCTCAGTAAGCAAAATGGATCATGGACTATAAATATTAAATCCTTTAGACCAACTTAAGAGAGATCATTTTAATATTACTGACATGAATGCCATTTTGCAATCTCTGCAAGTGGAGGTAGGCCTTTAAACAGGTAGCCATGTTTTAGTCTACCATTTTTGAGTACCAATGACTACCATTTATTGAGGACCAGTAATTACTATGTTCCCAGCACTAGGATCAGCAGATCTTTATAGCAACTTTGTAAGATATTATCATTGTCATTATAGATAAAGAACAAAGACAAAAAATGTTAAGTAACTTGCCCAAAGACACTGCTACTTAAGTGTCAGAGCAGAGACTGCAACAAAAGACCAGTCTAACCTCAAATAGTATGGTTTTTTTCATTGCTCCATGTTGCCTCTTCCTACAACAAATTAAATCACCTAGTCATCCCAGTATTTAGATTCAAACATATGAGGCATAACTGAAACCACTTCAACCAATGTAGTATGTTAGACTGTATTTAGGATCACAAGCCAGTGGTGAGTTTGTAGTGGAAAGTGCTGGGATTCCGTTACCTCCAAAGGCCACCTGGGTAATGCAAGGCGCCAGCCCTGGCAGGACTCCTCCAAGGTTCATGTGGGAAGAGAGTTGAGCAGGTTCCCTGAGCCATTCAGGAGAGCAGCTAACTTTCACTGTAATCCCAAGAATTTAAGAATATGAAGTTAGCTCTTAGAAAAGGCTTAAGATCTCTTCTCTCCTTTACTGTGAAACTGGCTTATAATGTGTGGCTGTGTTTCAGTGGCTTCAGTCTCTTTTAACTTGACAAGTTTTAGAGGATCATAAGGGGAAATTAGAATGTTTATTATCTCCAAAGCAGAGGACATCTTTCTTCTATATATTATGTGCCAGGGGTGTGAATTTTTTTACAATCTGTAATTTTCTAGAATTGACTAGAATTAGGCTTTACAGAGTTAGCTTTCATCACGTTTTGAGAAATGAGGAAGGGAAAATTGTAGAATAAATAAGTGAATTGTCACCTTAGTAACGAGGAAAAATTTTCCACAAGTATTGTTTCCTTCCCTAAATATTTATTAAATATTTATTATTGAAGTTATATTCCATGTGTTAAAAGTTATCTCCTTTTAGTTATCTAGTATATACCAATTCTTTGTGTGTTTATGCATGACCAGCCTTAAAACTATTTTCTAGTATTTTAGGCATTAAAACTGACTTGCCCATTACTGGGTTTTTCCTAAGGACTTTTTGTTCATGCATAAAGGAGATTCCTATGATTAAATCATGTTTTAAAATTTCTAATAAGCAGTAATTATTTATTGTGGTTTAAATGAAAAGTGAATTTAGATAAATAAAATATGTAATATCTATAAAAATATATACTAGAATATATGTCATCTTCTATTTCTGTTTCTTGGCAAGAGCTGCATTAGCTTTTATATTTCCTGAGGTATTCAGATCTTCATTAGCTTTTCAACTAATTTTTTTTCAAGTTTTGTTGCCTGAAAAATCTTTTGAAGCTTACTTCCTTTATAATTTGAGTGTTTTTACTGAGTGTTTTTCCCTCTTCTCTCTCTGGTTCTTAATATCTCTATTTTTTTTATTTTGGTGGTTTTGTTTTGTTTTTGATTAAAGATGATGCACATCAACACATTTATATATATATATATATATATAGTTTTTTTTTGCTGAGTTAATAACTTTCAACCCTTTTTAGTTATACATTCATTTTACAAGGACTTTGCTAGTGTTTTTTGACATCTCAAACTAATTTGCTTTATATGTTCCTTATTTGAGGATCCAGCCTTCAGCTTTTATAGAAATTTCTACTTTATTTCTTTCTTTTACTATGCTATTATCCAGAATTGTTTAAATTTTAAAATGTTTGGGGAATCTTTGTAATATTAGAAATTATATAATATAAAAATAACTCCCATAATATGTATGAGATTTGTTTTATCAGGTGCTTAATGAAAATAAGAACAAATTACTTGTTTCATGATCAAAAGAATGTCCTTCAGATTCTCATAAAATTTTCCTAGGATAGTTAAAATAGTATTGGGAAAATCCCAACATTGATGCTGTTGTTGCCTCTTCACGTCGGTCCCCTAGTTCTATTTATTTTTCCATGTCACTGCTAGCTTGTTTAGCATCAGTTGCAGTCTTTATTATAGGCAGAGCAGTATAATTGTAAAAATAACATTCTAGGGGCACCTGGGTGGCTCAGTCGTTAAGCGGCTGCCTTCGGCTCAGGTCATGATCCCGGAGTCCTGGGATCGAGCCCCGCATCAGGCTCCCTGCTCTGTGGGAAGCCTGCTTCTCCCACTACCATTCCCTCTGCTTGTGTTCCCTCTCTCGCTGTGTTTCTCTCTGTCAAATAAATAAAATCTTTAAAAAAAAAAAACATTCTAGTGTTTTTAATAAATAGACATCTATCACACATTCTTAAGGCTTTATGTCTCATTCAGGGGAAATTAAAACATATACAATAACATGAAGAGGTACACTGAGATTTTCATAGTTTTCAAAAGAACTGGACATTGCAAATCAGGGAATGCTTTGATAGAGTATATGAATAAAAGAGGCTCTCCCCTGCTAAATACAAATTTCTTAAACAAAGGAAGGCTTTCTTTCTTTTTTTTTTTTTTTTCACTTAGGAAGTAAGCCTAACTTCACTTTCCTTAATAATATTGGCTTTATGACTCTTAGAAAAATAATGAGATGAAAGATCCCTTTTCTGTTAGGTTTGGATGTGAATTTTCATAATTATTCTTAATTTGTTATGCTGAAGATTTAAAACATGACCATTCATTGGGTTGATACAGATGGAATGTCACATTATCATCACATGGTAAGGCATGAAATTTATTTATTTTACATAATCAACCTCTACTTAAAACAACTTGATACAAATATTCCTAAGTCAATAGATGGCATTATATAGTACTTAGTATTTTTGGTTTTTTCTGGAAATATTAAAAAATACCATCATTGTTTGCCTATGACCAGTACTTCCAGTAAGCAAAATGTTTTTGAAAAGAATGTAAGCAAATTGTAGAACAGTTGCCAAGATATGAAATCTAGACACTTAGCTTTAGTCCAAAACATATTTTATCTGTTTTGAGAATAATTGTGTAGGTTGCAGTATGCATATTTGAAATGAAATGTAACCATCTGAACTTTACATTGTTTAGAAAAGTTGATTGTCTCAGCTGTTTGTAATACAAAATATTTCAGAATTTCTAGCTGTGGCCTTCAAAAGAAAAGCCCAAACTATAACATTTCTGTTTTCTTTAGCTACCTTACTGTCTTACATTGTAAAATGCGTCTGGGTTATAGGATTTTAAAGTTTTCAAATTCTTGGACTACAGGACAAATTTTAAGCTCTTTCTGTTCTAAGACTATAAAATAGTTTGATACTACTTTTTCATTCTAACCACCCACGGAAGGGGTGGTTAGATATTAGGGGTGGAAGATATTAAAAATATCTTGTTCTTGGGCGCCTGGATGGCTCAGTGGGTTAAAGCCTCTGCTTTCGGCTCAGGTCATGATCTCAGGGTCCTGGGATCGAGCCCTGCATTAGGCTCCCAGCTCCATGGGGAGTCTGCTTCTACCTCTGACTTTCTCCCCTCTCATGTTCTCTCTCTCTCTCTCTCTCAAATAAATAAATAAAATCTTTTTTTTTTTTTTAAAGATTTTATTTATTTGACAGAGAGAAACACAGCGAGAGAGGGAACACAAGCAG
>CM053606.1:43880311-43962224 GCA_028646535.1 Procyon lotor | reverse complement strand
TAAACAGTATGTTTTGTCAAATACTTCAGTTTTAAAAGCACTGAAGTTTGAAGTCTAGACATGAGTTTTAGAAGAAACAACAAAAATTTCTTTCTGTGCCTTAATGTTCTTGGTTTATCTGGAGATTAAAAAAAAATAGAGATAGGGCATTAAAAAAAATAGAGATAGGGGTGCCTGGGTGGCTCAGTGGGTTAAAGCCTCTGCCTTCAGCTCAGGTCATGATCTCAGGGTCCTGGGATCAAGCCCCGCATCAGGCTGATCAGCGGGGTGCCGGCTTCCCCCCCCCCACTCTGCCTGCCTCTCTGCCTACTTGTGATCTCTCTCCTCTCTGTCAAATAAATAAATAAAATATTTTTTTAAAAAAATAGAGATATTAGTTTGGGTGAAACAGATCTGCATTAATGTACAACTGTAGTTCTTAGCTCTTTCTCAGAATTCACCTATCATGTATGTTGTATGTGGTTCATACCTTTCCTATTAATAATGTTAATGCCCTTGTCTTACACTCTGTTCATCACTGTTTTGGGGATACATTTTGACTGCTTACTTGAGATTTGTCTAGGATTTAAGGAAAAACAAACCAATTTATTACTTTTCAAAGTCTTTTAAATAATTTCTTCTGCAATTTGAATTTTTGTATACCTCTCTAGAAGTATGATCATTTTTATCTTTTAAATAATCAGTAAAAAAAAATTAACCATAGATTTGAACTCACTTAATAGCAATTATGTGTTTAAGAGGTGTAAATAACTTGCTATCAGACATTACAAATATCCAGGTGCTCTGTATGTGCTGATGACAACAAAATTGAAACGAAAGACTGTAATAATTCTGACTGGTTTTCTCTGCAGAAGATATTGATTATTTGTGTGTGGTGAGAGATTTGGAAAATTCAATTAAAGGAGTTGTGCAAAGGTTTCATAAATTTTCCTTCTACAGCATGTACACAGACATTGTTGCGTATTAAATCAATGCAGCACTTCACAATATATTTTCTTTGAAACATAAAAATAAATAACATTTAAACAGTTCTGCTTACTACAGAAACAAATTTTATTTTCTGTGAAGCATTTAGTCATGTGCTATCACTGACTCATACACATTTGCCAGCTGTAACAAATTTTATAGACATTTTCTCCAGAGACATATCTCACATACTATGAATTTTTAAATGAGCAAATGGTGAAGAAGGGATGTCAGCAATATAAAAATTGATCAGTTAAAAGATAAAAGCATAAGTAAAGAGATTTGTATGGTAGTCTTAATAGGTTTTATTAAATAAAAATACTATAAAAAGACAGTAATGAACAGACTGAAGACTAACCGTTCTTGAGATGGAGAAAAATTATTCTGGCACATTTAGTAGAAATTGGTTTTATGTCACCTGACAGGTGAATATTTTTTTCCCCATTTTAACTCTTAGAGTAGTCAGAAAATTTCCTCAGAAAAAAAGAGATAAATTTTCTAAGTGATTTATGTGTTAAACACATATATAGAATAATGAAGCAGATATTTATAGTGTTACATAGCTAATTATATAGTTAAAAGCAGGTGATTTTTCCTCCAGCTCAGAACTCACACAGGAGGAGAGGAGGCATTTGAATGCATACTGTTTGCACCATGTGACTTCAGCCCTCTGGAATATCTCTCTTTGTGAACTCCAGGCCTCTCTACTGCTTTTCTACCTAGATTGCTCTCTCTTCTATCTCTGTCTAGTAAATTCCTGCTCATTCTTTAAGGTCAGCCTCAGATGTCACATCTCTGTGTAACTTTCCCCAGCTTGCCTAGGTAAAGCCAAATTGCTTCTTCTGGCCTTCTACAACACTTGTCTGAATGTTTAGAAATGTATTATGTTGTAGTATTGTAGCGAATTGTAATTGTCCAGTTACAGGGCTCCTGGTCTCCTCCTTGGCAAACAAACAAAGGTCATCTCTATATTACAGCCCCAGAGCCTAGTATAGAACCTGGTAGAAGGCCCATGATGCATGTTCAATGAATGAGTAAAAATAAATGCCACTCTAAGAATTTTTAAAGGAATTTAAATATTTTCAAATACTTATAAATCATGATTTCCTTACATGCCTCATCCATTTAATATTTACTAAAGGCCTACTATGAGCCAGGCCCTGTTCTAGCACTGGGGATACAGTAATGAACAAGGCAGACATAGATAGGCCCTCAGGATTGTAGAATCTGTCACGAAAGATAAAAAATTATAACAAAGCATAAGCATACATTAAAATAATAAGTTTTTTGGCACTTTTTATCCTAAATTCTTAAATGTACATTCTGAAAGAGAATTGGGCAAACCAATAGGGTGTTGAAATGAGAATTTATAACCCAGCTATTTATAATGTAAAATAAAACTTGAGGTTCTTGCCTGGAGCAGAGCACTCAATAAAAGCTTGTTCCCTTAAAAAAAAAAAAAAAAAAAACAACTTTAGGTTCTTTAATTTAATTCAGCATTTATTCTACATCATATACTGTGACAACTTACTTTGAACTGTTTTCTAAAAAAAAATCTTTTTTTCTTTCTTATAGGATTATATCATCTTGACAGCTATGAATTCCTTAAAGGCATTTTAAATTGAGGTAGGATTTCACCATTCCAATTAAGGTTACCTTGTTACAATTCTTTGTTTTGTTCAGGTGGAAACATTTTGTTTATATTATCAAATTTGGTACTGTCTATGAAGAAAATAGGGACATGAGCTTTGGAGGTGTTTTTGAAATTATATTTAATCTATTTTTAGAAATAATGGGAAAATCTGACAAGATGTGTGAGTGAGAGGCTGATTGTAAAGAACTGTGGAGCTCATCAGCCTTGCTTTAAAAGTCAAAAAGCACATATTTTTAGGTGAGTGTATAGAGGGCTCTTAATTTAGCACCTTTAGTATAAATAACTAGGTACTGACAGGTAGGTTATAGTTTCTGTAGGACACATGTGACAGAGCAAGATATAACAAGTCTATGAATTTGGAAATGTTCTGAACTAAGTAAATAATTATATATTAATTTGTTGTATCTTTCCTTCAAAACAGTCCCTTACAGAGTCAGCAATATAAGTAAAAATGATCAATTTATAACCAGCTTATTAAAACATATTAGCTAGAAGCAGTATGAGTCATAATGTGATATTAGTGTCTAGTTAGACTAATATAGTGTCTAATGTGCCTGTAACTGAAGGTTCGCATTAAGAACTAGCCTACCCCAGACTTAGTGGCATCAATATTCCGATTAAGATTCTTAGAAACTAACTAGATGTTGCCTTCTATCTCTTAGAAAAAAATTAAGGCAAAATAAATTCTATACTGAAAATACATTTCTTTGGAAATGGTATTTCAAATGATTTGTATTAGCTTCCTAACAGTTTTAAAAATATTTGCAAAGCATCTTATATACAAAATTGTGTCACTTTTCATTCACTATAATGTTTGTTCTGTTGTATGCAACAAATAATAGTTTATAATAATAACTGACACTTATTAAGCACTTTCAATGTGCCAGGTACTACTACAGGAACTTTATACAGATTCCATTCAACCTTGTAACAACTTATGTGATATACAGTTACTGTCTTTATTTTACAGGTGAGGAAACTGAGGCACAAAGAGGTTAATAACCTTGTCCTAGAATTACCTCAGAGACAGAACCAGGACACCAACCTGAGTAGGCTGGTACCAGAGTCTTTGCTTTGCCCACTCACAATAGTAAAACAGGTTTTAGATCCTATGAAAATAGTAAGGATCTAATATATATACATATACATATGTACTCATCATAGGGTTAAACATTGTGCATATAATTTCTGGTCTATGGCAGTCCATAGACAACTATTAGATGGCGATCGTAAATACATAGTTACTGTTATACATCTGGCTAATAACATACACATTCAGTATTTGACGGCCTCATTTGTGAACTTTGGGGAACTTACAGTACTGAGAATAGCTTTGTGTTTCTGGATTCTAATAAAAATTAGAATGTTAAGGGTATAATTCTGAGTCTTTAATATGAGTAGTGCTTACAAAAAACTTGCGGGAATGAAGGTTGACCTACCACTCAACTTCCCTTTTCGTGGAAAGCAGTAGAGAGAAATAACAATGAAATGAAACTAGACTAAACCTTTGAGGCATTTCTCTGGGTTCTTCTGGCTGTGTTTTCTTCTTATTTTGGACATTTTCTTTATGATCTCACCCATTCCTTGACTTTAGTTCTTACCTTAGTGGAATTTATAGTTTCCAAATAGATTTTGACCCTCTTCCTGAGCTGTAAACCCACAATCTCAGCTGCCATATATTGTCCGCCAAGTACATTGATTTCATCATTTCCTCCCCAAAATTCTTCCTCATTCTACTTTTCTAGGGATTACATTCATCCAATAATAAGGCTCAAAACCTCAAAATTCTGTCCCTTTTTTGTGCCCCAATGTGCAACTGCTGCCAGGTCAGATGATTTCTAAAAATGTTTACCTCTCCCTTCCATGCCCCCTGCACTAGTTTATTCCTTAATGACCTCTCATCCAGATTTTCCTCCCCATTGTAACCTGCCTCTCTGCCCTTTGGGCCCTCTTCCCTCTTTCCCTACAGCCTGTCCTGCTACTAGACAGATTATGCTTAAGAAGATATCACTCTACCATAGTCACAGTAAAATCCAAATTTATACTACCATTCAGAACTCTCCCTAACATGACCATAGCTTACCTTGTCCTTGTGCTTTAGTCCCTCCAGATTATGTACCATTCTTCAGACGCATTCCTTAGAGAGAAACTTTCTCATTCCCTTATCTTTGTTCTTGTCTCTCCTCTGCTTGACATGTTTCCCCCATCACTGTCAAAAATTTACCCATCTTCCAAAGCCTACTTATAACTCACCTTACACTAGGTTTCCTCAGATCCTTCTCTTCCACGTTCTCTCATTGTTCCTTTTTTGTGCATTTGTCAAAGCTGTCCAACTGGTATGGGACAACTGGGAGAGTAGAGTTTTAAATTCTGATTTTGTCCTGTGCCCTAAAAACCCCTAACAGGCACTGTACTCCTAATACCATTGTGGCCAGCTTCCTTGTCTACACGTCAGTTCCTGCGCTCTCTCACACTTAAGTGATTATTCCTTCTGACCTTTATTGTTCGGGGGCAGGAAATAACCCATACAGATTCAATCCCAGAGCCTTTACCAAGCAAAGCCTTTATAAAATAATGTTAGAATAAGAGAGAGTGTGAGTAAGAGAGGCAGCAACCTGTAGGCCACAGATAGGAGAAAGACCAGCAAAGGACTGAGGGGAGCATGGTTTGGGCTAATATTAACAGGGGATACTGCAGGAGATACTATATATATCTAGAAAATATATCTAAAAAATACATCTAGAAAAAACTGGATAAATCACTTGGTTAACAAAAGTATGAGGCTTAGTATAAACATAGCACTTGGCATTATGCCAACCTTTTAAAACCTAGTGATCGAGCTAAAGATCCAAGATTTATATTCTATACATGAAACGATAATAATATAAGGCAAGCTATGATAAACAATACAAGTTCAGACCCCTCTTCTTTCCAGGATTCTGGCCAATAGCAAGCACAAAAAAGGATGAGTCCATTAAGGATCAAAGTGTCAACTTGATTAGTAGAGGAATTGATAACCTCCAACATGGCAGGCCCCCTGGCAGAAGCTTAGGGTAACTAATGTAGAGCGGGCCTCAGGCAGAAGTGGAACCTCCTTTCTCCCACACTGAGTCTCACACTTGGACCCTGTGAATCTCAATCTTGAACCTGAGGAGAAAGCTGGATCTTTGAAATAAACCCCATGTCCACGTGCCTCTACAATAGTAAAGACCACAGACCTGCCTATGTTTAATTGTGGATGAGATCAACAGAATGGGCTGGTCTCCTTGCAACCTGAAATTAGGAAGCACAAAGACTCATTGGACTTGAGAGTAGACAGGGAAAGAGTGTTGCGTAAGAAGAGTGACATGTAATATCATCAGTAAAATGTGGATCAATGTTCTGGACTTTGACCAATTAACTCTGTCACTCCTCCATGAAGTAGAGAGGGCAGAAGAGTTGACCGTTCCTTCCTCTTCAGACTATACTCCTTAGTATCCAAGAACCAAATGAAGAATAAGCAACAGTATAGGAATATACAACAGACATAGATCACCTCAGGATAAAGTGATTAGGTCATTATTTAAGAGTTCATGATTTTAAAATCAATTCTGGCTATTCCACTCTGCATTATCTCTGAGAGAGGACCATCCAGACCCTAGTAATGGAAACTTTGGACTTTACTAGGAAGCTTGAATTTGAGAAATGGGTCATTTTGATGGGCTGTCTAAACATAGTAGGCAGAGAACACAACATGAACAAAAAAGGCAGAAAAGCAGAATGAGGGGAGAGAAATGAAACAGGAAGGGAGGGGGAGGGAAACAAACCATAAGAGACTTCTAGACTCAAGAAACGAACTAAGGGGCGGGGCCTGGGGGGTAGGGATAGGGTGGCTGGGTTGTGGACATTGGGGAGGGTATGTGCTGTTAAGTGCTGTGAAATGTGTAAGCCCAACGATTCACAGACATGTACCCTGGGGCAAATAATACATTATATGTTAATAAAAATTTAAAAAATATATAAAAAAAAAGAAAAGAAAAGCAGAATGACTGAACAAGTAGATTTGACTGCATCATTGACAGTTATGATCACCAGGCTTAATAGGTTCAGACTTTATTCATTCGGTAGAAGTAGACCAGTGAAGATATTAGGGAAGTAACAATTCAAAATATGTTTTAGAAAGAATGTAATTGCGATATGAATGATAATTCCTGTCAAAATGCGGCTCATGAACTGCATCATTGTATCTAAATTGTTTTTTTTGTGTTCTGAGACATTCATCTCCAGAACCAGTATGGCAGTGTAGGGATGATATACATACTACTGTATTTTTGTGTTGTGAAATATATCACATTGATCACAGTATTTGTTTTTGCTGGATCCTGAATTGGGCGTTAGAGTCTTTTTCAACACATCTCTAGCAGCCCTGATCAATTGATGAAACTCCTTTGCATGGTCTGGCATTTTAACAGAGGACAGGATTTGGATTCCATGTCCAGCACCAGCTCTGTTATCTACTTAGCTCTGTGGCCTTAACAAGGCATGTGGTTCCCCTAAACCTCAATCATAAAATGGGACTGCTATTGACCTTGTGGGATTGTACAAAATAAGCTTAACTAGCACCTCCCCCATAGTAACTAATGATCGTCTTACTTTCCTGTATACTATTGTCACTAGTTCTGATAACTGTGTATCAGTAACCTATAGGGATATTAAGTGAACACTAGAGTGCTTAAAATCTTCTATAGGAATTCAGACCAGACTCAAATTGGCAAGCGGTGGTGGTTGTCAAGCAGGCAACCTACAGGACAAGAATATATGTGGACTCCCATGAATAGGGAAATAGGAGTCTACCATGCACTACTTCTTACTAGCTGCCGGTGTAAGCATGGAAAGGGTATTTCAGGAGTGCAAGGTGCACAAACCCTATGGGAAATAGGCCATCATTGGCCAGTGGCTGCTCTTGTCAAAGGCCTCCTCTCACACAGAGGTCCTAAACCAAACAACAACTTCTGCCACCACTGGGAGGCCCCAGAGGGACATGCTCTGAATAGGAATGCCAGTAAATACGGTCTCTTTTTTTGGGGGGCAGCTGTTGGAGGAAACACCTGCTGAAAGGCCCTCAAGGCTTATAGACAAAAGGCGTGTAGATTTTGGTGTTTTCAGCAAGTAGATCATGTAGGAGTTTTAGAAATATCTCAGAAGTATCTCAAGATCCATCTTCACATAAAGTGAAGAGTGTGGTGTCTGAGTAAGCCCTATTGACAATTATTTGTGAAGGTGAATCTTGTTAGAAGACCCAAAAATAAGCAAATGAGAGATTACCAGTATCTAAACTAGGTACCAGATTATATGGTAAATGGGTGTTTAAATCATTTAAGTAGTGTATGAGATGCATGTTTATTTGGAAATTAATTCTTGATTTAATAATCATCTTTTATATTCTGCAGCCATTTAAAAGAAATGCACTTACTATGAACACCAACTTCTTCTGCATCTGCCTGATCGTATTTAAAGGAACAGAAGAAATGTTTGTAATTAATCTGCCCAGTAAATACCAGATCATAGCACTAGGCAGGTGTGTGTCTAGATAAAATTTCTTGCAGCTAATTTAAACTTTCTACACACACCAGCAGATAATCTCAATGTAAATAATACATTTCTTCTTGACCCTTTAATGTAAGCCAATGTATAGAAGAGGATATTAACTTCTATTCTGTATCACATAAACTTCTGTATACTTTTAGCATTTGTGGATAGATTTAAAGCATTTATGAAAATGGCACTTTGGTAAAACTATGTTTTAAAACTCAGATTAAATTTAATGGTGAGTGGAATTAGGTATCACTTTCCCATGTAAAGCCCCAAATGCGTTATTAGATTCTTTTTAAACTTAAAATTTTTCTAGAAGTTTATTGTATAGCCACCATCTTAGGGATGAGTTTTTATACTCTTGTTATTTCTATGCTTATACAGAAAAACTATTTTCAAAGTTTTAAAATTTTCATACCTCCTTTTATAAAATCATGAAATGCATTTTTCAGTACAAATATATTTTTAAATATGAAGTTGTTCTTAAACTGAACGACAGACTCTACTGAATTTAAAGATCTTTTTTATGGGGTATGTGATCACCTCCAAATTATTTTGAAGCATTAATTTAAATTTGTTTTTCTGTGGTGTTATTTTGTATCATCCTTGTACTATCACAAAAGGGAAGTGGGAATCACAGGATGTGTTATAAATTGATAACATTTTTTTTTAAACTTCTGTATTTTTCTTTGACCACCTCAATAGGGGAAAAAATGCTCTTCCCTTGGTACTTGCCCTAAGTCTTGACCAAATTTGTATATTACTGTATCATGTAAATAAAAATACTATATGAAAATCTGAAACAAAATTTAACTTGAGTTTTTTTTTTTTTTAAAGATTTTATTTATTTGACAGAAACACAGCGAGAGAGGGAACACAAGCAGAGGGAATGGTAGTGGGGAGAAGCAGGCTTCCTGCGGAGCAAGGAGCCCGATGCGGGGCTCGATCCCAGGACTCTGGGATCATGACCTGAGCCGAAGGCAGACAGTTAACGACTGAGCCACCCAGGCGCCCCTAACTTAAGTTTGAAAATAACCGATCTTCCATCTAGAGAAACTTCAGATATATCTCTTAAAATGAAAATGAGTTTTTAAAAACTATTAAATGACATCGATACTAAATAGTAACCCAAATAACTATTAAACCTAATAACCTTCAGTAATGATTTTATTGTGATACAGTCCTTCTAATAGGACATTACCTAAATATTACCAAAAAGAATTCCTTTGTGTTCTAGCATTGCAGACTAACCGTAGGATGTAAGCCAAAGCATATAAAGAAACTTATATTAGTCAGGAAATAAAGGGTTAAGAAGTAGATTGGTTGCATATGTAATGCAAGTTATGTAGGTATGTGCTTAATGCTATTAAGTCAGTTACTGTATGTTTGACCTCCATACACTAAGCTTTTGCTTTTGCCTTTCAGAACAGCTGGGTCTGCTAAGAATCATTTCCCAGTTCTCTTCATTGTAGATCAGATGACTCTCGCTTTATCACCCTTGGAGGCCACATGAAGGACAAAGCAGAAAGATCCACAGACAAAACTAATGTTTATATGGGGGGGAGGGGGGTGCAGAGGGAGGAAGGCGGGGGATACACTTGGCCCTGATCTTCCAATGAATGTAATAGAAGAGAGACCAATTGAGACTTGAAAGCCCTGTGTTACTCCAACCATTATTTAGTTATATCCTATCCATCTTCTACTCTTTCTGTTGAACAGAGAGGCTCCTTTGGCTGCCTTGACTTTTGTAAATGTTTCACTCACTTACTTGTGGTTTATCATTTGGACAGAATGCTACATCTGGGATTTTTCTCCCCTCCTTAACGCCTCAAGGGAAAATGGCCACTGTATGCTTCATATTTGATACATGAACATACACCCTGTTCTCTTCATTTTAAGAAGCAAGCCTAAGTTTATTGGTAACAGAAAACTGTATTTCTCAGAAACAGCCCTTCCCTCTATAGGGAATGAACTTGAACACAGAAGGGTTCATTTCTTGACAGGTATATTAGTGAATAACTGAGAAATCTTCAATATTTTTGCATTTACCTAAATATATTAAAACATCCCAATAACCCTGAGTATAGCTGAGAGAAGTACTTTGGAATTCCCTATTTCTGTGACCTTAATTCATCAATGGACATATTTGGTATTTTGGAACCTAATCCTTCAAAGTTCAAAGTGGACTCTTCTTAAATTGGTTTCTAATGGATATAAGAGATACTTAAAATTGCTGCAAGTCTCTATAAATGCTACAAAGTTACTCAATGATTAAATTATGTAAATTATTAGATAATTACCTAAATTATCTAAAATGTGTATTTAGAGGATTTACCTATAAGATACCTTGAATATGGGTGCGTTCTACTTTATTAATATTTATATAATATACTTTTATTTTCAAATAATGTTTCTCTGCTCCAGTTATTTAGAAGTTAAAACTTCCTCATCACTGATTTAAATCAACATCCTCTGTTAAACCCACGTATGCTATTACAAAAATAAAAAATAAAACAATAGAACTATACCAGCCAGCCAAGATGCTGACATTTGGGCACAGTGATTACAGATGGTGACCATGGACAGCGATGTTCCTGCTGATTCGGCAGTGATTCAAGGCTGCTTTTCTGTGCTGACCTGCCCTTTGAGTCCTTATGCACATTTGCTTTGAGAAAGAAATACTTCCTGATTTTTGCTTTGTCTAAACCTACTTCCTTTATCAGATTTAGAAGCATATACCTTCTTGCAGCCTGTGTCTACAACCAGATTTTCTTTGTGTCTATGTGTTGTTCAGTGTTTTAAAATATATCACCACTTTGTCAGTACACTTTAATGGATGGCTTATGAAAGAAATATATTCATTAAAAACATAGGTTGATGTGAAAATAATTGTTTTATTCTTACCACAGAGACTAAAGAGAACACATCTTTTTTTCCCCTGCCCTCCCAAAAGAACAATCTTTACATAAGAAACTATAACATATATATGATACATTATTTTTACCAATTGAATATGATAGCAAAGATGAGCTTCTCCTAATATAGAATGATATGTTATTAACAGAGCCAAGTTAACATGAAACATGATATGAACCAATGCTTATGGAAGTGGTAATCTTGAACCACTCAAAAAAGATCAAAAGGATGAAATCCTGTATAAAACCATTTAACTTAAAGAGAATGATCCTAGAAGTTTAGAACAAGTGATCATGAGTAATTAAAAAAAAAAAACAAAAACACTTAAATTCAGTAAAATTCACTGTTTAATTGCATTCAAGTAGATCAGCATTTTTGGAAATAAGAATGTGGTCTAATCTCTCTGCCTTGTTATAAAGAAATCATATTTGCACATATAATAAGGCATGTTCCAACTTCAAGCACTTTAAATTGCTTTCTCACAGTAATTAAAAAGATCATCACAAATTTAATCCCTGAGATACGATTTCTAAAGAATGAAATGCACATCACTTGCATTCTAAAATGTAAGGAAAACTAAATTTAGATACCAAAATTAGTTATTTCCTTTAAAAAGAAGGGCTTGATTCTCTCAGTAAGCTCACCGGATTTGTAGATTTCTTTTTAAGACAACAAACTGTAGAGTACATTTCCTGAGTAAACACTGGGATTAAGGGCATTTTCTCTTATCTTCGTACTTGGATAATTATTAATAAAACTACAATATGTCTTGACCACTCCATAGTTAGAAAATAAAAGCCTCCACTGGGCTTGGGTCCCTATATACATTTACTTTGTATATAGACAACAATGACTTTTTACTATTTTTTCCCTATAATTTCCGTGATTCTCAAAATGATAATTTCATATATACGTAGCAAAAAAGTTAAAAAAAAACTTTAAGCACTGTTAATATTTTCACATTTATTTGTGGAAATAGAGCTAGTTGATTTTCTTCTGATTTCTTCCATTTTTGGAATCCCACATGATTATAATGTTAAAGTATACGAAGAAGAACAGGAAGTTCAAGCAGGACACAAAACAAACCAATACAGAAAATAAGTCCGGTAATTTCTGAGGAGGTTCCATTGTGACAGTTATCAGTGTCAGAAGTACCATAGTGATGACTGAGATAAGAAACTATAAGGAGGGAAAAAAACATTATTGAGTAATATAAAAGAGAGACTTTAAATGTACCAGTAACATTTACTTATAGCTGTAAGTGATCAGGACTGAAGGTGAGGGGTGTGGGTCCAATCTCTTCTACTGGCGGATCTCAACCTAGGCCATGTTAGAACCATCTGGAGGGTAGGTATAAAAATCTCAATTCCAGGCCACACTTCAGACCAGTTAAATCAGAGTTTCTGGGGTAGGTCTCGGGATTTAAAAGCTTTCCAAGTTATTCCCATGTGTAGCCAAAGCCTCAGAACACCTGTCATACTTAAT
Organism: Procyon lotor; assembly: GCA_028646535.1. Classification (NCBI taxonomy): domain Eukaryota; kingdom Metazoa; phylum Chordata; class Mammalia; order Carnivora; family Procyonidae; genus Procyon; species Procyon lotor. The sequence continues at coordinate 43,949,632 of CM053606.1, read as the reverse complement.
ACCACCCAAGAACTAACGAAAGTTATCAGGAACAGACAATATTGCTAGTCAGGGTTAAATTCGGGGTATGCTCCAGGACCTAAACGATATAAAGTTCTAAGCTAATCTAAGAACCTGTCTATAAAAAAGCCTTCCATGGCAAATAGGAAATTATATTTCATTCATAGAACACTTTCAATGAGCCAATGCTACAGTAAGTCAGGGTGGAGCATGTGAAAGAAAATGTAATCTTGCCTCAAAGAGTTTTCAGTTTAATTAGGGGGATGCATGAACTAATTAAATAAAATCACAAGGTCATATTTTATTAAATGCCAAAATGAGTAGTAAAGATACTTCATTTATTGTAATTTTGTAGCAATTTTCTTTAGACTAATGCACTGTACAATAGAACTTTCTGCAATGATGGAAATGTTCTATACTTGTTACATCAAAAGAGTAACTGCTAACCATATGTGACCATTGAGCATTCAAAACACGCTTATCATGATGGAGCTGAATTTTTTACTTTATTTAATTTTACTAAGTTTTAAGTTTTTAATGTGTCTAGTAGCTACTGTATTGGACAGTTTTTATTTCAAGGATTATTTATTATTTGAGTGAGAGAAAGTGTGCACACAGAGGGGAGACAGAGGGGGAGAGGAAAGAGAACCTCGATTAGACTCCCTGCTGAGCACAGAGCCCCATGCAGGGCTTGATCCTAGGACCCTGAGATCATTACCTGAGCTGAAGTCAAGAATTGGGTGCCTAGGGCGCCTGGGTGGCTCAGTCCTTAAGCGTCTGCCTTTGGCTCAGGTTATGGTCCCAGAGTCCTGGGATCGAGCCTCGCATCAGGCTCCCTGCTTGGCGGGAAGCCTGCTTCTCCCGCTACCATTCCCTCTGCTTGTGCTCCCTCTCTCGCTGTGTTTCTCTCTGTCAAATAAATAAAATCTTTTAAAAAAAAAAAAAAAGGATGCCTAATCGACAGAGCTTCCCAGGCACCCCTATCGTATTGGACAGTTTAGCTCAAAGGACTGTGAGCTCCTTTAAGACAAGAACCAGACAGATCTTACTCATTTTATCCTGGCATAGTACATAAGTACACAGACACTGCTTAAGTAAATGTAGAAAGCAAGCAGTGAGAAATCATAGTGACTTCCATGAAGGAAGTGGGACATAAATGGAACCTTAAAAGATGTTTTAATAGCTATATTGTAACAGGATTTAAAGATCTGGATAGAATAATGTAGTACTCATTCCAGATGGAAGCCTGGGAAGGATAGTAACCAAAAGGCTCACAAATAGGTATAAACAGGGTGCAGATATCCTCCAAAGGAGAAAATCCCTGTCAACCTTAGTAAAAAGTGAAAACTTCTGAGGTGAAATCATCAAATTTAAAGTTTCAAACTTAAGGGACATCTTCGTGGCTCAGTCAGTTAAACGTCCAACTCTTGGTTTTGGCCCAGGTCATGATCTCAGGGCTGTGAGATAGAGCCTCACATTGGGCTCTACACTCAGCACAGAGTTTGCTTGAGATTCTTTTCCCCACCTCCCTCCCCCTTGCCCTCTGCTCCTCCCCTGCCTTAAATAAAGAAAATAAATAAATAAATAAAGTTAAAATTTATGGAAAACTGCTTAAACACAACACAGAAGAATTTATAGGTTTGAATGCCTATATAAAAATGGAAGAAAAATTTAAAATCAATCACCTGACCTTGAACTTTAAGAAACTAGATAAAGAAGAGTAAACCTAACCAAAGAGAAAGAATATGAGAAAGAATAAAATTAGAACCAAATCAATGAAATAGAAAACAGAAAATTAATATGTAAAATCAATGAGTCAAAATTGGTGGTCCTGTAAAAAAAAAAACAAAAATTAGACTGACCAAGCAAAAAAGAGAGAGGATACAAAGTCCCAAAATCAGAAGTGAAAAAGGGACATCACTTCTTACCAGACATAAAAAGAATGATAAAGGAATGCTCTGAACAACTGTATGCCAAAAAATTAAATAACAGAGGAAATGGACACATTCTTAGACACCATTGAGGGGCACCTGGGTGGCTCAGTTGGTTAAGCATCTTGCCTTCAGCTCAGGTCATGATCCCAAAGGTCCTGGGATCAAGCCCTGCATCAGGCTCCCCACTTCTGCCGCTCCTTCTGCCTTTCCTCCTTGCTCGTGCTCTCTCTCTCTCAAATAAATAAATAAAATCTTGAAAGAAAGGGAAGGAAGGAAGTGGTGGCTTTGCACCACTGAAACTGCCTGAAGAAATACAGAAGTTCAGGGGCGTCTGGTAGCCTGACTCTTGATTTTGGCTCAGGTCATAATCTCAGAGTCCTTGGATCAATCCCCACATCAGGTTCTGAGCTCAGTGCAGAGTCAGCTTGTTCCACTCCCTTTGCTCTTTCTCCCTACCCTCTCTATAAAATAAATAAGATCTTCTTTTTATTTGACAGAGAGAGAGAGAGATCATAAGTAGGCAGAGAGGTGGGCAGAGAGTAGGGGGAAGCAGGCTCCCTGCTGAGCAGAGAGCCTGATGCAGGGCTCGATCCCAGGACCCTGGGATCATAACCTGAGCCAAAGGCAGAGGCTTTAACCCACTGAGCCACCCAGGTGCCCCTAAAATAAAATCTTAAAAAAAAAAAATACAGAAAGTCCAAATTGACCTGTAACAAAAAAACTGAATTAATCATTTTTAAAATCCCACACAGACAGGCCCAGGCACAGATGGATTCACTGATGAATTACACCTAATGTTTATAGAAGAATTAATATCTATCCTTCATAAACACTTCCAAAAAGTAGAAAAGAAACACCTCCGAACTCATTCTATTAAGCAAGTATTAACCCTGATATCAAAACTAAACAAAGACTTCACAAGGAAAAAACCCTACAGACCAATATCCCTTATAAATATAGATGCAAAAGTCTTCTACAAATCCTGGCAAAAACAGAGGGGAGGCCATGGGAGGAGGGGTGAAGGGGGTTAAGAGGTACAAAGTTCCAGTCATAAAATAGATAAGTCACAGGGATTAAAAGTACAGCATAGGGAATACAGTCAATAAATATTGCAGTAAATTTTTATCATGGAAGATGGTAGCTATACTCACTATGATAAGCATTTCATAATATACATATAATTGTCAAATCACTATCTTGTACACCTGAAACTAGCATAATCTTGTATGTCAACTATACTTCAGTTAGAAAAAAATACCAGCAACCCGAACCAAGGGCATATAAAAAGGTTTACATACCATGATCAAGTGGGACTTATACCCCAAGGATGTAAGCAAGGTTATTAGTTCAACATACAAAAATCAATCAATAATATACTATATTAATAAAATAAAGGAAAAAATCATGATATTAGACAAAGGAAAAACATTTTTCATAATAAAAACACTCAATAAACTAGGGATAGAGAAGAACTTCCTCAACCAAATAAAGGCCATCTATAAAAACCCACAGCTAACATCACAGTTAATGATGAAAGACTAGATGCTTTTCCCCTAAAATCAGGAAGAAGAGAAGATGCTCACTCTTGCCACTTGTATTTAGCATTGTACTGGAGGTTCTAGCCAGGGTAATCAAGCAGGGAAAGGAAAAAAAAGCATTAAGACAAGAAAGGAGGAAGTAAAACTGTCATGATTTGCAGATGACGTGATCTTGTATGTAGAAAATCAGGATTCCACTAAAAATTCAAAATGCGAAATACAAGTTCAATATAGAAAAAATCAAGTGTATTTGTATGTAGTGGCAATGAACATCATAAAAATGAAATTAAGAAAATTCCACTTACAAAAACATCGTAAAGAATAAAATACTTAGAAATAAATTTAACATAAGAAGTGCAAGACCTGTACACCGAACCCTACAGAACACTGTTGAAGAAAATCAAAGAATATCTAAATAAATGGAAATACATCTGTGTTCATAGACTTGGAAGACTAAGTCTTGTTAAGATGGCAATATTCCACCAATTGATACACAGATTTAAAGCAATCCTTATCAAAATCTTAGCTGGGGTTTTGGAGAAATTGACAAGGTTATTCTAAAAATAGTATGTAAATGCAAGGAACATAGAATAGCTAAAACAGTCATGAGAAAGAACAAAGTTGGAGGACTCACATTCTCAATTTCAAAACTACAAAGCAGTGTAGTACTGGCATAATGATAGACGTATAGATGTGGAATAGAATTGAAAATCCAGAAATAAACCCTTACATTTAAGATCAGTTGATTTTCAACAAAGGTAGCAACACAGTTCATTGGTGCTGGAAAAACAGAATAAAGCTAAACTCCTACCTCACACCATACACAAAAATTAACTCAAAATAAATCAGTGACCTAAAGATAAAACACTTAAAAGAAAAAATAAGGGTAAATCTTCATGACCTTTACACAATGGTTTCTTAGATATGACCAAAAGCACAAGGGTACCTGGCTAGATCAGTCAGTAGAACGTTAAACTCTTGAACTTAGGGTCATGAATTCAAACCCCACATTGGGCAATGAGATTACTTAAAAAAATAAAGGCACAAACAACAAAAGAAAGAAATAGATATATTGGACTTCATAAAAATTTTTAAAAAAATTTATGCTGTAAACAATACCATTAAGAAAGTGAAGGAAATCTACATAATAGGACAAATATTTCCAAGTCAGGGACCTCTATCAAGAATATATAAAGAACTCTCACAACTCAAAAATAAAAAGACAACCCCATTAAAAATGAGCAAAGGATATGAATAGGCATTTCTACAAGAAGATCTACACGTGGCCAATGAGCGCATACAAAGATGCCCAACATCATTGGTAACTAGGAAAATACAAATCAAAACTTCAGTGAGATACCATTTCACTCCCATTAGGGATGGCTATCATAAAAAAGACAATAATAAGTGCTGTCAAGAATGTAGAGAAATTGGAACACGCATATATTGCTGGTGGGAATGTAGAATCATGTAGCACTTTGGTAAATAGTTGCACAGTTTCTCAAAATGTTAAACATATAATTACCACTTCTAAGGATACATTCAAGGAAAATGAAAACAATGTACTAATAAATAGATAAATCTTCACAGCAGCATTATTCACAACAGTCAAAAAGTGGGATCACCATAATGCCCATTAACTGATGAACAGATAAACAAAATGTGGTATAACCATTAAAATGGAATATAGTATGGAAATAAAAAATAATGAAGTATTGATGGATGATACAACACAGATGAACTTCAAAAACATTATCCTGAGTGAAAGTAGCCAGTCACAAAAAGCTACTTTTTTTTTTTTTTTTTAAGTAGGCTCCATGTCCAGCATGGAGCCCAACGTGGGGATCAAACCCAAAATCCTGAGATCAAGACCTGAGCCTAGATCAAGAGTCAGACGCTCCACTGACTGAGCCACCCAGGAGCCCCGACTACATTTTCTATGATTTCATGTTATGGTCTGAATTATGTCCCCACAAAATTCTTATGTTGTAGCCCCAACTCCCAACATGAATGCATTTGGAGACAGAAACTTTAGGAAGGTTAAATTAATGTTAAATTGAGGTTGTAAGGGTGGGGTCCTAATTTGATAGAACTACTGTTCTTATAAGAAGAGGAAGAGACACCACAGAACTCTCTACGCACCCACACAAAGAAGAGGCCATATGAGGCCACAGCAAGGTTGCCTAATCCAGAAAGAGAGGCCTCACTAGAAACCATGATGAGGCACCTTGCTTTTGGATTTCTAGCCTCCAGAACTATAAGAAAATACATTTCTGCTGCTTAAGCCACCCAGTCTGTGGTATTTTGCTATGGCAAAACATTTATATGAAATGTCCATTTATATGAAATGTCCAGATCGGTAAATACTTAGGACAGAAAGTATATTACTGGCTGTCCAACGCTAGAGTTAAGGGTGGAATGGGAAATGGCTGCTAATGGAAAGAGGGTTCCTTTTTGGGGTGATAGAAATAATCTAAAATGAGATTGTGGCCATGGTCCACAGTTGTACAACTCTATGTACATACTTAAAACCACCAAATTGCATACTTTAAGTGGGTGGATTTTATGGGTGAATTTATGTGAATTAGATCTCAAAAAAGCTATAAAAGAGAAAGATACTACGTTTTTTTTCAACAGTGGCATGCTAAGTACCATTCCTTAAAAACTAAACAACTCATGGCACAGTTGGTTAAGTGTCCAACTCTTGATCTCAGCTCAGGTCATGATCTCAAGGTTGTGAGACTGAGCCCCACGTTGGACTGCTCACTGGGCATGGAGCCCGCTGAAGATTCTCTCTCTCCCTCTCTGCTTCTCCCCCCACAGCACTTACTCTAAACAAAACAAAACAAAAACCAAACTGAACAACTTACCAAATATTGTATAATTCTGGGAAGAAATGTAAAACATGGAAGATATTTCCTAATAGAAATGGAAAAGGATTTCAATTGCAGTTCTTCTTCAGAAGTCTTTTCAAATATTGAAAAAGAAATTGCACAAGCTATAAAAAATGCCATTGTTGTCACAATTGAGGGCATTAGGAGTTCATCCTTCAATAGAAGAGGTAGCATACTGTAAGGGAAAACAAAAAAACATCAAAAGAGAATTGCTAATTCAAAACATAATCGCTTTGTAAAAAATTTGTAAATGAGTTTATGAAAACTATATTGAAAATATATAAATATTGGTTTAACTCACCTAAATGTTGACACAAGTAAAAACCAAGTAGACATAAAAGGAATTTCACTTAAAACTAAGCAGACTGGTCTAAAATGATAAAGAAAAAATATTTTAATCTTAGGAAACAGAATTTCAGTTCTTGTGAAAAATATAAACACATTTTATCTGTCTGATCTCCAGAGTAGCTAAACAAACAAACAAACAAAAAACAGCCAGTAAGGTCTCCATATGGATCACTGGTTCATTTTTTTATATCAGTCCAAACTAAGTGAGTCTAAACACAAACAAGGTATCAACTCCTCCTAATAACTGAAAAACTGCTTCTTCCAATATTCCATTAATGGAACTTATTTTTTCTTGTCATATAATAGCAGCTTACAGAAAGGATCAGATAAACCAAATTCAAACACTCAGGGAAAGAGAGCTTTTTCATGTTGCATCCTACTTGGGAAATAAATTAATTCCTAGTGGTTTCAAACTTCTTTTTTTTATGACCCTCCATGTTACATATTACTAATCTAAGTCAAAAACTAAAGTTATAACAGACAGGATTGTCCTCTGCCACAGAAGTGAGAACAGAGACAAAAATTATAAGAAGAAACAAGTTGATAATGGGAGAAGAAAAGAAAAAAGGAAAAAACAAGTAGGAAGCAGTCAAATGAAAATAGTAATAATATAGGAAAAAGAGGCTTAATGCCAATAAATGGAACTACAGGCTTTATGACAGAGTTCAGGGTCCTAGGTCCCAATTCTGCGACCTCCCTACTAGTACCTCTGGTCTCATTACCTTCTGGATTCTACTGTGGCAATGCTCAAGAAGAAGGGGACCTGAGTCCTAGTCCCATCTCTGCCACTTACTGTATGACCTTGAACAACTGATTAATTTAACCATCTTTCTTAGATGTAAATGGAAACAGCAATACCTTGTAGTATTACATAATTGAAAGAACCTTTTTACAAGTATTATCTAATTTTTTAATAAAATAACTTTACTAATGATGGCAGTTGTTGAATACTTGTTGCTATTATTATTGTTATTATTTTGGGTCTCCTTTTTTTTTTTTTTTTCAAAATATTTATTTATTTGTTTGTTTGACAGAGAGAGACACAGTGAGAGAAGGGACACAAGCAGGGGGAGTGGGAGAGGGAGAAGCAGGCTTCCAGCCAAGCAGGGAGACTGATGCAGGTCTCGATTCCAGGACCCCAGGATCACGACCCAAGCCCAAGGCAGACGCATAATGTCTGAGCCACCCGGGCGCCCCTTGGGTCTCCTTATTTTATTTTAATTTAATTTAATTTAATTTAATTTTAAAGATTTTATTTATTTATTTGACAGAGAGATCACAAGTAGGCAAAGAGGCAGGCAGAGAGGGTGGGGGGAAGCAGGCTCCCTGCTGAGCAGAGAGCCGGATACAGGACTCGAACCCAGGACCCAGACATCATGACCTAAGCCAAAGGCAGAGGCTTTAACCCACTGCACCACCCAGGCACCCCAAGGGTCTCCTTATTTTAAAAGGTTTGAGCACTCTCCTCCTTTCTTAGAGGGATGACTTTTCCGCATATCAACCAGCATATGAAATGTAAGGCCTGGGATTACAAACTGAAAACTACCTCACTAAAAGAAAATACATAAGGACTTTCGATTTCACTACTTAATGCTTTGTAAATCAGAATGTATTTATATTTTTCAAATGCACATAATAGGTGCTCAATAAACATTATTTTCTCTCTCTGGGTCTTAACTCTTTCCCATTTACTCATTCAATATTCATTTACTAAATACAAGTATTCATTGAAAACTTAAGTACAACTACTGCTCTGAAAGGAATACAAAGAGGAATATAACTCAGCCCTGGACCTCAAGGTACTTAGTATTTATATTTAAGCAGCAAAATCCCCTGCATCCTCAACCACTTCTCTGTACCTTTTCCTTCGCCACCTTTTTGAAAACAAATCCTGGTTCCCTTCCCCTGAGGAAAATGCTGCCCCTCAGTCCCCCCAACCTCACCTGTTTTGATGTAGTTTCCAAAGCCTTGAAACAATATAACCCAGAGAGAGAGAACCTCTTTGCTCTCTACCACTTCTTCCACATCAGTTCTCCCTCTCTTTCACCCTAACAATCTCCATGTCCTCAGGCTTTATCCCCGTTCGTCCTCATCTCTGTCATCATCCACCAACCATAAGAGATGCTAGTCATTTCAACGCCTTACTCTCTACAACCCTATTCATCTTCATTCCTGGCAATTTACATAGACGATCTTCCAACACGCTGACTTCTAGTGATCTCATCTTCATTCCTACACCCTGCAGTTATACTCGGGACCATAACCCTCCATGACCACAACGCAGCAATTGCATCCTGACCATCTCTCCTTCCTACCTTTTCAGCATTCCGGAACTTCAGTAACTTTTTGATCCCATCAAGACCTTCAGTCCATTATTCCTACCACCTCTTTCACTTTGCCTCATTCCTTTGGTTGTCTTTCCTTCTTCTTAACCAGCGTAAATTCTAAGGGCAACCATTAAAATCACTCCCACGCATTCACTCTCAAGCCCTGAGCAAGTCCATCACCCTCACTACACAAAACCACAAACCTGGAAAGACCCAACTCTCCTCCTATACTTATCCCAACCATACTGAGCAACTGCTCTTGAGGAAAACATTTACCCACACTAACAGTTTTCACTTTAAAAAAGTATTTATTTTGAGAGAGAGAGCAGGGAGGACAGGCGGAGGGAGAGAAAGAAAATCTCAAGCAGATTCCCTCTCAATGCAGAGGAGCCCGAGGCAGGGCTCATCTCACAATCCTGAGATTGTGAGATGTCAAGACCTGAGCCAAAACAGAAACAGATGCTTGACCGACTGAGCTATCTAGGTGCCCCAGTTTTCCCTTTAGATACATGATCGAGATATTCAAGTGTCTAACAACCACTATGTGTTTCTCTAGTCTGTTCACACATGGGAACACTCTTTTTTTTTTTTTTTTTAAGATTTTATTTATTTATTTGACAGAAAGAGATCACAAGTAGGCAGAGAGAGCGGGGGAAGCAGGCTCCCTGCTGAGCAGAGAGCCTGATGCAGGGCTTAATCATGACCTGAGCCGATGGCTAAGGCTTTAACCCACTGAGCCACCCAGGTGCCCCACATGTGAAACACTCTTAAGAAAAACACACTCTTAAAAAAAATAATCCACACCTTCCCATAATCTCATAATCCCAACAGCTCCAACCCGCTATTGCCTAATGACCTTGCCTTCTACTTCATTAAGAAAATTTAATTAAAAGAATTTTCACACCTACTCTCTTCCCAGCATCTGTACCAATATACCCTGTTGCCTCTTTTTTTTTTTTTTTTAAATGAATTACTCATACATCTGTCCAAAGCCAGTCCTTCCATTTATGGTCTGGGTCCAATCCCATCTCCCTTTCCAAGGGGATTGCTCCAACAACTCTTACCTCCTTCCTGTTCATCAGTGTTCCCTCTCTACAGACCATTCCCACACCATTATTTCTCCCATCTTAACACCTTAAACAAGCCTCACTTGACTCTACTCTCTCTACCAGTGATTGCTTTTATTTTTTTCTCCCCTTTTCAGCAAACCTAAAGAACTGTTTACCTGTCCCACAGCATATATAAAAAATAACTCAAAAGGGATCAAATATCTAAATATAAGAGCTAAATCCATAAACTTTTAGAAATGAGAGTAAGTCTTTATTACCTTGGATTTGGCAATGGTTTGTTAGACATGACACCAGAAGCCCAAGTAACATAAATAAATAATAAATTGAACTTCATGAAAATTAAATACTTTAAAGTTTTTAAAACCTTAAGAAATGCTCAACGTCACTAGTTATTAGGGAAATGCAAATCAGAACCACAATGAAATACCATTTCATACCCCATAGAAGCGGGGAAAGGAATAACAAGTGCTAGCAAGGATATAGAAAAACTGGAAACATCATAGATTACATTACTGATGGGAATGCAAAGTGGTATAATTGCTGTGGAAATAGTTTGATGGTTCCTCGATCAGTTAAATACAGTATTACTATATGACCCAGAAATTCCACTCCTGGGTCTAGACTCAAGAGTACTGAAAACATGGGCATGTGGGTGGCTCAGTCGGTTGGGTGGCTGCCTTTGGCTCAGGTCATGATCCCAGAGTCCCGGGATCAAGCTCCCCATTGGCTCCTTGCTCAGCGGAGAGCCTGCTCCCTCTCCCTCTGCCTGCTGCTCTGCCTGCTTGTGCTCTCTGTCAAATAAATAAATAAAATCTTAAAAAAAAAAAAAAAAGAAGAGTACTAGAAACAAATGTTCAATCAAAAACTTATGCAGGGGAGCACCTGGGTGGCTCAGTCGTTAAGCGTCTGCCTTCAGCTCAGGTCATGATCCCAGGGTCCTGGGATCAAGCCCCGCATCTGGCTCCCTGCTCAGCAAGAAGCCTGCTTCTCCTGCTACCATTCCCTCCCTCTGCTTGTGTCCCCTCTCTCGCTGTGTTTTTCACTGTCAAATAAATAAAATCTTTAAAAAAAAAAAAAAAAAAAAAACTTACGCAGGGATGTTCATACTGGCACTATTCACAATGACCAAAAGGTGGAAACTTAAATGTCCATCCAATGACATATGGATGAACAAAATGTAGTATATCCATACAATGCAATATTTCTCGGGCATAAAAATGAAGTACTGATACATGCTATAACACAGATGAACCTTAAAAATACTACCTTACATGAAAAAGGTCAGACATAAAAAGCCAAATATTATGTGATTCCAATGATATGAAGTATCCAAAATAGGCAAATCCATAGAGACAGAAAATAATTTAGTGGTTACAAGAATTGAGGGATGGGAAGAGAATGGGGATTGACTGCTTAAAAGGTACAGGGCTTCCTTCTAAGGGTAATAAAAATGTTCTGCAAGTAGAGAGTGGTGATAGTTGTACAGCATTGTGACCACTGTTATATTTTGCCACAATTAAATAAATTTTAAAAAAAAGAATTATCTATAGATATCTTCAATTGCTCTCTCATTATTTCTAAAACCCACCTTAATCAGGCTGCTCCCTGCATCACTCCATCTACATTAGCCTTGTCAAAGTCACCAATGACTTCCATTTTGCTGAGGCAAATAGTCTGTTCTCCGCCCTCATCTTGAGTGATCCCCTCATGTTTTTTTCCCTCAGCTTTATTGAGATATAATTGACATATAACATTGTGTAAGTTTAGAATGTACATAATAATTTGATATAGGCATATATTAAAAAATGATTATTGCAAGAGGTTAACACATCCATCAATTCAGTTACCTCGTGTGTGTGTGTGTGTGTGTGTGTGTGTGTGTGTGCAGTGAGAAATTTTAAGATGTATTCTCTTAGCAACTTCCACATACATAATACTGTTAAATATTACTATGTACAGCCATCATGCTACACATTAGATCTCCAGAACTTATTCATCTTAAAACTGTATTCTTAAGTCTTAAGAATCTTAAGTCTTTCATCTTAAGTCTGTATTCTTTGACCACCTTCACCCATTTTCCTTCCTTCTCCCCTGCCCCAGCAACCACCAATCTACTTTGTTTCTATGAATGTTTCTGAGTTTTGATGATTTAGATTCCTTATTTATGTGAGATCACGGTATTTATTGTTCTCTGTCTGACTTATTTCACTTAGCATAATGCCCTCAAGGTTCATTTGTCTTGTTGCAAATTCCTTCTTTTTTATGACTGAATAATAGTCCAAAGTGTGTGCAAGAGTGTGTGCCTGTAGTGTATATACAGTAATATGTTTTCTTTCTCTATTCATCTGCTGATGGACATTTAGGTGGTTTCCATGTCTTGGCTACTGCAAATAATGCTACAGTGAACATGGGGATGCAGATATCTCTTCAGGATCATGATTTCATTTCCTTCAAATATATAACCACATGTGGGATGGCTGATTACATGGTATTTCGATTTTAATTTTTTGAGGAGCTTCCATAGTGTTTTCCATAGTGGCTATACCAACTCACATTCCCAATAAGAGTGTAGAGGGCTCTCCTTCCTCCCTATCCTTACCAGTACTTGCTATCACTTGTCTTTTTGATAAGAGCCATTCTGACTGGTATCAAGTGATATCTCATTGTGGTTCTGATTTGCATTTTCTTAATGGTTAGTGATATTGAGCACCCTTTTATGTACCCATTATATAGCTTCTTTGGGAAAATATCTATTTAAGGTCCATTGCCCATTTTCAAATTGTTTTTTTTACTATTGAGTTGTATGAATTCCTTATATATTTTGGAGATTAACTCCTTATCAGGTATTTGGTTTGCAAATATATTCTCCCATTCCATAATTTGCCTTTTCATTTTGTTAATCATTTCTTTTGCTAAAAAGAAACTTTTTAGTTTGATATCATCCCACTTATTTTTCCTTTTCTTCCTTGTGTTTTTGGTGTCATAGCCAAAAAATCAAGGAGCTTTTTCCCTACCTTTTCTTCCAGGAATTTTATGGTTTCAGGTCTTACATTTACACCTTTAATCCATTTCAAGTTAATTTTTGTGAATGGGGTATGATAGGTGACTCATGTCCTTCAAATACCTTCTTCACTCAGGACACCAACTCTTGTGGTTTTTCATCCTACCTTATTAGCTATTCCTATTTGCCTCTTCTCTTAAGAACCTCTTAACACTGTGTGGTCCAGGACTCGGTCTCTGATACTCTTCTCGTATATACTCACTCCTTTGGTGATTTCATCCAGTCTTATGACTTTGTCCTCTCTACTGACAAACTACTAAATTTGTGCCTGCAGCTCAACCCCCCTTTGGAATTCCACTCATTGGTTTAACCCGGACTTACATCTTAATGAGGGCTCAGCATCTCTGTTTGGCTGTCCAAAGACCTGTCCAACACTGAACTTGCAACCCTCTCACCAGGTCCACATCTAGCCTAATCCTGTTTCACTGGCAATCTTCCCCATCTCAGTCAATTGCTATTCTATCCTTCCAGTTGCAAGCCAAAAACCATGGACACACATTTGATTTTTCTTTTTCTATCACATGCTACATACGAACCATTAGGAAGCTTTCTGGTTCTTTTTATACACCCACAATGACCACTTCTTGCTTCTTCTACTATTACTGTCTTGGTCCCAGTTACTACCATCTCTCAACTGAATTATAGTAACAGCCTTTTAAATGGTCTTCATGTTTTCTTGCTCCAAACAATCTATTCTTAACCTGCAGTCAGGATGATCCTTTGGTTGTTTTTAACAGTTTTATTGAGGTATAATTAACATACAAAGAGGGGCATGTGGGTGGCTCAGTTGTTAAGTGTCTGCCTTCAGCTCAGGTCATGATGCCAGGGTCCTGGGACAGAGCCCCACATTGGGCTCCCTGCTCAGCGGGAAGCCTGTTCTCCCTCTCCCACTCCCCTTGCTTGTATTCCCTCTCTTGCTGTCTCTCTCTCTGTCAAATAAATAAAATCTTCAAAAAAAATTAATATACAAAGAATTGTACATATTAACGTATATAATTTGATAAGCAGAGTGATTTTTTTTAAATATCAAGGGGCACCTGGGTGGATCAGTTCATTAGACATTTGCCTTCAGCTCAGGTTATGAACCCAAGATCCTGGGATCAAGCCTGCTTCTCCTTCTCCCTCTGCCTGCTGCTCCCCCTGCTTGTGCGTACTGTCAAATAAATTTTTTAAATCTTAAAAAAAATAAAATAAAAAATAAAACATCAAGTCAGATCATGATTCCCCAACACCCTCCATGGCTCCCAATTTCCTTTGGAATAAAAGCCAAATTTCCTAATGTGACCTACAAGTTCCTGTAGAACTTATACCTCTTTAACTTCACCTTTTAATAACCCCCACTTTGACCACTCCACTCTGGCCACACTGGCCATTCTGTTGTTCACTAAACATCCAGGCTTATTCCCATCTTAGAGCTTCACACAGGCTGTTCCACCTAGAACGTTATCTCAAATATCCACACAGCTAATTTCCTCAGCATCTCCAGTCCACTCAAGTATCTCCTCAATGAGGCCTAACTTGACATCTGTATTAAAATTACAACCTGTACTTGCTCCTGTACCCTCACCTTCAATACTCCCAACTTCCCTTATCCTGTTTTATTTCTTCCTCATGACCTTTATTAACTTCTAAAACACTATTTCTTATTTTTATTTAATTATTAGTGTCTATCCTTAAGAATAAAAGCTAAGAATGTAGGGATTTTTATCTATTTGGTTTTATCTGTTTTCTTCATGTTTTATCATGTTTTGTTCAAGTGTACAGAACAGTACTGGCAAACAGTAGGCACTCAATGAATATTTATTGAATAAAATATCTATTTAATGATAGATTAGCTAGGACCAGGCCAAGAAAAACTTGTAATGCTGACTTTAAAATATTTTATCAAAATTATATTAAACCCATGCACTGTTATAAATAATCTAAGTACAGCTGTAGAGTAGGAACTCCCAGAAATTCAGGGCCCAAGAGCTAATTTGAATGGTCAGATTACAGGTCACTGAATGGGCAGCCTTATTATGAGGTAGAAAATCTGGGGAAAATATACATGCTTGAAAGCAAACCTTTTCATAGTTCCACCCCCTCGCACTAGGAATTTGTGGAGGGTCAGCCAAGCCTCACATAATAGTGATAGAAACGAACTTGGGTTTAGACTTCGGGAGATGAAACTAAGCTGTCCTCCTGGTCTGCAATGATGTGAAATTACTTAGTTCCAAGTAAAGAAGCCTTTCCACATCAGCAGCCCAGCTTACTATAAAACTCTGCATTGAGTTTTTAATTCAAAGTTCCACCTAATAAAAGCAATTTATTGTAGAATAAACTTGTCATTGGTTATTCTTTACAGAGATATTCCATAGGAACCTAGCAAACACAGGATGAGGGGTGGGGATGATCTAGGGCAGGATTCAAGTACTCCAATGTATTAAGGGCAAATACTATTTTAATACTGGGGTAATATACCCCCACTGTCACCCAATTTCTATGATAACCAGGAAAAATTTTAATGTTCTTAAAACAAAGTAGTCTGGAAACTGCTAACAGGGTCTAAACAAAGGTTTTGACAAAAGAAATAGCAAGGAGGCAACATATGAAAGTCCTGAAAGAGGTGAATGAAGACAACAAAGCTAAATAGATATGGACATGAATGAAATGAAAGAAGCAAAGATGACAAACAGGCTCTAATCTGAGGAAAAATCTCTTTGGTTTATTCTATTTTTTTTATTAGCATATAAAAAATATATATGAAGAAACAGAAATAATTATGCCAGTAATAATTCTAAGAAACCATTTCAATTTAAAATATTACATTTTAAAAGAAGTAAAATTATAAGAAATCATTATGGAAAAATATAATTTTATGAATAATTTTATGCAACTACATAACATTTGTGTGGTTTTGTTTTGCACGTAGGTGGATTATGTGTAGGTAATAAATTTATGTGTATATTATAAACACATAATAATAAATAAAACACAAAATTTTACTTACAATGATACCAAGAGAATGGACTTTTCGTGTACTTGGAAAGAAAATAAAAAGAATGACAGTGCACAGCTAGCCTTTAAGAAAAAAGGGGGAGAATGAGATATAATCACTTAAAAACTATAACAGTAGTTTAATTATGAATCTAAATAAAATCACCTGAAGCAAAATTTTAAAGCTTAATGAAATTTCTATCTAGAAGGAAAATATCTATACAACACTAATGCATAATATTTTATTCAAATACAGTAAAACATTTCTTGAAAAAAATCATGATTATAAAGTTATACTTAACCATCTAAAACAATTTCATTCAGATTCAATTACTAATAAACCAAACTACTAAATACTTCAGACACAACAATCAGACCTTCATTCCCCCCTTGGAATCTCTAACAATTTAAATTAAAAGCAACTGAATGACAAAAAGTTCAAAAAAACTCGCAAAACAAATCTATTTTAGTGTTTTTAAAATGTACACTTCAATAAAATATATTAAATGTTTTATAAAGTCATCATTTGCTATTTGGGGCTTAAAATTAAAATTACTTAGGTCTATTTCCAGAAGTTTATGATCTGCATATTGGACATCTATTTACACACATGCAATCCAGAGCAAATCCTATCTACACCACTTTCAAAACACAAAACCCACCCACTTCTCTCCATTCCCCCTGCTAATGGTGACAGAGGAGTGGTCTAAGCCACACTCATCTTTCTCCGGGACTAGTGCAATAATCTAATTAGTGACACTCTTGCTTCCTTATAGTCCATTATGTACTCAGACACCATATCAGATCATGTAAATTTCCCTGTTTAAAATCCTCAAATAGGGGCACCTGGGTGACTCAGTGGGTTAAAGCCTCTACCTTTGGCTCAGGTCATGATCTCAGCATCCTGGGATCAAGCCCAATGGGCTCTCTGCTCAGCAGGGAGCCTGCTTCCCCCTCTCTCTCTGCCTGCCTCTCTGCCTACTTGTGATCTCTCTCTGTGTCAAATAAATAAATAAAATCTTTAAAAAAAATCCTCAAATAGTTTCCCATTAACATTGAGAATAAAATCCAAATTCCTATCTGGGTCCTGCCTTCCTCTTCCAGTCTATTTCTTACTGTCTCTCTCATACATTTCACACCAGCCACTTCATACCTGTCCCTTTATGCGCCGAACATGCCAAATGTATTCCTGCTTTAAGGCAAAACTTCATTTTATCAAGTCAGAGCACAGATCTTCTTGTGAATGGTTCCTACTGGCCAGTCATTCATCTCAAGGCCTTAATGTTACTTCCATAGAAAGGCCTTCCCTTATTCAAGCTAAAGTAGTGCCCCCTAACCAAACCCCACCAGCACTCCTTTCATATAAAACTATTTTCTTCATAGCCCCCATTACTTCCAAATATTTTCTCATTAACAAATCCATTCTGTTTATTGTCCTTCTCCTACCACTGCCATGAAAGGCCTCAATTAAGACAGCAAGGATATGAGCTGTCATTCACTTACACACCAGTACTTAGAAAAGGACCTGGCACATTAGAAGGCACTCAAAATATGCTACTTGAATAAATTAAATATGATCACGCTGCTGCTATACATATATTAGTGTTCATACCATCAATTACCTCAGTTATAGACTTATATTGAGAAATAATTCGATCTTTATTGAAAGCAAAACACTTTAATTATAATGGGAAATGTTTTCAAAGTTCTCAGGAACATTCAGTAAGAATTCAAAACATCAACATTTACAAGAAAAGTTATTAATATAAATCTTTTATAGTTTTTTAAACATAATGGCTTATACTAAAACATAACAAAACAGAATAAAATTAGGAGAAAAAAAATGTTTTTTCTGGCTTCTAATCCTAAAAGTAATTACCTTTAATGCTTATACAGTTACCCAAACTCTGAAATTCCATTCAATTATCTTTGAAATATACCTTTATTTAGCATGTTATTTCCTAGAAAACTAACATAATCTTATATAAGCTTGTAAATATTTCAAATTAAGTCTATTAACAACATCAGAGCATTATTATTATTCCTCCTATTCTAAAAGTCCTATAGAACACTAACAGATTACATAGAATGCTCAAAGTTTATTCTCAGAATGAAACAAGAAATTATCAATAAAAAGGTAATAAAAAAGAAAAGAGGGGGGTGCCTGGATGGCTCAGTGGGTTAAAGTCCCTGCCTTTGGCTCAGGTCATGATCTCAGGGTCCTGGAATAGAGCCCTGCATCGGGCTCTCTGCTCAACAAGGAGCCTGCTTCCCCCTCTCTCTCTGCCTGCCTCTCTGCCTATTTGCGATCTCTCTCCTCTCTGTCAAATAAAAAAAAAAAAAAAAAGAGGAACATGAAACTATTGTTTTTGTACTGTGGTACCCATATGCACTTCTGAAGTATTTTACTGTTATGCTCTGTTCTGGCCTGTTTTTGAAATGCAATGCAAATAAGTGGCCATCTCAAAATTGAAACCCTAATTTCTAAAATGTTGTCCCCTTATAAGTCCATTAAGACTTTTTCACAAACTAAATTTTCTTGATATTTTAAAAAATATTTTTAAAATATCATTTTAGAGACCAAGGCACAAAGGAACCAAATTTTAAACACCACAGAAATACAACCAAGGAGGAATTTGTGAACCCACTCAGAGAAACCCAAAGTTGTAGGAAATATAACCAATTCATCCTCAAACTAACACAAGTCATCTTCCTAAAACAGAGATCCCTCTCCTCAAAAATCTTTTTTGGCTCCTCTGGCATACAAACCAAACTCCAACTTTTTCAACTTGACATTCAAAGTCTTACCCAATTTGATCCTTTTTGACTCTTTATCTCCCACTATATCCTTTCCTAAACTCAACACACACACACACACCACATATTTCATTGTATGCTATTCCCAGCATTTCCTGTCTTTTTCTACCACTGTATCCTCAAGCTCTTTCTCCTGCCTTGAATTCTCTTCTGCTACATAACCACATATTCCAAATCTTTCCCAGCTTTCAAAATTCGGTTCCAATCCCACTTACTCTAAGAAGCTATCTAAAATCTGCCCCAAAGTGGGGTGCCTGGGTGGCCCAGTGGGTTGGGGCCTCTGCCTTCAGCTCAGGTCATTATCTCAGGGTCCTCAGATGGAGCCCCGCATAGGGCTCTCTGCTCAGCAGGGAGCCTGCTTCCTCCTCTCATTCTGCCTGCCTCCCTGCCTGCTTGTGACCTCTCTCTCTCTCTATCAAATAAATAAATAAAATCTTTAAAAATAAAATAAAATCTGCCCCAAAGTAATTATCTCCCTTTCCCACACTATCATAGCCCTTAATGTGTAACTAAAAGAACTTAATACCTTCTGCTTAATAGCATAATTATTTAAATGTATGTCTATCCCCAGTCTTTTCTTCTTTGTATTCCTTCACTGAGTAATACAAAGCAAAAATTAAATAGTTGTTGAATTAAACTGAAAGATTCTGATTATTCAGCCCAATATACAACACAGCACCAAAGTATGAAAAAGCACTCAATAAATGTTCACCAAATAAATACCTTATTTCCCAGTCCAGTAAATCCCATTCAGAGTAAGAAAATAATTATCTGTATTTTTAAAAGATCAGTTGCAGCAAGAATTAAATATTTAAAGTAATGTGAAACTTACCAGAGTAAATCTGAATCCTTTGGGAGAGGGCTGAAGTATTAATTTTATACATGCAGGAAGCAGACTCAAAAATGTAAAACAAAAGCTAAAAAAAAATGAATAAAAATAAAACATTTGTTTTCTTCGCAGAGGTATGTAATTAAAACAAGGAAATATTTTTTTAATATATGGATCACATTACTTATTTCAAATTAAAGGTTTTCTTATTTATTAAATGTAAATTTAACACAAAATAACATTTAAATAAAATCCCTTCATTGAAATATTTACACACTTTTATATGTAATTATGTCATACAAAAAAAAATATTTCAGTGCTTATGGTATTTATAGAAGAGATAAACAAAGATAGATAGCTAAAGTCAATTCTCAAACACTCAAAATAAGAAAACACTACCAGACATAAGGAGACAATATATATTTGTAACAAACATTCATAAAATTTACTCACAAGAGAACCTCTCACAAAAGGTAACTATCTGATTTTCAGCCCATGGTAAATCAGAAAGAACAAGTTAGAAAGGGAATGGGCAGCTGCTGGAGCTTCTCCTAGTGATGGCTGATGGGCAGGGAGGAAAAGGAACTCAATGAACAGGGCCTTGTGGAGCCATTTGGTACCATGGCAAACAGCTCTTGCAAGCCCTAAGGACAAATATTATAACATAACACAGTAACTGATTTTCCCACTGTTGGTGGCTTTGTGGTGTGTCACCTTGGCTTGGCTGAACTCCAGTTCCCTTAATATGCTTCCAGCTACAGTGGGCTATAAGGGCTATTCTCAAAAGAACTGGAGGACAGAGGGAGGCAGCACCATTATGTAGCGCACACACACACACACACACACACACACACACACACACCCTCCCTCCCTTCTCCCAATTATTCAAACACTGATCTTGGACCTGCTGGGACAACTCTGTGCATGCAGATGTAATGAAAGTCTCTCTTCAGTTGATTTTTTTTTTTTTAAGATTTTTATTTATTTATTTGACAGGAGAGAGATCACAGAGACAGAGAGGCAGGCAGAGAGAGAGGGGAAAGCAGGTTCCCTGCTGAGCAGAGAGCCTGATGTGGGGCTCGATCCCAGGACCCTGAGATCATGACCTGAGCCAAAGGCAGAGGCTTTAACCCACTGAGCCACCCAGGCGCCCCTCTTCAGTTGATTTTAACTTACTTAATCAAAAGGGAGATTCGTGGATGGACTGACTCAATTCGAAGACTTTTTTTTTTTAAAGATTTATTTATTTATTTGATAGAAGGAGAGAGAGCACAAGCAGAGGGAGCTGGAGAGGAAGAAAGAGACTCCCCACCAAGCAGGGAGCCTGATGCGGAGCTTGATCCCAGGACCCTGAGATCATGACCCGAGCCAAAGGCAGATGCTCAACCAACGGAGTCACCCAGGCACCCCATAAATTCAAAGACTTTTTTTTTAAGATTTTATTTATTTCTTTGACAGAGAGAGAGAGATCACAAGCAGGCAGAGAGGCGGCAGAGGGAAAGAGGGGAAGCAGGCTCCCTGCCTAGCAGAGAGCCTGATGCGGGGCTCGATCCCAGGACCCTGAAATCATGACCCGAGCGGAAGGCAGAGGCTTTAACCCACTGAGCCACCCAGGCGCCCCAATTCGAAGACTTTAATCAGAGCTTAGGTCTTCCTTAAATTGAGATTCCAAACAACAACTGGGTTTGAATTGGTCTTCCGTCCCCCTAGATATTCCTTCCTGAATGCCTGCCCTGTAGACTTCGGTTTGTTCAGTCAGACCCTATGATGGTATAAGCCAATTCCTTGTAATAAATTCTCTCTCTCTCACACACACACACACACTCTCTCTCTCTCTCTCTCTTCCTACTCATTCTTCTTCTCTGGTTGAACCCTGATTGATACACCACTGAAAATTATAACTCTTTAAGATAATGTTTAATCATATTTAGTAGACTTTAAGGGGGAAGGAAATAGGTAACAATCCAGAAAAGTTATCACTTAACATATTTCAAATAAAAATTCTGGTATATAAAGGGATAGGTAGTGTTATGTGGAAAATTCACTAATGGAGAACACCTCATTCCCTAATAACACCAGATAAATGAGATATTACCATAATATTTTTAAAGAAGACCTTATACAACACTATATACAAACTTTATATCTCTTACCTGATTATTATCTGGATGTGACGTGGCAAAACATCCTTGATCTTCAGAAAGATACTGAAGCTGCACCAAATATTAGCCACTTTATCCTTAAAAGAGATTTGTTAGTTTTACATTCTGATATAATAGAAACATTAAACTCTATCAAAGTACAGCCCATAATCTCTAAATAAACCTTTGAGACATAAAGCTTTTGTTCACAATTTTATAACTAAGTTGCTTAAATCCTCCAAGGAACACACACACACACACACATGCATTTTTTGTTTTTTTGCAATGGGAATTGACCTAAGTCACTAGTCAACCATAATCTAGATATTCCCAAGAAATGTTTATTATTTTTCAAAGAGCAGCATACTATCCCTTAATACTTTTAAGTTACTCATCTTTGGAAATTTGTAGAACACACATTTTTTGACCCATTTTATCACACACCTGAAATTATCTCAAGTAGCAACTCACAATGACAAAAATTAATCGCTAATAAATCGAGGCATTTAAAGACATTAGCAGTTGTGGGAGGATCACTTTCAAAATTAAATTTGTAACTGCAGCTCTCTGCTTGTGAAACCATCCTCTACACAGCTGCTTGACTCACAGCTGTGTAAGCATAACATCAAGAAAGTAACTATCACTGACAACTGCACCATGCCACTTCCCTCTGTCGATCAAAGAAAATGCTCTTCAGATTTTGAGGGTAATAAGGGAATGGAGGTGGCCAGCAACATCATCAAACATGTATGACACACATTTTTATAATTATCGTGATAAATACTATTTCTAAAATGGATGGCAAGGCAGATAACCAAGCAGTGTAGATGGAGAATTAACTTTTCTTTATATTAGGTTTTAAGGTTAGCGGAAATATAAAGAACGTAAGAATACAATTTTCAAAATTCAAACCATATCTCTGCCATGTACAAGCTCCATGAATCTCTGACCTCAGTTTTCTGATCTACAAAATGATACAATAGCTACTTCAGTCAGAGCTATTATAAGAATCAAATAAAATCACACGTGAAGTATGTGGCACCTAGTAAGTAAGCAGGGTGACAATAACAGTGATGATTTGTGATTATCACTATCAGGAGCAGCAGTATCCCCATCAACATATAAGTCACATATGCCTGTTCCATCACGACACCAAACTCTTTCTTGATCTCTTTCCAAATGCTGGTACCATCTTCCTATAGATCCAGTGAAAGACAAATAAATCTATAGCAATTTATATATTCAAAAATTAGAAAGATATATAGGCTTTTCTAATTCTTTTTAAAAGAAATGTTTATTGAAAGCAAATTATCTATAAATATGTTGTCTCTGTCTAACTTTATTAAAAGGCCCTTTTGTTTCAGAAAAATGGTTTGTTTAATATAATTACTAAATCTAAATCATCAAATTATCCATGTAATAAAAGTTTAACAAGAGTGATTAAGCTAGCATTAAATGAAATGAAAGATTCTCATTAAAAATTACTATGGATGAAGATTATATAAGGAAATTATGAGATCTTGCTGAAGCAAACATGATTATTAGTTTAATAAATAATTTCCTAAGACTAAAAAGAGAATATAAACCAAAAAATTACAGAGCTGTTAACTTTGTAGCTGCAACTCTTCATGCTGTCTTTCACTATGGATCTTATTTCATTAGAAAAATATATAACTGAGGGGCCCCTGGGTGACTCAGTCGTTAAGCATCTGCCTTCGGCTCAGGTCATGGTCCCAGGGCCCTGGGATTCGAGCCCCGCATTGAGCTCCCTGCTCTGCGAGAAGCCTGTTCCTTTCCCGCTCCCCCTGCTTGTGTTCCCACTCTCGCTGTCTCTTTCTGCCAAAAAAATAAATAAAATATTAAAAAAAAAAAAAGAAAAAGAAAAATATATAAATGAATTATGGATTTCACAATGGCATAAACATTATGTACTCATTTAATGTACTAGAAAACGTCAGCCGAGCTAGAGGTTATATACTGGATTAAATAACTGGCAAGGAATGACTGCAAGGAGGGCAGCTAAAGTCACTATTCCTTATGTGTCCTCTACATGAAATCCCCAGAGGTCACAGCAAAGGTAGTGTTAATAGAAAGGAGTAAGAAGAAAGTAAGAAGAAAGTTCTTAAACATACCTCAAATAATCCACGATCAACTGGGAAGAGTCTTCTTAGAACTTGCAGCGTTTGCTCCCTTTCTGTAAAGAATGGCAGCCAGCAGAGAATGAAGGAAGCCACAACTGTACAAGCTAGTTTAATTAACAAAATAAACCTAGAACAAAAACAAAGGTACCCAGTAAGACAGGGAGAGGTTAATAACTCTGAGAAATCAGTCTCAGTCTCACTGAAGATAATAAATACAAATGTATAGTAATGATAAATCTATACTACTAAGTTTAACATGGGAGTCTACTCAAATCAGAGTTAAGAAATTCACAATTAATAAGATGTATTGCTCTCCAACAAAAAGACTATCACCATCTTAATTAACTTACACGCTTTTCCAATGCAGCCATGAAGAAAAATGTCAAATTGGGATGTATTTCTATTAATAAAATGTAATATGCTCTAAATGGGTGAAATCCTATAGCAATGCTCTAACAAGCCAATCCACATTACATCCAGTAAATGTACGTTGATCAAAATATTTCTCTAGTTAAGAAGATTTAAAATAAAATTAGAGAACATGACTTAATATCTCTTCCAACTCACCCCACAGTCAACACATTATTAAGAAATCACCTAGAGGCAAAGATGAAAGACCACCTTCTTCCTGGTAAGTATACCAAATAAATTCTCTGAAGTACTTTTTAAAATTCTGTTGTTTAAAAGCCACTCACCCCTTTCCTTTCAGGCCTTTTTTAAAACACTTGCCAAGTAAAAAGCAAAAAAATGGCAAGGAGTGGTAAAGTTCCATCTGTTTATAATTTATAGCTAAGCAAAATGCCAGTGAGCCTAGCAGGTCCCAGTCACAAGATACTCCAAGAATACCCCACAAAGCAAAGCCAAGACTCACAGAATTATATATGTTCCTATGTCAAGGAAATTAACTCAACAATTAAAAGAGACAGATCTTACATTTTATAGAGCATATTTCTTATATGATTTTAAAATAATATATAATGAAGGCTATTTTTAAAAAGAAATTGAAAGTATTGAAATGATAAACTAATATGAAATTGTACATAATGACCTCAAATACATTAAATCAACTGCTAAACAGACCAACTGACTTGCTTAGATTTAAAAGATCACTAAACAGTTAACACATAGCTTTGTTTCTGCTAGACTGTCTCATAATATTACTATAACATGCCAAAATCTAGAGAATAAAACAATGTTCCAAAGTAAAACACACACACAAACTTACTGATGTCACCATACTTTCCTCTATAATATGGACCATATTATAAATTAATGTCTTTGATCAGAAACTAATAACCTTATTATAGTAAAACAACATCACAATTAGACTTTGCAGTTCCAAATGGTTGAGCTGAGCTCTCACGTTTACCTCCTCTCCTTCCGGAGACCCCCCCCCTTAAAATGATAGGGAATTTTATTTATTTATTTTTTTAAGATTTTATTTATTTGACAGAGAGATTGAGAGTGAACACAAGCAGGGGGAGTGGAAGGCAAAGGAAGAGGGAGAAGCAGGCTCCCCACAGAGCAGGGAGCCCAATGTGGAGCTCGATCCCAGGAGCTGAGCCAAAGGCAGACGCGTAACCAACTGAGCCACCCAGGCACCTTGATAGGGAATTTTTAAAAGTAAATATTCACAGCTGTAAAGAGAATAGGAAGATGGGTTAGAGATGAAGATTTCAACACATTTCTAGAAGACAGAGGACACAGAAGCATAACAAATAAAATAGGATGGGAAGAAGCCAGAGCTTAGAAAACGCAGAGGAAGCCTAAGCAAGCAAGGAGCCAATCCACTCTGCAAGCCCCTAGAGAACTCAAGAAACACCAAATAGGCTAGAGTGTTTGAGTAACATGTTGAAAAGAAAACAGGAGGATTAAATGAAAATGCCTACGTGGAGACGTCCAATCCCACCTTACTCCTGTGCAGAGATTATCCAGCAACCAAATATTTACCCCCTAGGCACCAGAAGGAATATTTCTCTAAAGCAATGGAATTAACTACCTAGGGCGGCTAGGGTAGAAGTGAACACCACAGTGCAAAACCTCCACATTCTGACACTTATGGAGCCTAAATGCTCCGGACAGCTCCCTACCCACTTACCCTACAGGGGGCCAAATACACAGAGAACTCACATGCAACTTTTTATTCTGCCATATTCCTACATAAGAATAGATACATTAGGATCAAACAGACATTTTAGAAAAATCTATAACAAGAAAAAACCCAAAATGAAAAGTGGAGAAAAACTGACTTTAGAAGAATGGAAATAATTCAGGGAATAGTAGAAAAAGAGTAAATTCAAATTTAAGATAGGATTAATAAAATAAATGAAATTTAATAGAAGTATTAGAGATAAAGTCATGATAATCTAAACTTTAAAACAAAAGATAAACAAAAAAACAAAAGATGCTCAAGACAGAGGTGAAAGGGCACCTGGATGGCTCTGATAGTGAAGTGGCAGACTCTTGATTTTGACTCAGGTCATCATTTCAGGGTTGTGAGATCAAGCCCCACAAAGGGCTCCACACTCAGTGGGGGGTCTGCTTGGGATTCTCTAGATTCTCCCTCTGCCTCTCCCCCCAACTCACATGCAACGCTATAAATAAGTGAATCTTATTTTAAATCTTTAAAAAAAAAAAAAAAAAGACATAGGTGAAAGCTCTAACATCTGTCTAATAAGCTCAAGAAAGAGTAAAGTGAGGGTGTCTGGGTGGCTCAGTTGTTTAAGCAACTGCCTTCAGCTCAGGTGATGATCCTTGAGTCCCAAGATTGAGTTCCACATCAGGCTCCCTGCTCCGCCAGGAGCCTGATTCTCCCTCTTACCTCTCCCCTCTCCTGCTCTCTCTTCTCTCTCTCTGTCTCAAAAAAATAAAATAAAAATAAATCTTAAAAAAAAGAGTAAAATGAGAAAACCATCAAAGAAATTATAGAATTTCCCACAACTGAAGAACATGAGTCTTCAAAAAGAATGACTCACAGAGTATCCAAAACAATTGTTGCAAACACCTATGCCTAAACAAATCATTGTTACATTTTAGAGCTCAAAAAGTAAAAAAAAGTAATAGCAGCAGCAGTAACAGATAATAATAGCAAAAATACTCATAAAGAGCTTAGTATCTCCTAGGTACTGTTTTCTTTATATATAATAATTCATTTATTTCTCAAAACGAGCATACAGGGGCTCCTGGGTGGCTTAATTGGTTAAATGTCTACCTTCAGGCAGAAATGTCTGTCCAGACATTTAACCAATTAACCAATGCTTAATTGGTTAAATGTCTGTCTCACGTCATGATCTCAGGGTCCTGGGATCGAGCCCCACATCGGGCTCTCTGCTCAGCAAGGAGCCTGCTTCCCCCTCTCTCTCTGCCTGCCTCTGTGCCTACTTGTGATCTCTCTCTGTCAAATAAATAAAGTCTTTTTTTAAAAAAATTACTTTAGGGGCGCCTGGGTGGCTCAGTCGTTAAGCGTCTGCCTTCGGCTCAGGTCATGATCCCAGGGTCCTGGGATCGAGCCCCGCATCGGGCTCCTTGCTTGGCAGGAAGCCTGCTTCTCCCGCTACCATTCCCTCTGCTTGTGTTCCCTCTCTCACTGTGTTTCTCTCTGTCAAATAAATAAAAATCTTTAAAAAAGAAAATTTTTTTTAAATTACTTTAAAAAAAAAGACTTTGATTTTAACCACAGAGGAAATACCACTACAAATTCACCACAATGGTGAATTTAAGCATATAACATGCTTAAAAATCATTTGGGAATATCTGAAATTAAACATGTGCATACCCTGAGGCACCTGGGTGACTCAGTCAGTTAAACGCCTGGCTCTAGATTTCAGCTCAGGTCATGATCTCAGGGTTATGAGATCAAGTCCTACGTCAGGCTCCATACTGGGCTTAGAGCCCGCTTAAGATTCTCTCTCTCTCTGCCCCTCCTCACCTCCCTCCCTCTCTAAAAAAAACAAAAAAACAAAAACATGTGCACGCCGTATAAGGCAGCAATTCTACTCATAAGAAATATATTTAGGGCGCCTAGGTGGCTCTGTCAGTTAAGCATCTGATTCTTTCTATCAACTCAGGTCTTGAACTGAGGGCCATGAGTTTAACGCTGTGTTGGGCTCCAAAAGAAAAAAAAAAAGGAAAAAATATATATGTAACATGTACAAAGAAACATTTACAAGAATATTCACAACAGCAAACTCATAGCCAAATCCTGGATTCAAATGTCTCTCAGTAACAGAATTATGTGTATTCATTCAATGGAATATAGAGCAATGCAAGTGAACAAGCTACAGCTACACACAAGTCTGGGGAAAACTCTCAAATATTGAAGCAAAAATACCAATCACAAAGGAATACTTAATGTGTTGTCCCCCTTATATAAAAGGAAAACTAAACTATAAGATTAGCAATTAGTATGTGGCTATCTTTGGCAAAGGAAGAGAAAAGTACTTGGGAGTTGTACAAGTGTAGATTTATACAAGTAATATTCTGGTTTGTCTTCTTTTAAAAAAAAAAACAGGTAATAGTTTGTCAATGCAGTGAGCTACACATTTACATTTTCTGTACTTTTCTATATAACTGTTATATTTCAAAGTAAATACAGTTTTAGAAATCTTGTAAATAACATTTTTCTTTATATCCGTGTTCTTGATATTACCAGAGTACCAGATGGCCATGATCCCAAAATGCAAAACAAACAAACAAAAAAGTCAATTTGGAAAGTGGACAGAATAAAAACTGATTTAAATCTTTTGTAAGGCCTTTGACAAATACACATATTAAATTTATTATAACTAAAACAGATTGGCTTCAAAAGGAAAAGCTATTAATCAATCATATTGCTGTGGATTATGTCTTTTTTTTCCCTTTGGGGACAGACAGTAATGGTTAACACATGAGAAGACAAACTGACAGCCATGTCCAGATTTTATCAAATTTTTTCTAAGATTTGTTTGAATGTTCCTTATTTTACACTTCAAAAAATTACACACATAAAATCCACATAGACTATAATTATTCAATTTCAGTTCCCCAAAGCTTGCAATTACCACTACCTGTAAGAGAAATCTCTTGGTTTAAAACTGGAAAAACTAAAAAAAAATTTAAAAATTTAAAAAAATTAAAAAAAAAAAACTGGAAAAACTGTAAGATTGTTTTCCTTTTGTCAGTGTCAGATGACATTTACAAAAGACAGAAGACAGTGCTACCTCTTTAGAATTAGGAGAGCATAACCATACTTGGCACTCTTGTTCCAACTCTCCAGAAGAGCTAATCCATGACCCACATTTTGTTCCCAAGCTAAAGGGTGTAAAACAGCAATTCTACTTTCAATAAATCTGTACTTTACCCTTAAAGTAAAAGGTTGGTGAAAAGATTCTTTTATATTGTTGTGAAAATAGTTTATATAAACAAGTGCCCTAGCAAATCAGACATGACTAGATGACAACATTACACACACTAAGCCCAGATTTCAAAATATGCATCTGATTTCATTTCTAAATTAATAAAGGATACTGAAAATGTCCATAGTCAATAAGAATAAGGCCTGGATACAGCAATATGCATAATACATTAGCAACCTGTAAAGAAAAACATGAAAAAGGAAAGTAATGTTACTCAAATCAAACAAGATAAAACTGCTGTTTGATTTAATACAGCAAATGTTCCCCTCTCACCTTCTATTTATCAAAATATTCCTTTTTACAAAACAATTCTCTAAATACTGAAGTTTTCATAGAGCTGACATAGGAAACCCCAGTAAAAAGGAAAAAAAAATCACTAAAAGGTATTTGTCAGAGAAAGCACTTTTAGATATACAGATCAAAGAAGTTAATTTAATGATTGACCTGTATAAAATTACCCAAAGGAATATTGGTTAAATGGGAATAAGAGAATATACAATGACTTTTCAAAATGCCTTCCCATTTAGTCATTCTCATAACCAATTCAAAATTCATTTACCAGTAAAGCCATAAATTCAGCATGCTGTGTAATTCAGCAGTACATAATGTCTTAAATTCAATGCATCTTATTACTAGAGTTGAATATTAAAATTATTAGTCTAACGTAATTTCATGTTTTCTTTCTTTTTTTTTTAAGATTTTATTTATTTATTTGACAGAGAGAGATCACAAGAAGGCAGAGGGGCAGGCAGAGAGAGAGGGGGAAGCAGGCTCCCTGCTGAGCAGAGAGCCCGATGCGGGGCTCAATCCCAGGACCCTGAGATCATGACCTGAGCTGAAGGCAGATGCTTAACTGACTGAGCCATCCAGGTGCCCCATATTCATGTTTTCTAAATGAAAATTAATTGACAAAAGAATCACTGCTCTACAATAGCCTATTGCCCAAAGCATGGCTTCTATAAGCTCTATACTTTAATAGTTAAGCCAATAAAATATTTCAGAGATGACACTTCAGTTTGCTTTAAAACTTACCTTTTTCTTGGTTGAGATTTCTTTTAAACAACAACAGTATAAAACCACTGCAGGTATATAAATCAGCAAATCAGCAATTAACACTGAAAAAACAAGTAAATCATTTTAAATATGAGTCCATTAGGATTTACAATAACCTATTAAATGCCGTCCTCCCCTCTCTACCCTCGAGAGGGAATTCTGTTAAACAAAAGGCTCTCACCCACTCTGGACAAACCCTTTACATCTAGTCCTTTCCATTCATTCCCTTCGCCTATGCCTAATTTCATTGCTATGGTGCTACAATTACGATTAAGAGTCTCTTAATTTTCTCTAACAAAGTCACACATTAAATCAATTAGATGGATCCAAAACTAATTCCCTCTTTGCTCTGAGACTTAAATATACTCAAAGAAAAGGAAGACAACATTTTTTCCCCAGCATCTATATACCCCAAATTATCTGGTATGAAGTATACCTCAAATGTGGCAAATCATGTAAGAATTCTTTTTAAATGTTAATATTTATAAAAACTGCATAAATTTGCTAATTAATGCATATAAAGAGCTTGACAGACCCAGGTAAGGAGGAAACTGAAAAAAAGTTTAAAATTTTTAAAAAGGAATACATATTTTGGAAAGTTCAGTCCTTTTAGAACAAAGAAAAACAAATTAAGTTTTTCAACAGTACACCATAGCTATCCAAAGATCCTATTTTTTTCTTGTTCCATACTAACTGTAGTGTCTAGAATAAGGTAAATGACAGTAAACTGTCAGTTTTAGATGCATGCAACCTATTTTTAGCTCTAGATGCCATATTTAAGTTGACAATGACAAAATGGAATATATTCAAAGGAGCACAACCAGAGGTCTCAAGCCATAATCACATTCAACAAGCTGGCCCTCTAAGAAATAGTTAATGTATCTAAGAATATTTAACCTGGAGAAGAGGTGACTTCAAATGTCTGTAGGGATCAGATTTCTTCTATATAGCCCAAGGAGACAGAACCTAAAGTGATAAGTGGAGGTATAACGTAAGAAGGAAATATTTAGGGGTGCCTGGGTGACGCAATCAGTTGGGTGACCGACTCTTGGTTTCCGATTGGGTCGTGGTCTCAGGGCCATGAGATCAAGCCCTATGGTGGGCTCCATGCGGGGCATGCAGTCTTTGTGGGATTCTTTCTCCCTCTCCTTTTGCCCCTCCCGCTCATGCGTACTCTCTTTCAAAATAAATAAATAAATCTTTTGAAAAAGAAAAAAAAAGAAATGTTTAATGACTAGGGCTCTCTGAAAATAGAACAGACTATTTCTAAAGGTTGTGAGTTCCCTGCAGATACAGGGATTGGTTCAGAAGTTAAATAATCTTCCAGTGAGTATGCAGTTCAGAAAGGATTAGTGCACTGATGAGGGGGAAAGGAGAGTGGTATGGCAGAGGAAATGACGGGCAAGATGATCTCTTGGGTCTGAGATTCCATGACAAGATGAATGATAAAGAGAACAAACTCTGAGTAAATTTAGACTAATTAAGGAAAAGGTGGCGAGGAGCATTAAAATCTAAGTCATGCAAAGCTTTTAAAGAAATCGGGGTTGGGGAGGCAGGCTTGGGTGCCTCAGCCAGTTGAGCATCTACCTTTGGCTCAAGTCATGATCCAAGGGTCCAGGGACTGAGCCACACATTGGACTCCCTGCTCAAAGGGGAGTCTGCTTCCCCCCTGTCCCTCACCACACTCTTGTGCTCTCTCTCTCCCACTCTCAAATAAATAAATAAAATCTTAAAAAGAGAGAGAGTCCAACTCTTGATTTCAGCTCAGGTCATGATCTCAGGGTCATAAGATAGAGCTCTGCATCAGGCTACATGATCAGCTGGGACTCAGCTTGAGATTCTCTCTCTCTCTCTCTTCCTCTGCTTCTCCCCCTGATCACATTCTCTCTCTCTCTCTGAAATAAATAAATAAATCTTTTTAAAAATTAAGAAATCGGGGGCACCTAGCTGGCTCAGTCAGAGGAACATACAATTCTTAATCTCAGGGTCGTGAGTTTGAGCCCCACATTAGGTGTAGAGATTACTTAAATAAATAAATTTGAAACAAAAAAGCTTTTAAAGAAATCTAATCTTATTACTTTCAAGCTCTTAAAACACCATACATTAGATGTTCAAGAAACACTTGTTAAATGGATTATTTAATTTAGCAAAATGCACAGCAATACAATGTACAAGATACAACCAAAAGATTAACTTTAAGAAAAAGGTGAGAGGGATGTGGAATTAAGATTTAAGCAGCAGCTAAACAAATATATGGCTTCAATATATGGCTATCTGACCTCAGGTAAGCTATTAGCATCACTTGACTCTGCCTCCACCTCCTCAAATTAAAGATAATAATAGTATTTATTTAGCTCATTTGGGTGTTGAAAGAATTGAGATAATCTTAAGTGAAAGCACCCAGAAAGAATCCTTTCTATTCTTTTATCTTTAGCTTACATAAACATTTGGTCATGTATTATACATATATATGTATACATATAGTTACACAATA
This sequence comes from Procyon lotor, assembly GCA_028646535.1. Taxonomy (NCBI): domain Eukaryota; kingdom Metazoa; phylum Chordata; class Mammalia; order Carnivora; family Procyonidae; genus Procyon; species Procyon lotor. The sequence continues at coordinate 43,916,616 of CM053606.1, read as the reverse complement.
TAAAAAGTCAGTAAGAACAATAACAGAACTTTTTATCAGTTTGCCCCCAATTTTTTTTTTAATCAAAATTTGATTTAGAAAATCAACACCCTGTTGCTCTTTTACCTGTGGTGCGCATAAAGAGCTTATGTGCCTGACTCTCATAGCCACGTGATGAATGGAGAGCAATCCAGTCTGGATTTATGAACTTTGCACTGAAAATCAAAGCATATATACATATACAGTATTACTTGTCATTTTTAGCAATAAAGACACCTGAGGACATATGAATCTATCTCAAGAAGTAGCCACTGCTCTTATAAAGTGAGAGAGTCGAGGCTTGAGCTTTACTTTTTTTATTTAATCATGGGAAACTGACTGAAGCTCTAAAACAGGGCTACCTCACTCACTTTCCAACAAAATCATGTAACATGTCATGAAAAGCCCTATCTTCACAATTCTTTCAGTGTGAAAACAATCTGACGTGTCACGTTTCATTTATTTATTTATTTGATTTATCCTTTGGTTACTACTAAAGGATCACATTTTATAGTTTATAATCTCAGTTATAACAAGGGGTAATAATAAATAGCTACTAATTACAAATCCTTGCATAAAACTGAATATAACTGTTAAAAATAACTTTTTAGCCATTTTACAATACTCTGAACACAGCAAAGTTTATCTGATTATCATAAACTTTGGGGACTTATTTTTAATACAGGAGCTAATTTTTACAAAATATAAATAGTCCATTCCAGAAAAAAAAGCTTTGCTATAACTAACCATATTAGATATATTTGTCAGTGCCCATGTATAATTGGTAGAATCTTATCGTCAAAACAAAGATTTTTACATTTCTTTCTAGCCTGTTCTCCAAAGAAATTATGGAAATGTTCAAACTTTGATAATAAACTTACTTACGACTGAATTGCAAAGGTATAGTGCTTTTTTTTTTTTAAGATTTTATTTATCTAGGGGTGCCTGGGTGGCTCAGTGGGTTAAAGCCTCTGCCTTCAGCTCAGGTTATGATCTCAGGGTCCTGGGATCGAGCCCTGCATAGGGCTCTCTGCTTGGCAGGGAGCCTGCTTCCCTCTCTCCTGCCTGCCTCTCTGCCTACTTGTGATCTCTCTGTCAAATAAATAAATAAAATCTTTAAAAAAAATTTTTTTATTTATCTATTTGACAAAGGGAATGGGAAAGCACACTTAGGGGAAGAAGCAGGCAGAGGTAGCAAGGACTCGATCCCAGGACCCTGGGATCATAACTTGAGCTAAAGGCAAACACCCAACCGAGACAACCAGGCATCCCAGGTATAATGCTTTATAAACCACAATGCAAAAGTAGCTACGAACAATCTGTTCTCTCTATTGAACAAAGCCAGATCACACTATTTCTTATGAAACCTAAGGACATAAATATGTAATTACATTAAAGAAAAACTGGGGCGCCTGAGTGGCTCAGTCCGTTAGGCAACCAACTCTTGATTTCAACTCACGATCGCAGGGTCAAATCCCACATCAGTCTCCATGCTGAGCCTGGAGCCTGCTTAGGATTCTCTCTCCCTCTCCCTCTGTCCCTCCCCTCACTCTCGAACCCTCTCTTTCTCTCTCTCAAAAATAAAAAAAAGTAAGAAAGACTTACACATATGCACATAAAAGACTATGATAGGCTGTAAGAGGTGGATAATCCAATCCCCAATACTGTAAATTGTTATCACTACTGTTAAAATACCTGGAAGAAAAAAAAGTAACATTCCATTAATCAATATTCAAGAAATAGACTTATAATTTAACATCTAATATAATTAAAGTGAAAAAATATGTTATGAAAGGTCAAAAAAGGGGCGCCTGGGTGGCTCAGTCGTCAGAACCCAGGGGCCTGGGATCGAGCCCCGCATTGGGCTCTCTGCTCGGCAGGAAGCCTGCTTCTCCTGCTACCATTCCCTCTGCTTGTGTTCCCTCTCTTGCTGTGTTTCTCTCTGTCAAATAAAATCTTTAAAAAAAAAAAAAAAAAGTCAAAAAAATTCATCTAAACTTTTGTCTAGTCCCCTTTATTTAAAATTTTTTGTGAAATCACAATTAAAAGTATTTGCGTAGAGTAGGTAAATAATTTATTGTCTAAACTAAGACACTCTTGAGAGTAAAAAAGGAAATTATTAATAATTAAGCCATAACAAGAAATGTAAACCAAGACTGTTCCAAGCAAACTGGAACTGTCACTCTATTAATAAAATGATGATTAACATAGATCCTATCTATCAAGGTAAGGGGGGGTGGCACCTGGGTGGCCCAGTGGGTTAAAATCTTTGCCTTTGGCTCTGGTCATGGTCTCAGGGCCCTGGGATCAAGCCCCGCATTGAGCTCTCTGCTCAGCAGGGAGTGTGCTTCCCCCTTTGTCTCTGCCTGCCCGTCTGCCTAATTGTGATCTCTCTCCTCTCTGTCAAATAAATAAAATATTTAAAAAAAAAATTAAGGGGTGCCTGGGTGGCTCAGTGGATTGGAGCCTCTGCCTTCAGCTCAGGTCATGATCTCAGGGTCCTGGGATCAGGCCCCACATCGGGCTCTCTGCTCAGTGGGGAGCCTGCTTCCCCCCTCTGCCTCTGCCTCTCTGCCTACTTGTGATCTCTCTCTCTGTCAAATAAATAAAAAATCTTTTAAAAAAAATTAACATTCAATCTCATTAAAAAATCCATTGTTCATCTTCAGAAGATCTGTTTCTTAGTCACATAAATTGTAGGTTTGTATGGAAGGGATGGGGATTAATAAAATGATCAAGGCATGCTACACAGCCAAGAGATCTGGGCCACTACAATATGTATCATCTGGTGGTAGTTGTCCACTCCAGGAGCAACATCCATATGAACCACCCTACGTCCCATATCTGGCTGGAACTCGAAGCCAAGAGAGAGTGAATCTAAGAATCCCAGGTTAGTTGGAGCCCCTTTTGATAGCTTGAATCTGAGAAACTGGGCCAGGCCAAGAGTGGAAACCAGAGGACTTCTCTGGTGCCCTCTGAAGACAGGCACCAATTGTGTTATTTCCAAATTCACCTTATTACCAGGCACACTGGCATAAAGTTTTATTGCATCAACCTTACAGAGTTGTTGAAGTACTGGGTTAAATACATAAAGCTGTTAAATCATTGCCTGACACACAGCAAATACACAATAGTAGTTCTAATTGCCTATTAGCCACAAAACTACTGGAATGGATCTAGCAATGGAAAACCACTTTGACCAATACAATTTCATTTGGTTTTCTGTTTCTTATAAGACAAAAGCTATTTTTTGTTTACTTTAACCTTGAGCCCCTCTGGGCATCAGTAAAAGAGGCACTGACAGCAAAGATATAAAGTCGCTAGTTGAAATGGGAAGAAAGAATGACAGAGCTAAGAATCCTTATGGAAATAGTAGCTTTAAAATGTGTCAAGTAGGGCGCCTGGATGGCTCAGTCAGTTAAAGCATCTGCGTTTGGCTCAGGTCATGATCCCAGGGTCCTCGTGTCCAGCCCCATGTCAGGCTCCCTGCTAAGCGGGGAGTCTACTTCTCTCCCTCCCCTTACCCCTTCCTCTGCTCCTCCTCTCTCTCTCTCACACACACACACTCTCTCAAATAAATAAATATTTAAAAAATAAAATGTTTCAAGTAAAGCTACAAAATCTACCAGTAGAAATAAAGCAACTAGTTACGTCTCCTGCTTTATATATTTTGGATAGATCTGAAAAGTTGTATAAATGCTATCAATAAGCTGAAATGTATTTTCCCAACAAATTCCCATATAATCTTAGCAGATATTTTGTCAGAAAAAATTTGGCTGCCATATGAATTTTGAAATTACATTCAAGAGTGTTATTAACTTCAAGATACACTTTTTTCTAATATACAACCCACAGTCGTGGGTATTTTTGCTTTTAAAATATATATTTTAAAGTGAAATAGTTTCAAACTTAGAGAAGGGTTTCACAATAGTTCAAAGAACTTCTGTACAACAAAATGTAAATTTTTTATAAGACAAAAGGCACCATAAGAAAAGTTTACATACACACATACACATACACACACACACACACACACACACACACACACACACACGAAAAATTATTAAAACATGGAATACTGTTGTAGAGACAGACTTTCAGGTCATCACCATGAACCTCAACTCCTGTTGCTCATACCCAAGCAGGTACAATCCCCTCCCCTTGAGGGTGGGCAAGACCTGTGACTTGCTTGTAACCAACAGAATATGGCAAGGGTGACGGAAGTCACTCTTGTGCTTATGTTTTATGTATATCTAAGATTCCGTCTTGATAGCAAATATGCTAGAGAGACTCCTTTCTCTGACTTTGAAGTGGTCAACTGCAGTCTGTCCTCCTGACGTATCCTCAGGAGGTCAGCAGTAGCTTAATGCTATATCACAACCCCTCTGTCATTCACCTCACTTCATCTCTTCACGTAGACATTTTATCATCTCACATCATCACAAGAAGAAAAGTAAGTACAGTCCAATTAGATATTTTGAGAAACACATTCATGTAACTTTTATTACAGTACATTGTTATAAATGTCCTATTTTATTACTAGTTATTGTTACTAATCTTTTACTCTGCTTATTCATGAATTATATGTTATCATTGGTATGAATGTATAGAAAAAAACATAGCCTATAAGGTTTGGTGTTATTCATTGTTTCAGGTATCCACTGAGGGTATTGGAGCTTATGTCCCATTGGTAATGGGGGACTATTGTAACTTCATTTAAAAATCATATAAATTGGGGCGCATGGGTGGCTCAGTGGGTTAAGCCTCTTCCTTCGGCTCAGGTCATGGTCTCAGGGTCCTGGGATCGAGCCCCGAATCGGGCTCTCTGCTCAGCAGGGAGCCTGCTTTCCCCCCTCTCTCTGCCTGCCTCTCTGCCTACTTGTGATCTCTCTCTGTCAAATAAATAAATAAAATTTTTAAGAAAAAAAAGTCACATAAATTATCATAAAAAAGATCAGCAACCCAACAAAAACATGGAAAAAAGATACAAATATGCAAATTTGAAAAGAAATATGTTGATCAGCAAATATAATAAAAGATGTTCAATGTCACAAGTACTCAAGGAAATAGAAATTTTAAAAGTCTGGTGTTATTAAGTGTTGACAAATGTATGTGGAAAGAAGATATTCTGGTGTTGGTATCCATTAAAACTACTTCAGAGATTCCACTTCTAAGAATCTACCTAGAAAAAACATGTGCACAGGGAAAAGAGACTTAATTTAGTCATTCCCCTACTAAGAGATATTTTAGAGTATTTCAGGTTTTTCATTACTATAAACAATACTGAAAAAAAAAAACAATGCTGAAATAAACAGCCATGCCCACCAATTCTCTTGATTTATAAAACTGTGATTTTATTTAGAAAGCAACAAGCTCATGGAAGGCAACTCTTCCTCTAACCGCAGGTATAAACCATGCCAGCACTAAGCCAACCATTTCTTTTTAATAATGATTGCTTTAAATGTGGGAAAGATTTTGCTCCTTGACAACAAGAAAGGTAGAAAGAAGGTATTCCTATTATTCTTGCCTTGAACATGGTTGTATAAAGTTACAATGCTTATAGCCTGGGCGCTCATCTACTGACCATGGAGTTAGTACACTCAGGATGAAAAGCCAACATACCAAGAAGAAAGAATGGCAGAGAGGAAGGAATGGAAAAAGCCTGTGTCCTGGATTGCTATTAATGAGTCACTTTATCAGCATTACAATGACCTACTTCTTGAGATAACTGAATTATTTTATTGCTTAAACTATTACTCAAGTTTTCTATTATTTGATGCCAAAACTGCTCCTGATTCCACACATAAGGAATTTTCATTATAAAATTTATCATAAAATTAAAGAAATAAGTTCTATTTTCCTTCTATTTCCATACACAATGAATAAATAAAAGTTTTCTTTTAATTTAGAATTATCAAAACTAACACTTCTAAAGTTAACATGACCAATCCTGATACCATATTTTAAACAACTATGTCACTTGGAAAGAGTTTAGACTAATTACACTAACGCTAATTCTCTAGGTAAAAAAAAGACTTCATTCTTCAAAAATTGAAGTAAAAAAAATAAGAAATCACACCATTCAAACATGAACCTGCAACAGATCAGTTTCTCTTAGAGCTGCGAAGTGTACATTTTTGGCTTTTCTAGTCTATCCACTCATAAAGAGAAAATTTCTGACATTTATTATACTAAATCATATTTCTTAGATTTCTTATGAACTTTGTGAAGTATTGCATGATTGACTAATGATAAATCATGCTTCTTTATACCATATGTCTCTGTTTCTGAGCCTACCATTCAGGATTCTCATGCTACACACTGCTTAATAAAGATTTCAACACTATAAAATTTACCACCACAATTACTTTAGACATTTCATAATATTTAAGACTCACAAACCATAGTTAAAACTGAATCACATAATTATATCTGAGGTATACATTTCTGGTTTTTAACAAAGAAAAAGAATAAAAATGTATACATATAGTCAACTCTTCATTATCTGGGCCAACGTAGGAGGCAACTGGTACAGAAAACTGAAAAATGAGGGGCGCCTGGGTGGCTCAGTTGGTTAAGCAACTATTTTCAGTTCGGGTCATGATCCTAGAATCCCAGGATCAAGTCCTACATGGGGCTCCCTGCTCAGCTGGGAGTCTGCTTCTCCCACTGACCCTCCTCCCTCTAGTGCTCTCTCTCTCCTTCTCAAATAAATTAAATCTTAAAAAAACAACTGAAAAATGTGATATATGTATTAGAATAACCACCCTCCATACTGAATTGAGATTATATTCTCACTTAGAATCAATGTTTTCCCCACTAACATTAAGCTGAATGCTGCAATTTATCACTTCTCTCTAGTCTTTCAATACTAAATATCACAATTACTTTTGTATCAAAATCTTTGTTGAGAAGTACCTACCAGAGAATAGCCAAAAATACAATTATCTTTTCCATGTAATTTTTACAAAAGAATAAAAAAAGAATTAGAAAACTCAAAAGCAATGAGCTCATTTCCCTCAGCAAATATTACCTTATTCTATCAATCAAGCAAGAGAGAAACATTAAGAATGTACTAATAATTGGGGCGCCTGGGTGGCTCAGTCGTTGGGTGTCTGCCTTCGACTCGAGTCATGATCCCAGAGTCCTGGGATCAAGCCCCGCATCGGGCTCCTTGCTCGGCAGGAAGCCTGCTTTTCCCGCTACCATTCCCTCTGCTTGTGTTCCCTCTCTTGCTGTGTTTCTCTCTGTCAAATAAATAAAATCTTTAAAAAAAAAAAAAAAGAATGTACTAATAATTGGAACAATAATACTCATTGGTTAAATCACTGTATGAGGATATGAAAGATGCTCAAAATAGTACAATAAAGAATAGTGCCAAATATTTATCTCGTATCCATTTTAAATATTCTCTGACTAGAATATAGCCTACCAACCTATTAATAGGGAGCTTAATATAAAGTTTGTGCATAAGACTCTGTCATAAATGAAATATATATAAGCAATGACCAAGAACAAAGAATCCTAAAATGTTTATGGAACCACAAAACACCCCAAGTAGCCAAAGCAATCTTGAGAAAGGACAAGGCTGGAGGTATCACACTCTCTGATTCAAGCTATCAAAGCTATAATTATCAAAACAGTATGATACTAACATGAAACAGACACCAAGATCAATGGAACAGAACAGACAGCCCAGAAATAAACCTATGGATATATGGTCAATTAATATATGACAAAGGATGTAACAATATAAAATGGGGAAAGGACAATCTCTCTAATAAATGGTGTTGGGAAAACTGGACAGCTACATGCAAAAGAATGAAACTGGACCACTATCCTACACCATACATAAAGATAAATTCAAAATGTGCTAACAACTTGAATGTAAGACCTGAAACCACAGAATGACTAAAAGAAAACATAAGCAGTAAGTTCTTTGATGTCATTCTTACCACTGTATTTTTGGACCAGTCCCCTAAGGCAAGGACAATAAAAGCTAAAATAAACAAACAGGATTACTTCAAACTAAAAGGCTTTTGCACAATGAAGGAAATCAACAACAAAACAAAAAGGCAACCAACTGAATGGGAGAAGAAATTCGCAAATCATATATCCAATAAGGGGTTAATATCCAAAATATATAAAGAATTTACACAACTCATATCAAAAAACAAACAACCCAATTAAAAAACAGGCAGAGGACTTAAATAGCCATTTTTCCAAAGAAGACATACAAATGACCAACAGGCACATGAAAAGATGCTCAATATCATTAGTAATCAGAAAAATGCAAAACAAAACCACAATTAGGTATCATCTCATCACACTGGTTAAACTGGCTAACAACAAAAAGACAAGAAACAAGTGCTGGTAAGGACATGGAGAAAAGGGAATCCATGAACTGCTGAGAATATAACTTGTTGCAGCCACTGTGGAAAACAGCATGAAGGTTCCTCAAAAAGTTAAAAATAGAACTAGCATAAAATCCAGCAATTCTACTTCTAGATATTTACCCAAAGAAAATGGAAACACCAATTTGAAGAGATATATGCATCCCTATGTTCATTATAGTATTATTTACAATAGCCAAGATATGGAACCAAGTATCCATTGCTAGATAAATGGATAAAGAAGATGTGGTACACAAGTAACTCTTTGTTTTGTTTTGGTTTGGTTTTTGGTTTTGTTTTTTTTTTTTTTCACAAGTAACTCTTGAACGACACAGAAGTTAGGGCCTTGACCTGACACAGCTGAAAATCCATGTATAACTTCTGACTTCCAAAAACTTAATTACTAATAGTCTGTTGACTGAAAGCCTTACCAATAACATAAACAATTGATTAACACATATTTTGTGTGTTTTATGTATTATGTACTATATTCTTCCAATAAGTAAGTTAGAGAAAAGAAAATGCTATTAAAATCATAAGAAAGGGGCGCACCTGGGTGGCTCAGTGGGTTAAAGCCTCTGCCTTCAGCTGAGGTCATGATCTCAGGGTCCTGGGATCAAGCCCCACATCGGGCTCTCTGCTCAGCAGGGAGCCTGCTTCCTCCTCTCTCTCTCTGCCTGCCTCTCTGCCTACTTGTGATCTCTCTCTGTCAAATAAATAAATAAAATCTTTAAAAAAAAATCATAAGGGCAAATACATTGATAGTTCTGTAGTATATTTATTTTAAAAATCCACATATAAAGGGACCTTTGTAGTTCATTCAAACCTCTGTTGTTTAAGGATTAACAGCCTGGTTGGCTCAGTCAGTAGAGCATCCAACTCTTGGTGTCAGAGTTGTGAGTTCAAGCCCCATGTTGGGTATAAAGATCACTTAAATAAATAAAACTTTAGGGTGCGCCTGGGTGGCTCAGTCGTTAAGCGTCTGCCTTCGGCTCAGGTCATGATCCCAGAGTCCTGGGATCGAGCCCCGCATCGGGCTCCTTGCTCTGCAGGAAGCCTGCTTCTCCCGCTACCATTCCCTCTGCTTGTGTTCCCTCTCTCATTGTGTTTCTCTCTGTGAAATAAATAAAATCTTTAAAAAAAAATAAACTTAAATTAAATAAAATAAATAATAAATAAAACTTTAAAAAAAAAAGGGGGGGCCAACTTAATATATACAGTGGAATATTACTCAGCCACAAAAAAGAACAAATTCTTGCCATTTGCAACAATACGGAAGGTATTATGCTGAGTGAAATAATTCAGACAGAGAAAGACAAATACTGTGTTATTTCACTTATGTACAGAATCTAGATAACACATGAACAAAACAAAACAAAAACAGATTCATATGATAGGAAACAAACTAGTGGTTATCAGAGTGGGAAGAGTGTCAGGTTGTGGGGTGGACAAAATAGGTGAAGGGGAATAGGAGGTACTTATTTATAAAATAAGTAAATCATGGGGATATAATCTATAGCACAGGAAATACTCAATAATATTATAATAAGTTTGTATGGGGACAGATGGTGACTAGACTTATGGGGATCATTTCATAAAGTATAAAAATATTAAATCACTATGATGTATACCTGAAACTAACAGGATTTTTTATGTCAATTATATTTCAATTTAAAAATAATAAATGTATTTTAACTTTGGGGAAAAAAAAGATATGTAATTTCCTCACATAAAATCCCATGAAATGGTTCTTTTGGATTCTAACGACTCAAATAATTTATCAACATACAAGGCGGAAAAAAAAAGCAGTGACTAAAGCAATCAACAGAACAATGCAAACAGTTCATACAGCCAGTCTAATAAAATAATCTATTAGGCATCCAATAAGTCAATAAATAATGTCATCAATTGTTACCAGAATATGTTCTATAAAAATGACATAGATACAAATTTCTGTAAAGCTATAGCCACATCTAATACATTTCCTAAAAGCTCATTTTGTTGCAGACACTGGTCTAAGTGCTTTACATGTATCATTTTATTCAATCCTTGCAATAATCCAGTGAAATATGTACTCTCTCATTTCCATTCTACAAGTGATAAAACCATGGCAGAGAAAGTTAAATAATTTCACCAAAGGTCACACAGCTAGTAAATAGTAAAGATGGGATCTGAACTTAGGCGGTGCAACTTGAGCCCCAACATTCCTTACCACTAAGCTACTGCTTGTTCATATCTCATTCATTCCTAATAAAAAAAACTTTGCAAAACCACCAGAAAATATACTGGTGGTATATTACCAGTTACCCCAGGATGGTTCTTCAATTTATGTCCAAAGGAGCCTCTAAGGCATATAGTGTTCTATCCTCAAAGTTCTTAGCATATTCCAGCTGCTGAGTACATGGGTAACTTTCAGGAGTATAAAATTTCAAAGATAAGCCTATAATATGCAAGGTAATACAAGAAAATGAGGATGCTGAAGATGAACAGCATATTCTCCTTTTAAATTTTCTTAAATAATCTGCCATTGACTATGATAAAAAAATAAAATCAAGTTAAAATGATCCATACCATTGTTTGACTGGTAAATTAAAAGTAATTTCTTGCCAGTGTCTCTGAGCTTCATAATCACCAAACATGGGGGGTTTTCCAGCACCTAGATGAAAGGTAAGAGCCAGACAACAATATACTTTAATATATCGATGGTATTTATTTCCTTTCAAAAATTTTCTAAATTATAGAAAGGTAGTATAGGATACAGCAGTTTAGGTTAAAAAAAAGAACACAGACATTACCAAAACAGCAGAGATGAGGTATGAATCCCAGTACTGCTAGTACACTGAGTGACTATGACCTTGGACGAATTACTTAACCTCCCTAAGCCTTGGCACATTAAAAACAGGATCTACCTAGGGGCACCTAGGTGACTCAGTTGGTTAAGGGTCTGCCTTTGGCTCAGGTCATGATCCCAGAGTCCTGGGATGGAGCCCCGCACTGGGCTCCTTGCTCAGCGGGGAGCCTGCTTCTCCCCTGCGCGCCGGTCCCCCTGCTTGTGCTTATTCTCTCCCTCTCTCTCTCTCTCTGTCAAATAAATAAAATCTTCACAAAAAATAATAAAAGCTATTGTTAACATTAATTAGTTAATTACACTAATTATAAAATATCCAAGTTTATTTTTACTTCATGAGAAAGACTATATATTATAGTTATATATAATATATATATAACCAATTATACTATCTGGTAAGTATCAAGTACAATAATAATAATGAGTATCTACATTTTACAAAGGGCTTTTGCAAACTAAATATAAATAACTGAAGGTCAAGTATAGAACCAAAGCCAGACTACACGTTACAAAGACATTTGTGAAGTCAGGCTTTGCTGTCAAAGGACTGATATAAAATGACGGTTGGTTTACAGTTTTTTTTAATTTCAAAACTGCTAATACAGAATAAATCTTTAATAACTAACAACTGATAGTACCTACTATGTGCCAGATATAGCAATGAAATAAGTATTATTATTATCCCCACTTTATTTTTTTTTAAAGATTTTACTTATTTATTTGACAGAGAGAATGAGAGAAAGAGACATCAGAAGTAGGCCGAGAGGCAGGCAGAGAGAGAAGGGGAAGCAGGCTCCCCACTGAGCAGAGAGCTCGATGCGGGGCTCGATCCCAGGACCCTGAGATCATGACCTGAGCTAAAGGCAGAGGCTCTAACCCACTGAACCACCCAGGCGCCCCTATTATCCCCACTTTAAAGCTGAAGAAACAGAGGCAATTTACCCAGGCATCAAGTAGCAGAGTCTAGATTTTAACCCAGGCAAACTGGTTTCATAATCCATGCTCTTAACTCCTACTTTATATTGCTCACAACTTGGTTAGTAGGTTATTAACCTGAAGTCATGTTAAATAATATAAAGGTAATTCCATTTAGTAAATAGCAAACATCCACTATTTAACTAGCAGGTAACTACAAAATTGTGAGAAGCCCAGACACATACAGTACAGTCACAGGTTTTTAAATCAGCAACTGAAAATCACATAAAATCAAATGTACTCAATAATCTATTAGTTATTAATTAATGCCACACTGGAGAATGATATATTAACACTCACTCATATCCAGCCCAGATTTTCTCCAGCTTTGTAACACTACATTAAATAGGGCTTTTTGCATGTAATGACTACATTATACCAATATTCTTTAATAACTAGCATCTTGACCCAAGGAGATATCCCCACTGTTGAGATAATCATGGGAAAAGCAGATCATCATCTCCAAAACATATATAGAGTGACTATCACAAGCAAATACTCACAGTACATAGACACATGTATACACACATACATACACACACACACACACACACCCATCCCTTTCTCAAAAAATACCATTTTTGTATTCTCAGATATAATGGCAAACTGCTAGACTCTCAGTGAACGATGCTGAAGCAAGACTACTGATATAATCAGTGATATAGCAAGGATTTTAAGATCAAAAGACTTGAAATTTTTTTTTAAAGATTTTATTTATTTATTTGACACAGAGAGAGATCACAAGCAGGCAGAGAGGCAGGCAGAGAAAGAGGAGGAAGCAGGCTCCCTGCTGAGCAGAGAGCCTGATGCGGGGCTAGATCCCAGGACCCTGAGATCATGACCTGAGCTGAAGGCAGAGGCTTAACCCACTGAGCCACCCAGGTGCCCCTAGGCTGACTATTCTAATACAATTCTCATTTACTGGTTCTTGCCCAAAACATCTTTAAATTATTGTTAGAGGCTTTAAAATTCCAAGCTTCTGTTCATGCTGCTTACTCCCTATTTATATATCCCTTACATCAACTCATATCCAATATTTAAGAATCACCTCAAATTCCAAATTCTTCATGAAACTTTCCTTATAAATTAAAAACACACTGTTTGTTGATTTTTTTTAACTTATTTGAGAGAGGGAGAGCATGAGCAGGGAGAGGGACAAAGGGAGAAGGAAAAGCAGGCTCCCCACTGAACACTAAGCCCAACACGGGGTTTGATCCCATGACACTGTGATCATGATCTGAGCCAAAATCAGAGGCTGGACTGAGTCACCCAGGCACCTCCATTGTTCACTGATTACTTACTTCTCATAATACTTACATTTTTAGTATCACACATTTTGTCACATGACTATACTGTTTCCTAATTGCTACCCAAGTAAGAATTTTTTTTTTTTTTTTTAGGCCAAGTAAGAATTTTAGTTCCTATGAACAAGATAACATGATTTTCCAGAGTTCAAAGGAAACATATTGCTATGTACATACTTACATTAAAAACATATTTAATTAACTGCACAGGAGAGGGAGAATAACTTGTATTTTTTTTAAAGGAAAAATATATCCCCAATGAACTGCAATTTTATATGACAGGACTGTGTTTCTATTTTAAGGAATACAACCATTGTCTATGGCTTCTTTTGTGGGGGGAGGAGTTGATTTCTATTTTTTGTTTGTTTTGCTTTTGTTTAGTTCCACTGGGATAATAAAAGTCAGAGAGGATCTTAGGTAATTTTCTACACCTGGAAAAAATCCAACTATCTAGATTTTCTCAAATTGCTCTAGACGTGTGGTCAATGTGGAAGAATTTATTACCATTCTCTAACAAATAGAAGAATGGATAATGACTCTCTTTAGGGTTGAGAAACAAGTTTCTATCCAGAGTCTGACCTACTTCAATAAATCCAGCTGACACTGGCTATGAAATTAGTACTTAAGTTTTTAAAACTGCTAAAGTGCCCTTAAAGCAACCCAGAAGGACAACCCAACTGTACCTATGGGAGCTTCACCTGGGAAGGACAAAAAGGATTCATTCAACACTGATTAATTCTACAAATTCATTTACATAAAATTCAGAATTAAATAAAGAAAACACACTAATGTATATTTATGGAGTTTCAATTTTGTCTTCTCAGGGAAATGGGCTTAAGCAGCACTTAGATATTCATTTTATCAACCGCTAAACTATTCAGAATTATGCCATAATTTAAAAAACAAGTAGTTTCTTTGATAACAATACATTGTAACTGCCTTTACATTTAAATGTTAAACATTCTAAGAAAAGAGAATTTGGCTAAAATTTTCCAGAACAAAATCCCCCTTTTATATGTTCTTGGTGAGTAAAAAGAAACATTATAAACAGCAATGGGTAACTTGAGAGAAACTAACCAATAAAATAAACATTTCTTTCTTTTTTAAGATTTACTTACTTATTTGAGACAGAAAAAGAGAGAGGCAGAGGGAGAGTGTATGAGTGAGAGGAGGGGTAGAAGGAGAGAGAGAGAATCTTCAAGCCAACTCCCCACTGAGTGTGGAGCCTGATCCCATAACCCTGAGATCATGACCTAAGTCAAAAACAAGAGTTGGACACCTAACCAACTGAGCAACCCAGGTACCCCAAAACTAATTAATTAAATAGAATACAGTCATATTTTAACAATGATTGATATGTTGCAAAAAACGAATTTTTTTTTAAAAAGATTCTCTATGGGCTTATCCCTCCTAAACAGACATTACAACTCTGGAAAAAAGAATGCTAGAATAAAATAACTTTCCTTCGTTCAAGTGTTGCTATTTGCTCAAAAGCATTGATAGCACTTTGGATCAACTCTAGAGGAACTGTGAATCTCTACAAGACATAAGAAACAATACTAAAATCAGAATCTGTTTCCTCCCTGGGGTTCCTGGCTGGCTTAGTTGATGAAGCATGAGACTCTTGATCTCAGGGCCGTAAATTCAAGCTCCATGATGGGTATAGAGATTACTAAAATAAGTAACCACCCCCCAAAAAATAATTTATTTCCTTCCCAAAGCTTGTTTAAAAGTAACAAGCAGGGGCACCTGCATGGCTCAGTCAGTTAAGCGTTTGTCTTTGGGTCAGGTCATGATCCCAGCATCCTGGGATCAAGACCCAGGTCCCCAGGTCCAGCCCCCTGCTCAGCGGGAAGTTTGCTTCTCCCTCCCCGTTCCGCCAGCAAGCCTGCACAATCTCAATCTCTCAATCTCTCTCTCTCTCTCTCTCCCCCCCCAAAAAAATAAATACAATATTTTCTAATTAAATAAATATATGTAACATGCAATATTTATTCAATATTTTTAGGTCTATAAAAATCAATTACATAAGCAGCACTTAAGTAAGGGGTATAATGTAAATATGTAAGGCATATACATTTTAGAAAATTTACATTACAATACACGTAAGTAGTTTGCCTAAACAAAAATGCATTTCCAAAGGAGAAATAAGGGATTAACATGAAGCAAGCTAACCTGAGCTTCCTCACTCGAGTGTTTCCTAATTACAATCTTAAAACAAGATAAATGAAAAGCAAACTAAAATAAGCATGTTAAAATTATGATAGCAAAAGAAAGTATTTTAATTAAGAGAAAAAAATCTCAGCAGAATCACAGATGTAATACTCAATTCTTTAATTCTACCAGCCTCCTATGATACAGAAGTTCTTTAGACGAGTGCTAAAAATGTTATATTTTTAATTATGGGGCTAAGAACTCTGACAGAATCCATTTTTCTTAGTGCTTAGCACTTTATTCTTCTCATCTGAAAAATGCAAGAAACATATAATAACCACCTATAAAAGATGTCTACAAATATTCTACTACTGTACAATAAGATTACTTTTCCTATTCAGTAATCCACAAGTAATCTTGTTACATTGGCTTTCTTAAGGGACAATTTCTTAAGGGACAAGAGTGAAGTTTAAAATAAGCAGGAGTCCTGTTTTCCATATAAAGTAAGGAAGTAAACTCAAACTTCAGTAGGAGAGAAATGTTATATAATGTATGTAAGCCACAAGGATAGAAAAGTATTATGTATGCTTGTTGTCCTCTATTTAGTTCCCGTTAAGCATTTGGTTACATATGCCAGTAATACTGAAATAGTGTGATTTCTTAAATTCTATTATTCTACTCTATACCTTTAGTTCTTTTCTACTTCACCTCAACATGAAAAGTTCAAAGAAAATAATATATCTGTCAAAATCAGAACTAAAGGAAAATTGTAAGAACGACATAATGTTCAGGAATAAAACAGTGCTGAAGAAAAGGAGATAACCATTCATTAGACCAGTTATAGGCTGAAAGAGAAGGTAATATAAATTACATATTTTAACTTTTTGTTTTAAGATTTTATTTATTTATTTGACAGAGAAAGAGAGCACAAGTAGGCAGGGCAGCAGGCAGAGGGAGAGGGAAGCAGGCTCCCCACTGAGCAGGGAGCCCAACATGGGGCTCCATCCCAGCACCCTGGGATCATGATGTGAGTCAAAGGTAGATGCTTACTTACCCAACTGAGTCACCCAGGTGCCCCTAACTTCTAACAGGGCTTTTCTTCTAACCTCCTTACCCTATTCCTGCTTCCAAATTAACTCCCTCCTTCCATTCACAAACTTCTAGGAGTCGCTATGCCTTCTTGTTAACTCCCATTTTATCCTTAGTTCATTACAGTCTGATAATTAAGAGGCTCACAATAGCCTCCTTAGAAATTTTTTTCTATTAATTTTCACCCTACTTGGCAGTCTAGAACCTGACACTGTAGGCCAGTCCTTATTTCTTAAATTTCTCCAATTTTCTGGCTTCCAGGCTCTAATCCTCCCTCCTCATGATCTCCTCAGCCTCCTTTAATCATTCTCCTCTGTGAAACGGACCAGTGGTTCAATCTGTTTTCTTCTTGCAGTATAAATTCCCCCAACCCTGTGGCTTTAACCATCATCTGTATCACCATTTTATAAAGATCACAGTAACATGTGGGGCTTTTAAAAACATAGATGAGACCAGTTTCCAGCAACATGGCAGACTTAGAAGGCCAAAAAAACACCTCCAATGGAGAAGGGAAGGTAATGGTTAAATTAGCATCAAAAGAAGAGAATTCGTTAGGATCCAAAAATAACAAAAGAACTTTAAGATCCAGACAAGTGAGCATTTGTCCGGAGGGTATACAATGACCTTTTGTGGCCTATGGCCTGTGCACTGGCTACCCAAGTTCTATGCAATGAATAAAGAGGTATAGCCTAGAACTTGAACAGGTTAAAACTTCAGTGTCAGAGAACCATTTACTAGGATATAAAGTAACAATGCCTTTGGGGAAATGGTGAAGATAATATTTATCTCTTCCTTGGCTCCTGGTAGCACAGGAAAAAAAGTCTACTGAAAATTCCTAACATTATCCTGCATTCACCCAGTGTAGGGCCTTGAAAGAGCAGAGCAAGGCTAACTCCATTTTGTGCTACACCCACCATCTTGTGTATAACCCCCACATGACCTGCTTCTGAGAAAAAAACACAGAATGTCAGAATATTGCCCAGCCCGCCCTTGAGTTAGTTTGAGTTAGCCAATAGGAATGCGGAACCCCTAACTGCCAAAGAATGTAAACCCCGCCTTTTGCCCACCAAACTTAAGTGCCAATTCTGACCAGAGTGATAAGGCTAGTTCAAACAGCTACTACAGGGTAAATTGTACTTCAGTTGGCCACCCGCGTGTGGCCTAACATGACTATGCAACTTTCTGTGTGTGTTACAATCTCATTGGCCACTGGCCCCTATAAAACTGCTGCACTTTTTGAAACTCGCTCTCTTTCTCTACATCACGCTGCTGTGTCAGTGAGTGTGGGAGACTGAGCTCGAGCTAGTTCAAATAAAGGCTCTTTTGCTTTTGCATCGGACTCGGCTTCCTGGTGGTCTTTGGGGAATCTCAAAATCTGGGCATAACAGCCTCAATTTACATGAAGAATTACAGCCAAAGAAACCTTAAGATGAGAATTTAGTTTGACTTTTTTTTTTTTTTAGTTTGACTTTTAATAGTACCAAAAGGCAACCTAAATCCTTTGTAGAGAAATACACAGTAAACTTGGGTCTCAAAAAATTCTCACAGATAAAAGTTCCAAGTAACTTGGGCTCACAATTTTAAAAAATCACTAAACCCAGAAACAAAATACCATGAGCTAGAGTCCGTAGAACCAACAAACCAGGAAATCAAACTGCAGATATTAGTATTTTCTGAGAGGGAATATAAAATAAATAGGGCAAATATGTTTAAAGATATAAAAGACGACGAAGAGATTGTTATCTATTTTATTTTCCGCTATATCACCTGCCTTTGGCATGAGTACCCTACACATAGATAGTCAATTAATAAAAGACCAAAGATCTAACATATATTTAACCAGAGTTTTATAAGAAACAGAATAAAAAGAGACAGTAGCTAAGCAATTTCAAGAACAGACAGAAGGTTACCATTCATTAGAGTCAGAAATCCCAGAAAATCCTGAGGATAAGTTTTTTAATATTCATACTTTGATACATCATAGCAAAATTGCAGCAAGAGAAAAGACAAATTACCTACAAAGAAATAACAACTAAAATGACAGCTGATGGTCTGAACATAGCAACAGAAACTAAAAGACAAGGAAATGAGATTTTCAAAATACTAAGAGAAAATAATGGTCAACAAAGAATTCCAAACCCAGTAAAATGTTAGGACCTACAGCAAAATAAAGGCATTTTCAGATAAAAACTAGGATACCACGGGGCGCCTGGGTGGCTCAGTGGGTTAAAGCCTCTGCCTTTGGCTCAGGTCATGATCTCAGGGTCCTGGGATCGAGCTGCATGGGGCTCTCTGCTCCGCAGGGAGCCTGCTTCCCCTTCTCTCTCTGCCTGCCTCTCTGTGTATTTGTGATCTCTGTCAAATAAATAAATAAATAAAATCTTAAAAAAAAAAAGATATTACAAATAGGGTTGTTCCAAGAACACAAGGTTGACTCAATGCTATAAAAAATAAAAAACTCGGGGCGCCTGAGTGGCTCAGTTGTTAAGCGTCTGCCTTCGGCTCAGGTCATGATCCTGGGGTCCTGGGATCAAGCCCTGCATCGGACTCCCTGCTTGGCAAGAAGCCTGCTTCTCCCGCTACCATTACCATTCTCTCTGCTTGTGTTCCCTCTCTCGCTGTGTTTCTGTCAAATAAATAAAATCTTTTAAAAAAAAATAAAAAATAAAAAACTCAAGGGGTGCCTGGGCTGCTCAGTGGGTTGAGCAACTGACTCTTGATTTCAGCTCAGATCTTCTTCATCTCAGGGTCAGAGGGGAGAGAGATCACAAGTAGGCAGAGAGAAAGGAGGAAGCAGACTCCCCACTGAGCAGAGAGCCCAATGCGGGCTCTATCCCAGGACCCGAAATCTTGACCTGAGCCGAAGGCAGAGGCTTTAGCCCACTGAACACCCAGGCACCCCTAGAACCTAAAAATCACTCTTGAGTGAGGTATCATATTCACAGTTCTGGGAAACAGGGCAGGACATCTTTGGGTGCCATTTGAGAAATTCTGCCTACTTCAATATGAATGAGCAAAGCCCACCATAGCTAACTCCTGAAGTAGAAATATCAGGTGGGAGAATTTGCCTCACAATATATCAAGCCTTATTATAAAATTATAATGATAAGACACAGCAGTAGCGCACTAATTGATCAGAATGAATAGTCAGAAATAGACCCATGCATATATGAAAACCTGAGATAGAACTGATAATGCAGATTAGTGGCAGAAAATACACTATTCAATAAATGGGTTAAAAGAACTGATTATCCATGTGAAAAAAATATAAAATAAATTCCTATCTCACATGTTATACATAAAATTCAATTTTAAGAAGGATTTAAGTAGAAGAGACAAATCTAAAACTTTTAGAAGAAAATCTTAGGAAAATACCTTTGTAACTTGCAGTAGGGAAGAATTTCTTAAAGATACAAAAAGCACAAATCATTAAGGAAAAGATTAATAAATTTCACTATTTTATCCTGTTCATCAAGACACTTTAAGACATGGGGCTCCTGGCTGGCTCAGTGGAAAAGCAGCTTCATTGTAGGGTCTCAAGTTCAAGTCCCACATTGGGTATAGAGATTAAGTAAGTAAATAAACAAAGAAACAAAAAGACACCTTAAGATGTGAAGAGATAATCCATAAACTGGGAGAAGATATTTACGATTGTACAAGGTTAGCTTCCAGAATATAGAATGCTTGAGGAAAAACACTCCAAAATACAGAATCTAAAAGAAAAATATCAAATAAAGGACATAGCAAATATGCCAGAAAAGGAAATATAAACAGCTAGCAAAGCCGCAAGTATGCTTAAACTTTTAGTAATGAAGGAAATTCAAGTTAAAACCACAACAAAATATGTGGGGTAGGACCAAGGACCCTTCCCCTTGGGAACTGCCTCAATACTAAAAAGCTTAGAATGGATGACAGAGAGAAAATTTGCTCTAGGAATCGGCACCAATGTTTCCTGGTTAATCTCTTGCACTTTCTTTGTAAGATCTCAGGTTGAGTGTGAGCTTAGAGAGAAATTGAGTGAAAAAGGACCTGCCTACTTTGGTTCTAGCCAAGAAAAAAGGATTCCTGCAGTTGGCCCAGCGTTGTTCATCATAGAGCTGCACTGAAGTATGAAGCCAGAGCCTAAACTGTTGTTCTCTGTGACCAGAGGAAGATGGATTTATGCATTCTTGTGCCCCCAGCCAAATTCCATGTCTCCAAATTCACCCTTTAGAGCTAAAATGCACCCAAACCTTAACATATTCAAAATGGAATTCATTCATTACCTTCCCCACTGAAACTGCTCTCTCTGTTTTCAAGTCTCAGTATCTCTGAACTAGAAACCAGACTCACGGTCAAACTTTTCCTTCTTATTTATCCCTACAATTCGCCATTACATTTTGTTGATTTTTACTCAATGTGACTCTCAAATTTAGTCACTTAGACAAGCCTCATCATCCCTTCCCTAGAACAGTGCAACCAGCTTCAGGCAACAACACTTCAAATAAGCGTTAGAAATTGAAGTAAGGCCACGCCACATATATGCTGCTGGTGTGGTCTTGCTACCATCAGCCTCTCCCTTGTTCTACTCCAAACTCCATGCTGCCTCCATAGTTGTCTTCTTAAACAACATACGTGATCATGTAAATCCCTGCTTAAAAACCTCCACTGCCCAAAAGATAAAATGCTCACACGGTACTTGGGCTTACAATCTGCCCCAGTTTATCCCTACATCACCATCTACCACTCCATCTTAACCATGAACCCTGCATTCCCGTCACACTTACATCCTCAACATACCACCAAGAACTCTTGGCCTTTGTTCATGCTAATTCCTGTTCCTGGAATACTATTTGCCTAGTAAATCCTTCCCGCACTTCTTTCAGAACAAACATGCTATCATTAATGTGATACTCTAAGCCTTCTCGTCTGAACTACAAGTCTTCCGTGTTCCCAGTCTACTTGGTTTATATCATACTATATTTTGATGTAGCACATATTTACAAGTCTGTCCTACCCACCTGACTCTGAACATCTCTAGAAAAGTAAAAGGGTGATTCAGGAACCCAATTACAATGTGGGGATGGGGGATTTCCCTCACATCCAACAAGCAATTCTCAGACACCAACTCCATATCCGACATTCAATACAATTCTGACACCATCTGCCCAGAGATACCATCAGATTCCACAGGTTATGGGTGCAGTACTATAAAACTGCCCCCTCCCTCTAAGTCACAAGCCCAGATTCTAATCAATTGGAGGTTCCAACAACCCCCTCCAACTCTGAATGCCAATAGCAAGTCTAGACTGTTACCTGCATTTCTGACCAACTGGCTATAGATCAGATGTTCCCACAACCTCCTCCTTGGTCCAATTAATTTCCTACAGCAGCTCTCAGAACTGAGAGAAACATTTACTTACTAGATTACCAGTTTATTACAAAAGGATATAACTTGGAATAGCCAGATGGAAAAGATGCATAGGGCAAAGGTGTGGGGAAAGGGCGCTGGGCTTCCATTCCCTCTAAATCTCCATGTGTTCACCAACCCCATCCTACTTTTAGGTTTTTATGAAGGCTCTATGACAAAAGCATGATTGATTAAATCATTAGCCATTGGTGACTGGTTAAATCTAGCCTCTCCTCCCCGGAAATCAGAGGATAGGACTGAAAATTCCAACCTTTTAATGATCCAATCTGGTTTTCTGGGCAACCAGTCCCCATCCTTAGGTGGGTCCAAAAGCTAGCATTACCATAACAAAAGACAACTTTATCACTTTCACTTAGAAAATACGAAGAGTTTTTAGAGGCTCTGTGCCAAAAGGAGGACAAAGACCAAATACCTATTTCTTATAAATCACAATATCATAGGAAGATACCAATTATTTATTCTTGGCCACCCTGAAAGACAGACTGACAGACTTGATCACCAGTAAGATTTTTTTTTAAAGATTTTATTTATTTATTTGACAGACAGAGAGATCACATTGAGGCAGAGAGGCAGGCAGAGAGAGGGGGAAGCAGGCCCCCCACGGAGCAGAGAGCCCAATGCGGGGCTTTGATCCCAGGACCCTGGGATCACGACCTGAGCCGAAGACAGAGGCTTTAACCCACTGAGCCACCCAGGCACCCACCAGTAAGATATTTTTGCTGCACAGCACACACTCAATAAACACTTTGGGGTTAAATGATCTGATGTAAGGAAAAAACAAAAAAATAGTTGTGAACCATTAATATGCTAATTATATTCCTACACTACTAAGAAAGAAAATACACTGGGCATCTGGTTGGCTCAGTCAGTTAAGCATCTTCCCCTTGGATCAGGTCATGATCCCAGGGTCCTGGGATCCAGCCCTGAATGGGGCTCCCTGATCAAGAGAGAGTCTGCTTCTCTCTCTTCCTCTACTGCTCCCTACCCCACTCATTCTCTCTCTCTCTTTTTCTGCTCTCAATCCCTCTCAAATAAGTGAATATAATCTTTAAAAAAAAAAAGTAGGGTGGCTGGGTGGCTCAGTAAGTTAAGTGTCTGCCTTCGGCTCAGGTCATGATCTCAAGAGTCCTGGAATACAGCACACATGGGGCTCCCTGCTCAGCAGGGAGCCTGCTTCTACCTCTCCTCCCCACTTGTGCTTTCTCCCTCTCTCTCTCTCTCAAGTAAAATCTTAGGGTACCTGGGTGGCTCAGTTGGTTAAGCATCATGCCTTTAGTCATGATCCTGGGATCAAGCCCCACATTGGGCTCCCTGCTCAGCAGGAAGTCTGCTTCTCTCTCCCCACCTCCCAACCTCCACCCTGCTTGGGCTCCCTCTCTCTCAGATAAATAAAATCTTTTTAAAAATAAATAAATGTTTTTAAAAAAGAAAATACGTTTCATACATATTATCTCAAGTAATCCCCACAACCCTGTTAAAATATGCATTAATATTCCCACTTTGTAAAAGAGATACCTCTGTAAAGGTTCATGGAGATTAAGTAACTACTCCAAGATCCAGCAGCTAACGAGCAAAAAAACTAAGATTTGAACCCAAGTCTACTGTTGCATCCAAGTGATTCTACCTCCTCACTATTCCTCAAAATTCATTTATCTATCTTTTAGCTGGCTTAGTTTGACTTCTCTCTCAGAAGCCACAGAGTAGTGTTCTCAAAGCACTGATTTTGGAATGAAATACAACTATATTTGAATCCCAGGTGTCATTTATCAGTTGTCTCATTTTCCATTTGTAAATTATAGACAATATCCATCTTCAGCAGTCATGGTAAGTAAAAGAAAGTGCTCATTGTCTAGCATATGGTAAATACTTAAAATAGTAGCTCATACTTGTATTATTATGATTGTGTCATTTGTCTCTTTACCTCCAACCTGCTTCCTAGAATCCTTTTACTTTACAATGAAAGTTATTTTCCTAAAACACAAGTAATTTGCCAAGCAAATTGTATAGCTAAATCTCAAGCTGCTCCCTCCTCATCCTTTTTATTCCTTCTTTTTATGCTACTCCAATACTATTTAAAACCACATTCTCATTCTACCATGTTTTTGTACATGTTCCCCATTTCGTTTGCCTAGCAAATTCCAACTCATCCTTCAAACCCTGAACTCAAACATCAATTTCTCTGAAGAGTTTTCTCTATTGCAACCTCATCATTCATTTCTCTGTTACTCTTGTACTTAACAAATACTTCTAGTCACAATAATCACATTGTCCTGTGACCACTTACCTACTAAAATGTGGACCCTTTTGGTACTAGATATTCATGTATTTTAGCACCTAGCACAGTGGCTGGAACATGAATAGTGCTAAATAAATACTCACAGGGTGAAATCCAATCCTATCCCCTGTCCAGGACACATACCATCAATTCTCCCTCCCTTTCTCTCACATTGTTCCCAGTCTTAGTCTCCACTGGTCTCTTCCCTTCAGGCTAGTAACATGGCTTCTCTACCCTAAACAAACAAACAAAAGCCTCTTTTGATTCCACTCCTACCTTGAGGTACTACCTCAGTTCTTTCTTCGATGCCTAATAAGCAATAATTTCTCAACTTGTCATCTTTCCATTAGAATACATTTTTGTTTTCTCATGTCATAAATTCCACACTTTATTTAGCTCCTACACGTATTATTTTTACTAGAATTCAAAGTTTAAGTGTATTTTCTTGACCATACCAAAAAAGCCTCAAATTCTTCTCTGTCCCTATATACAGAGATATAGATATCTCTGTCAGATATCTATAAACTATTGCAAAAAGAAGGAGGAGGAGGAACAGGGGAAGGGGGAGGTAACTATTCAAAGGAATATTTACCCATCTTCTAAACAGTAAAGATGTGTTACCTGAGTAAGAATTAAGGGAAACTGTCCACCGTACTGTTAGTCCTATTAGGACCACAACTGCCATCAAGTTCCATTTCTCCATATTTTTTCTACAAATCTAAGGAGGGGAAAAAACAGGACCAGTGCCAGAATACTCTTAACAGGTAGTCAGTCACTTCTTCTCTTCATCAGAAAAATGTTATCAATTCTTTGGAATTAGGAGTTTGAGAGAACTTTAAGTGATGCTTCCTTTCCAGTTAAATATGGACTTTTAGGTCTGTGAAGTAGCCTGGAGGAAAAAAAAAAAGAAAGACGAAGAGTTAGCTAAGCACAATATAACAATGAACCCATTTAGTAGGAAGATGGAGAATTGGGGGTGTTGACAAGGAAGAAAAGTGGGAAGTTTTAAGTTCTTCATTCACTAGTCCTCTAGGTGGGAAATATACCTCAGAAGGTAGCTCTCCCTATTAAATGAGACTCAATATATTTAAAGATGAGGTAAGGGTCTTTCTTACAAGGGAATAGTCCTGAATGAAGAAAAAGAAGAGATAAATACAGATAGAAGAGTCAATTCCACCTAAAGCATGTTTACCTTCATGTAAAAATAAAACTACAAAAACTAATAAAGAAATAATTTATCTCTGATACAGAAAGAAAATTTTTAGCTTTCTGTTTAGTTTGAGAAAGTCCACTAAAGTAATTTATGTAGTTTGATTTTTACTACTTTTCTTCTAAAATATACTTTTGCTAACCACACCATCTTTCTATCTTAGAGAATGAACCTTCACAAGAATCAAGTAATAACCCCGACCTGAGCCAAAGGCAGTCTTTAACCCACTGAGCCACCAAGGCACCCCTATATATGTATGTATATATATGTATGTGTGTGTATACATATATATGTATGTATGTAAGTGTATATACATATGTATATACCGAGGCACCCCTATATATATATATATGTATATATGTATATGCGCACATATACGTCCCTATATATATGTGTGTGTGTGTGTATATATATATATATATTTTTTTTTTTTTAAGATTTTATGTATTTATTTTGACAGAGAGACAGCAAGAGAGGGAGCACAGGCAGAGGAAGCAGGAGAGGGAGAAGCAGGCTTCCTGCCAAGCAGGGAGCCTGAGGCAGGGCTCAATCCCAGGACTCTGGGATCATGACCCCAGTCTAAGGCAGCAGCCCAACAACTTAGCCACCCAGGCACCCCCAAAAGAAATATTTTTAAGAATGCAATTAAACACATTAGTTTTATTTTTATTAATTTTTTTATTCTATTTTTTTTAAGATTTTGTTTATTTAACAGAGAGAGAGAATGAGAGAGATAACCAGGGGGAGTAGCAGAGGGAGAGTGAGAAGCAGGCTCCCTGCTGAACAGGGAACCTGATGTGTTGGGAAAATTGGGCAGCTATATACTGAAGAATGAAACTTGACCATTCTCTTACACCATATGCAAAGATAAACTCAAAATGGATAAAAGACCTCAATTTGAGGCAGGAATCTCCCAAAACTCTAGAGGAGAACGTAGGCAGTAACCTCTTCAACAAAAGCCACAGCAACTTCTTTCAGGACATGTCTCCAAAGGCAAAGGAAACAAAAGTGAAAATGAACTTTTGGGACTTCATCAAGATAAAAAGCTTCTGCACAGCAAAGGAAACAGTCAACAAAACAAACAGGCAACCCACGGAATGGGAGAAGATATTCGCAAATGACACTACAGACAAAGGTCTGATATCTAAGATCTATAAAGAACTCCTCAAACTCAACACTCACAAAACCGATAATCACATCAAAAAATGGGCAGAAGACATGAACAGGGGCACCTGGGTGGCTCAGTGGGTTAAAGCCTCTGCCTTCGGCTCAGGTCATGGTCTCAGGGTCCTGGGATCAAGCCCCGCATCAGGCTCTCTGCTCAGCCCTGTATTGGGTTCTCTTCCCCTCTGTCAAATAAATAAATAAAATCTTTAAAAAAAAAATAAAGAATATAATGCTTAACTATTATGATGTTGATCAAAGGGGCTAAGAGCACAATGGTGGAATAAAGAATCACATCCAAAAAGATTTGAACATCTATGATGGACTAAATCTAATTCCAAGAATCATGACAGGAATAAATTCAAATAAATTCAAAGTTCTGCACTTAAATGTGAAAAAAACCAACAAAAATCAACTGTATAATAACTGCATCTATCTATCAACTATCAATATCAGTATCTATCAATATCAAATATCAACTATCAGAACTTACTGATAACTGTCAGTCCTGCAGGAACCCAGAACCAATGACCAGTATATTTTGATTTCAAAGTAAAAAGTTTAAAAATAAAAATAAAGGTAAAAGGCTTAAGTAGTTTTTACTACTTTACTTACTTAGTTTTTACTACTTTACTTAGTTTTTACCAACTTTACTTACTTTTTTTGGTAATGTCTACACCCAATGTGTTGCTCAAACTCACCACCCTGAAATCAAGAGTCGCATGCTCTCCTGACTAAGCCAGCTAGTCAAGCACCCAATAGGTAGTTCAAGTAAAAAAAGAATATATTAGGGAAGGTTTTTTTTTTTTTAACAGAGCTGTCGGAAATGAAATGAGCTTGAGAAGGGGATTCCTCCGTAATAGATTCAAACAAAAACTGAACAACTACTTGAAAGAATATTTGTAGAGTGTAGAATAGATGACCAATTTTTAAAATGTCTAACTAACTCTGATTTTGGAAACATATTATGTGTTTGAATTAATAAAAATCCTGACAATACAAAGAAGAGTTGGTCTCCCAACACATTGTTTCCCCTGATTCCCAAGTTACCCAGTATTGTCAATTTCGTGGTGTTTGATTAGTAAAATGGACAGGCCTTCCCATTCTTCACAAGTGACTCACATTAGAAATTAAAGGGCATCAAAACATCTCTTCCTCACATCTGTTTCCCTTAGAGTAAAATGCAAATATTCCAGGGGTGCCTAGGTAGCTCAGCCAGTTAAGCATCTGCTTTTGGCTCAGGCCACATCCCAGGGTCCTGGGATTGAGCCCTGTTTGGGCTCCCTGATCAGTGGGAAGCTGCTTCTCCCTCTCCCCGCTGCTTGTGCTCCCTCTCTCTCACTCTCTCAAATAAATAAGTGAAATCTTTATTTTTATTTTTAAAGATTTTATTTATTTGACAGAAAGATAGCACAAGCAGGGGGAGCAGCAGGCAGAGGGAGAGGGAGAGCCAGACTCCCTATCCAGCAAGGAGCCCAACATGAGGCTCAATTCCAGGATCTGGGGATCATGACCTGAGCCAAAGGCCGATACCCAACCAACTGAGCCACCCATGAATGGGTGGCGCCCCATAAGTCAAAATATTATTTTTTAAAAAACCAAATACTGATGCACCTGGGTGGCTCAGTCATTAAGCAACTGCTTTTGGTTTAGGTCATGATCCCAGGGTCCTAGGATCGAGCCCTACACCAGGCTCCCTACTCCACAGGAAGCCTGTTTCTCCCTCCTCCTGGTTGTATTCCCTCTCTCGATGTGTCTCTGTCAAATAAATAAATAAAATCTTAAAAAAAAAAAAAAAAAGCAAATACTTTAGCCATAAGACTCTATGATCTGACCCCCTGCCAGCCTCAGATTTCCTTTACTCCCACTTTCCAAGGTCTTCCCTCTCTTCCAAGCATCTGTCAGTCTCATTCATTATCCCTGTTCCTTTCCTCTACTTGGAATGCTCTTACCCAGCTCAAAGGCTAATCTTGTCATTCATGCTGTATATCAAGTCATCTCCACCCCCTCAAAGATCATCCCTGATACCCTACTAAAGTTTCCACCTCTTATTGTTTGAAACATTTACCTTCTTTAATTTTCTTCTTATTTTCACTATCAGAAATTATCTTTTTGGGGTGCCTAAGTGGCTCAGTCAATAGGCATCTGCCTTCCGCTCAGGTCATGATCCCAGTGTCCTGGGCTAGAGCCCTCTGTCAGGCTCCCCACTCTGCAGGAAGCCTGCTTCCCCCTCTCCCATTCCTCCTGCTTATGTTCCCTCTCTTGCTGTCTCTCTGTCAAATAAATAAATAAAATCTTAAAAAAAAGAAAGAAAAAGAAATTATGTTTTAACACAACATGGAACAATCTCACAAACATAATATTAAGTTTAAAAAGCTAGAGGGGCGCCTGGGTGGCTCAGTCGATTAAGCCTCTGCCTCTGGCTCAGGTCAGAGGGGTCCTGGGATTGAGCCACACATCAGGCTTCCTACTGGGTGGGGAGTCTGCTTCTCCGTTTCCCTCTGCTCTCACTCTCTCTAAAAAGGGAGAAGAAAAAAAAAAAGCTAGATACTAAGGGCGTTTGGCTGGCTCAATTGGAGTTTGTGACTCTTCATCTCAGGGTTGTAAGTTCAAGCCCCAAGTTGGGTATACAGATTACTTTTTTTTTTTTAAGATTTTATTTTTTATTTATTTGACAGAGAGAGATCACAAGTAGGCAGAGAAGAAGGCAGAGAGAGAGAAGCAGGCTCCCCGCTGAGCAGAGAGCCCAATGTGGAGCTCGATCCCAGGACCCTGAGATCATGACCTGAGCCGAAGGCAGAGGCTTTAACCCACTGAGCCACCCAGGCGCCCTGCGTATACAGATTACTTAAAAGTAAAACTTAAAAAAACAAAACAAAACAAGAACACTTTGGTGACTCAGTGGGTTAAGCCTCTGCCTTCAGCATAGGTCATGATCCCAGGGTCCTGGGATGAAGTCCTACCTCAGGTTCCTGGGGCGGGAGGGGGGGGGGGCCTGCTTCTCCCTCTGCCTCTGCCACTCCCCGTTTGTGCACTCAATCTCTCTCAAATAAAATCTTAAAAAAAACAGGTTAGATACCAAAGAATATGTATTATATGGTTCCATTTAAGAAAGGCTCATAAATGGACAACACTAATCTATGGTTAGATATCAATAAAAAGGTTACTTTTGGGGAGAAAAAAAGGATGGTGATTGGGCGAGGTCTCCAGGGAGGTCTTCTGAGAAGAAGCTGAGAATTTTGTGGGGTTTTTTGTTGCTGTTGCTGTTGTTTTCAAGACACAGAGGAAGGGTGAGACGGACGAGACAGACAGAGGAAGAGGGAGAAACAGTGAGAATCTTAAGCAGGCTCCAGACCTAGAAAGGAGTCCTATGTTAGACTTGAACTCAGGATCCTGAGATCACCACCTGATCAAGAATCCCTCGCTTAACCAACTGGGCCACCCAGGTGCCCCAAATGTTGTTTCTTGATTTGAGTGGTGATTAAAAGATGCGTTTACAATAAATTAGCAAGTTACAACTTAGGATTGCTTTATTTTCTTTTATGTTATACTCCAATAAAAAAGCATAAAAAGAAATTACACTTTTTAAAAAAGAAAATTACATTTGTTTGAAAACTACAATATAACTTCTGTGCGCTTAAGAATCCTCTTGTCTTAGGCCCTGGCTCTGTTCCCTGTACTTAGAACAATGTTGCAGAGAGCAGGTATTCATAAAATATTTGTTGAATGGAGAGCTTCCTTTGTACAAAGAGGGAAAGTACCGAATTTTACTGAGTCTTATGTAGCCAAAGATATTATGAGACTTAACGGATCGCTTCTTGAACAAGGGTGCTTTATTACTTTTTCCATCTGCAAAGCAAAGTACAGTAACTTCCTAACCCATCCACACGACACGAAGTCTTCACGCAGGTGGCAGATAAGTTTTCCGTCCTACTTTGCCCTAAGATTAGTACGTTTCGATGAAAAACAAAAATAAACAAAACCTCAGCGACACTTCGATGAAAAACAAAAATAAAACAAACAAAACCTCAGCGGTTCACTTCCATTGCCGAATTTGTTCTTTTTAGTCTGAAAGGTCCTTCCCCCAAGGTGGACACCAACACCCAGGGAGTGCGGCTATCCCCGAGGAGCACGTCTGGCAAAAGGGGCCGTCCTAACGTTTCTCCTTCCTTTCTCCAGCGGGCCAGACCCTCAAGACCGCAGGAACAAGGGCGTCAAGGGGCCCGAGACCGCTGCCAAGTCAAGGGGTCCCCCCACCATCAGCCCGTCCGGTCACCCGACCCCCAAGCAGGCCAACGGGCTGACCTAGGAAGGCCTTGCCAGCCGCCTCTCTGAGAGGAGCAGGACCTGGAGCCAGGATGCTACCTGCGCGCGGGCTCGCTGCGA
Source organism: Procyon lotor (assembly GCA_028646535.1). Lineage (NCBI taxonomy): Eukaryota > Metazoa > Chordata > Mammalia > Carnivora > Procyonidae > Procyon > Procyon lotor. The sequence continues at coordinate 43,885,390 of CM053606.1, read as the reverse complement.
GTCGCGAGTCCCTCTCCCATCCCCTCACCACCCTGACCCCAAGTCCCAGATGCCCCAAGAGCCCGGCCTCTTACCCCACCGCCCGCGGAACGTTGTGATTCGCGCCCGCTGCTATCCCAAGAAGGCGCCTGCGCGCTCGCCCCCGCGGCGGAGTGCTACTCTCCGCCTTCCGCTTCCGCGTGCGCGCGCGCCGATCGCCGTAGCGAGCCCGTCGAACGTGAGGGGAGGGGCCGGGAAAAGGCGCGGAGAGGAGGTGGCCGGTTTAGGAGGCAGGACAGCCGGGGCTGGAACCCGAGAGGCCTTCCACCCCGGGTTAGGCTTGGGGCAGGTGGAAAGCCCCTTGCTCTTCTTTCCCGGGATGATGGCCAAGTCCTGAGCGGCTGCTTAGTCCACGGATTCCTGTCAGGGGCGCGTCCTGGCTCCCTTCGCAGAGTGGAGAGCCCTTGGCTAATCCTCACCACCAGGCAGTGGGTCTTCCTCTGTGCCTGTGCCCTCGAGGAGCCAGAAAGCCAACCTGTTTCACTTTCTTCAAGCCACATGATTGCGGAGAATATATTAAGGCTGGTAAGTCACTTCATGTAAGAAACATTAAACGTCCAACCATTTCTGAGAGCCTGTGGGTTATACAAAAGAACAGCCCTGCCCTCAAGGAGCCACTACGCCTTTCCCATCAGGCAGCTTGGATCACCTATTCCCAAACTTGCCCAAAATAACTACCTTGCCTCCTTTGTTCTGTGAATGCACACATTCCTCCCTGCTGAATTCTGCCTTTCTCTATAAGCCAATCCCTCTGATTTATAATCCATAAATACCAACAAATATTTGACTATGGCTGCATACTAAGTGAGTCTGCATAACTCTCTGGATCTACTTTTCTTCATCTGTGAAATGAGTGATAAGTCTATGTAAACTTACACATCTAAAACTTTATTCTATATTTAAAAGACTGTCAAGGGTCACCTGGGTGGCCCAGTCAATTAAGCATCTGCCTTTAGCTCAGGTCATGATCCCAGGGTTCTGGGATGGAACCCCACCTGGGTCTCCCTGATCTATGGGGAGCTTGATTCTCCCTCTCCACTCTGCTCGTGCTCTCTCTTTGTTATCTCTCTTTCAAATAAATCAAATCTTTAAAAAAGAAAGAAAAAGAAGACTATCAGTACTAGAACTATGGAGAAATATGGCCAAGTCCCTGCCCTCAAGAGATTTCTCTTTGGAAAAACATTTTCATGCATAAAAGGATAGAAAGCAATAGAAGGGAGCACATGCTAAATGTCAGATTATTGGTATATGCATTAAGTACTGTAGGAATTCAGAGAAGAAATCAAAACTAAATTTAAAGCTATCAGGAGGGACACCTGGGTGACTCAGTGGGTTAAATCCTCTACCTTCAGCTTAGGTCATGATCTCAGGGTCCTGGGATCGAGCCCCGAATCAGGCTCTCTGCTAAGCAGCCTGCTCCCCCCACCCCCCCCCCCCCCCGCCTGCCTCTTTGCCTACTTGTGACCTCTCTCTCTGTTAAATAAATAAACAAAAATCTAAATAATAATAATAAAATAAAATAAAGTTATCAGGAAATGCTTTCCCTGAAGCATTCAGCTGATCTTTGAAGGAAAGCCTGGAGGATGAGAATAGGACTCCAGGCGGGGCGCCTGGGTGGCTCAGTCGTTGGGCGTCTGCCTTCGGCTCCGGTCATGATCCCAGGGTCCTGGGATCGAGCCCCACATTGGGCTCCCTGCTCTGCGGGAAGCCTGCTTCTCCCGCTACCATTCCCTCTGCTTGTGTTCCCTCTCTCGCTGTGTTTCTCTCTGTCAAATAAATAAAATCTTTAAAAAAAAAAAAAAAGAATAGGACTCCAGGCAAAAGAAATGGTTCAAGTCAAAGTTGTGACAACTGAAAAGTACAAAACATTTCCTCCAGTTCTGATGGTGGGTGTTGAAGCTGGAAAGGAGAAATTATGGAGAGCCTTGAATGTGGTGGCTGTGGTGTTTGGAATTTATTCAATGATCAGTAAGGAGCCAGTAAATGACCTTTAGCAGGGATTCGAGTGTACAGTACAGTGTTAGAGAAAATTTAAAGTGGTGATAGTGGATAAGATGAATCAGAAGAGGTAGAAATTATTATAGTAGTTCATGCATGATTAGACAAAGGCCTGGACTGAGAGGGTAATAGTGGAACTGGAAAAGAAGAAATCAATGCAACAGGAAGAATGGACAGGTCCTGGTAACAGTAGATATGTAGAAGAAGTGAAACAAAGGAGAGGGCAAAATCAAGGAAGGCTCCCAAGTTTTCAAGTCTGAATTACTAGGACATCTGAAAGATCTAGGGAATCCTAGAGAGAAGCAGGCTTGGAGGGAAAGGCAATGCACTGTATTGAATTTGAGGTGACAGCAAGACAACAAATTAATAATCTTCAGGTACCATTTATGAATCAGAGCCTAGAGAAACAATTGAGGTTAAAGACAGAGACATGAAAGTCTTTCATTTGGCTGAAGAATGAAGGAGATAGTACAATGGGAGAATAGACAACCATATTTCAGTAAACCCATATTTAAGGTCAAAAGGAAAAAGACAAGCAAATGAAAGATATTACATGATTACAAGCATAGGGGGAAATCCAGGACATTGCAAGATACAAATAAGCGTCTTGTGGACAAGAACCATGTTTGGCAGACTAAAAGTCATGTTTTATGAATTTTATTGGCTTAAAATTACATCAATTCTAAGAAGCACCATTTTATGTACTACTAAGTAAGAAGGTTCCCATTTAAGCGAGTTATGACTGGAAAACATTTAATTTCAGAGATGTTAATATGTGAGAAATATATATCTTCAATTGGTGAAAGCCTCTCTCCTCTCTGCCTACCTCCTGGCAGAGTATGAAGAACACAGTTGGTACTTAAAAAGTTCATTAAATAAATAGTAGAAGGGACTTCATAGCCTCTAATTCATAGCTGAACTGCCCTACCAGTCCATCTACATCCTACTCCTGTTCTTTCCCTCTAGTAGGTACTATCATCTCTGAAAGCTTAGTACCTGTACATAACAGATGCTGAGTAAATGCATTTTGAATGAGGTTATTAGGGTAAGCCCTAATTCAACCTGACTGGTGTCCTCATAAGAAAAGGAAATTTGGTCACAGATGTGCCCATACACAGAGAGACTATATGAAGACACAGGAGAAGTTGACCATCTTGAGTCAATGAAAGAGGTCTCAGAAGAAACCAACCCTGCTGACACTTTGATCTTGGACTTTTGGCCTCCAGAAGTGTGAAAAAATAAATTTTTGTTGTTTAAGTCATCCAATCTGTTGTATTTTGTATGGCAGCCCTAATAAACTAATTCCTACCTTATGAGAGGTACTCTCAATACACTAGGCCAACGTCCTCACATAAATCATGCATTAATGGTAGTTTCTAACTCCTTCCCTAGTTTACTTCCACCCACTAAGAAAGCAAGCCCTTTTCTGTCTCTAGCCCAGCGCTTCCCTGAGTCTAGGTGAAAATCATTCATCTAGTCATAGCTGTTTTTGAAATAGAATCATTTTACCAGTCGGTACACCTTCCTAATTTGGTCCTTGTATGTCATTTTCTTTCTTTTTTTAAAGATTTTATTTATTTATTTATTTATTTATTTATTTATTTATTTATTTATTTGACAGAGAGAGAGAGAGAGATCACAAGTAGGCAGAGAGGCAGGTAGAGAGAGAGGGGGAAGCAGGCTCCCCGCTGAGCGGAGAACCTGATGCAGGGCTCCATCCCAGAACCCCAAGATCGTGACCTGATCTGAAGGCAGAGGCCTTAACCCACTGAGCCACCCAGGCACCCCTGTCATTTTCCTTTATTCTGCAATCTCCAAGTTTCATTATGCCCTAGCCCTCTCCAAGGAGTAAGTCCACCTAAGAGTTAGAGTTAACTCTAAGTAGCTTAGAGTTAACCCCCACATTTCTGAGTTTGATTACAGCCATTAGCAAAATAGTAGCCTCTTCCATATACTAAAAATCTTTCATATCCAATTCACTTGATCCAGACAATAACTCAGAGAATGGCAGAATAGGTATTATTATCCCTTTCTGACATACATGAAAACTTGAGAGCAACATTTTCCAATGTATGCTCCATAGAACTCTCATTCACTGAAATAAGAATTATTAAAAAAAAAAAAAAAAAGGTATGAAGACAGTCTCTTGATGCAGAGATAAATAAGTTTGAAAACAATAGGTTATACTAATGTAAAAAGGACTTCTCACTTCAGGTCTTTTCAGAGCCTTTTATGTGTTATATACATCATTCTCCAAGAGTATATGGAATTTTCAGACTTATTTTGACCATCGTATCCTATCCCCACACTCCACCCCACCTCCCACTTCCCATCTTACAGAGTGATTCATGAAACACATACTTGGAAATGTTGATTTGAGACATTGTGTAATTTCTGTAAGAGATATAGCAAATAAATGTCAGAAGTATGATTAAACATGAATCTTACTCTGATTCATTTTCAGATCTATATAAAAGAAGTTCAGAAGTGTAGAGATTGCATACAAAAAATGCCAAAACATTGACATAAAGACTATCCTTAGTAAGACTATGAACCTTGAAAGTTAATTATAAAACAAAACTAAATGGAAAAAAGAAATCCCTAAAAGTCAAAAATAAAATGAAACAAAAAAACTAATGTGTATCCAGGTAGTAGCTCAACTATGCAGAAAGTAACTCTTCCAAGTAACTTTAAAACATAGTAATTTGACAGTAAATCCCTACTACAGTCTACCCTAAGGAAAAATATCTGTTTAAGAAAAATAAAATAATTGGGGCACCTGGGTGGCTCAGTGGGTTAAAGCCTCTGCTTTTGGCTCAGGTCATGATCTCAGGGTCCTGGGATCGAACCCTGCATCGGGCTTTCTGCTCAGCAGGGAGCCTGCTTCCCCCTCTCTCTCTGCCTGCCTCTCTCCCTACTTGTGACCTCTCTCTCTGTCAAAAAATAAATAAAATCTTAAAAAAAAAAAAAAGAAAGAAAGAAAGAAAAAGAGAGAAAGAAAGAAAGAAAAAAAGAAAATAATTGTTGGGGCACCTGGGTGGC
>CM053606.1:43795548-43872200 GCA_028646535.1 Procyon lotor | reverse complement strand
TTGACTTACAAAATGCAGCTGAAGTGTTGTGTGAGTATATCTGGAACTCTGAGCTTCAAGAAGCCTTGTAGCTTCAGCTCCTCTCTTTGAACATAGGCATTGTATTAAGAAGCTGAGGCTATGGGGCGCCTGGGTGGCTCAGTGGGTTAAAGCCTCTGCCTTCGGCTCGGGTCATGATCTTAAGGTCCTGGGATTGAGCCCCACATCGGGCTCTCTGCTCAGCGGGAAGCCTGCTTCCCCCCTCTCTCTGCCTGGCTCTCTGCCTACTTGTGATCTCTCTCTGTCAAATAAATAAAATCTTTAAAAAAAAAATCTTTAAAAAAAAATTTATTTTAAAAAAATAAATAAAATCTTTAAAATCTTTTAAAAAGAAGCTGAGGCTAACCTGCTGGAGACAGATGTCTCTGATGACAGCCAGCATTAGTAGCCAGACACCAGTGAGTTTACCTTAAATCCTACACCTCTTGTCCAGTCACCAGAGGACTGGAACCACATGACCAAGAGAAGACCAGAACTGTCTGCCTGAGCCCAGCCCTAATTGCTGACCTGAGAATTATAAACAAATTAGATAGTTGTTTAGTCACTAAGTTTTGAGATAATTTGTTACATAGCAATAGATAACTGGCATAATACATTTGGTAAAAAAAAGTTTTCTTCAGAAGAAGCAAAAAATATGTCTTCCTTCCTTCCAAAAACTTCAGTCTCCATTCACAGAGACAACAGGCATTACAATGGGAGCATATTGTAGCCACTGCTTTGTGTCTTGCTTGATTCTTTTAATATAATATGTAATTTACTCTATATCAGCCATATACATGGCTTTAGAGCATTCTATTATATGGATATACCCTAATTTTTTTAAGCAGGCCCCTTCAAATGGATATTTAGATGGTTTCTGCTTTTTTTGTTGTTATTTACAAAGACTGAAGTAATGATCATCTTTGCATGGATTTATCTATGCATACATAGTGTATCTTTAGTGAGGATCAAGGATGGTGCTCCCCCACTCAAATATATTGGAGAGTCCACTCCAACAAACTTCTGTCCAACACCCAGAACTAGTGGGGGAATCTTATGGTGCAGCCAATGCCAATGAGGGGGATCTCTACTGAAGGCAACTTAGTTTTGGTTTAGCTTTTATCTCCCTGCCAAAGTCACTCTGTGTTGTTCTCAGTGCTGTGTGTTCCTCTTGGTAAACTAAAGCAGGCTTATGAATTTTACCAGAAGCTGTAATTGTCATATCCCTTGCCTAGATATCCATCCTATGCCAAGGAGTCTACCCAAGCTTTTTTGACTATGATCACCAATCTCACCATGACCTCTCACTGCCAGAAGCCTGCCCCCTTGATAAGAGAGCTATCAAATAGCTATCAAACAAAATGCCGATAAAAAAAATAATACCTGGTTTTCTTGATTTCACTTGTTCCCTTCCCTACTCCAGCTCTCACCGTCTTTGTGCTCTCTAGAGCTTTCTTAGGGCTGTAATTGTTCTGCTTTCACTTCCAATAGTCTTGGAGCAGGCCTGACCTCCACAAATGCCTGACAGGACGAATGGGCTTATTGAGAACACAAACCTGCTATGGCTCTGGGTCAAGGCTCCATTCTCACTTTCCAAAAATACCCGAATCCCCAATTATGAGAAGTCCAGTTTCTGCCTTAGGCTATTGAAGGTGAATGTTAACCAGCACATAGGACCGAGACTTTCTCAGGGTCCTTTCTCCCATATGACAGGAACCTTCAGTCACATATTCCCAGGTCCTACACCTCAGCTTAACCTCTTATGCTTTCATTAATAATGAATTGAACCCATCTACAAAACAAATGAGAGGGGAAAGTGAGATACCTTCCTACCCTCCTTTATGGCTAGAAATAGCCATTGTGTCCAAGTTCTAGTCAATGATGTATACAGGGAAGTCAGCTGGTAGGATGCTTGTGAAAATTTTTTCTTTCCTGACAAAAGGGATAGATGCAGCATGCTCTACCCTTTTATCCCCTACCTTTTCTCCCTGAGTTAAATATGAAAGTAATCCCTGGAGCGCCTGGGTGGCTCAGTTGGTTAGGCAACTGCCTTCTGCTCAGGTCATGATCCCAGAGTCCCAGAATTGAGTCCCACATCAGGCTCCCAGTCCATGGGAAGTCTGCTTCTCCCTCTGACCTTCTCCTCTCTCATGTTCTCTCTCACTTTCTCAATCAAATAAATAAAAAAAAAATCTTAAAAAAGAATCATAATCCTTGGAGCTGACATCCATCTTGCAACCATGGGTGATGTATTGATTTTTTATTGCCAAATTACTACAAGCTTAATGGCTTAAAAAACATATTAAATATATTACAGTTCTTGGAGGTCAGAACTTCTCCAGCTTTTAAAGCCTGCCTTCATCCTTGAATCATGACTCCTTCCTCCATTTTCAAAACCAGTGGCACATCTTCAAATCTCTGATTCTCTGACCTCTGCTTCCATCAACACATTTCTTTCTATCTCTCCTGCTTCCCTCTTATAGGGACCCCATGATTACATCAGTCCCACCTGAATAAACTGGGGTAATTTCCCCATCTCAAGATTCTAAGCTAAATCTACAAAGTCCCTTTTATAAGAGAAGTTAATATATTCATAGGTTCTAAGTATTCAGCTATGAATATCTTAGGTGGGGTGGCCTTATTCTTTCTACCAAAACTAATATGCATAATGACCAAAAGCTAAGGATGGTAAAACAGAAAGATGGGAAGAGCCCAGATGCTTGATGACATATTATAGAATCACAGCACCAGCCCTGACTGGCTACCTCCAGATAATTAAATGTCTTCGTTGCTTAAGTCACCATTAGTCATGTTTTCATTTCCTTGCAGCTGAACACATTCTAACTGGTACACTGTGAAAGATTTAACAGGTTGGATTAAACGAGATTGTGTTTGGGAAAGTTTTTTATGCTTTGGTCATATTGAATTCCCTGAAAGCACCATGCTGTTTTGCCTTTGAGCCATTGTTCTTCCTTCTTGTATTGTTTTTCCTTTCTACCTTCTCTCATGTGTACCAACACTTACACCACCCCCATTCGTGTGGCTAACTCACACTTATCATTTTGATCTCCCCTTATATGTCCCTGCCTGCCCAGAAGTCTTCCTCCAACCTACCTCTGCTCACTGAAGTTCTGGCTAGGTATCTTGCTTTGGTGTTTCCATGGCAGCCTAACCTTCTCCGATCATACTATTCTTTTCCTGCCACAAAAATCTTGGTCATCCAGGGCGCCTGGGTGGCTCAGTCAGTGCCTTCAGCTCAGGTCATGATCCCAGGATCCTGGGATCGGGCCCCGTGCCAGGCTCCCTGCTCAGCTGAGAGCCTGCTTCTCCCTCTCCTCTCTGCTCATGCTCTCTGTCTTGCTATCTCTGTCTGTCTCTCTCTCTCAAATAAATAAATAAATAGTCAAAAAAAAAAAAAAAGATTTGACCCAAATCACTCAGTTGATGAGGGGCAGGGTTGCGCCAGTGAAGCACATCTTCCTTCTACTTCATCATTCTGCTCAGTCATTATACAACTTTGTGTAGGGCAGGATGGGGTGAGACAACTTGGTGATGGTGCCCATTCTTTGGCAAGTAATTGCAACTCTAAGGATTTCCCTCAGTCTTCAGTACTCATTAACAACCTGTCTTATCCTGCTTGGGTTGCTATAACAAAATACCACAGGCTGGGTAACTTAAACAACATAAATTTGTTTTTTTCTCAGCACTGGAGGCTAGAATTCCCAGATCAGTGTAAGTTCCTGATGAGAACTTTCTTCTAGGTTTGTAGATGGCTACCTTCTGTGTCCTCAGATGACCTTTCCTTGTGTGCGTGTGTGTGCGTGTGTGTGTGTGTGTGTGTGTGTGTGTGTGTGTGTGTGTGTGTGTATGGCAGGAGTTGGGGGAGACACAGCGAATCTCTGTTGTCTCTTCCTCTTCTTACAAGGTCATCAGTCCTATTTGATTAGTACCCCACCCCTATCACCTCATTTAACTTTATCCCCTAAAGACAATAGCTCCAAATACAGTCACTTTGGGGATGGACTTCAACATACAAATTTGGGCGGGGGACACAATTCAGTTCACAGAACAGTCCTGTTAAAAGTTAGGAGAAGAAACAATGTGTCATCTCAGAAAACATTCTAACCTACCTCCCCAACTCTTTGTGAAGTCTTACTTATGAAAATAATGAACTATGGGGGTGCCTGGGTGGCTCAGTTCATTAAATATCTGCCTTCTGCTCTGGTCATAGTCCCTGTAACCTGGGATTGAGCCCTGCATTAGGCTCCTTGCTCAGTGGGGAGCCTGCTTCTCCCTCTATTTCTGCCCCCCACCCGTGCTCTCTCTCTCACTCTCCATCTCAAATAAATAAATAAAATCTTCAAGAAAAAAAGAAAGTAATGAATTATGGACAAACTCGAGTTTTCATTAATAGGGCAAAAGAACTTGGAAATTCCCCAATAATTCCTTTTTTTTTTTAAAGATTTTATATTGGGGCGCCTGGGTGGCTCAGTGGGTTAAAGCCTCTGCCTTCCGCTTGGGTCATGGTCTCAGGGTCCTGGGATCGAGCCCCGCATTGGGCTCTCTGCTTGGCAGGGAGCCTGCTTCTCCCTCTCTCTCTGCCTGCCTCTCTGCCTACTTGTGATCTTTCTCTCTCTGTCAAATAAATAAATAAAATCTTAAAAAAAAAAAAAAAGATTTTATTTTGGAGGGCGCCTGGGTGGCTCAGTCATTAGGCGTCTGCCTTCGGCTCAGGTCGTGATCCCAGGGTTTTGGGATCCAGCCCCTCATCAGGCTCCTTGCTCGGCAGGAAGCCTGCTTCTTCCGCTACCTTCCCTCTGCTTGTGTTCGCTCTCTCGCTGTGTCTCTGTCAAATAAATAAAATCTTAAAAAAAAAAGATTTTATATTAAAGGCAAAGATTTTATATTAAATTAAATAAATAAATAAATAAATATTATTTTATTTTTTAAAAGATTTTATTTATTTGACAGAGAAACACAGCGAGAGAGGGAACACAAGCAGAGGGAGTGGTAGTAGGAGAAGCAGGCTTCCTGCTGAGCAGGGAGCCTGATGGGGGGCTTGATAGCAGAACCCTGGGATCATGACCTGAGCCGAAGGCAGACGCTTAACGACTGAGCCACCCAGGCGCCCCTTATTTTTATTTATTTGACAGAGAGAGAGAAGAGAGAGAGAGATCATAAGTAGACAGAGAGGCAGGCAAGAGGCAAGAGAGGGAGAGGGGGAAACAGGCTCCCTGCTGAGCAGAGAGCAGGATGCAGGGCTCAAACAGGACCCTGAGATGAGGACATGAGCCGAATGCAGAGGCTTTAACCCACTGAGCCACCCAGGTGCCCCTATATTTCTTATTATAAATCATAATATCACACTAAAGAACATTATGCTAAGGGGAATAAGCCAGATATACAAAGACAAATTCTATATGATCCTGTTTAGATGTGGAAACTAAAAAACTCAAACTAATAATAGCAGCAGAGAGTAAAATGGTTGCCAAGACTGGAGGAGCGTGGGAGGAAATGGAGGAATGTTGGTAAAGGATACAAACTTTCAGTTATAAGATGAATATATGCTGGGGATCTAACTTGCAGCATGGTGATCATAGTTACTACTGCATTGTATATTTAACCTTTCGAAGACAGTAATTCTTAAGTGCTTGCACCACACACACACACACACACACACACACACACACACACACACACAAGACTGCATCACAAGAGTCCAAAAAATATTTGTAGGAAGCACAATTCTCCTCTGCTGTCCAATCCCCAAATCCATTCAGAGGGATATTTACCCCAACCCTAGGAATTAGCCTGGCTTGGGGCAGGTCCCCAAATACCCTCATCAGCTTCTCCCTGGTTGTTTCTCCTCTCTTTTCTCCATGACTAGGAAAATTTACCCAATTTGCCCAGGTGAGATTCTTTATCTCTTGTTCCAAAATGAATTATTTTTTAAAAATTTTTTTATTAACATATCATGAGACCAAAAGGTAGTCCAGCCATTTTATTTTATTATTTTATTTTTTTATTAACATATCATGCCAAAATGAATTATTAATGACATAAACTTTTTCCTTGGGTACATAGACTGACAGGAAAGGAGCCCAGTTTCTTTCAAAAAGCTTCTTTCCCATGGCATTATTTTTGCCAAGAACTTCAAAATGTTCGTTTTAAAACTCAAGAACTGGGATGCCTGGGTGGCTCAGTCAGTTAAGCATCTGCCTTCAGCTCAGGTCATGATCCTGGGATCCTGGGTTCGGGTCCCACATCTGGCTCCTTACTCAGTGGGAAGCCTGTTACTCCCTCTGCCTGCCTCTCCCCCTGCTTGTATGCTCTCTCTCTCTGACAAATAATTAAATAAAATCTTTTAAAAAATAAAAATAAAACTCAAAAACTAAGCAGAGGAATACCTGGCTGGCATAGTGGGTAGAGCACCTGACTCTCTCGATCTTGGGGTTGTGAGTTTGAACCTCCTGTTCAGTATAGAGATTACTTAAAAACAAAATCTTTACAGGCACCTGGGTGGCTCAGTGGGTTAAGTGTCTGACTCTTTTTATTTAATTTATTTATTTTAATTTAATTTAATTTATTTATTTGACAGAGAGAGACACAGCAAGAGAACGAACACAAGCAGGGTGAGTGGGAGAGGGAGAAGCAGGCTTCCCGCTGAATAGGGACCCCAACACAGGGCTTGATCCCAGGACCTTGGGATCATGACCTGAACCAAAGGCAAACACTTAACGACTGAGCCACCCAAGCGCTCCAAGTGTATGACTCTTGATCTCAGCTCAGGTCTCGATCTCAGGGTGGTGAGTTCAAGCCCCACCCTAGGGCTCTGTGCTGGGCATGGAGCCTACTTAAAAAAATTAAAAATAAAATTTTTTAAAATAAATTAACAGAGACTTTTCTCTATGAATTTCTGCTATAACAAATAATAATAGCAAATATACACTACATTTTATAATAATAGTACTACCTCATGGGGTTTTAGTGAGAATTAAATGATTTATTAACATGTACAAATTTCCTAACATTAGTTAGTACTCTACAAGAGTCTGCAGTTCACCCACTATTGTAAGCACTTTACATGCATTTTCACAACTTCATAAGATAGGTATTACTATTACCTCTTTTATAGTTGAGGACACTAAGTAACAGTAAAGTTACATGGGTCACATGGCTAGTAAGTGGCAAAGCTGGATTTCAAGCTCCAAGGCCCATATTCACTCTGCCACACTTCTGCCTCAGACAGGAAAGAGAGGAGTTGCAGGAATTCCAAGGAAAGAAGCAAAGGTTAGCATTTCAAAGTATTGCTGCAATGCTCTATTTTGAAATGTACCAGAAAAGTAAGGTGGGCCTGTGGATAGATGAAAGGATGAATGGCTGGAAATTCTGTGATAGAGGAAGTGTATTAAAATGTTAATGGGCTGCCTGGTAGTTCAGTCCGTGGAGCATGCAACTCTTGATCCCAGGGTTTTGAGTTTGACCCCCATGTTGGGTGTAGAGATTACTCAAAAAATAAAATCTTTTTTTTTTTTTTAAGATTTTATTTATTTGACAGAGAGAAACACAGCGAGAGGAAACACAAGCAGAGGGAATGGTAGCGGGAGAAGCAGGACCCTGGGATCATGACCTGAGCCGAAGGCAGACGCTTAACGACTGAGCCACCCAGGTGCCCCAAAAAATAAAATCTTTTAAAAAATGTTAATGGTAGGATGGTGAGTATACAGGGGCTTATTGTAAAATTGTAAAATTCTTTCAACTTTTGGGACACCTGGCTGACTCAATTGGTAAAATATGTGACTCTTGATCCTGGGGTTATGAGTATAAAGATTACTTTAAAAAATTTTTTTAATCTTGGGGCACCTAGGTGGCTCAGTGCGTTAAAGCCTCTGCCTTCTGCTCAATCATGGTCTCAGGATCCTGAGATCAAGCCCCTCATCGGGCTCTCTGCTCGGCAGGGAGCCTACTTCCCCCTCTTGTGATCTCTGCTTGTGATCTCTCTCTCTGTCAAATTAATGAATAAAAAAAATCTTCCAAAAAAAATTTTTGGGGGCACGTGGGTGGCTCAGTAGGTTAAAGCCTCTGCCTTCAGCTCAGGTCATGGTCTCAGGGTGCTGGCATGGAGCCCCACAGCGGGCTTTCTGCTCAGCAGAGAGCCTGCTTTCCCCTCTCTCTGCCTCCCTCTCTGCCTACTTGTGATCTTAATCTTCTAAAAAAAATCTTTCAACTTTTCTGTATGTTTGAAATTCTGCATGATAAAACGTTAAACATGCTTCCCCAAATATTACTGTAACCTAGTTGTATCTTAAAAAGAGACACGGGGGTGCTTTTCTTAAAAAACAATTCTGTCCTATTCAGCATCCTGTTACATATGATAACGCACATTTAATTGTGAAATTGTATAGAATAGGCAAGGTGGCATGGGGCTCTGAAATAAGAGCAAGTACAATGGACTAGCTCGAAGACCTCAAAGAAATCTAAAAGTATCCCTAAGAGATGTTACTGTGAGACCCATTTCTATGGATTGTGGCAAGGGGGAGAGGAAAGGAGTAAATTTCCATAGTTGGCACAGAGAATGAATCAGTAGAAGGCCCCTGTGCTGAGAATCAGAGAATCAACCTTTCTTAAGGAGGCAAGTGAGAAGCTGAATGCAAATTATTTGTGCAAATATTTAGATTGTATCCTTGGGCTATTAGTGTTAATATAATAAGAAAAGCTAACATTTATTGAATGCTGATATACCTAAGACTGTTCTAAGCATTTTACATGTATTAATTCATCTAATCTTCTTACTATGAGGGTAGGTTCTATTATTGTCCCCATTTTACAGATAAGGTAACTAAGGCACAGAGAATTTTTTTTTTTTTTTAAGATTTTATTTATTTGACAGAGGGAAACACACCGAGAGAGGGAACACAAGCAGAGGGAATGGTAGCGGGAGAAGCAGGCTTCTTGCTGAGCAGGGAGCCTGATGTGGGGCTCGATCCCAGGACCCTGGGATCATGACCCAAGCCGAAGGCAGACGCCTAACGACTGAGCCACCCAGGCGTCCCAAGCACAGAGAATTTAAGTAACCTGCATAAGGTAACACAGCTGAAGGGTGATGGAGCCCAAACTTGAAATTAGGTAAATTCATTTCCACACTTGTGCTCTTAACCACTCCCTTATACAGTCTCTGGTTAGAGTTTTTAAGTAGTTCATTCATAACCTTTCTCTTTCCTACTAAATTTAGAGCCATCTGAGAAGTAGACACAAGAGTCAGAGACAAGAAATATTAGTTCTATTTCTAATGAAATCTAAATTAAGTGATGTGCAACCAAGTGAACTTGCTAACAGTTGCTGAACTAATTAAGTTTACCTTCCGAGGCATAGGGAGCACCAAATAGCTGCAGACCTCAACCACAAGTAAGAACATGTTTTGCTAAGGTCATGGTATGACAGAAGCTGAAAACCTAAATGTGTGCTCTCTGAGAGCAGGCAAATCCAAAATGTGCAAGAGTGGCTGATCCACAAATTCTTAGCTCTTCTTCTAAACTCACTAATCAGGTAAGTCCTCCTCCCTACCTCAGGAGAGGAGTGAATAAGACGTAAAGGTTCTGGGCATCTGGGTGGCTCAGTCAGTTAGGTGTCAGACTCTTGATTTTGGCTCAGGTCATGATCTCTAGGTCATGAGATTAAGCCCCTCATTGGCCTTCATGCTCAGCTTGCAGTTTGCTTGAGATTTTCTCCCTACCACTCTGCCCCTCCCCCTGCTTATGCTCATGGGCTCTCTCTCTCTCTCTCTCTCTCTGAAAAATAAATAAAATCTTAAGAGAAAAAACAGGTAAAAGTTCATATGTCCTCAAATGAAAATTCTTCCCCATGTAAATAGTAGGAAATAAGTATTTTCTCACTTAGCCCTTCTTAGCTATTAAATTTAGCCGTATCAGGGGCACCTGGGTGGCTCAGTTGGTTAAGCGTCGACTCTTGATTTCAGCTTAAGTCATGATCTTGAGGTAGTGGGACTGAGCACCAAGTTGGACTCTGTGCTCAGCAAGGAGTCTGCTTGTCCTCCCTGTGCTGCTCCTCCTGCTCACTTTCTCTTTCTCTCTCAAGTAAATAAATAAATAAACAAACAAACAAATAAATAAATAAAATCTTAAAGAAATTCAGCTGTATCAGTAGAAAAAACACTGGCTACACGCACGAGTAATGTGGAGGTTTCCCAGGAAGTATATATAATATCTGAAACTGAGGTACCCTTAGGAGGGCCTGGAGTATAAAAATTTAAGGGGACGAACTCTTCCCAAAGTAGTATCTAATTTAGATAATCCACATAAAATGCTAAACACATTTCTTGGCATGTCATAAGTAGCCAATTAATCTATCTTCTTAGCTTCTATCATTATTATTGCTGTGACTGTTGTTCTGTACACAGCTACTATTCATTTTCTGTGTGAAAACACAGAATAAAAACATTTAAATGGCTGGCCAAGTCTTGTCCAGAATACAGAAACGTTTTACAATTTATAGCACTGTGAATTTTGCAGAGCACTTTAACATATATTATCTCATTTGATTCCCAGAACAACCCTGGTAAGGCAGATAATATGACGGAAATTGCATTTTGTGCAGGAGTTAGATTGTAAGGTAACATGTCAGGTAAAAAGTCAAATATAAGAAAAATTAGTCACAAAATCCCTTCAAGTTGCCCTTAACTATATACAAGCACACCATCTTCCATCGATCTAATAATAGGTTTTTCTCCATTGTTAAAGAGGTGGATGTTTTCTTGGTTGAACTCTAAATGTAATAACTGGCTTGCATTTAGGGGCTATATTGTACAAAAATATAAGGAAACTATATTTAAACACTGAGATCCCATCCTATTTTCTTTCTTTTTTAAATTTATTTTATTTTATTATTTTTAAGATTTTATTTATTTGACAGAGAGAGAGATCACAAGTAGATAAAGAGGCAGGCACAGAGAAAGGAGGAAGCAGGCTCCCCACTGAGCAGAGAGCCCGATGTGAGGCTCGATCCGAGGACCCTGAGATCATGACCTGAGCTGAAGGCAGAGGCTTAACCCACTGAGCCACTCAGGTGCCTCCCCCCGTCCCATTTTCTGTAGCAAGATGCTCACCTTATAAAATACATAAGGGAGGGGTGCCTAGGTGGTTCAGTCAGTTGAGTGTCTGTCTGCCTTCAGCTCAGGTCATGATCCCTGGAGGCTGCTTCTCCCTTTCCCTCTGCCTGCTGCCCCCCGACTGTGCGCTTGCTCTCTCTCTCTCTCTCTCTGTCAAATAAATAAATAAAATCTTTCAAAAAAAATTCTAAAAAGGGTTCCTGGGTGGCTCAGACGGTTAAGGATCTGCCTTCAGCTCAGGTTGTGATCTCTGGGTCCTGAGATCGAGTCCCACGTCTGGCTCCCAGCTCAGCAAGGAGTCTGCTTCTTTCTTTCCTTCCTTCTTTCTTTCTTTCTTTCTTTCTTTCTTTCTTTCTTTCTTTCTTTCTTTCTTTCTTTCTTTCTTTCTTCCTTCCTTCCTTCCTTCCTTCCTTCCTTCCTTCCTTCCTTCCTTTCTTCCTTTCTTCCTTTCTTCCTTTCTTTGACAGAGAGAGAGAGATCACAAGTAGGTAAAGAGGCAGGCAGAGAGAGGGGGGGAACCAGGCTCCCGGCCAAGAAGAGAGCCCAGTGCAGGGCTCTATCCCAGGACCCTGAGATCACAACCTGACCTGAAGTAGAGCCCTCAACCCACTGAGCCACCCAGGCACCCTAGGGAGTCTGCTTCTCCCTCTCCCTCTCCCCCTGCTTGTGCTCTCCCTGCCTCTCTCCCTCTCAAATGAATAAATAAAAATCTTTAAAAAATAAAAAAAAAAAATACATAAGGAAATAGAGACTAACTGGAAACAGCAACTTCATGCCATTCTTACACATTTCCCTGTGTCCCATGCCCACTGAAGAGAATTAAAGGCAGTTTCACATTTCAATGGTTTTTCATTCTCTCTTTCTCATACTTTTTAAGTGTTGTTTGCTTTAATTTGAATAAGCTAAATAGACATATGTCTCAACTAAGTTATCATAATTTGAGGTTTCAAGTGACTTAGTCAAAATCACCAGGTAGCAAATCCCAATCAATCTGATTTCTATCACATCTTCCTTTAATTATATGATAACACATCCTCCCATTAGCCAGATAGAATAACTGAGGTTATGTTTGCAAGCTCAAAATTAGGTGTTTGCCTGATCATATCCAATCTAGGCAGATAGTGACTTCTCCTAGTGAAATATTTTTTTTATTAAAGATTGTATTTATTTATTTGACAGAGAGATACAGATCACAAGTAGGCAGAGAGGCAGGCAGAGAGAGAGGGAAGCAGACTCCCCACTGAGCAGAGAGCCCAATGTGGGGCTCGATCCCAGGATCCTGAGATCATGACCTGAGCCAAAGGCAGAAGCTCCAACTCACTAAGCCATCCAGGCGCCCCTCTCCTAGTGAAATCTTAGTGCCAATCTAAAAAAATGTTAAAATTAGTCCACCTAGATCAGAGCTCAGCAAAGACATAAGGCACATGTCCTTGTTCTTGTGAAAGTGCTATCATATCTTTAATGACTATTGTCAAGATCTCTCATCCACAAGACTGAAAAATACCCTGAAAGTGAAAAAGTGATTTACCAAGTGGCACTACAGAGTAAATTGTTTCACATTTGTTAAGTTGTGAGAACACAAAAATGATACCTCGCTCAAACAGATAGAAGGGACAGTGGTATCAGCAACTTCATTTTTAAATATGAAATGTGGCAACAATTGGTATATGATATCAAAGGAAAAAATAAAGGTAGCCTCATGAAAATATGACCACTATAAAATCAGCAAAACTGTAAAGTAGTAATAGCCACCATTTTTGAGCACTCCAAATATGTTATCAGAGTAAATCTTCATATTATGATCCCCATTTTATAGATAAGGAAACTGAGATCCAGACAGACTAAATAACTTTGATGAAAATTATATTTAGGAAATGGCAGAGCCAGGACTTGACTCTAAGACTATTAGATCCACAGCTCATACCCTTTCCAGAATATCATTCTGGACCTCAAATAATAAACCCTCCTTAGCAAGGGAATGAATTTTGAAAATATAGTATAACTGTCTCTTACACAGTAAGTTTTTAGCTCTCAATATTTAATAAAATTTTTCCTCACACTTCATCTCATCTATGTAAGAATATTTAAAATCAATAAATGTAACCCATTAAGTATGTATATTGAATGCACCGTACTAGAAGGATAGTTTCCCAAGTGGAGGGTGGATTTACTCTCAGTGTCCAGCAGGGGAGGGCTTCAATCTATTCATGGAACCCCATGGATGGTGGTGGTAGAGAGGGGTGATTCAGTCTCCTACCCTACATTATAATATACACTATCAATGTCAATAAAGAAGTCATTAAACTACTGGAGGTTTGAATGACAGAGGTCTTGGAAAAAAGATACCTTAAGCCCAGGTAAAAGTGAAATTAAGGGGGCACCTATGTGGTTCAGTAGGTTAAGCATCTGCCTTTGGCTCAGATCATAATCCCAGGGTCCTGGGTTTAAGTCCCACATCAGGCTCTCTGCTCTGCGGGGAGGTTGTTTCTACCTCTCCCTCTGCCCCTGCTTGTGTTGTCTCTCTCCGTGTCAAATAAATAAATAAAATCTTTAAAATAAATAAAGATTTTTTTAAAGTGAAATTAAGGTTTAAAAAAATTCTAAATTTTTAAATAGTACCCCAAAAGACCTGTTGGCTAAACTGAAATGATAGTTATAATACCATAATTCCTCTCTTTCTCTCAGCTAAGTTTTCCATAGTAATCTTTACATGGGCAAATACAGAGTCCACTAGATACTTCCAAGTTCAATGTCAGGACTAGGACTAGGAATTAGTCTTGTCTTTTAATCCAGTCTATTAATATTTACACTTGATTCCCTCCAGCAACAAGAGCAACTTTATCATAACGTCATAATTCCTGATGTATGTGGAAAGGTGATGCTGTTGAAGTACCATCAATAAAGCAGATGTTTCTCAGTGGTTGTGATTAATTCGTGCTGATCCTGATACCATCTTGCTCTTGTAACCAACATTTACATTTGCAAGATGGTAGAATTTGAGAGATGGCTTACTGTTATAATCTGTAACAATGGCAGAGGAAGAAGCTATTCAGGCTATATAAAGACTAAATCAATAGGGACCACACAAACTAGATATAAATTTGGAAAAAAAAAAGCATTAATAGTATAAAATTAAAGAGCATGTTATCATGATCCCAGTTGGAGGGCAATAACCAAATAATCTGGAATTTTCCTTCCTTCTTTATATTAAATAGTAGAATCCACATAAATATTTTTCAGAGAAGAAACCTAATTTCATATGGTGAAGGTTGGGTTGAATGACGGGTAAGAGATAACTATTTTGCCAATGGGTACAGCAAGGAAAGAGAAATTAAATGATTTATTTAACTTTTTTAAAATGCTTTTTTTTTTTCTGGTGAAAATAAAGAACATGGAATTCTAAAACCATCCTACAAGACTTTTACCACCAGTATTGTCTGAACCCAATGCTAGGAGAGGTGGTAACTAGAGGTCTCCAAATGGGTCTCAGAACAAGGCTCCTATGAACAGACCTGAAACACATATACTGAATACAGAACCCTGATGCTTTCTCAAAGCTTTAGATTTTAAACAGCAGGGTTTTATTCTGTTTTGCTTTTTATTTATTTGACAGAGAAAGACACAGTGAGAGAGGGAACACAAGCAGGGGGAATGGGAGAGGGAGAAGCAGGCTTCCCGCCATGCAGGGAGCTCGATCCACCCAGGATCATGACCTGAGCCAAAGGCAGACGCTTTAACTACTGAGCCACCCAGGCACCCCTAAATAGCAGTTTTAATGTAAAATGTAATGTAATACTATTACTACTTTATAGTTTTGCCGACGTAATGTAAAAGCCAAATTACAGTGAATATTGTTTCTAGATTTAAAAAAAAACCCAACTCATGATAGTATGATCATCTTATGGGATGCCTGGGTGGTTCAGTTGGTTAAAAGTTTGCCTTTGGCTCAGGTCATGATATCAGGGTCCTGGCATCGGTCTCCTTGCTCAAAGGGGAGCCTGCTTCTCCCTCACCCTCTGCCTGCTGCTCCCCCTGCTTGTGTGCACTCTCTCTAACAAATAAAATCATATAATCATCTTATATGGTCATCTTTAATATTAAAATCTAAGCAAATGACTCTCAAATCCTCTATATTTTACTAAAGAAATAAACAAGGTCTATAAAAGAAAGTGTAGCAAATAAAGATGCTCCTAAGAGCAATGAATGTTTGGTGAGGTTTGATACCTCTTCCGCTGGAAGAATTGAAGCAGAGGCTAGTTGAACACTGAAGTATCCTAGAGGGGGTTACCCCATTAGGTTGGTATTTCGGGTAAGAGAAGGCAGAGAAAACATTTCAGAAAATCAAGTTATATTATGAACGCTACGTATCTTATACCTTTTAGACCTCTAAGAAATATTTGTAAAATTCCTTCATTTAAAATATTTAACATGGTGTTTAAAAAGCATTATCAAAAAGATGGGGAAAGAAGAAAAGAAATGGGAAGAAAACAATGCCCCAAACTCTTTTGAGAAAGACCTGATTTGATCAGGTAACAGCCTTCCTCATCCTCATGCCAACGGTCCTCGCTTGTCATAAACTTAGACAAATCATTGTAGCTGTCCCTTTTGCGCAAGGCAATGTTAGTAAAAAACTCACAGGGCATCAGTGACAACGGTTCATTAGTTGGCACAGTGGGCTCCAACGAGGTGCAACTAACCTGGGCTGCGAGGTTCCATAAGGCTTCCCGGAGGAGGCGCTGCCTCCCAGGTGGAGCTTGAGAGCAAAGAACATTTAGGGCTTGGGGTTGCTCTAACGCTGACCACAAAGCTCTGTGATACCAGGCACACGCCCCTTGCAAAAAAGGGTAACGGGCAAAATGTGTTGTTGATCTTTGGGAGAAAACTGAATCTCGCTTACCATGTGTCGAGAGGAGAGAGTGGACGGATGGAGGGAGGAAAAGAAGCAAATCCCCTCTTCAAAAAAGGCGTGCACTGCAGCCCCTCTAGCCAGATCCCGGGAAGGAGCATTCCAAATGCCAAGTCCGCTGAAGAGGGAGCGGGCAGGGGCCGGGATGGCCGAGAGGAGATCTTGCGGCACCTTGGCGGCCGGGCGAACAGGCCCGGGTTGGCGACACTCGAGACTGTTGGCACCCAGGCCGAGTCTCCGAAGTCCTCACGACCCATCCTCCTTTTAAGACTCGCCGGGGCTGTGGCCTAACGAGAACGTAGTAAACTTGCTCTTGGTTTCCCAGAGATCCCAGGCTGGGGCTCCCAGGCCGCCCAGGTTCACCCGGCGGGGACTTGTTTCGCGTCGGGTGCTTCCCTAAGTGCCTGCAAATGGGGCGCCGCGGGAGAGGGCCGGGAGGGGAGTCCCTAAAGCGCCCTCCGCTGCCCCCACCCCTGCAGCGAATACCTTTTACGGATGGGTTTTCTCCCTAATTAATTCAAATTCTCTTCTTCCCTCCCTTCAGACAGGGGGAGCTGGAGTCCCGCAGGCCGAGCCCTCGTGGCTTGCGTAAAGGTGGACCCAGAGTGGGAGGGTCGGGGTGGGGGACACCTGGGGACCGACTGCGGGCATCGGAGCGCTGTGGATGGACCGCTGACCTGCAGGGTAAGGGGAGGTGCGGGCCCGGAGTTTCCGCCTTCCTTCTTCCCCTTCCAAATCACGCGGCAAAAAGGAAAACCAGCCGTCAGTCTCCGCGGAACCGCCCAGTGCTGGGCTAGCCGCGCTCGGGCGGGTTGGGGCGCAGCGGGCTTCAGGTCTTCGGAAACGCCCCAGGGTCTAGGGCTTCGGTCTTCCCGGAACTGAGTCCTGTTGCGCCCCGCGCTTCTCTGTTTGTCTTTTTTCTTTTCTCTACTCTTCCCAACCTTACTTACCCTGTGGTTCGCTTTTTCCTTTCCTCATGTGAATATCCTTCCTAGGTAGAGAACACTTTTTCGTCCTCTGAATATTTCCATAGCTTGCACTTGGGCTGCTGAGTTACCTTGGGGAAGTCACAGAACCTTCTGGGGCTATGTGAAAAGACGGGAGGGTGTTCTGGAGGACTGTTTTTCTGAAAATACCTCCGAAATTCAGCCCCCAGGGGGAGGGGGTACTCAGACAATGGAATGAAGGTGTTCCCTCCTCCTCCTCACCTTGCCACTGATGGGAAGAAGCAGTGTGCCTAAACACCACGTCATCTGGAAAAGGACTTGGGTACGGGTTTTATGTTAAAATAGGGAAGGGGATTAATGTAATTCTTACTTTGAGAAATTCTGTTATCAGACACCGCCTCGGGAAATAAAAAAATGAGATGACAATGCTTTCTTACGACTTCATGGCTGATTTTGCAACATTTCTTTTCAAATCTTGTTCTGTGCACCCACCCTCCTTGGCTGGTCTTGCTCCTGGGAAACAAAGAATGGCCTGTACATTCCTAAGAGGGCAAGGGGTGGGGTGGTGATGGTTAAGAGAGAAGTTAGCTGTGGGTGCAACTGCCAACTGTTGGAGGGACGCAAAGGGAGGGGGGTCTTTTATGTGAGTTTAGGATCTGGTTACCTTTAATTCACCCCAAAGCCCATGTCTTGTGCTAATGGGCGTCTGTCAGCGAAGAGTTCCTGTTTCCCTACTTGCCTCAGATGGTAGAAGCAAACCACCAGAAAGAAACATGCCAGGCCTCTGGGGCTGGCCTAAAGGCTTCTCCTCAGGCCCAAGTCATGGTGGAAGGACTCAAAACCAGGAGGAGACTCCAGTTTCTAAAAACCCATTCTGATTAGCCTCTTTTGCTCCATGCTTCCAGGCAGCAGGGTACTGGAATAGATTCTGTGACCCTTCTTAGAAAAACCCATTTTTCACACCTAAAGTGGAGTTTTTCAAAACCAAACCGAATACTCTTGGTGTTTGGAAGAGAGTTGTTCCTCTGTCCAGAAGCCATTAAAAACACCAAGTAAACTCCTTACATCCCCTTAGCTCCTTAGAGTTTATTTTTATTTATTTGACAGAGAGAGAGAGAGAGATCACAAGTAGGCAGAGAGGCAGGGGTGGGGGGGGCGCTCCCTGCTGAGCAGAGAGCCTGATTCAGGGCTTGATCCCAGGACCCCAAGATCATGACCTGAGCCGAAGGCAGAGGCTTTAACCCACTGAGCCACCCAGGGGCCCCCTCTTTAGAGTTTATAAAACATTTTTCACTGACACCAACTCAACTAATCCTGCAAGCCCAAGCATCAGGTGGACTCTTCATTCTCACTGTAGCAGTAAAGAGATGGAGAGACTCAAAGACACCAAGCAGCTTGTCCAAGGGTCACAGTCATGAAATGCCTTATCCCTGATTGAAACACCTTCTGCAAGGCCTCTCTCATTCCACTGCTTCCTATCATCCCCTCCCATGAAACAGACACCCCACCCCCTCATGACTGCCCCCTGGCCACCCTGAGAATGTTCTTCCAACACCTCCCCCTGGCCCCGGAGAGGAGAACATTGACTAATTCGGGCTGCAGTTTGCCACCATCACAGACAGAAGTAGAGTCCAATGAACACACAGCTTTGGAACAGCCTTTCAGATCACATTCTCTTCTGGACAGTTCTTCAGGGAACCCACATTAGAACGCACCCCCAGCCATGTTCCCCTCACTGCCAAGACTCTTCCTATAAAGCATGTAAAATAAATAACCTCAAATATAACTCTTAATTGCAACCCAGTCGATGTTGCCTCATCACTAAATTTTATTGCTTCCCAATCTTTAAGACAAACTTCCCACGGGACTCTGGCCCTTTCAGAAGACAGGCCAAGGAAGCAGCTTTCCCAAGATTCTACCAGGATGTCCCAGGCCCTGATGATGAACAAGGGTGTTAGAGTGTTCAGAGGCTTCGAGACAAGGAGAGGCTTCGGAGGGCTGGGGATGGACGCTGGGAGATAAAACCGGTAAGTTCTCCATCTGCTCGTCGCCCCCTACAGGCCACATCCGCCATCGCAGTGAGAGCCCATCAGAGTCCGTTGTAAGTATCTTGGTCTGGTCTAGGTTCACATTTCCCTGGACCTCCGGATTCACCCGTTCCCAGAGGAACTGCGTGCGAGGACCCCACTCAGGGACTCAGTCCTGGGGAAGTTCTAAGGACTACAGGCCTAGGAACTGGATTGACTTTCTAGAAATGAGTGCTGGAGGATGTGGAAACCAGTTTAAATTCGTGTGTAGCCGAAAGCTAAAATTCTCCCCCATAAAAACCAACCCGCTTCCTTTTTTTTTTTTTTAAATTACAAATAAATCTGCCTAAGTGGAATAAAAAGCGGGTTATCAGTCGTGATGCCTTTAAATCTCAGTGTAAAAGGGGATTTCTGTGTCTTTCTCGCTGGTGCCCACGTTCATATCAAATGTGAGTTTCAACCCCCCCCCATACCAAATGCTTCCGTTCATTATACATATTTGCATTTTCCCTTCTGTTCTAAACCTTCGCGGTTTAACAAGCTTAAACCAAAAAGAGCTTTTCAAAGGGGTACAGCCGGGTCTATCTCCAAGACATCTGCCAGCATTTTAAACAGCCGCTGTCCCGTTTGGGGTCTGGATCTGGGAATCTCCTATTCTCCAAGAAATAAAGGGGACCATCTCCAGGCTCTAGTTCAAGGTTGAGAAGTGACTAGAAGGAAAGTTGCTGGCGGATCTCTCTCCTCCTCTTCTCCCTGCCGCCTAATGCATCGCTGGAAAAAGCCCCGCGGATCTCAAGCGGCGGCTTGTGGCCGAGTGTCAGGCTGCGGGCCCAGGCTCGGCCGGTATTGCTGCTATGCGTGGAAATATGAGCGAGTAATTTTATAAGTAACAAAGGATCAGGGATGGAATGAGGCCTCTGTTATCCAATGTCATTTAGAAGCCTTGGATCAGCAGCTTCTTGAGGCTAAAAGTGAATTCAAGAAGCCCTGCCTTTCCCTTTTCCCAGGGGTGTCAGCTAAAATTAGAAATAACCTCTATGTGTTTGCACAAATCATGTACCATTTGCTGTTTGTGTAAAAACCGATTAGCCAGACACAACTGTGAAACAACTTGTTACTTTTATAGCTGCAACACACAAACAAATTTAGATCCGTTTAGTTTTCCTTGTAAAAGGAGATTAGAAGGGACCCGCCTGGAGACTGTGTGGTCCACAATCTCTTCTCCGTGAAGGTTACTGTTGCGCCGCTCCGCCGAGGTTGATTATCAGGTTCTTGTTTATCAAGTTAAACTATCTCACCCCCGGCAGCTTGTTTTATTTTAGGACCCTGATCCAGAAGGAATGTTTACTTAGGACACAATAATGTTTACTGTTTACCAGGAAAACCGATTCGGTATTTTCGAGGACGTGTCTTTCAAAGCGACACCCTAGCCCACGCCGACAGCAGAGAAATAAGGCTCGGATCCGAAGCCGGAAGGCATCTCCACGACCAAGAGCCGAGGTGGACGCCACTGACAGGGACTGGCCGGGTTTTTGCAAGCAGGACGCGCACAGGGCCGAGCTGACAGCATTGCTACCGGTTGCAGTTTTAAAAAGCGATTTCGCATAAGTAATTTTAACAGCTAAATTAATTACAAAATAATTAGAATTGAGGCCGTTTGAGGATATGTTGGTGGTGAATGGGAAACAGCCTTCCACGTCTAGACGTTTTATTTCTACCTTAATACTTTTAAGGTTGCAACAGCTGAAATGCACATTAAAAATAATCTAGGAGGACATCTCCCCATTCCTGCCCTATGATCTCTCATTTCCCACCAACCTAGACTATGGTTTGCTTTTTGAAGTTTTAAAAAGAGGGGGATAAAGGGGAGGGGTGATGTGCACCTGTTTTTAAAAGGGTGTTAAGGCCACTATTCCTTGGCCTTCCAATTCGTAGGAATCCTTCAGAGATCACAATTATGTTGTGGATTTATTATTGCCATAAGAAAAGAAATATCTTATTTGAAAATATTCTGGAAGAATAAGAATTATGTCTTATTGATCAGAGTAATACAGTTTCACTACAAAAATTAAACTGCCATAACATACATTAAAAAATTAACTGTGTTTATTTACCATTTCCACTTAAGGAATGAAAAGAAATAATTTCAAAAATTTAAGATTTAAAGGCTAAAATGGGGGATGTTTGTAATTTACATTCTTTTGAAAGGATAATTGAAATGACCAAGAACTCTCATTATGGAAGACAAAAGTGTGGTATTTTAAAAAAATATTGATTGTGCTGTTGTTTACACTTAGGTTGGCTTTTTTAAATGCCAGCTTATTTTATCTATAGAAATATCTTGTCAGACTTAATGGATTAGTATGAACGAGGTCATCACCCACATCCCAATTTTATGTGAAAACTAAAGGAAAAATATTAATACAATTTAAATTGGGCATATTCTTTCCTTTATCCAATTAAATTTTTCTTAAATTCAAATTATGCATAGCTAAGTTGGAAAGGATCATTATTTGAAACTCCTCGAATTTCTGGTAAAGATAAAATACAAATACAATTTTAAAATATTTTCGTTTACCTCAGACATCTAAATAAAACACTTGGGTGAACATTTTAAAAATTTATTTACAAAGTTGTGTACAACACGATGGAATAACATTTAGAATACCATATATATCCATTCATATATAAACAGACTTTTATAATAGAATGACACTTTTCGCCTTTTGAAAATTTTTTATATTTAAAATCTCCCAACGTCTCTATACATTTTTTTCCTCACATAAAACTGCGGAGAGTGAACCTTCAAAAAAAATGAAAGTTCAGAGCTCTAAATCTACGGAATTTATTTTTTCTTAAAAAAATAAGAACCCCAAAAGGAAAGTCAATAATTTTTATACAAATATGTACAAAGATTTCCCTCCCATCCCCACGGTACTGAGAGCAGGAGCCGTCGGGGTACATTTTTGGAAAATTCGGTTTTCGGTTTTACCTGTACGGCAAGATATTCCCGGCGGGCGCGCGGTGAGAGTTTGCTCCGCCAGCCTAGGTGTGCGCGAGGGGGTGGAGGCCGCCGAAGGTCGGTGTTGAGGGGTCGGGGGGAGGAAATGGAGGAGAGGCAGAGTCCGGGATTGGGCAGGGGGGCCGGGCCCGGGGCGGGGCGCGCAAACTAGGAGTGCAGCCGCGGCCTCAGACCGCCACCCGGCCCTGGGTCCCGGCCACCGGCGCGTCCCTATTGAGCGGGCCACTTTGCTTGCGCTGCAGCGGCGGCAGCAGCGGCGGCCGAGGCTGCGGGCTGCAGGAACTGTCCAGAGAGCGGTACGCTCAGGATGGGCGCGATGGTGGCCGTCGTCCGGCTCAGCGACAGCGGCTGGTGCGTGGCCATGAGCGCTGCAGACTGCACGGTGCCGGGCGGCCGTAGAAAGGATTGCGCCGCGCTGCCGCCCCCACCGCCCCCGGTGCCCCCAGTTACCCCGGCGCCCCCAGAGCCCGCTGCCGAGCCCCCGGGCGCCGCGGGGCCCCCGCCGATGATGTTTTCAATGCTGAACGACGGCCGTGCGCTCGGCTCGGACTTGATCAGCGACGCCGTGGTGCCCGCGGCGCCCGCCGTGCCCGCGGCGGCCGCGGCGGCGCCCAGGCTGTTGAGCTGCAGCTGCAGGCCCGGGCCGAGCTGTGAGCCGAAGGCGGCCGCTTTGCGGCCCAGCTCGCCCGAGGGCAACAGTGGCACGGCAGGCGGCAACACGGGGGCCACTGGAGGCAACGCGTAGGGGTACTGGAGTGCCGCCGCCGCCGCCGCGGCTGCTGCGGCAGCCGGGTGAGAGTAGGCGCCGGCCGCGGCCGCGGGGTGCAGGCCATAGGGGCGGCCGTAGGGCCCCGCGGCGCCTGCCGCCGCCGCTAGGCTGTAAGCGCCGAAACTCTGCATCATGAGCGCCGTCTGCTCGCGCAGGTGCTCCTGCTGGTGGCGCTTGAAGCGTTTCCGGCGCCGCAGGAAGCTGCCGTTGTCGAACATGTCCTCGGACTGCGGGTCCAGGGTCCAGTAGTTGCCCTTGCCCGGGTTGCCCGGCTCGCGGGGAATCTTGACAAAGCAGTCGTTGAGCGAGAGGTTGTGGCGGATACTGTTCTGCCAGGCGGGGAACTTCTCCCGGTAGTAGGGGAAGCGGTTGCTAATGAACTCGCAGATGCCGCTCAGGGTCAGCTTCTTCTGCGGACTCTGCAGGATAGCCATAGTGATGAGCGCGATGTACGAGTAGGGCGGCTTCACCAGGCTGTTCTTGGGCTTACTGGGGGCCAGGCCTCCCGCTGCACCGCTGCCCGAGCCCGGCCCGCCGCCGCTCCCGCCGCCCTCCTCGCCGCCAACGCCGCCCTTGCAGCCGTCAGCTTCGGAAGCGCCCGCCTCGCCCCCTGGCCCAGCCCCGGCTCCAGTCGCCTCTTTGGGCAATGCCAGGGGCTGTTGGTGCGGCGGCTGAGGCTGCCCATGGTGGGGTGCCGCCGGCGTCACCTCGTCCGCCTCGTCCAGGCGCAGCTCCGGCGGCCCCACGGGGCTCTCGCAGCCCGCGTCGCTGTCCTTCTCCTCCAGCCCGTCGTCGCCCTCGCCCACCACATCGATGTCCACGTCCTCGGCCGTCAGCACCGTCTGGCCGGACATGTCGCTGGCGCTGCCGCCGCCGGAGAGGGTCATCCCTCCTCGGGGTTGGTGGCGGCGGCGGGGAAGGAGCAGCGGGCGACGGGAGTCGTCAGGGGCTGCCGCCGAGCTCTGGGGAAGGGGGTTTGGGTGCTCCCAAAAGGTGGGAGACTGGGAGAGGGGAGGGAGACGTAGATGGTTCGGGGCCCTCCCGGCTTGGCTCACACTCTGCAGCCCAGCATCGCGCGGCGCGGGCACTGCCGTCCGCCCCCCGCGGCCGCGCTCCTCAAACTCCTGCTGTCTCTGGCGCTCGGTACTAGGCGCTCGATATCGCTCCCGGCCACGGCGGCTTCTCCACGCCGCGCCCCCTCGCTTCACCCGCCTTTCCTCGGCCTCTGGCCCGGGCGTGGAGAGCAAGAGCTGTGCAGACGGGCGCGGGACGCCGGGCGCCGAGCAGCTCCGGAGGGCGCGGGTAGGGGCAACGGGGGGAGGGGGGGTGTCAGGGACGCCGAGCCCCCGTAGTCGAAAGTCCCGTTTTAAGGACTGGCCTGATAGATTACTTTCTACTTAAAGATCCAGCGGGAGGCGGGGCCACGTGACCGCGCGTGACGTCAGGGCCACCGCGGAGCCGGCCAAACTCAAGTTGGTTCAGGGAATTGTCAACAAAGGGACGAGGGACGCGCAACTCAGCGCCGCACCGTGCGCCAGCATCCCGCGGGCTCCGAGGGCGTCCTGGCCCGCCCCGGGACCCCAGCCTAGGCTGGAGCCCCGCTCGGGGTCGAGGGAGCCTATGGGTGTAAGAGCTGGAGATTGGGTGTGAGCGAGTGAGGGCGTGGGCCTGGGAGCGTCTGCCGGACCCGGCAGCTTTCGCTGCTCTGCCCTCCCTGCTCCCTCTCCCTTCCCCCATCTCCCCTTTGCCAACACTCCTTAGGATGGGACTGGGAAATGTAGAACGAGATTCCCATCCCATTTTTTTTTTTTAAGAGAAAAACTTAGTCTCCCCAAAAAACTTGTTTTTTGGTTTTGATTCTTTTTAGCTCTTGAGTAAGGGCTGCGCACCGGGCTCCGTTTTGCTAATTAGACTTCAGACCCCCTCCTGCCTTACTGCTCTTTAGGCGGAGACACCTACTAAGGGGACAAGTATCCTTTTCCCCCAAAGCCAAACCACCAGTCCTGCCTTTGCTTTCCCCGCTCGATGTGGGCGTGTTATATATATATTTCCCCCTACGCCCCGCGCGGCCACAACAGCATCAGCTGGGGTTCCCGAAGGTCAGGAAATAGTTATTGATTAATCTATTAGAATACTTGCCGAGAGAAATAAAAACGACGTAAAATAACAGTGAACCTATAAATAAAGAGGCCATAACTAGCTACTGGGAGTTGTTAAACGACTTAACATGTGAAAAAGTCGGAAATGAGGCGCTGGGGAAGGAGCCGGGACTCAGCGGCCTGGGTAAGTCGAGTGGAGCGGAGAGGAGGCTTCCGGGCCTCTCTGTTAGACGCTGCGCTCGGGCTGGGACCGCAGAACAACGCCGGGAGCTAGCGCTGTGACTTCCCCGGCGGCGGGGCCCAGCCTCTTGGGAGCGAGGGGCGGCCTCGGGTCTGCGGGAGGGCTAGGCTCTCAGTTGCTGCTTACTAACGCATATTCTTTCCTCTTAAAGCTTAGGTAAATCCTTCCAAGATTTAACTTCCGCGGAAACCAGTAACAGAGCGGGTGGAGGAGGAGAGGATGCGGCTAGTACACACCAAGTTTCCTTGGCGAGGAAAATCATTGGTGGTAGGAAAGGCTGTGGGGGTTTAACTGGAATTGGGGGTGGGGGATCGCAAACCGATCACGGGTGCGCTGGGATCTCGCACCTCAGTCCTCCTGACCCGGTGAGTCTGCGATGCGCCACCTTTCTCAAGTTTTAGGCCGCCTGAAAGCTAGCTGCAAGCGCCTGCCGGGTGTGGTGGGCTCCTTGAACCCAAGCCCTGTCTGTCCGCTGAGTCCTGGGAGGAGAATGCTGGCCTCACCAGAGGAAGGAGAACAAGGGTAGAGGAGCGAGATAGTTGGTGAAATATTTAAAGAAGGCGCTAGGAAGCCGATTTCATTCTTGGTGGACAGTGGTGCTTCTGATACCCTCAATCTGTGTCTCTCTCGCCTACGATTCCCTCAATCCTTGGCCTAGGGAAAAAAAAAATCCGTAAACTTACTTCATTATAGGCAGTAAGACACACAGATTGACTTTCATCTCCATTAGATAAATTCCTAGATATAACACTAGCTCATTGGATCTCCGTTTCGCAGAAAGTTCTGGTTTGTGCCGGGGAGGGGGGGGCGGGGACGGGGGCAGTTACTCCATCCTGAGACAACCGCGAAACTCCAAAGGTTTTTTTGTATCAAAATGACCCCTCGTTGTACCTCACCCTAAAATGCATCTCTGAGTTGATTTCCGCAGCTGCACCTTTTTGTGGCCCTGCGGGTCCGAACCGTTTGCAATGCCATCCAGACAGCCCTCGGACCTGAGCTGTGCGAGCTGGCAGCCCACCACTGCACCTGGCTGCAGAGGTCGAGGCTGCAACTCTCCGAGCAACCCAACAATTACAAAAGGACGGTCGGACGGACAAAAAAAAGAACCCGAAATTTAAAATTCAGAAATTACTTTAGCGCAGCTTCTGTGGTCCAGCTGCAGTGAGACGCGCGGGCTGTGAGCCCTATCGCAGCCCAAAAGACGGGACCCGCGTGGCCGTGTGCTGTGTATGTGTGTGTGTGTGTGCGTGTGTGTGCACGTGTGCGCGAGCGGGCGTGTAGCGGCTTCAGGGGCTGCCCTCAGTAGTCTTCTCAAAGTAACCTCCAAATAAGCCTAATTTCGATTCTGCTGCCCTCCGGGGCTGGCTTTCAGAACTCCCTCGGTGCTGCTGGTCGGGGCCTCACCCTCCCTCGGCCAAGACCTCGCCTGATCCGTCCATTCCCTGGAGTCTCATTGGAACCTCCCTGGGGGGAAGGGGTGGGAAGTGAACAACTCCCAGCCGCCAGTTTCATTTGTTGCGCTTTTTTCATTCGACACAATAAAAGTCAAATTAATTGATTCATACCATTAATTACGGCGCGTAGCGTGAAAAGCAACGCTTCCCCTCGTTTAGAGATCTATTGTGCTAATCTCTTGTTCAATCAGTGTTACCATCTGATGCCGGATCTGGCCCTTACAGAAACTTTTCGACTCGATTAGCTAAATGATGAGACGTCGCAGGATCTACTGGCTGCGGCCCCGACGTCCATCGCCCGTGCCGGCCCAACCGCTTAATATCGATTTCCAGCCGAGGCAGCGGATTTTCCTGCGACCACTCTCGACTGGGAAACCCGCCACCGTTCTCCCCCTTCCGGGCGGAGAGTACCACCAGCGCAATCTCCCGGGGCCGGAAGGAGGCAAAGCGGTGGCCCAGGTGGGAGGCCGGAAGGTTCCCGCGGTTCCCGCTGCAGGACGCCGCCCGGGCGGAAGGGCCAGAGCCCATAGCCATGCAGGGACCTGCCCTACGATGACTAGATTTGGGGCTGAGTAAATCCTGTTTGCCGCGAAATTGCAGTTTGCAGCTAAGAGCCCACGAATGGTCAGATACTGCCAAACTTCAGGGCAGAGCGAGACTGAAGAAGCGACACAGCTACAGAGAGAAAGTGACACATTAGTTGAGGGGAAGAAAAATAGGATAGAGGGAATGGAGATATTGGGGGAAGGGAGAAACGTGGATAAATATAATCTGGGTTGCAGAGGGTTACTGGGGGAGATGGAAAGAAGGAAGAGTACACACACACACACACACACACAAAATTATTATGAGTGAGAGTAACTACTTGGGTCACAACAAACAAACTTCCCTGGAGGGATTTATAAGAAGATGGCACCTAGCTGTCTCACCCATTCAAAGGTTTGAAACGTTTCAGCCAAAGGAGAAGGGAATAAGTCTCCCTCTCTTTCTCTTGGGGCCGGCAGAGTCCGTGGCACCCAGGTGGGGCAGCCACTCGGACGGGAGCCGTCGAAGGCGGGTGTTGGTGATGGTGGAGGGGACCGAGTTTCTAGCATCAGGAAATAAGAAAAGTGGAGTCCGGATCGATAAGAAGGAAATTGAGACGTCTCGGGGGAGGGGCGAACACAGTCTGTTCTGGGGGGTGAGATGGCGGTGGGGGAGAAGTTGAATGGAACAATTTATGACGGAGAAGAGGAAGTTAATTACAACTCAATTTGGGTTCTTAAGTGGTCAACACGGGAGGAGGGGCACGGTCAGAGTGTGTGGGAGGCAGGAATGGCCCACCTACCCCTCGCCAGGTCCGAGCGAACCCAAGTGCCTTCTTCCGCTTCCTTTAAGTCAGAGTATATGCCAATGGCTTGGATAAATCGTTGGCCCGAAGTAAGACAGAATCCTCATGCCGGTGCGCGGGTGCACTTTTCTTACAATCCGGGGAGATGGGACCAGGTTCTGCTCAGTGAGGGGAACATCCTCCACTGAGAGCAGACTTCCTCTTTCTACTGCAGAGGGAACGAAACATAGGTAAAGCTCATTTGGAAATACCCCTCCTTTTTCTCCCCTCCCGCCCCTCCTCGCCCCAAGAACCAAAATCGGTTCCTTCTCGACAATCTTCATAGATTTATTAAACTATTATCAGCCTCTCCCTGGATGGCCACCACTGAGGAAGGTGGGATGGGCCGAAATGATACCCAGGTCCGCAACCCACCCGGATTATTTCTGTTTCCAA
The DNA here is from genome assembly GCA_028646535.1 of Procyon lotor. Lineage (NCBI taxonomy): Eukaryota > Metazoa > Chordata > Mammalia > Carnivora > Procyonidae > Procyon > Procyon lotor. The sequence continues at coordinate 43,843,827 of CM053606.1, read as the reverse complement.
GTGGGTGGGATTTTAAACGCACTTCTCACCAATCTTGTGTGTGTCTCCAGATCTCTTCGGGGTGGAAAAAAAAAAAAGGGTTAATTTAACGTTCTTGTTTGGATTTTCATCTTAAAACTTCATTTACTATCAAGGTGTCTGCCACTCAGGGCCCATGCCAAGAAGTGCCTATAAATGGCGAAAAATCAAAGGGAAAGGAAAAGAACGAGAGAGAGAGAGGGAGAGGGAGAGAGAGGACGGTTTCGAATTTATTTATATTGGAAATGTATAAACATCCATTCTGTAAAAGGCAACACGTTTAATTAACGATGAGAGAGCAGTTAGGGGCAGAAAGCTAGTAAAATTGTGTGATAAATTTATGGCATTGTTAGCGTGCTTTTAATTATGGCTATTATGTTAATTATTTCACATTAGCATGGAGTTATCAGCAGCATGTCAGATTTAATCAAAACGAGCCTTTCTCTCGAAAATTGTTCTTTTCATCCACGAGGAGAAAGGTCCTGGGCAGGATCGGGGCTTAAAAATGACTTGGCATTGAAAGCTCGAGTCTTTCCGACACGGTTTGGAACGATGCGGCGGGGCCAGGCTGACGGCTGGGTCCCTCCAGGCTACGGGCAGCTTGCGGAGGAGCCGAGGGCTTGGGTTTTTAGGAATTCACCATTTTCACCCCCTTCAGAGCCGACACTTCATCATATGGGATCATTCTGTCAAACAATATGATGCTGCTCATTTTTATCTGTCCCACTTTACAAAACCCCCATTCAGCCCGCCGAGGAGCAACAAAAGCCTCGGAGCGGCGCTGCGGCCGCTGGCGGCCACTGCCCGCCCGGCATGCCAGACTGAAAGGCAACCGGGGCCGAGGAACACAGGCGGCGAGCGCGCGCGCCCCTCGCCGCCCGAGGGAACGCGGCCTGCCGGGGGCCCGCGCGCCCAGGGGACTAGCCCTCGGGTGTGGTCCGGCCGGGACACGCCTCTCCCAGGTCCGCGCCCGCCCGCGGCCTCCCCGCGGGCGCAGGGCGGTAGCACCTTTCACTCCCCGCCAGCGACTCGCCCACCCAGGCCACATCGATTTCTTAATCACTGCCGATCGATTTATTGGGAGCAAATAAATAGCCCGTTTTGGAAACGTTTCAATTGTTGCCTTGATGGTTGGGGCGCTGACGCGGGCGGGCGCGCAGGGCTAAGGGGCGCGCGCCGGAAGGGGCTTGTGGGAAAGTGCGGAGCGCAAAGGCCGAGCGCGGCTCGCGGTGGGAGTCCTGTGTAGGCGCGCGCGGGGCCGCCCACCACAGGTGCCCCTGCGCCTCCATCTCGGGCGACGCCTCGGCCTCCTCAAGGGTCCGGCTTCCTCCTCTCGCACTCAGCTCCCTCTAGCGGCGGGGCGGCCATGAGCTGAGCGCCAGCCTTTCCACCTTGTCACGTCCAGGCAAGTTCGCCGGGGTTCTGATTCCTTAGTAAACTTTTCCCTCAGGCCCTGAGTCCAGTGCCTGGGACGCTCGCAGGTAGAGGCGTCTCGGGCCCAGAGCAGCTCGCGCCCGCGTCCCTGGCTCTCCGGCCCAGGCCTGCGGACGCTACTGCCTCCCGTCTCTAGTTCGGGAGCGGCCTTCAGGCGCAGGACCACTCGGGCCCCCGCCCTTCCCGGCACAGGGCTGTGGACGCGCCAGCTGTTGCCTTATTTTTAGCGCCATTCCATTCGCGCGGTTATATTTAACTCGATGCACTCCTCCGAGGAGGTCGCTCGGACATCGAATTCTCTAAATCGCAGCCTGGGCCCGCCCCTGAGGCAAGGCGGGCGCTCGGGGGCAGTTTGGAAAACCCCTGCTTAAGAATCTTTGACATCTCTGGAGTTTGGCTAGGAGAGGAGAGGTTGAGAGGGCTGGTTCTAGGAGCAGTCGCTACCGCGCCTGCATGCACACCAGTAGGGGTGCAGTCTTGTAGGGGGGTGGGGGGGCGGAGGGGAGTATGGCGGATTTGCCAGTCCCTGGGGATGGATTCTCTGCGGGGAGTATCAGGTCCACTTCCTTCTTATGCACGGCCCAGAGTATCCAGGTGACCTGGAAAACCTCTAAAGAACTGTATCCTTCAGAAAGTTTATGATATTTTTGGTATTCATGCAGAAATCCCCTCTCCTCCCTACTCCCAAACACACACTCCACAGGGTATTTAAATTTGAGTAGTATGTTGGTTCAGTTCCAGCCCTGATTTTCCGCGACAAAATCTCCAGAAGACCATGCCATTGATTCAGTTACTTCCTGGGGAAAGGACCCACGTGGATAACATAGAAACACCATTCTAATACATACTTTACTCACTCAGGTCCACCAGAATTCACAAACAATGCAAAAGCCACGTACTAAAGGTACACATTCACCTGGGATATGGAAACATACTGTTAAAATTTAAATTCTCCTTCTAACACTTTTAAAGAAAGAACTTTCTTAACCTTTGGTCCAAAGTGGGCGTTTCGGGTAGGCTCTTTTTGTAGATCTCCCTACAATGTGTAGGAGGATGGAAATCATACAGCCGAATTCAGGGGGAGAAGATACACAGTTGACCCTCGAAGGACAGGGTTTGAATTGCACAGGTTCACTAACAGGCAAGGTTTTTTTCCACAGAGTACAGTACTATAAATGTCTTTTCTCTTCCTTATGATTTTTTATTTAATTAATTAATTTGAGAGAGGGAGAGCAAGAAAGCAAGAAAAAGCATGAGTAGGGCAGGTGGGGGGAGGAGAGGCAAACTCCCCACTGAGCAGGGGACAAGGGGCTCCATCTCAGGATCCTGGAATCAGTACTGGAGCCTGAGCTGAAGACAGGTGCTTAACTGACTGACCCACACAGATACCACCCCTTCCTTCTGATTTTCTTTCTTTCTTTTTTTTTTTTTTAAAGATTTTATTCATTAGACAGAGAGAAACACAGCGAGAGAGGGAACACAAGCAGAGGGAATGGTAGCAGGAGAAGCAGGCTCCCTGCTGAGCAGAGAGTCCGATGTGGGGCTTGAGCCCAGGACCCTGGGATCCTGACCTGGGCTGAAGGCAGATGCTTAATGACTGAGCCACCCAGGCGCCCCATCCTTCTGATTTTCTTAATAACATTTTCTTTTTTCTAGCTTACTTTATTGTGAGACTATAGTATATAATACAGATACAAAATATGTGTTAATTGGCTGTTTATGTTATTGGTAAGGCTTCCTGTCAAGAGTAGACTATTAGTAGTTATGTTTTGGGTATATCAGAAGTTATACCCAAATTTTCAACTGCTTAGGGGTGGGTGCTCCTAATCCCAGCGTTGTTCAACTGTTAATTGTATTTAACTGTATACATAAATATACATATATTCATTTACTTATTTGTTAATGCTATATTGAACAGTTATAGACTGAAAAATATAGGGAGGAAAAGGATTAAATTCAAGTTTCCAGGGTGATAAGGACTATGATAGAGGTAGATAGAGCACTTAAGAGGCTAAGTGGGTGGGAAATGAGAAAATGTGAAGCTTTTCAAGACAGATGATATTACTGACCCGCTAGCTCTAATGTCAGGGACATTCGGACAATTAGAGAGGAGTAAATTAGAACGTAGGACACTTTGGGAAAACAAAGTGCTGAGATGCCTAACTGTACTTCTGGATAGTGAGTACTTGGTACTGTACTTGGACAAAAGGTACTTGTTCTCAAGGGAAATGAGGAATAGAGTATGACAGGGAAACGGGAAGAAGGTATAGAGTAAAAATAGAACTTTGCTTAGAAATTTGGTCTATTGGGTGCCTACATGGCTCAGTCAGTAAACTGTCTGCCTTTGGCTCAGGTTATGATCCAGGGTCCTTGGATCAAGTCCTGCATCTGGCTCCTTGCTCAATGGGGAGCCTGTTTCTCCCTCTGCCTGCTGCTCCCTCTGCTTGTGTTCTCTCTCTCTCTGAAAAATAAATAAATAAAATCTTAAAAAGAAAGAAAGAAGGAAAGAAAGCAAGAAAAAAAGAAATTTGGTCTAGGTCCAGTATGGCCCATTTTAGATTACATGGACGTGCTTTGACTAACACACTGGAGAGATTTATAAGGAAACATAGATAAAAGGAAAAGATCCAATGGAAGAGCCTGCCAAGGAGAGACTATTCAAAAGACTGGCTGGTAGATCCATCTACTTTTCTAACCTTATCATATCAGTTCATCAAGGGCCAGGCAATGGAACTACAGGGGTATGAGGTAGAGTCCACTTTTACAATGTTAACTCTACAAGTTCAGGAATTTTCATCTGTTGTGTTCACTGTTGTATCCCTGGCCTCCAGCTGACCATACCTTGGGCGGGGAGTGGGGTGAATGTTGGAGGAGTGGTGGTGAAGGTGGGAAGGGGGAAATCATGCTCAGTATATATTGGCTAAATGAAGGAATCACTAAGGCACAGCCCTACTCTAATGGGTGAATTATTCAAGAAAACCCATAGTTAAAATACAGTGTGATGAATTATAAATACTTGTGGAATGTTACAGGAGTGCAGAGTAGACATACCTAACTCTGCCTGGAAAAGACAAGGAGTGTGTAGGAGCTGTCTTGAATAATGGTAACTGCTGTTAGGTGGATAAAAAGAGGAACAGAGGAGACATGAGGAGCAACGTATAGTTTAATATGACTGAAATAGGAGGTGGGGGAGTGGCTGGAGTTGATACTAGAGAGCTAGAGAAGGGTGAAATCACGAAGATTCCTGAATATTGTACGAAAGAGCCTGAAGGTGATAAGGAGTCACTGATGGGTTTCAACTTTATGGTTGGCATGATCAGATTAAAATGTTGGAACAATCTTTTAGAATATAGTACGTAGAGTAAGACTGGAGGTAGTAAACAGGCTATTTCAGCTATCTCAAAAATGATGAAGATGTGGCTCAAATAATTGGCAGTGAGACTGGAGAGGGGAGATGAATTGGAGAAGGACTTAAGAGGTAAAATTGGTAGGACTGTGTCTGATTAATAAAGGAGAAGGAGTTGATGGAAACTTCTAGATATGAAATTTGGGTATCTGGGGGAAATGTTGGGAGAATGCACATGGAGGAGCATTCTCTAGTCTCTTGCTCCTCAGTCATCCACATGACTACCTGATATCTCCTTAAATATCAGTTAGAACATGATGGTCAAAAGATCTGATCAAAAACCTCATTGGTTTGTTTTGTTCTTTGTTTTTCTTTTTTTTTATTTGAGAGAGAGAGAATGAGAGGGAGAGGTTACAGGGAGAAGTAGACTTCCCGGTGTGCAGGGAACCCAATGTGGGACTCGATCTTGGGACTCCAGGATCATAACCTGAGCTGAAGGCAGCCCCCCAATCAACTGAGCCACCCAGGCACCCCCACTGTTTATAGAAGAAAATCCTACACTTTAGGAAAGTATTTTAGTTGTGCCATGATCTGTCTCCAACTTACCCTCTAGTTTCATTTGTACTCCATGCTCTAGCTCCATAAGATTGTATACTATTCTCAGGACACAGCATGAACTCCATTATATACCAGTTGTATGACTTTGAGCAAATTCCTTAAACTTTTGTACATTATTTCCTCATCTGTAAAATGAGGATAATAATAATACCTTCCTTATGTAGTTGTCGTAAGGATTAAATATACCCAAAACACTTAGAACAGGTTTAATACATAATTTTTTTTAATGAGTTATGTCTTTGAAATGTCTTTTCCTGTTTTCCAATTGAAAGACATAGTCCCAGCCTTCTAGGAATTTTCAGTTTAGTTGTTAAGAGTAAGAGAGGCAGATATTGATTGAGATTGAGAAGCTTATATTATTATTATCTTTATCCTAAAAGTGACTACTGTAGAATTTTGAGCAGGGAAGTGATATGACTGGATATGTGTTTTAGCAACATCACTCTGTCACCAGTGTGGAAAATGACTGAAAGGAGATGAGTTTAGTTTTGTACATACTGAGTTGGAGGTACTGGTGGAATTTCTGAGTAGAAATAATTAGTAGATAAGAGTTTAGAGCAGTGCTGTCTAATGGATATATAGTATGAGCTATAAATATGAGCCATGCATGTACTTTTAAATGTTTAATAACTACATTTTTGGGGGTGCCTGGGTGGCTCAGTGGGTTAAAGCCTCTGCCTTTGGCTCAGGTCATGATCTCGGGGTCCTGGAATCAAGCTTCACACTGGGCTCTCTGCTCAGCAGGGAGCTTGCTTCCCCCTCTCTCTCTGCCTACCTGTGATCTCTCTCTCTCTGTGAAATAAATAAATAACATCTTTTAAAATAAATAAATAAATAACTGTTTAATAAGTACTTTTTTTAAAAAAAGCTTTTTTTAAAAAAAAGATTTTATTTATTTATTTATTTGACAGAGAGAGAGAGAGATCACAAGTAGATGTAGATGGGGGTGGGGGGTTGGGGGCAAGGGGTGGGAAGCAGGCTCCCTACTGAGCAGAGAGCCCCATGAGGGGCTCGATCCTAGGATCCTGAGATCACGACCTGAGCTGAAGGCAGAGGCTTTAACCCACTGAGCCACCCAGGGACCCTAATAATACATTTTTAAAAGTAAATAGAAACATATAAACTGATTTTATTTTATTTTATTTATTTGTTTGCCAAAAAGAGAGAGGGATAGAGACAACGCAAGCAGGGGGAGTGGGAGAGGGAGAAGCAGTCTTCCCACTGAGCAGAGAGCCCAAGGTGGGGCTTGATCCCAGAACCCTGGGATCATGACCTGAGCTGAAGGCAGATGCTTAATAACTGAACCACCCAGGAGCCCCTGATTTTAATGATACATTTTATTTAGCCTAATATTCCTAAAAATGTTATTTCAACATGTAATGTATGTGAAAAATTTTGAGATATTTCCATTCATTTTTTTCTGAGTCTTTGAAATATGGTGTGTATTTTATCCTTACAGACATCCCAATTTCAGCGAGCCACATTTCAAGTGCTTCATAGCCACATGTGGCTAATATCTATGGTATTGGACACCATAGGTCTAGAGCCTATAAGAGAAGTCAAGACTAAAAATAAAGATTTGGGAGTCATCAGCATTCAAGTGTGATAGTTCAAGCAATGAGAGTGTGTCCATGCAGCAAAGCAAATGGGAATGTGTGGGATGAGAAAAAGGCCAAGGGAATATTAGAGATGGGAGAAGGAAGAAGAGCCCATAAATGAAAAGTGAAAAAATAGAGCATAAATTAGGAGGAAGTGCCATCATGGAAAGTAAGTGAGAGGGATTTTTGAGAAGATAAGTGTAGTCAACAAGGCCAAGTGTTTCTGCAATGTATTTTTATTATGGGTAATTTTTTAAAAAGATTTTATTTATGTATTTATTTGAGAGAGAACATGAGCAGGAGGGGCAAAGAGAAAGGAAGAGAGAATCTCAAGCAGATTCCTTGCTATGCGTGGAGCCTGATGTGGGGCTTAATCTTAAGACCTTGAAACCATGGCCTGAGCTAAAACCAAGAGCCAGATGCTCAACCAACTGAGCCACCCAGGCACCCTTATTGATAATTGTTATATAGATATTATTATAATTTGAGATTTGGCCATCTCTGATGGAATTATTTCAATATAAGTAGATTAGTTTTTCAAATTCTGGCAAGACAGTTTACCAAGAGTAGATACCATGTCTTCATTTTGGTGCACAGCAGCAAAATGTTATTATTTGCTTTCATTAAAGCATGCATATTGCCTCTTTCTATGAACATGTGCTACAGTTACAGTGACCAAAATGTCCATTGCTGCTTGACTGGACTGGTTCCAGTTTAAGCCTACTTTTCAAATTTATCTAGGGCCCATTTTGTTCTCAGAAGTGTCCCAGTTTGAATAATAAATTATTTGGCCACTCTGTACATAGTAAACATGATTTTCAACACCTGGAGCATAGACAAGCTACTCATCAAGTTTTCTACTGATGGATTAAAAAAGTGCTGCAAACAAACAGGTGCCACTCACTATAGCTTTGTTTGCCTCTCAGTTAGATCAGGGCTTTTTTTTTTTCACTCTCCTGAAGTGTTCTGAAGGGAAATTGAAGCAGCATAACCTGTTAAGTAAGACTGTGACTGAATCTTCTTTGTGAATATGTCTATACATTCTCATCCCATCCACATTTCCAGGATAATGAAAACGATTTATTAAGCACTTGCTTTGTTCTACACATTCTCATATGCAATTTACATGTATTTAATCCTTACAACAATCTTATGAGGGAGGGTGAGGGAGGGGTTATAATTATTCCCATTTTACAAATGAGGAAGGTTACTCAACCAGAATTTGAACCTATGCAGTATGGCTTCAGAGCCCATGTTCTTAACCACTGCATTGTACTATTCTATATTATCATCTTTCTTTTCATCTGCCCCTTCCATTCCTTCCTCATCCCCAATAACTTTCTCACAGGCACAACTAAATTAAACCTTTCAGTGGGACATATTGATTAAATTCTTATATGCCTTTTTAAAAGAGTTATTTATTTATTTATTTGAGAGAGAGAGCACGCGCTCAGGCAAGTGTAGGGGTAGGGGGAGGAGCTGAAGAAGAGAGGGACAAGCAGACTGCACTGAGCGTGGAGCCTGGAATAGGGGTCGACCCCACAACCCCAAGATCATGATCCCAGCTGCAATCAAGAGTCAGAGTCTCAATCAACTGAGCCAACAAGGTGCCCCAGTACTTCTATACTTTTAATATTAATTATTTGAATAATGGAAAATGAACAAAAACCAGAGATCTTTAATGTCTAGTCATTACTTTGATATTTTGATATTTTACTCTTTTGTGGAAAGAGAAGATTTTGTCAACCATTTTGTGTTAGTTTCTTTTTAAAGAGTCCATAGTAGTTTTAAAATTAATTTTTCTGGGGGGGGCACCTGGGTGGCTCAGTGGTTAAAGCCTCTGACTTCGGCTGGGGTCATGATCTCAGGGTCCTGGGATCAAGACCCGCATCGGGCTCTCTGCTCAGCAGGGAGCCTGCTTCCCCCTGTCTTTCTGCCTGCCTCTCTGCCTACTTGTGATCTCTCTATGTCAAATAAATAAAATCTTTAAAAATAAAATAAAATTAAACTAAATTTTTTTTAAAAGTAAACTCTGTGCCTAAGGTGAGGCTTGAACTCATGACCCCAAAGAACAAGAATCACTTACAGAGTCAGTAAGTGACTTCTAATAACAAATATTTCTTTTGTCATAGTTTCTGTGGATCAGGAATTCAGATGGGGCTTAGCTTGGTGGTTCTTGCTCAGTATCTCCCATGAACTTGCAGACAAGCTGTGGACCAGGACTACCTTCATCTGAAGACTTACTTAGGGCTCACTCACATGGCTATTTACAGGAAGTCTCAGTTCCTTGCCATGTAGACCTCTCCATAGGAGTACTTAAATGTCCTTATGACATGGTAGGTGGCTTCCCAGAGAAAGAAAGAAAGCAAGGCAGAAGCCACAATATCTTTTATGACCTAGCCTCATCATGTGCTATCACTTTTGTTGAGTGTGTTGGTCACACTGAATGACCCAATACAGTGTAGGAATGTACTATATAAGGATATGAATACCAGAATGTGGGGATCATTGGGGGCCATCTTGGGGACTGGCTACCACAATCAACTCTGTGGTCTCCCATGATTCATGTTGCTCCTGCATACAAAGTGTACTTACTTCTTCCCAAGGTTCCTAAAAATCTCATTTCATTACAGCATCACCTCAAAGTTCAGAATTTCATCATATAAATCAAGTTCAGGTGTATGTGAGACTTCTCAGATCTAGTTCCAAAAGTACAGCTCCTTGAGTACAGTTCCTCTTGATCTGAGGACCTGTGAACTAAAGAGACAATTATCTTCCTTCTCACACACCCAACGTATAATGGTAGGATAGGCATAGGATTATTGCTGTACGGATACTCTTTTTTTAAAATTTTTAAAAAATTTATTTAACAGGGGCGCCTGGGTGACTCAGTGGGTTAAAGCCTCTGCCTTTGGCTCAGGTCATGATCTCAGGGTCCTGGGATCGAGCCCCGCATTGGGCTCTCTGCTCAGCAGGGAGCCTCCTCACCCGTCTCTCTGCCTGCCTCTCTGCCTACTTGTGATCTCTCTCTCTCTGTCAAATAAATAAATAAAATCTTAAAAAAAATTTTTATTTAACAGAGAGAAAGAGAGGCAGAAAGAGAGGGAGAAGCAGGTTCCCCACTGAGCAGGGAGTCCAATGTGGGGCTCCATTCCAGGACCCTGGGATCATTATCTGAGCTGAAGGCAGTCGCTTAACCTACTGAAGGACGCAGTCGCTCCTATACAGACACTCTTATTCAAAAAGGGGGAATAGGAGGAGTCATACAAGAGTAACTGGTTCATAGCAATTCTGAAATCCAGTTAGGCACAGGTTGGCATTCCTTGATTAGGGCTCAGTGCCTGAGAATAAAAAAAAAAAAAAAAAAGAATAAATCTCCATATCTTGTCTCCTCCACCTTCTTGGTTATGTCCATCCTCCAAATCATCCTTCATTTCTCATGAAAGATAGCACACGTTTGTAACTAAGCAGTTTTCTTAGCTTGCTTCTTGCTTGTGGAAGTTTGGGAAATCTAAACACCTCAACACCTCTTTTCATTTCGTACTGTCTATGTCCCTTTTTGTCCAATCTGGTGATGTTTCTGCCAGTCTAATTCTCTTCTGCCAGTATAATTATACAGGTATCTCCTGGCATCCTTATAGATATGTGTATTAATGAAAATAAATCCCATTCCAACTCCAGGGAGGTGAAACTTTGTTGATTTAATCTAGCCATGGTGTTCTCATTCACCTTGCCAGAGACAGATTAAGACATGGTCAAATGATACCATTTTGTCCAGTGAGAAAGAAGGGGAAGGTAGTTCAGGGGTTTCTAGGAAAGGTTTTCTTTGCTGACAAAGATCTCCAGGGAAGAAAGAGTTCCTCTTCTGCTATAGACATTGTTAGGTCTGCATATCATACTTGCCATTGCTGTCTTTTGGCCTTGAGGCTAGCAGAGGAAAAAGATGGAAAGCACTTAGGATTTTCGTTAGGTAATTGAGCAACTGAGTTAATCAATGCCAGAAAAGAAAATTTTCCTTTATTTTTAAACCAGTTGCTAGTTGTAGTCATGAACTTTAAGTGAAGCCCAGTTAGCATGACAATGTGGTTTTTTGTTTATTTGTTTGTTTTTTGAGGGCTGATTGCTCAGATGAAGGTTGGATAAAAATGATGGAGAATGAGACACAAACAAGGTTATGTGCTTATGTGTTTGCACATAAGTACAGTATGTGTACTTTACAAAGAAATTTATTACAATTATGGATCTCTCTCTTTTTGCTTCATTCTCCCTTCCCTGCCTTCCTGTGCACCTACCTCTTTCTTTCTCCTATTCTTTCCCATTCTCATTTCCTCATCCTATTTTTCCTGCCCCTTTCTTCCTCCTGTGTGGGTAACTTCTTTTCTGTCTTCTTTGAGCTACCACTTATTTTTATGCATTGTTTTACTTAATATCATTACAACCCTGTTTTGTAGATACTGATTAATATTCCCATTTTTTGATAGATTAGATTAAGCAACTTGCTCATGGTCATACAGCTAAAAAGTAGCTAAGCAAGAATCCAGCTCAAGTCTATAGGATTCCAAAGTCTGTGCTTTAACCACTATGCAGGAATGAAAGGAACTCTTTTTTTTTTTTTTTGAAAGGAACTCTTATAAAAGAAAATTTGCTAACTCTCAGTGTTAAACTATTGGAGTTATTATATATACTTATATGGATATATGAACAAAAAACTGTGGTTAAGGCTTCTAATTCTCATCATAGCCAATACTGTAACTTTAAAATAGTCAATATTTAAGAGTTTATTTTCCTTTAAAACATAGGAGATAAAACCTGGAAAGTTTAAATTAAGATCAAGATTCTAATTTCTTTAACTTGTTCCACCCTATTAAATTAGCTGGTTCCTGGAAGACCTAATTACTCTGCCACCCCTTAGGTAGCTAAACAGGAGGAAAATGTCAGTCCTAGACCCTCACCCACCCTCGTTTGTGAGGCTGCTCAAAGGGTGGCGACTACCTCTGATAGTTATCTTTTTTTTTTTTTGTAGAATATTTTATACCAAATCATGGTCTAGAGAGAGTTCTGTCCTTAATCTTTGCGTATTAGTTTAGATGACTTTACATTTAGTGTCCTAATTTTGCAGTTGTTTAGAGTCATATTTAGTTTTTAAGAATAAGAAATCGGTCTCAAAAAAGCCATGAAATCTTCTGTCTTTGGTAGTCTTATCAGTCTGTAACTTGTTAGGATTATTTAGGAATTCAAAATTTTTTGAACACTGCCTTGGAGAGGAAAATGTTTTCTTTGTGCTCTGATTTGGGTGTTATTTAGAGAAAGTGGTACATAGTTTGGAGACTAACAGTCCTCTTGTCTTCTTATAGATTGGTATTGATAACTGACAAAAAACCCCTGATGCCCCCAGGGCGTTTACAATTTTTGCATATTCACTCCTATTTATTTAAAAGACTTAGAGGAAAACAGCTATACTTACTCTTTTATTATGTTAATCTAATTTACATACAGACTGGAATTGTTTATACAGAGGATTTTGACTATGGTATTGTTTGCCTAAGGAAGAAAACTTGGTAGCAATCTTGTCATTCAATATTTACAGTCTGTAAGATGTATATATTTGGGGAATCCTTCTAAAATATTACATGACAGGAAATTTCAATAAGCATGTTTAAATGAATTCTAAGGAAACAGACAGAAAGGAAATATGCTTCTCTGGTTCTGAAACATTTATCTCCCTGGGTGGAAAAGGGTAGGGGTAAGCCTTTGAATGATAGATAGTCCAAGAGAAAAATGCACATTAATCTGGGGTTTAATGTGCTCCCTAAATGTCTTAATTGCTTTTAAAGTCATGTAAATAAATAACATTCAAAGGGTGTGAATTAATATCCTAAGAAATGACTTTCCTGATATAAGGGCTCCTATTTCAAATAATATTTATATGGCACTACAAATAATTTTCAGCCAAGAATTAAAACCTCAGTTGGCAAACCAGAATTTACCAACTCTTAGGTAGAGAGCATTTTTGTTTTGTTTTGCTTTTTTGTTTTACTGTAAGGCTAATCCTTGCCCTAGGTATTCACAAGTTATTTGACAAAGGAAGGAAGGATCAACACTCTCAGGGAGGGGACAGAGGATCTTGGGTTGCTAAATTTTTATGGCGATTATAGTACTTTAAGGCTAAGAGTTGAACCTAAAGATAAATTCAGCATATCCTTAGTTTTATTTCCAAATACAACATTTTGTGTCTTATAGAGAGAGGTTTAAAAAAAAGGTTTGTTTTAAATGATCATCAATTTTCTGAATTAAAAGTAAGTGTATCTGGTCGTAATGCTTCTCTAAACTGTCCCTCAGAGGTTTAAATTAAAAATCTGTGGCCGGTTAACATTTTGGAGAAGTTTTAATATTGGACTTCATTTGATTCATAAAACTCAGCTTATTCTCTCTTTTGTTCCTATGAGTGAACTCCCTCTCCCTTACTCCTCCTGGACATGTGAAGGTTCTATGGTATTTTTACCTTTGACTCATGATAAATATAAGATTGGGTACATAAATACATGTAACAAGACACATACATATGTGAGACCCATGTTTCACAGAATAAGATTCACACTGTGTGTCGTAATATGATTTTTTTTCCCTAGTCTAGGGGAAAAAAATGCTAGTCACGACCCACAAAATTGATTTCATGGCCTACTAATGAGTTGCAACCAACAGTTTGATAAAACACTATCCAGACTCTAGAGAAATAACAGAATTGAACAAGCACTTTCTTTTTGACTTGCTGAAATTCGGAAGCCAAGTGAAACCTCCCTCCTTCCTTTTTATCATCTTCCATGTTTTTCCCTAAGTATTTATTTCCTCCCTTTATATTCAGACCTGAGACTTCACAGATTTGAAAGGTGGAAAGCTGATTTTTGTCACTGCTAGCATCAGAGGTAGAGAAGTTGCAGCCAGGAATTGTCTTATAGAATAACCTGAAAAGGAATGAAACAGCTATTATTTTGGTATGACTATCAGATCCTGCTGGGGACACTTTAAACCTATTGTAGAGATGGCCTTTATTAGAGAGGTACTCACTTCTTATGATAGATGAATCTATAGCCTTGCTTTTTAAGCACTGTGAATGGGGGCACCTGGGTGGCTCAGTCGTTGAGCGTCTGCCTTTGGCTCAGGTCATGATCCCAGGGTCCTGGGATTGAGCCCCACGTGGCAGGAAGCCTGCTTCTCCCGCTGCCATTCCCTCTGCTTGTGTTCCCCCTCTCTCTGCTGTGTTTCTCTCTGTCAAATAAAATCTTTTTATAAATAAATAAATAAAATAAAAGAATCTCTTGGGGCGCCTGGGTGGCTCAGTGGGTTAAAGCCTCTGCCTTTGGCTCAGGTCATGATCTCAAGGTCCTGGGATTGAGTCCCGAATCAGGCTCTCTGCTCAGCAGGGAGCCTGCTTCCCTCTCTCCCTCTGCCTGCCTCTCTGCCTACTTGTGATCTCTTTCTCCGCTGTCAAATAAATAAATAAAATCTTGTATAAATAAATAAATAAATAAAAATATAAACATAGTAATTCCTAAAGAGTTACCCTATTGGGACACACTGGTATTTACATAGCATGGACTGTTATATACAATGTTGCTGATCAGCATTCTTTATCACATTTTCTAGAAGGCTCTTTGGGCCTACATGACATTTATTTTTCATTTTTTATATTTTTTAAGATTTTATTTATTTATTTGACAGAGAGAGAGAGAGAGAGCACATGTAGGCAGAGCAGCAGGCAGAGGGAGAAGCAGGCTCTCCACTGAGCAGGGAGCCCAATGCGGGGCTCGATTTCAGGACCCTGGGATCATGACCTGAGCTGAAGGCAGCCGCTTAACCAAATGAGCCACCCAGGCACTCCCCAAGATGACATTTAAAAGACAATCTCATGTCAATTATACCTTAATAAAGTTGTTTACAAAACTACAAAAAAAAAAAAAAAAGTAAGAAATAACCTAATCAACATAAATGTGTTGCTTTAAATGAGGCAAATGATGCAGGGAAAGAACTAATAACCAATGGGAGAAAAAAGAAATTCTAATATGCATGATAATATCAAGCATTTATTGAGTGCTTAATGGCTAAAGGGAGGGAGAAATATTCAGTCCAATGTTATTCAGTTCTCATATTTCTGAGAAGTACATACTATTTTTACTCTTTTTTCTTTCTGAAGAAATTGAGATTTAGAGAGCTTGGGTAAATTGCCCAACCCTGCACAGGTCATATGCAGTTAAATGACTTTGAACCCAGGTCCACTACTTTCAGTTTACAGTATTAGAGGTCGAAGCTTATTAAGCCACTAAAGTCAACTTAATATGCTTCAGTTTTATTTTTATTTGTTTGTTTATTAAGTAGGCTCCATGCCCAATATAGGGCTTGACTCACGACCCTGAGGTTCATATTTGCACGTTCTACCCACTGAGCTTTCCATACACCATTATACATTTTAGTTTTATATTCATGGTTTTGACATTTTTTCATTATTCCTTTAAGCAAATGAATTGAGACCCCACTATATATACACCAGGTATTAGGTCTATACTGGTAACTTCATAGGTGTAGTCATTGCTCTCATGTCATAGGATCTGATGGAGAGGACAGATAATAGACAAACTAAGAAACAAAAAATACAAAATGTGATTAGGGAGGAATAAGAGTGTTACAATAGGGAAAAAAGCTAGGAAGCCTAGGGTGACTTATTTTAAGGTAGGAATGCCTGGTGGGTCTGTAGAGCTAAGATCTAAAGGATGAGGAGCCAGTCTAGGAGCATGAGGTAGTGACAGGTGGTAAGGAGGAACACACAACACTGTGTTCCAGGTAGCAGAATGGCCGGAGGCAAAAGCCCCAGGCAAAAAAGAGCTCAGGATAGTTGGACAGGAACTTTGTATGGCAGAGGAACAGGGAATATGGTTGGGGAGGTTGGCTTCGGGCCAGAGTATATATACATGGTCTTCTTAGCCTTGGAAAGGAGTTTGAATTTTGTTACATATGCAAAAAGATAGCTATTTTCAGATCAGTCCTTCTGATAACACTGCCAATGAGATTTTTAATTGGAATGCTTGGTAAACACATTGCAATCAAATGAAATTTCAGTATCTAATTAATTAGCATGTATTACATTAACTATTGTGTATCCCTTTGCTGTTAACCAGCCCTCTAATGCCTTTTCAAAAGTGCATGTAGTTTCTTTGGTAGTTTTTGTAGTTTCTTTGGTAATTTCTTTGGTAATTTCCCATTTGGAAATGCCCAGCATTTAATTTTTATTCCTGTACTATCTATCCCTATAATACATTGATTGGCTTTTAGAAAGCATGTATTGAAGTCTTTACTAAGTGCTGTGGATCCTGACCTGATGAACTTGCAGATTAATGCCAGAGTTAAGATACATAAAATATTACATTATAAAGTAAAATGTGTTAAGTGGGATAAAAGATACCAATAAAGTGCTCCTAGGAATTCAGAAGAGAAAGAGATTCCTTTTAAACCTGAGGGATTAAGGGTAAGGGGAGCGGGAGGATTAAGAGAGACTTCCTGAAGGAGGTAGCTTTTGCTCCTGGTTTTGAAAGGATAAGTAGGATTTAAACATCAGGAAGGTGAGAAAAGGCAAAAATCTTATTAAAAATTCCAAGTATAGATGAGTATACGTGTGTTTAACTTGGTCCTTACTGCACTGTGGATCCTCAATTTGATATGATTGTCACCAGACCCTTGGGAGACATCCAGGACTAAAATAGTTTGGATGTGTTATGCCGTAGCATTGAAGTTCATAGTACTCTGCAGGAAATTATCTGTAGTTCTGGCCAGGGCTGTTTGTCTTGACTTTCTTCGTTGCTTAAGTTTATTAACAAATACTGTGGAGACCTAAAGCATTAGAGAGGTAGTTAAAAGACATCAGGACAAAGAATCCAGTCTTGTTCTCTTGCTATCTTAATGAGTGATCTTGTTTCTAGAACTATTTCTGCTTTTCTGTCTGTAAAAGGGAAAATGGTAATTCCGTACCCTATCCCCTATATAGTAAGGTATCCATTATGATAAAAAGTGATGGAAAAAAGCTCAGAAGAAAGATGCTGCATAAATAAAACAACAAAAATAGCAATTAAGAATACACTATTTTGCAAAATGACTTTTAAGCTCTTTTAGGCAGAAAGTTTTACATAGAATCTTGAGGATATTTGAAATTTCCCCCCTTTATTATTTTTAAACAAGATATCTCAGTGGAAGTTAGAAGATGATTGGAGGTATTTAAATTTGTAGTTAAGTGTGGTCAAGTCACAAGGCAATGTACGCCGGCAGCTTATAAGGCTGTCTTTCCTTACTATCTGGGTGAGGAGCATGGGAGTGGGTGGGTGGTAATGGTGTCCTTTGTTAAAATCTGGAAGTGAAAAGCTAAAACCAATTTAAAAAGCAGCATTTACAGTAATTTCAGGATGCACTTATATCAATTACAGTTGAAGCATAAGAAGTATTTGGAGTGAGGTTCAAGATGCTATAAAGACAAGTTTCTTAGAAAAGAGTTTCTTAGAAAGCTATGGTGCAATGTTGGCATATTTTATTCTGAGTGATTTCACTGTATGATATAGCTTGAAAAAAAGTATATATAGCTTAATTTGAAACATGGTAAAGTACACTTACTATATCCACAAAGTCCCAGTTTTCTCAAGCTTAGTATATTTAAATAATTGTGATTACTATCTGAAGGTAATTCTTTCTGATCTTAATTTGAAGATTCTGGTTTTAAACACAAAGAAGACGAAAGAAAAAGGACTTTTAGTTAGCTAATAAAGCTGTTTCCTAGAGAACTAAAAAACCTTCAATACATTTTAACCTTATAAAATCAGAGCAATAACATCAAACAAATATTAGTTTTATGTATTACTTAATGACTTAAAATATCTTCTTCAAAGAAAGTATTTTGAAAAAAAATCTTGACTTTTACATAACAATTGATAAGTAAACCCTATTCCCAAATCAGGGTTTCTAGGGGTTGTGTTCTAATATGTAAAATATTTCGAGGTTTAAAATATATATATTGAAAATACTTCTCTTTTGTCTTTTATACCCAAGTTTTAACATTTATCAATATCAAACCAAGTTGAATGTGGAATGATGTTATGGGAATGGGAAAATAAACTTTCTTGGAGATGGTATATCAAAAAGAGGGTTAGTCTTGTACATAACAGAATTATACTTAAGTAGTTAAGGCCAGATGTACGATAGAACATTAATGAAATCAATCATATATTTTCACAACTTTAAATATATTTCTCTAAAGAATAGCAAAACTTGAGGCGCCTGGGTGGCACGGTTGGTTGGTTAAACCTCTGCCTTTGACTCTGGTCATGATCCCAGGGTCCTGGGATTGAGCTCCGCATTGGGGCTCCTTGCACCATGGGGAGCCTGCTTTTCCATCTCCCTCTGCAGCTCTCCTTGCTTTCTCTCTCTCTCTCTCTCTCTCTCTTTCTCTCTCAAATAGATAAATAAAATCTTAAAAAGCAAAAGAATAATAAAACCTTCCTTATCCTATATATATTTATGTATGTATTGAGTATGTGTATGTACATATTTTAAATCTTGCTTATTATTTTGGGCCAAACAAATAGATCCTTAAAATGGGTACAATAGGGTGCCTGGGTGGCTCAGTACTTAAAACCTCTGCCTTTGGCTCAGGTCATGATCTCAGTGTCCTGGGATGGAGTCCCACATTGGGCTCTCTGCTCAGCAGGGAGCCTGCTTCCCCCTCTCTCTGCCTGCCTCTCTGCCTACTTGTGATCTCTCTCTGTCAAATAAATAAATAAAAAATCTTAAAAAAAAATGGGTACAATAATAGCTGATAATAAGCAGCTATTGGTAATGGTTTTTTGATCATTGTAAGTAATGGATGTTGTAATTTAAATGCTTTGGTTTTTTCTTTTTCCTCTACCTTTTATTCATGTTACTACTCATCATTTCCAAGTTCTCTTCTATGAAATACTCCAAAATTGTTTTGAAGTATTGATCTACAATTAATGAGATGTCACAGATAACCATAAGAGGAAAATCAGTCCCATTACTTCACACTCACATCTAACTTTGACTTCTAATTAGTACTGGCTTGATTATTTACTTTTCTATAAGTCACTTTTAGAGATTGTTGTCTAATATAAAAGCCAGCTTCAAATATTGACATTTCTCATCCTTAGGGATGATCAAAAGAATATACTTTAGTCTGTGAAGGCCTTTCCAAACAGGATTCTAAAAATGTTTTGACCGTTTGAAAATAAACATATAACCTCCCATAATCATCTCTCAGAAAGACAACAGTCATCTGAAAAGAGAATAGCTTTAAGCAACACTGATTTTCTAGATTTGTCTTTGAAAAATTTTCCACATAAATATAACGCATGTTACCAAAATTTAAGTATGTATCCTGCCCTCCCTCAGCCCCCATGTTCTGTGAGCTGTTGTGTACTTTGTGCTATTGAGCTCTCAGAATATCTGAACTCTGGCCATCTGCTCTCATCCTCAAAGCTCTTTATCTTGCTCTCCAGAGTTGGGTGCATTTTGCAGTGGTGGTCTCTCTCTGCCATTTATCCAGTGTTCTGACAAATCCATAATGTCTGACAAAAAATACACATGAATAGTACTTTGTGATGAAGTAACAAAGCAAGGGTGTCATACTGGCTGTTAAAATCCATTTTAAGGCAGTTTGAGGTGTCTTCTAATGAAAGGTGGAGGAAAGAGTCAGGAACAACCAGGAGTTCTTTAAAGCTTGGTGAAGCCTTTTGACATTAGGAAGGGCCTTCTAAACATCACTGGAATCTTTCAGGATTGACCTACTTGTAGGAAAGGTAGCAGAAGTTAACTGCTGTTACCTAAGGGTTGTAGTGACTTCGGGGGATTTGAAGAGAACAATTGCTGACTTACAAAGCAACTCCACAGGGGCTATGCTAAAACAACTATGTATAGACTGATTTAGTTTGCACACCTATTTCAGGAATGCAACCCACCCCCCTTTCCAAAACTAAACAGGATATTCATGCAATTCACCTTTACTCTGGCATAAAAACCTAATAATAGTCTGTGATATGGTGTGGGGAAAGTACCCAGATTTGCTATTTTTCTCAACATCAAGGAGAAAAGTATTGTTCTTTCTTTTGCTTTGGTTACTTAAAATTGTAGTCTCCTAAGTGAAGGAAGGTATCACTAAGGTGGGTGAAGCTTTCTGAGAAAATAGGAATTGAATACTGAGGGCTTCCAGGGACCTTTGTTTTTTTGTTTGCTTCCGATTTTCTGTGAGTTTATTGCAGTTAGCATTTAAGCGAATTTGTAGATTATATTACATAGTAAAGTAAAACAGCCTTGCAAATTGTACATACAATGTAAGCTTGAAAAAATTCATGCAAAAGAACTTCAGTTTAAAATTTTACTAATGATAAGATGGTAGGGCCTACATTTCTCCCTTACTAGTAGAGGTCTTCCTTATCCACATTACAAGATAAAAATAATGATGATCTAATTAGAACTTTTATCTAGCACATTACAAAATAAAAACTGCAATGATCTAATTACAGCTGGCAAGAAATTGGCCAAAAAACTTTAAATTATCAATAAAAAGTTTTTGAAATATGGATTTATATCTACTCTTGTTAATGATAAACCTCATCTTAAGTGTGTATTATTCTTTGAGATAAATAATTGAAAAATCTTTTTCAAATTTGTTTTTATTTTTTATTTTTTAAAGATTTTATTTATTTGACAAAGAGAAACACAGTGAGAGAGGGAACACAAGCAGAGGGAATGGCAGCGGGAGAAGCAGGCTTCCTGCCGAGCAGAGAGCCCGATGCGGGGCTCAATCCCAGGACTCTGGGATCATGACCCGGGCCAAAGGCAGACGCTTAACGACTGAGCCACCCAGGTGCCCCAATAATTGAAAAATCTTTATAGAGCACTTGTCATAAGCCAGGCACTGTTCTAGGTGCCCCGGGTATATCAGTGAAATAGATGGAGGTAATTATTCTAGTGGAGCTTACTTTCTATCAAAGCAATAAAATATGTAACAACTTTATATATTACCTTAGAAGGCAATAAATGATCAAGGCAAAAAAAAAAAAGGTGGAACAAGGTAAAGAGATTAGGAGTGCTGAGAGTGGGACAATTGGTACAATTTTAAATATGGTTGTCAGGGTAAGCCTGAATGGTGACATCTGAGCAGTTTTAAAGGAGATATTAACTCCCTATACTGTCCTCCTGAGATATCTGCATGCTATGTATTCTTTAAATTGGGGTTTGTTTACAGTTATTGAAGATAATATAAAGGGGCACCTGGGTGGCTCAGTTGTTAAGTGTCTGCCTTTGGCTCAGGTCATGATCCCAGGGTTCTGGGATCTAGCCCTGCATTGGGCTCCCTCCTCAGCAGAAAGCCTGCTTCTCCCTCTCCCTCTGCCTGCCTGTGTCCCTTCTCTTGCTGTCTCTCTCCCTGTCAAATAAATAAATTAAAAAAAAAAAAAAAAAGAAATGAAGATAATATAAAAATGTTGGACCCATTCTATGTACTAGTTTGAATAGCTGTATGGTTGAAAGGAAGATAAACATTAAACAGCTACTTAGGTTAGGTACTCATTATATTATTTCGTATGATCTTTTTTATTTCAAAGATTTTATTTATTCATTTGACTGAGAGAGATCACAAGTAGGAAGACAGGCAGGCAGAGAAAGAGGGGGAAGCAGGCTCCCCGCTGAGCAGAGAGCCCAGTGTGGGGCTTGATCCCAGGACCTCGAGATCATGACCTGAGCTGAAGGCAGAGGCTTTAACCTACTGAGCCACCAGGCACCCCTATTTTGTATAATCCTGTAAGGGAAATATCATCAGTGCTATTTTATACCAGTGCTTAGGAATAATACCCAGTATCTTGTTTATAATCACATAGCTAAGTAGGTAATAGAACGGGTGCTATATATCTATTTCCAAATCTCATTCTCTTTTACAATGCCAACGCCTGCAAAAAGTTGGGTCAGTTGATCATAGCTGCTAGGAGAGTTGTGCTGAGAAAGATTCTGAGGCCAAATACAACATCTGACAAAAATACTTGGATCAATAGGGGCGCCTGGGTGGCTCAGTGGGTTAAAGCCTCTGCCTTCAGCTCAGGTCATGGTCTCAGGGTCCTGGGATCGAGCCCCACATCGGGCTCTCTGCTCAGCGGGGAGACTGCTTCCTCCTCTCTCTCTGCCTGCCTGTGATCTCCCTCTCTCTTTGAAATAAATAAATAAAATCATTAAAAAAAAAAATACTTGGATCAATAGAAACACGAAAGTGAGGAATGGCATCATGTGTATATACTTATCTCTATGCTGTCATGAGATGTTCATCTCAAAAACAAATGAAAGACAATTTAGATACAATGATGTGGTTTATAAACAGTATTTTGAAAGGATCTATATTTCTTATTTCAATCATATTATTCTCTCTAAAACATGTCATTTCCCTAATAATCTTCTATGTTCCACCTCTTTCCCATGAATAAACCATTATTTATTTATTTGTTTATTTGTTTATTTATTTATTTTAAAGATTTTATTTGTTTTATTTGACAGAGACACAGTGAGAGAGGGAACACAAGCAGGGGAGCAGCAGAGGGAGAGGGAGAAGTAGGCTTCCCGACAAGCAGGGTATATGATGTGGGGCTTGATCCCAGGAAGCCAAAGGGAGATGCTCAATGACTGAGCCACCCACGGGCCCCAATAAACTGTTATTGATATGGACCCAACCTAACTTTTCATAAACCTGCTTCTTTGCTCTTTTTTTAAAATCCATTTGATTTTCTCTCTCTGTCTTGCATGCTTATACAGCCCATTAAAATTACCCATATTTCAAATTACAGCTTCCCAGTGAAGTAGAATGCTTCTATTCCTAGGAACATCTACACAGAGAGGTTGAATATCAGATACAATATAGAAGAAATAACTGTATTATATTACAGGGAATAAATTTTTAAAATTTTAAATTAATCTTTTTTTTAAGATTTTATTTATTTATTTGACAGAGAGAGAGATCACAAGCAGGCAGAGAGGCAGGCAGAGAGAGAGAGGGGGAAGCCCGCTCCCTGCTGAGCAGAGAGCTCGATGTGGGGCTAGATCCCAGGACCCTGAGATCATGACCTGAGCCAAAGGCCGAGGCTTTAACCCACTGAGCCACCCAGGCGCCCCAAGATTTTCTCTTTATTAGTAATTTTAAGTAATTATTATAACGTGTCTTGGTGCAATTTGTTTTTATGTACTTGGGCTTTATTGAAATTCTTGAATATGTAGTTTGGTTCATCATCATCATCATCATCATCATCATCTTCATCATCATCATCATCATCTATTTATCTCCAATGCCCAGCATTGAGCTGAACTCAGGGCTTGAACAAATTACCCTGAGATGAAGACCTGAGCTGAAATCAAGAGTCAGAGGCTTAATTGACTAAGCCACCCAAGTGCCCCTTAAATTTTGAATCTGCAGGTTTATAGTTTTCATCAAATTTGAAAAAATTTTAGACATTTTTTCTGCAAATACTTCTTTTCTGTTTGTCCCTTCCTTTTTTGTGAATCCTACTTACAGATATACTAGATCACTTGAAGTTGTGACACAGCATGTTGATATTATACTATATTATATTATTGCTTTCTTTTTCCTTTTGAGTATTCTCTGTGTGTTTGTTTGTGTTTATTTTCTAATGCTATATCTTCAAGTTCACTGATGTTTTTTTCAGCAATGCCTTATTTGCTGTTAATTTCACCCAGTACATTTTTCATTTCAGACATTGCAGTTTTTAATCTTTAGAAATTTGATTTTTTTTAAAGATTTTATTTTTAAGTAATCTCTACACTCAAATGGGCCTCACACTCACACCCTGAGATCAAGAGTCACACATTCTACCATCTGAGCCAGCCAGATGCCCCAAGAAGTTTGCTTTTTTAATATTCTTTAATGTCTTTACTTAACATGTTTAACAATTCCTCTAGCCTTTTGAATATATAAAATGCAGATTATAGGGGCGCCTGGGTGACTCAGTCGTTAAGCGTCTGCCTTCGACTCAGGTCATGATCCCAGGGTCCTGGGATTGAGCCCCAGCATCGGGCTCCGTGCTCAGCGAGAAGCCTGCTTCTCCCGCTACCATTCCCTCTGCTTGTGTTCCCTTTCTCGCTGTGTTTCTCTCTGTCAAATAAATAAAATCGTTAAAAAAAAAATACAGATTGTAATAACTCTTTTAATGTCCTTATCTAATAATCCTAACATCTATGTTAGTTCTGGGTTGGTTTTGGTTCATTGATTTTCTCTTCATTCTGGCACATGGCATACCTTTAAATATAGAATATGTAGAATATGTAGAATTTTGTGTGTGGCTTTTTTTTTTTCTTAGAGAGAAAGAGTGTGTACATGCGGGGTAGGGGCAGAGGAAGAGAGAGAATTTTTTTTTTTTTTAATTTTACTTATCTGTGTGTGAGAGAGAGTGAGAACACACAAACAGGGAGAGAGAGCACAAGCGGCGGGCAGAGAGAGAAGTAGGCTCCCCATTGAGCAAGGAGACCAATGCAGGGCCTGAGCAAAGGCAGACATTTAACCAACTGAACCACCTACGCATCCCAAAGGAGAGAGAGAATCTTAAGCAGGCTCAGGATCCCATGACCCTGATTTCATGACCTGAGCCAAAATCAAGAGTCAGACACTTAAGCAACTGAGCCACCCTGGCGCTCCTTGTGTCTTGCTTCTTTCACTGTGTAATGTTTACAGAGTTCATCCATGTTGTAATGTATATTAGAACTTCACATTTTGGTAGAGAAATGATATTCCCACATTTGGATATATCACATTTTGTTCATTTATCAGTTTATGGGTATTTGAGTTGTTTCTATTTTTTGGCTATGATGAATAAGGCTGTTATTAATATTCATGTACAACTTTTTGTGTGGACATATGTTCTCAATTCTCTTATGAATATACCTAGGATTTATTGCTGAGTCATACTGTAACTATGTTCAACTTTCTGAAGAGCTACCAAACTCTTTCCAAAGTGGATGTACCATTTCTGTAGCCATTATCTCTTGAATATTGCATTTCCTCTATTCTTTTTTTTTTCTAAATATTTTATTTATTTATTTGTCAGAGAGAGAGAGAGAGAGCACAAGCAAAGGGAAATGGCAGGCAGAGGGAGAAGCAGGCTGCCACTGAGCAAGGGACCCATTGCGGGATTTCATCCCAGGACCCTGGGATCACGGCCTGAGCTGAAGACAGTTGCTTAACCAACTGAGCCACCCAGGCATTCCCATTTTCTCTATTCTACCGATTCCTTTCTTATCAGAGATAAGCTGGAGTTTTTGATTTCATCTTTCATGTCCCTTTACTTCTCTTTAAATTTTCCTATTTTTTGGATCTTTGTGCTTCATTCTTGAGATCTATCCTTCAGTTCAATTTCTTTTTTCAGCTGTGCTTAATCTTTTATTCAGCCCATTCCTTTAGTTTTAGCTTTCTTTCTCTTTCTTTCCTTTTAAGAGTTTAATTTTTTACTTCTGAAAGTGCTAATATTATTGTTTATTTTTAAGTTTTATAGTATTTTTTCCTCCACAATCAGCTTCTTTTCATAGTACCTCCTTTTTTATGGCTTAATTTCTTTCTTATATTGTCTTACAGAGTGTTGTTTTATTAAAAGTTCTTAGACACAGGGGCACCTGAGTGACTCAGCGGGTTAAAGCCTCTGCCTTCGGCTCAGGTCATGATCTCAGGGTCTTGGGATTGAGCCCCGCATTGGGCTCTCGGCTCATTGGGCTCTATCTCTCTGCCTACCTCTCTGCCTACTTGTGATCTCTCTCTCTCTGTCAAATAAATAAATAAAATCTTAAAAAAAAAAGGGAACATACTGCTTTAAAAATAAATAAATAAATAAATAAATAAAATCATTGTATTGTCAGAAGTCCCAGTTTCCTCACGAGTAATGTGGGGAAAGTAGTTTATTTACCTCATAGGATTTTTAAGATTAAATGAGATAATGTAATAAAGGGCTTAGCATAGTGTCCATTATGTAAATGGAGCTTGAACTCATGACCCAGATATCAAGAGCCATGTGCTCCACTGACTAAGGCAGTCAAGTGGCCCACCATTTTTTTTTTTAAAGATTTTATTTATTTATTTGACAGAGAGAGAGAGATCACAAGTAGGCAGAGAGGCAGGCAGAGAGAGAGGGGGAAGCAGGCTCCCTGCTGAGCAGAGAGCCCGATGCAGGGCTCAATCCCAGGACCCTGAGATCATGACCTGAGCCCAAGGCAGAGGCTTTAACCCACTGAGCCACCCAGGTGCCCCTCCCCCCCTTTTTAAAATTTTAAGTAAGCTCTATGTCCAATGTGGGACTTGAACTCAGGACTCCAGAATAAGAGTTGCATGTTCTACCAACTAAGCTGGCCAGGCACCCCAGTTATAACATTTATTAATGCTAATTAACAAGCTCTAGGGGTGCCTGGGTAGCTCAGTGGGTTAAGGCCTCTGCCTATGGCTCAGGTCATGATCTCAGAGTCCTAGGATCAAGTCCCATATCAGGCTTCTTGCTCAGCGGGGAGCCTGCTTCTCCCTCTGCCTGCTCTGCCTAATGCTTCCCCTGCTTGTGCTCTCTCTCTCTCTGACAAATAAATAAAATAAAATCTTTAAAATAAAAAAAAAAGAATGTAGGTAAGACATGGAACAATATTTATGGATATTTGATACCTAATTCGATTGAAATGTCTTCTTTCATTTTACAGATAAATTTCAATTCAATTCCTTATAATGTACCTTATTTATAAACATGTTGATAAGTTTCTCTATCAAAAATCATCACATTTTGGGGCGCCTGGGTGGCTCAGTGGTTAAAGCCTCTGCCTTCGGCTCAAGTCATGATCTCAGGGTCCTGGGATTGAGCCCCGCACTGGGCTCTCTGCTCAGCGGGGAGCCTGCTTCCCCCTCTCTCTCTGCCTGCCTCTCTGCCTACTTGTGATCTCTCTGTCAAATAAATAAATAAAAAATCTTAAAAAAAAAAAAGAAAAATATAATCTCTCAGTCTTGTTCTAAAATATTTATTTACCAGAAGTTATGAACTTTGAAAGACATTGCATGGATTATTAACAGGCTATCTGGTTTGATTATTTCTACTTAGGAATAGGATTCATTTAAACAAAGGCCATATCTGATTAAAATGCTGTTTGGAAGTGATCTCTCTCATGTTCTTAAAATAGAGGAATGATGGAGGAAAAAAAATAATAGTATTTTTGATCTGAGTTTTTATGTAAAATTGAAGTAGATGCTATTCTTTTTGCTTCCATTCTGTAGCAGACATTGTGTTTGTGATGCAGTCTGTGTGTGTGTGTGTGTGTGTGTGTGTGTAGTCCCACTTTTGTTAATGTGTCTTCATTTCTCTGTGAAATGAAAGCTGACCTAGAACTGTGGTCATTCCTGTGTCAAAGTTGCAACAACTGTGGTCACTGAGCAATTACTATGGCAATCCGACCGGTCCTAAAGGGATAGTTGTGTTAGACCAAGATCTAAAATAATCTGTAGAAGGGGAATGATCTGAGTATGAGCTGAGTGCACTGTAATGCAGTTTGATCTTGTGTCACTGTTTAACCAGACAACCAAATTTATAAACAAGTAACTTATCCCGCAGAAGGATTAAAATCCTAGAAAATCTTTAAGTGCTGCCTTTTTACTTAACTGCTTTTTCTTGATAATTTTATTTTAATAATGAAATACTGGTAGAACTCTAAGAAATGATACAGATTTCTATGTCCAAATAAAGTACTATTTTTTTTAAGGAATATTAAAACATTTTTGAACTGGTATGTAAATAAAAATGTTATTGGTTTTCTTTTTTTAACATGATCCTAAAATATTTACAAGGTATGCAACTGATAGAGATTATAAATATATAGAAGAAAATTTGAAAAAATGACAACATATGTAACAGTAGGACATGTGTTTTCATTCCTTTTTTCCAGACAGGTATTAAGTTTGTGCTGACCCATCTACCTTTTCTCCTTCCCTCACATCTATTGTTCAGTTGTTAGATTTTTGTCTGCAGCTAGTATTCAGCTAGAAACAAAGGAATATCTTGCCTTTTTCAAAACTGTTTTTGTTTATTTCTTTATCTTCATTCTTTAATTCATTCAACATCTACTAAACACTTGTTCTGCACCAGACACTGTGGCAGGTGGTAGGGGTACCTTATTTAACAAGACTATCAGGGCTTCCTGGATAAGTTTCTGTCCTAGATAATTTTTTCTCTCTCTTTACTTTTCATTCCTGTATTTTCCTATTGCTTTCTTTCTATACACCTCTTCTTTACCTTTATTTCTTTCCCTCATTTTCTTACTTTTCTTCCTTTTTCCTTTGTCAGGAAATTGCTAAAGGGCTTCCCTTTCTTGTTCAGGCTTGTCTAGGCTCAATAGATGAAACTCCTCTCTTTGCACTACAGTCTTTTCCCGTGGGAATTCAGGGACATTCATAACTTTTGGCCTGACTTAGCTGTGTCTGTACCTCCTCTGAGGAAAATTGGTTGCCAGCTGATGAGAGTATCATTTCCTCTACTGCCATGGAATCATACTCCTCTGCCTTTCATCATGCTGCCAAACTTTGTGAAGAGTGAATCCTTTGGGGAAAGACATCTTCCTGTCTCTGTCTACAAGCAATCATTTTTTGTTAAAACCATTTTTTAAAAATTGGTTTTTATATCTGTGTACTTAAATTTATCTCCAATTTGGTTCCATTGGTCACAGAATAGTTTTACCTTACTGGCTGAGTATTTTCATTCCTGCTGAGTTTCCCTTAGTGAATATTACAGGGTATTTTCTAGCAGTATTTTTGGGAAAGAGGGGGTGGTGGTAAACAGATGCCTAATATAAATTCAGATATAGCATTGTCCTATTGCTTTCTGACACAATGTAGTAGGAAATCAATATAATCAGGGTCACAAATGACAGTAGATAAGGATAAGCAAGCTGGGTTTATCTGAAAGCACGGATGAATTAGAATTATAGGATTAATTTTGTCCTGGAATAGTTCTTTTTTTTTTTTTTTTTTTTAAGATTTTATTTATTTGACAGAGAGAGAGAGAGATCACAAGTAGGTAGAGAGGCAGGCAGAAAGAGAGGGGAAATAGGCTCCCGCTGAGCAGAGAGCCCGATGAGGGGCTCGATCCCAGGACCCTGAGACCAGACCTGAGCCCAAGGGAGAGGCTTAACCCACTGAGCCACCCAGGCGCCCCCGGAACAGTTCTTTTGATTCAGTCCTGGTTCTTTAAAGTTGAAGAGCAGAGATGTGACATGCTAGAAATCATAGAGCAAGTTAATGATAGCTGAGGCTAGAACTCACATTACAATTGCCAGTTTTCTTTTCTTTTCTTTTTAAGATTTTATTTTATTTATTTTATTTTTTTAAAGATTTTATTTATTTGACAGAGAGAAACACAGTGAGAGAGGGAAAACAAGCAGAGGGGTTGGAAGTGGGAGAAGCAGGCTTCCTGCAGAGCAGAGAGCCCGATGCGGGGCTCGATCCCAGGACCCCGGGATCATGACCCGAGCCGAAGGCAGACGCTTAACGACTGAGCCACCCAGGCGCCCCAAGATTTTATTTTTAAGTAATCTCTACACCCAATGCAAGGCTCGAACTTACAACCCCAAGATCAAGAGTCGCATGCTGTACTCACTGAATCAGCCAGGTACCCTCAATTCCCAGTTTTCTTTTTCAGGATATAGGAAGTAGGATATCG
Organism: Procyon lotor; assembly: GCA_028646535.1. NCBI lineage: Eukaryota > Metazoa > Chordata > Mammalia > Carnivora > Procyonidae > Procyon > Procyon lotor. The sequence goes on along the minus strand of CM053606.1, from coordinate 43,814,047 downwards.
GGAAAATTATCTTTTTGGTGGGGAGTTATCATTTGATGGAAAAAGATTTTTCAAACCCAGTGGGATTCAGCCTTTCCTACTTTTCAGTTGAGAATCAGAGAATCTAGTTGCGTATGATCCTTGTGCAACCAGTTGAGATGTTGAAAAGAACTAGTATAATAAAATTAAGTGCTGCATTGAATATTCAGTCTGTGTCTTTTAGCTCTTACATCCATAGGTGTGGGTTTATTTTATGTCTTGTTTGTTGATGTTGTCTATTGCTTAGGAGAAATATGATTTTTCCCTCACCCCAAGTGTTGCAGTTACAGGTAAGCTTGGGGAAGGTAAATTTGCTTTTGGTGAATTCAGGGAATAAGTGATACAGAGGAAAGTTTGGGATATAAAACCACAGAAATAAGGAATCAGAACTCCAAGTTCATTTACTTAAGTAGTTGTTATTTGAACTGGCTTAGTACACTTAGTACACTCTCAGTGCTGCGGAAGTCATTTTGACTTTGGCTTTCTACCCCCAAATGATAAGAATCATTTATCTTATCATTTATCAAATGATAAATTGATAATCATTTATTAAATGATTTATTATTTATTTAATTTATCAAAAAAAAATCATCATTTTTTTCTCTGCTCCATTGGCATGGATATTATTATTTTTTTCTTTTTTGGCGGGTAACCAGGCTCCAAGATGGTCCCCAGTGTTCTCTTGCCTCCTGGTAATCATGGCCTTATATCCCAACATTTTATCAATATTGGTTTGTGTGACAAATAGAATATGATAGAAATAATAGCACGTCACTTTTGAGGTTACTTCATAAAAGACATTGTGGCTTTTTTCTGCCTTGTATCCTCTTGCATCCTTCACTTGGGTGAAGGCAGCTGTGAGCTCATGAAAATACTCAGACAGCTTTATGAGAGGTCCACATGGCAAGGAACTCCTAGAGGCCTTCCACCAACAACCAGTGAGGAAAACCAGCTTTTTGCTAATAGACATGTGAGTGAGCCATCTTGGAAATGGATCCTCTAGCTCTGGTCAAAGTTTCAGATGGCGGCAGCCCTAACTGGTTGTTGGACTGCATGAGAGATCCTGCACCATTGCCACTTAGCTTAGTCAAACTCAGATTCCTGACCCCTAAAACTGTGTAAGGTAAGAAGTGCTTGCTGTTTTGTGTTGCTAAATTTGGGGGCTATGTTACACAGCAGTGAATAGCTATATAATTCACAAGACAAAAGTTGAATATGCTCAATTTAAAAGCAGTTATAATAACAATAAATGTAGATATTTTTATTATGAGATTTGATCCTCAGAAAAAAACACTGTCTATACTTGGGCTGTATCAGTATTTTCATTTTATGACATAGGAAACAATAATAGAAAATTCAAGCTATTTATGTTGGAGGAATGGTGGTAGCTAAAAATTGAAACATAGTTTTTTTTCTTTTTCCATTTCTCTTTGAACTATGGTTCTATTAAAATACAGGTAAAGGCTAAGTCCAAAGTGACACCAATAAATTCAAAAGAGTTACAGTTTGAGGACACTTATTTAAAGAGTTTTCTGACAGCTCTTTGTTTTTTGTTTGTTTGCTTGCTAAGATTTTATTTATTTATTTGAGAGAGCGAGAGAGCGAGTGAGAGAGATTAAGGGGGGGTGGCAGAGGAAGAGAATCTTAAGCAGACTCCATATTGAGCACAGAGCCCAATGTTGGGCTTGATCTCAACCCTGAGATCATGACCTGAGCTGAAATCAAGGGATGCTTAACTAACTGAGACACCCAGGCACCCAGCTCATGTTTTGATATTAAATCATTTCAAGTGGTCTGAGTCATTTTATCTTTAAATCCAGATCAATTATACCACTTTCAATTAATAAATGTGGAGGGGGTTTCATGGATAATTTATTCAGGCCTGGACGTGAATATTTTTATCAATTCAGCAAACATTTGTCAAGAATACCACTGCTGGCCAGGGGATACAAAGATAAATAAGATATCTCTGCTCATGAATAGCTTATAGGTTAGTGGTGGGGAAGATAATTTCAATAGTGTGGAAGGATTCTGGATATAGGACTTAAAAGGAACAGGTAGAGGTAGGAACAGATATAGAGGAAGTCCACCTAACCCAGCTTGGGAATTCAGGGAAGGCAAATGACTTTCTCAAAGGGATACACCTGCTTTGTAGCATTATGAATCTATCTTGGCTGTTTTCTAGATACCTGGGAGTTATAGTAACAAGATTGTATGCTGATTGCCTATTATCTTTCGTATATGGGTAAGGTGCTCTCTGTTTTTCTACAGAGACCCTTTCTGTTACAATTATTCATTGAGATATTATTCAAACTTTTTTTTTTTTAACTTGCTTTTTCTTCCAACCAGGATGAAAGGAATGGGATAGAGACACCAAGAAAAAGAAACCTTAAACTACAAAACAAAACCCAGGAAAGAGAGGTGTCAGGAACATGAATTAGGAGATTGAAATACATGTCAAACTGTAAGAATAAAACATTGAGGGTATGGGATTCTTTTTTTTATTTTTACCTTTTTAAAAAGTTATTTATTTATTTATTTGACAGAGAGAGAGAGAGAGAGATCACAAGTAGGCAGAGAGGCAGGCAGAGAGAGGGGGAAGCAGCCTCCCCGCCGAGCAGAGAGCCGGACGCCGGGCTCGATCCCAGGACGCTGAGATTATGACCCGAGCCGAAGGCAGAGGCTTAACCCACTGAGCCACCCAGGTGCACCAAGGGTATGGGATTCTTTTTTTTTTTTTTAAAGATTTTATTTATTTATTTGACAGAGAGAGAGATTGCAAGTAGGCAGAGAGGCAGGCAGAGGGAGAGGAGGAAGCAGGCTTCCTGCTGAGCAGAGAGCCCCATGCAGGGCTCGATCCCAGGACCCTGAGATCATGACCTGAGCCGAAGGCAGAGACTTAAACCACTGAGCCACCCAGGCGCCCTGGGTATGGGATTCTTAAAAAAATTTTTATTAAGCAAATCATCTTAGTGATTTTTCACATATATTTTTAGCCACCAGTCAGTAAGAAATTTGTGGCAAAGTTCTGATTTGGCTTTAAGGAAAGATTGCGCCTGTGGATCAATTTGGTGGAATCTGGGGATCTGGGGTGCAGTATGTTGTATGCACTATGTATGCATTATGTTGTTTGTCCAACTCTTTTTTTTTTTTTTTTTTAAGATTTTTTATTTATTTGACAGAGAGAAACACAGCGAGAGAGGGAATACAAGCAGAGGGAATGGTAGCGGGAGAAGCAGGCTTCCTGCTGAGCAGGGAGCCCGATGCGGGGCTCGATCCCAGCACCCTGGAATCATGACCTGAGCCGAAGGCAGACGCTTAACGACTGAGCCACCCAGGCGCCCCTGTTTGTCCAACTCTTGATTGGGTCTTGATCTCAGAGTCATGAGTTCAAGCCCCATGTTGGGCTCCACTTTGGGTGTGGAGCCTATTTAAAAAAAATTGTTAGAATCTGGAGCTTATTTCTTTCAGTATGAACAAGCCGGTTTCAGACATTAGGGAGCCAAGGAAACTTCCAATATTGTTTCATGAATGAGGCAGTATGAATGAACAGACCTTTCACACCTTCATTTTGAGCTCTGCCACACACCAGAGGTCAGCAGGCTCTGTGATCCAAAGGGGGAGCACAATGCCTAGAGGTGCTGCTGTTGCTGGTTGGTGCTGTGGGACTGGTGGGGATAAAAGAAAAAGAGAAGAGGGGCCAAAAGATAAAAAGAAAGAGGCTGGAAGAAGAGGGAGAAAAAGAAAGAAGGAAATGGGAGACTTAATAACTTTGGTTTGTTGCACACTGCTAGCCACTGCACTAAGTGCTTTGCAAACCTGATCTCAGTCCTCACGACAGCCCTATGACATGGTTGCTGGTAGTATCTGTTGTACTGATTAGGATTTTGAAGCTACAAGATGGTCATTTGCCAAAAGTCATACAGCTAGTAAGTAGCAGAGCTGTGATCTGAACTCAAGTCTACCTAACTCCCAAATCCAGCACTCCTTATCATAATACCAGGAAGGGAGTGAGAGTGGTGTGTGAGAGGGTAACCACAGACAACCACCTGGACCGCTCCATGGCTGGCTCTGGGATTTTTTTTTTTCTAAGTTTGTAGACAAGTCTTTAACAGAATGAAGATCCCTTAATTGGATTTGCCTGTTATCCAATATTGCACACCACATCACATGCTGTGCTTCAGTTCCCTACATGAATCAGTTAGAACCTTCCCATTTAGTCTAATGAACCCTAATTTCAGACAAAGGTAACTGTCACCTTTTGTTTCATCCTGTGCTTTTATTTTTCAAATACCAGAGCCGACCTCTGAACTCAATCTGCACTTGCCTATTGATGCATAAATATCTATAATATCACAGTAAATTAAATTCTGTTTTAAAGGGTTTCTATTTAACAATCTGTCAGAACTTTCACAGTATTTGATTTCTGGTCTCCTCCGTCCAGTGACAGGTTTATCTCAATATGGCTTGATTAATGAAACCTTTTATTTGGTGTAAGCACACCTATTATTACCATAATCTCTTAATGCTTGCTTAGGCAACATTGAGGTCTGGCAGCAGGGACTCTCAAAACTTCTAGCTTCTTTAGCTCCACCAGAACATTGGGTGAGATTAACGGGCCGGGAGACTGATGCCCTCCTAATGGGGAGCATGGTAATGTTAGTGTCAGCTAAATGATATAGCACTCTGTCTCAGAGGCTTGGCTAAACTCCCTTTCAACCTCTAGGGTTTAAGAAATGTTTCCGACTTAGTGCCAACAAATCCGCCTTCTTCTCCATTGCTACCTTGTCCTTGCATGTCAGTCATTGGGGGGCGTGGCTGACATCTCCCTTGGTGGCCAGGAAATTGCAATGTGCACTGTGTAGCTGAGAAGTTGGATGAAGTCTAAAATAAAAGAATATATTGAAAAAAAGTGTCTTAATGAAGTCAAGGGGCCAGGCACTAATAGCTCTTAAGAAATAGAAATGACTTTGTGATGGATATTCCACAAGCAACCTTTTCAGAAAAGAAGAGTGCAATTGAATTATGTTTTGTTCCTGACAAGTATTTACCTCGGAGAGGAGCTGCTATTACTGCTGGATTACCTCCTTTGCGTCCTACATGTTTCCAAAGCCCTGGGAAAAAAATATTTTGGATTTCACATATACTCAAAGCTGTCACTCTGTTTTACTTTGCTATTAAATATTTAGTAATGTTAAAAGTGAGACATTGAAAATAAAATGTGAAATTTGTTTGTGCTTCAGAAATTGTCTTCTCTGCAGGTTTTTCTCCTCTAGTATTTTCTGCACTGGTAAAATGATAGGCTTCTGCCGTATATTATACTGTTCCTTTATTAGTACCCCTGTCTGCCTCGAATGCTTAAAACATCTCATACTTTTTTTTTCTTTCTCTTTTCAGTTTGTGGTCATTGTGGTTTCAAGTGCAATAAAATCCACCTGGAGAGTTCTGCTGTTTTTAAACTTCCTGAGGTAGGAAAAAGAATAAGTTAATATTCATAAATGTGAGTCAAGGTCCTAACAAATATTTAAATCAGATAAAAGAAACAAGTGAGTCTGTTATTTAAAAAGGACATGTTTTTAAAAAGAGCAAGTTAGTTAAAAAGAGCTTTATGATTATTATCATTCTTTGTTCAGACTGAAATAGTCAGAGGGAAAATAACCCTTGAAAGCAATAGCGAATAGTATTTGTTTATCTAGTGACTGTACTAGCTTGGTTATTAATTTGATTGTGTTTGCAATTTGTTATTAAATATATGCGCAGAAAATTTTTTTCTGGAGTTTCTGTAGTGAAAAGGTAAATACTACAGAAAATATTTCTTTTGAGGTTGTGACATCAGATTTTTATTATCAGTTTAGCTTTAACTGGATTAATTGTAATCATATTGAATAAATAAGTATGGTTAAGTATGGTTAATAAGTATGGTTAAATAAGTATTATACTTCAAAATTGGATATATAGTTTTAGAAGATCCATTCAATAAAATAAGGAAGTAGAGAACCTAGTTTAATTTAAAATGAGACTGAAAATCAATCAAATAATTCTTAACATAATTAATAATCAGTTTCTTGTGTTCTGTTGAAAAGTATATAACATTTTTCTTCATTAAAAATATTCTTTTGTAAGAAAATACAGAAGCCTCTCAATGAGATACTGAGTGGAGGATTATTATAATTCTCCAACATGTTTCTTAGTTTTTAGTTTGTTTCACATCATGCTTTTTAACCTTCGACAACAAATATTGTTGTACCATGAAGACAGCAAATCCAAACAATTACATATGTAGTCCAAAGGCATACACAAGAAAATCAATATTTGACATCTTTGCAACTCCCTCTTTGCAGTAGCGTTCAATAGCCCTTATTCATTATACACTTATATCTCTTTCAGATTCGCCTTTGTCACTGGAAACCCATTTTTTTTTCTCCTTTGACTTCCACATAACTTCTTTGCCCTGTACTTTTACAGATGCCTTCTGGCTATAAATACTAATGAAATCTCTTTGCTTAATTCAATTTTGCTGGTACACTTACAGTTATGACCTAACTTTCCCACGAGAGAGACTGATTGAACATTCCACTACCTTATGGATGGGAGCAAACATTCTTACAGAACTGGACTGACAATTTCCATAATTATAGAATTCACAGCCTAATGACCTTAAAAAACAATAAAAAGATCTCTTGTTAATTCCATTTCTGTTACTGACATTCAAGATATTTCATTTTTCACGGGACAACAAATTTACTTTTTTATTTTCCAAAGAGCAGTCTATCCTTTCCCCCCAGATTAAATTTTCTGAATATTGAAGTATTCCATTGAATATTTAGCATTTCTTTGTCTTTTAAAAGTTAGAATATTTATGATCCTTAGAATGCATTTGACTGATTTATAGCAATCAATTATAAGAGTACGTTTTCAAATAGCCCTTTTAAAAATGAAGAATAGAATAATTAAAAAGATCACAAGTCCTCCCTTGCATATAATTATTTGATTATTTCATTACAGTGCAGAAATTATTTTTGCTGACTGTGAGCAATTTTAATTGAGTGAGATCTGTGTTAATATACGATAGCAAGCAGTTCTTCCTAAGAAATAAGATCACTAATTGCCTAAATTTTTATTCAGTACAGTGAGTCTTATGAGTCACATTGCAATATAAACCTAATCACTAGGTAGAGTGAGTACAATACCTTTTCTGTAGTATAGATATCCTAAAAGCATAACCTGCCTGCTAATTTATTCCTTCAACAGGTTTATTACCTTATTAAGCATTTGTTTTGTAGAAAATTCTTAATTTATCTAGTTGTCACAAAAAAAACTATGATAATGAAACATTAAAATTCAGACTCAAAGTCTACTAAAGCTAGCATAATAAGCAAAGCTAAAAAAAAAGCATCTTCCATTTGTCTTAAATACCAAAATGCTTAGTATCCTAGAATATTCTGGAAGCTTTTGGCTTACAAATAAAGACTGCTCCTCAGATATGGAAATCTTGAGAGTAGAAAGATAGCCTGCTATTAAATGAAGTTAAATTAAATGTTAATAATAACCATATTCTTGCAAAAATTTAACATTCATCATAAATGTTATAGGATCTTTGGCATATCTAAATATTTTATATGTATCTGAGATATTTTCTTCCCAATAGTATTTTACATATATTTATTATTATGGAAGAATGAATAAATTATAGAATCATTATCTTAATAACATAGACTGTTTTGATTAAATCTGAGTAAACATGTTAAAAAACATATTTATTCTTATGTATAGTTTAGTATTGAATATACTGTTAAGGGTTTAACTTACACCTTAACCAAAAAGTACTGTATTGTGGTGCCTGGGTGGCTCAGTCCTTAAGTATCTGCCTTCGGTTCAGGTTGTGATCCCAGGGTCCTGGGATCAAGCCCTGCATCGGGCTCCCTGCTTGGCGGGAAGCCTGCTTCTCCCTCTCCCACTCCCCCTGCTTGTGTTCCTTCATCATGTGTCTCTCTCTCTCTCAAATAAATAAGATCTTAAAAAAAAGTACTGTACTTGAGTATTTTCTTAGTTTATATATAATTTTTTAAAGTGGAAACAAAATATTTTGAAAACTCAATTGTATTTATTGGTTAATCCGTTTGTTCCTCTAACAAATATTTAGTAAGTCCTCTGTGTGCTAGGTGTAATTCTAATGTACTAATACTACTTTCCTGCACCCTTCCAATAGAAGTACTAACATATTTGCCGCCTTTGTTTGGATTCTGGTATGTTTGCTGCTAAATGGGGAAGTTGACCAAATTGGTAGTCAATGTAGAAATTACAGAGTTGTTTACAATTCTGATTTCTAGACTTCAATATTTATGTGTTAGCAGTGACAAAACCTTTTGGAAATCTCTAAGAAATGAGTTAATATTGTGAAGAGAACTTTTTTTTTTAAAGATTTTATTTATTTGACAGAGAGAAACACAGCGAGAGAGGGAACACAAGCAGAGGGAATGGTAGCAGGAGAAGCAGGCTTCCTGCTGAGCAGAGAGCCCGATGTGGGGCTCGATCCCAGGACCCTGGGATCATGACCTGAGCCGAAGGCAGACGCTTAACGACAGAGCCACGCAGGCACCCCCAATTTTTTTTTTATTTAGAGCTTTTTCATTGGAAGTGAAGAATTATGTGTGTTATAAAAGATAAAATAAACTATTGGAAGAGGCTTTCTTATGGTGAAGAAGTTCCAGCATAGTGAAGTGGGAATGTGATGTGATGTAGAAGAATATAGAGAATTCTGGACAGTAGAAAAACTGTCCAGAGTCCTGGGTTCTGTTACTGCTTATTGTTAACTAGCTGTAAGACTGGGCAAATCTTGAAACCTTACTAGACCTTGTTTCCAGATCTGAAAAATATGAATAATCTTTACTCTGCCTCCTCAAAGGGATGCTGTCATGATTAAATAGTAGCTTCCTCATTTGTAAATTGAGAGTTGCAAATTAGAGTACTTCTTAACCTGGGACAGTCAAAGAATCCCTTTGAAACTATACATATTTGTGTGTTTTTGTTCATTTGTACATCTTTCTGGGTAGGAGATCTGTAGCTTTTGTCAGATTCTCAAATAGGCAAGTGACCCAAAAAAGGTTAAGAAACACTGGATTTGAGAATCTCTAACATCCTTTCTACTCTTAAATTCAAATTTCATTCTTCCTCTCTGAATAATATATGTGAAAGTACTTTGAAAGACTGCTAAACAAATGCAAAGTATCATTCTCCATCTCTCTTTATGGATCTAGCCTATGTAAAAGTCATAGCCTTACTTGAAAAGGTGATATTATATTATGTTGCATGGATTATTGAATAAACATATTGCCTGGGGGAATTCCTCAAATACAAGGTTCAGTATTGGACTCTTAGGAGAGTTAGAGCATGTCACAGAGGCTCAGAGAAAATGGAAGGAATCTAGGTGAGAGTGCAAAAATATTTTAACATAGGTTCAGTGTAGTTTAGTGGGGAGGCTTTAAACTAGTAATTAAACTAGCAGAGGCTCTTGATCTAGTTCTAGTCTAGATTATGATACTCATAGCTGTGTCTCTATTTTTTCTACTCTAAAATGATTTTACTGTTATACCTCACAGGATTTGGAGAAAATTAAGTTAGATTAAATTAGTAGAGGTGAAAGTGTTTTTAGTCAGTGGTACAATGTTGCACAAAAGCAAGGAGTTCTCCCTTCGGAGGAGGAAATCCCCACTATTCAGAAATTCCTGATAATGGAGGGGAGGTAAGTTAGGGAGGGCATATTGAGTTAAGAGTACCCTTAACCACAGTGAAACAAACCTGCATAGGCAGAAGGTTTTTTTTTTTTTTTATCTAAGAAATAGTTGAAATGGTTTTTAGTCTACGTCTTTTTTTTTTTTCCTGGATTTGCGTCAGAATGGAGTGAAGAGAACACTTGGTTCTAGATTTGTTTGCTTTCGAAATAAGAGTGAGTGTGAGTTCCTAGATAGAAAGCAGAGATGGGATTACATGAATTTTTATATTCACAGCCCTATGCAGGTACTTGATAAAGTCTATTCCACTGAATGCCCTTGGGCTGGTTACTTTCTCTAAGCAATGTTTCCTCCATTTGTAGGGATGATAATAATTAAAAAAAAAAAAACAAAAAACAGGCCACCATTTATTGAGCACTCTGTACCGAGTACTTTACATGTTATTTTGTTCTAGCCTGACAGCAACCCTGTGAAATACACCCCCATTTTAAAAATGAGGATTCTGAAGTTCATACAAGATAAGTGACTTAATACTAAAATGATAACCACCTTACAAATTTATTGGAAAGATAAAATTATGTAATGTACTTGATTATACTTTAAAAACTATTTAGACTACATAAATGTAAAGCTGCTGCTACTGCTCTTTTGCTTTTTGTTCCTTTTGTCAGATGCTCTAGCATCAAAGATTTTTACTTTATTAATAAACAGTCTCCTCATTGAACCAAGAGGGTTCTTTGACGGAAGATTTAAGATACATTGTGTCCCAGAAATACAGTTTCAGTGATGACAGAAAATGGTTATTGCTAGGTTATTTTTGATTGTGACACACCTATTATGTCACCAAGTAGGTGCTGCTGGAAGCTGTGAGAAGAGAGGAAGAAGGGAAACCATGAATGTCTGCTGAGTGAGACCCTTTGTACATATTTCACTTGGTGCTCCTCCCACCTTCTCACTATAAAAATAGATTAAGATTTTGAAAACCAAGACATTCAGACCTAAAGTTAAGATTCAAGGTTGGAGTATCATCAGTTTTGACTGGTGAATGCAAAACCAGGAACTTTTGTGGGACCAAGGCCATGAGTTTGCTCTGAATCTCTTGGTTTTTGTGGATATGAGATTCATATTCAATGTAAATATGTAAAATCGAAACACTTTAAAGCATCATAACGTAACAAAGATAGATTTATAATTAGAGAAAGGCACTGTCTACTAGCCTGTCATTGGAAGAGTGGTAAAGTCAGGTTACAGGAAAACTGCTGATTACCATGGAGAGTTACCTTTTATTTCTGACAACTATATTTCTCCTTGGTTTTAAAAATACCTTTTTATGAAGCAACTTTATTTTGTGTAATTTTTTCTACTTAAAAAATGTATTAGATGACCTGGTGGAGGAATTTGATCATTTATTGCACATCTACACATTCACTAATAATGATGGAAGAATTTTTGGTTGTCTAGTTTATCTGAGAGAGAGATGAGCCTCACCATAAGAGAGGGTGGGGATTCTGGGCTCAGTGCCCAGGATTTTTCTTTGCTATTTAGATCACTATGTTTGGTAGAATATTTAATTAATCTCACTCTTGGAGTAATGCTTATTGGTGATCGCCATTGCTGAACTGAAATATTAAACCATATGTAATGTATCTTCAATAAAATTTAGATTTAAAAGCCCTAAATGCTGTATATATTTGACAGTCCTTAATGAAAACTGACTAAAGGAATTTCAGAGAATGAATAGGCTTACTGGTGATTTCATTCATGTGAAAGGAAGTTCAGGATTATAAAATTAAATTTAGAGAACATTGGGGGTAGGATTATACCAATTCTTGAATATATAGGTTGTTGTTATTATTTTAAATTTTGGCTCTTCTACTATATCTCTGGTGAAGGTCTTTTCTGAAGTTCTTTAAGTCCAGTTCTATTTGGAGTACATTTTAGCCATAGTTAGACCATCAGGGGATTCTCTGATAATTCTCTTTTGAGTAATTCAATACATGGCATGATTTTCTTTTATTATTGAACCGATGCCTCAGCAAAGGGTTAGAGGAATTCTGCTGTTTGTAGCAAAAATCTTGTGCCAAGAGCATTAACCTTGAAGTTCTATACACTTTGCAGGTCAGGCAATTACCACAGTAATCCTATTTACTTATTTAAGGATGTGGCAAGAAGAGCTTCCAAAAAATGGACTGATAAATGTGAGTGGAGGGGAGAAAATCAATTTCTTTCTTTCTTTCTTTCTTTCTTTCTTTCTTTTTTTTTTTTTTGAAAGGATAGATCCAGAATTGTAATGATGGAAAGAATTCTAAGATTCAGTTAAAATGTCTCTTGAACAGGTCAGGACAGATCGCCTGACATATTGGAGTATTCCTGTGCAGTCAAGAGTGATAGAATATTTGAAATGAGACAGCGCTTAAGAATTTGATCAAATCCATTGGTCTTCAAACTTTGTAAAGGCTTGAGTTCCTTTATTTAAACAAAATCTCATATACTTAATATATAAAACAGGTTTAGGGGGGAGATATTCTCCTTGAAGCCGAAGGGGTTACACCTCTTCATATGCTTCCCCTTCTTCCTTCCCTCTGTGCTTTGAAAATCAGTCATCTAATCCAATTCTTTCATCCGACAAATATGAACATTCATTTCCAAGAGGAGTGAAGTGACTTGTCCAAGGTTGTATAAATAAAAAGTGTCAGGGTTGATTCCCAGACCAGTGCTGTGCTTTATTACATAACTTTTTACTTCAGACACTCTGCTTCTTGCTTGGAACTTGGCAAAGAGAACAACTAGGGAATACTAGAGAAAATACCAGGGAATAATAGGGAAAAGTAATGTGGTCAGGGGTTGTGAAGCCAAGTGGGTGATATGGGTCACAAATACTGTTCTCTCAGCCTAGAGCTCAACCATTCATAGAACAGGTATTTGTTGATTGTCTGTGATGTACAAGGCATGGCTTGAGGCCACAAAGGAAGTGCAGAATCCCACAGTAGAATAATAATGTCTTTACCATTCTTTGTCCTGTACTTTCTCCTTAGAAATATTAACAAAAAAGAGGTACCTCGGTGGTACCCAGTTAGTTAAGCATCTGTCGTCAGCTCAGGTCATGCCCTCAGGGTCCTGGGATGGAGCCCCACATTGCATTGGGCTTCTTGCTTGGCAAGGAGTCTGCTTCTCTCTCTCTCTCTCTCCCCACCCCTCCTTCGTGCTCACTCTCAAATAAACAAACAAACAAACAAACAAATAAATAAATAAAATCTTTTAAAAAATGTGAACAAAATGGTAATTTAGAGAATACATATCATTTACTTACTACGTGGGCATAAACTCTGGAGACAGACTGCCTGCTTTGGAAGTGTGGCCCTGACGGTTACCTTGGGCACAATATTTTTTTTTTAAGATTTTACTCAATTATTTGAGAGAGAGAGAGCACAAGCAGGGGGAGCAGCAGGCAGAGGGAGAGAGAGAAGCAGGCTCCCTACTGAGCAAGGAGCCTGACATGGGGCTCAAGCCCAGGACCCTGAGATCATGACCCGAGCTGAAGGTGGGCGCATAACCAACTGAGCCACCCAGGTGCCCCTAAAATATTGTTTTTAACTTGTCTTAGTCATTTTCATAAAGTACCATAGACAGGGTGGCCTATAAACAACAAATTTATTTCTCACAGTTCTCGAGCTGGAAGTCAAGATCAGGATGCCAGCATGGTGAGGGTCTGGTGAGGGCTCTCTTCTGGGTTGCAGACTGACAGCTTCTCATTATATCTCACGTGGGGTAAAGAGCAGAGAGACGGAGCAAGCTCCATCTAAGGAGGATGGGTACTAAGAGAGTACTAATCCTGTTCATGAGGGCTTTATACAATTACATTGGGGGTTTTGGATTTCAGCATTTGAATTTGGGGGAACACATTCTTTTTTTTTTGGAACACATTCAATTAATAATAATACTTTACGTTTAGTGATAGTTATGACACTTGCCAGTGATAACCTTGTACATTATTCTTTTCAATACATATGCTATCTTCTCAAATAAAAGGTAATACTGTGGCATGGACAGGGTCATGGGTATCTCTTCATGTTTCCAGAATCTAGACTTGTACCTTGCACACAGAAGGCAATCAACAGATGTTTGCTGTGTCATGAATTCTACTGTTAAGGACAACATCTCTTCTCAATTTTAGTTTTTATTTTCTAATTTTAAACTGTCGATCTAATTATAATATCCTCTATACTGATTTTTCTTTGTTCTGCTGGATCTGAGGTTCATAAATTTGTTGAACCATGAATAAAAGCAAAAAGCTAGCACATGTAGGTAAGGGCCATATGCATTGCTTTAATGAATAGTCATAGTGACATATGGAGGAGGATTGCCCGATTAATTATTGGGTTTGATGGAGTTGCTGCCTGCTTGAATGAGTCAGTCCAGGGGCCAATTTATAGTGGAAAAATTCTATGATGGGCTGGTCTGACCGATAAGCAAAGTAAATAAATGAACCAAGTTGACTCAGTAGCCCAGATAATTTGCTAGATTAGCATGAAAATATTATATTGCTTCTTAACAAGATTTGCCTATTTTTTGGAATTATGTAGAATCTCATGGTGAGATCCCATTTAATAAGTTTCCTCAGCACATATAAACAAACTGTTTTAGTTCTTTAGAACCAATGGCACGAATTGTCAGTCATGTTAATAGTCAAAGAAACAAGTGTTTTTAGACTAACTTGGTTTTTTTTTTTTTTAAAGATTTTATTTATTTGACAGAGAGAAACACAGCGAGAGAGGGAACACAAGCAGAGGGAATGGTAGCGGGAGAAGCAGGCTTCCTGCCGAGCAAGGAGCCCGATGCGAGGCTCAATCCCAGGGTCCTGGGATCATGACCTGAGCCGAAGGCAGACGCCTTCGGACTGAGTCACCCAGGCGCCCCTAACTTGGTTTTTTTTGTCTAACTTTTTAAAGTAGTAAAAACCATGAGTACTCAGGAAAACAAATTAAAATTCCACAGTATATAAATTGAAAGTATTTTCTTCCTGCCACTCTTAACTCTCGTATACTTCTTTCCCAGTAATAAGCAGTATTACACATTTAAAAAAAATTCTTCCAGATATTTTTATGTTTTTACACAAAAAGGATCATAGTTACCTATTTTCTTACAATTTGCTTTGTTATCTTAACAATTTCCCATACCAGAACAGGTAGATCTACCTCATTAAAAAATAATCGTTTAATGTTTGTCTCTATGAATGTATCAAAATGTAACAACTTCCATATTAATGGACAGTGTTTTGCCATTACAATCAATGCCTCAGTGATCATCCTTTAAATAAAATCTTTGTGCACTGGTAGGTTTATCTATAGGACAAATTTCTTGAAGTACAATTAGGCAAAAAGGAAGTGCATTTGAATTTTAAATAGATATTGCCAACTTGTCCACTCAAAAACATACATAAAAATGTCTGTTTCCTTATTTGGTGTTTTGCTATTAATTTGTTTTAAAATTTTTTACTTTATCTCCAATAGATATTTATTTTTTCTGCTCCTCATTATTTCTGAAGGCTACCCAAATATCTTTTGGGGAACTATTTCTTTCCAGTGTATCCATTAGTAATAGGCCAGATGACTCACTCATGGCCAATCAAGAGCATTAGATCTTGCTAATAAATTGTTTTTTGTTTTTTTAAATATCTTTATTTTTCCAATCTTACTGAGATATAATTGACAAATAAAATTGTATGTATTTAAAAGTTACAGTGTGATGACTTGATAGACATTTGCATTGTGTAATGATTACTGCAGTCAAATTAATTAACACATCCATCACCTCATATAGTTACTTTTCCTGATAACAGTGTTGTCTGTGCACCAAGAGCAAGGCCTACATTGTTCCAACGCCCTAAACTCCAATGGGAGCACCAGGAAGAGGTGCTTCCTTTTTTGCTGGACTGAAAACTGGGAGAATGTAGGCATGGAGTTACTGACTGGCACATTGCCTCCTTGTTGCATACCAGTGTGGTGATAGATAGAGGAAGATAGTGTCTCTAGATCAAGTTTAGATGAAAGTCAGAAAAATCTACTCTGCACATTCACAAGTGCATGGGAATGTTTGCCCTATATTTTGACTTTTTTTGTTTTTTTAATTTTTATGACCATTGTTAGGAAATGTGTTCTCTTTGGCACCTGTTTCTCCATCCTAGCCTGTTTTTTATTTAATCCACAGTGTCTGAACTGCCTAAACCCTGGAAGCAAGTTTGTATGACATTAGACTTACCACTCTTTTCTCTCTGGTCCTCAGTTTCCCTTATTTAAAAAATGAAGTGGGAATGCAGAGTAGACATTATCTAAGGTAACGTCCAGCTCTGCCATTCTTTTTTTTTTTTTTTTTAAGATTTTATTTATTTATTTGACAGAGAGAATGAGATCACAAGTATAAGAGGCAGAGAGGCAGGCAGAGAGAGGGGGGGGAAGCGGGCTCCCCACTGAGCAGAGAGCCCCATGCAGAGCTCTATCCTCTATCCTAGGACCCTGAGATCATGACCTGAGCCAAAGGCAGAGGCTTAACCCTCTGAACCATCCAGGTGCCCCAAAGCAGAGGCTTTAACCCACTGAGCCACCCTGGTGCCCCTCAGCTCTGCCATTCTTGTCTAACTGTCTCCCTGGATTCTGATCCCATAGGTGCCCTGGTATGCCAAGCCAATTTAATTGGGTTTTCACTTTTTCTACCTTGCCCTTCCATCTAAAAAAATTCTACTGAATTTTTTTGTTTTGTAATGCATTTCAACATTCTTATTTTTATTAAGTTTAAAGTTGCAAAAGCAACACTGGTCCTTGATCAGAGTTAAGTAATATTGAGACATAAGAAAAACTGAAGGTTTTTTTTCGTATAGCATACTCCCTATGCCCACTCACAATCTCTCCCCTATTAACAACTTGGTATAGACATCTCCATAATATTTATTATCTGTTAGTATTTTTCTTCCTCAGTCTTTTCCCATTTTTTCTTTTGGATTCTTCTATTTCTTACTGGTTGAGTCCTTTGACTTCTCATCTTGTCTTACCTGTGGTATTTGTGGCCCCCAAGTTGCTGCCTCCCAGCTTGGTTTTAGTCCAGTGCTTTGTTTGACCCTTATTACTCTAGGTTCCAATAAAGTAATGATGCTTATGGAGCCTTCCATCCTCTAACTTGGAATCTGGTTGGCTCAAACTTTCTCAAGCATGTCTTTTTTTTTAATTAAAGATTTTATTTATTTGGTAGAAGGAGACAGCAAAAGAGGGAACACAAGCTGCAGGGAGCTGGAGAGAGAGAAGCAGGTTCCACTGAGCAGGGAGCCTGACACGGGGCTCAATCCCAGGACTCTGGGATCATGACCTGAGCCAAAGGCAGATGCTTAATGACTGAGCCACACAGGTGCCCATATCACACATGTCTTAATGGGTTTCCTCTTCTGAACTCCCTTCTGCTAGGTAGTCAAGAAGATCCTCTCAGCCCCCCCAGAAAGGATAAGACCTAGTATTAAATCTGGAGTTTACTCTACTTTCAGAGTCTTTGTTTTCCAAGGCAAAATGGTTAGTGGAAAAAGTATTGACTTTAGAGCTAATGGGGTCTAGTTTTGATCCATTAATTCTTTCCTTTAGTAGTGTATGGCTAGGCCAACTCAATTACTTTCCCTGGGCCTCAGTTTCTTTTACTTGTCAGGTAAGAATGATAATGTTAATAATATCTGCTTTATAGGATAACTGTGATGCTGGAGGTAAAGTATGATAAATGCTTGGCACTAGTACACATTGAATAAATCATTGTTATTATCAATAGCAGTTACTTTGGTGAGAGACTGAGCTGTCACAGGCCCTAAAGAGATTTGATATTATTTGGGAGGCTACACTCTGAGTATATGGTCCTTCAGTTGTGTTTGGGAGTGGATGGGGGAAGAAAGTAGCCTAGTGAGAAGAGCACACATTTTGGATTTAGATAGACCTGGATTTGGATCTGAGCATGGCAATTATAAGTTGTGCAAATAGGCAGATTGTTTAATCATTTTGGGCTGCGGTCTCTTCGTTTGAAAACCAGGGAAAATAATACCAATTTCACAGAGGCTATTGAAGAAACTGAAATAGAGTCTGTAAAAGCATGGCAGTGATTTTAAAAATACCTGTCCTCCATAAAGCATTGTTTTAGAAAGTCCCAATATTTGTTATATATGTCATTGTATTCCTCTTTGTGCTCTCAGCATTTATCGATCACATGGTAGGAACTACAAAAACATTTGTTGAACTAAATGGGCCCTTGAGTTGAACAGTAAAAGCATTTTATACCCAAAGGTTTTTTTTTTTTTTGTGAGAAACTAATGTTTATTTTCTATCCACTTTATTTCCATGTTCTGTTTTATTTATTTATTTATTTATTTATTTATTTATTTATTTCATTTTTTTAAAGTAGGCTTCACACCCAATATGGGATTTGAACTCCCGATTCTGAGATCAA
This sequence comes from Procyon lotor, assembly GCA_028646535.1. Classification (NCBI taxonomy): domain Eukaryota; kingdom Metazoa; phylum Chordata; class Mammalia; order Carnivora; family Procyonidae; genus Procyon; species Procyon lotor. Next base: position 43,795,829 of record CM053606.1, on the reverse strand, counting down.
GAGTCTGATGCTTTGCCAACTAAGCTACCCAGGGACAATTTCCATATTCTGTTTTAGAGCCTATGGAAGAACAGTGTAAGACCACTCAGTGTTGTTCTTACAAATTCAGTGTCCTGAGCAATGGGAGCTGCAGACCAGTCTGCAGTGGCAGGCCAGGGGCTCTGGTCTTTAGTAGGGGACCTGAATAGGCACAGAGACCACCTGTGTGCTTTCAGGCCTGTCTGCAACCTGGGTTCAGTAGCCGTCAACTCAAGCCGTTTACTTGGACTGGAGAAGTCCAT
>CM053606.1:43768353-43795048 GCA_028646535.1 Procyon lotor | reverse complement strand
AGAGGAGAGAGAGAAGCAGAGCAAGGAGCCTGACACAGGTCTCAGTCCCAGGATTCTGGGATCATGTCCTGAGCTGAAGGCAGATGCTTAACCAATTGAGCCACCCAAGTGCCCCTCAGCCAGGTTTTCAGTGGTAACAATGGCACAAGCTTTTCCCAGGTCCCCTTCAGATTTAAGATGTAGATGCCATTACTTCAACTTTTGTAAGTGTACTGTTCCATTTGCAAATTAAGGCTGGTGCCACGTTAAGTGGGTTCCTGCTGCAAAGAATTTGAGGACATCCTCCTTCTTTATCTGTAGGACATCAAGGGCTCTGGACATTGTAAAAGTGTCCCTTTAAGTTATTCTGAGAACTGAGGACCACACCATGTGGACCCATCTCTGGATACTGCAGAGTGGCATACCTAAAGTTTGATTGCTGGTATGCTTACTCTTATGTGGCTGGAAATCCTAAAAAAAAACAAAACAAAAACACAAATGTTAAGGGAGTTATTATGCTAAATAAAATACCCAAGCTTAGGAACTAGTAGTGTGCATAAGACCTCAAATTTCTTTCTGGCTCTCAATATGAGAGTCATGATTGTTTCCCTTGCGTCACGCATGTGGCTTTTCATCTTACATTCTGGCTTTACTCCAGGAGACAACACTGTCTTATGCCAGGGACCTGGTGAAAGGTCACACTCAGAATGGCTAGGCTGGGAGGAGCTCACTTAACAGTGTGGATCCTAACTGCATTCTTTCGTGTTCCATCTCAGTGGGGTAAAAGCAAGAATGAAAAATTCCAAAGGGGCCTAAAATTTAGATTTTGTCCTGCAGGTATAGCTAGAAGGTTTTTTGCTCTGAACTGCTGTAACCAGGAGTGAGTGAGTGTCTATCATTTCCCTACCAAATAAAAATGGAATTTACGATGAATCATTGTTAAGTAGAGTGATCTGGACTTACTCTTTTCAGCCTAGTGGGATCCATCCCAACATTTTACAGTTTCTTTAGATTTTTTTTTTTTTTAATTTGACAGAGAGAAACACAGCGAGAGAGGGAACACAAGCAGAGGGAATGGTAGTGGGAGAAGCAGGCTTCCTGCAGAGCAGAGAGCCCCATGCGGGGCTCGATCCCAGGACTCCAGGATCATGACCTGAGCCGAAGGCAGCCGCTTAACCACTGAGCCACCCAGGGGCCCCCAGACAGTTTCTTTAAAGATAGCATGAGAAAACTCAGTGTCCTCTGGAGGTTTTATAAATGGATGCCCGCCCAGTCTTTATTAAACTGTGTTTATACATTGTATAATTGCTCATCTTGACATACCTCTTTCAGACTCTGCTTGGGCAAGGATAAAATTGATGCAAAATTGAGCAAATGGTGATCTTTGGTGTTTTTGGTTGACGATGCTTCAACTTCATCTTTTTCCATGTCATCCTCGAATTTAAGTTTCTCCCTTTTTCAGTTTTTTTTTTAATCTACACAGATTATGTGTACTTAGATTGTTATTCATCTCAATCCAATTCAAAGTCCTATAGCAAACATTTACTGAGCACTTATTCTATGTAAAGCATGATGGAACTGTTTTCTAAAGCTTCAACACAGTCTGTAGTGTTGCAGCATCCAATATGGTAGCCATTATTCACATGTGACTGTTTACATTTAAATTATTAAAATTAAATGAAATAAATAAAATCTTTTAAAAAAATTAAACAAAATAAAGATTTTTATTTCCTTAGTTGTACTAGCCATATTTCAAGTGCTTCGTGCAGTGAAACACCACATGCAGTTCAAGTGCCACGTACTGTGACTACTGTATTGGATAGCATAGGTATAGAATGTTTTCATCATTGTGGAAAGTTCTGCTGGACAGTGCTGTTATTATAGAGTTTCACTACTTGTCTTTCATTATAAGATAGTAAAAAACTCTTATCTTTCGATGAGAATTTTTTTAGCAATTCAAATAACATTAATTGAATTTTACTGTTAGGTACTGTGGGAAATACAAGAACAAATAAAACATGTTTCTTGGGCGCCTGGGTGGCTCAGTCGTTAAGCGTCTGCCTTCGGCTCAGGTCATGATCCCAGGGTCCTGAGATCGAGCCCCCAGCCCCACATCAGGATCCCTGCTCGGCAGGAGGCCTGCTTCTCCTGCTACCATTCCCTCTACTTGTGTTCCCTCTCTCGCTGTGTTTCTCTCTGTCAAATAAATAAAATCTTAAAAATATATATGTTTCTTGTCCTCAGGGAACCTAAAATATATTGAGGAAAACTGGAACATAACACAACTAATGAGAAATGCAAAGTAATGTAGTAGAGGCATAGTCAAAGTACAATGGACTCACTTGAGGAGGGATTTATTTCTATTCTGCATCAGAGTCTTCATTTGGAAGGGGACATTTAGAAAGGAAAGGATGTCAGGAAGTCAGAAAGTCATTTTAGGTGTCAAGGGAAGAATATGAGTAAAGACATGGAATAGGGAAAGTAGTTCAGTCTAAGGCAGGTAACATAGAGCATGGAGATTAAGAGCATAGCCTCTGAGGACAATCTGCCTTGGCTAAAAATCTTGTTAGCAAAAAATTCATCTTTCTAAATCTGTTTCTTCATCTGTAAAATGGAACTACTAATAGTAGCTACCTAGTAGAGTATTTGTTAGGATTCAGTAAGATAATATTTTGGAGACTTAGCACAATGCTTAGCTTATAGGAGGCTACTAGGGGAGGATTTGGGGCAAAAGGAGGTTGCAAATAACAGTCTGCCAATAGTGGCTGAATTTAGTGGCTAAAATAAGATAGAAAAATGATATCCCTTTCAGTTAAAAACCTGGAGGTGGGCAATCCAGGACTGGTATGTTGACTCTGTTCCACGAAGTCAAGGACCCACTTCCTACCAGCTATCTGCTCACCATCCTTAGGGTGTAGCCCTTGTCATGAAAGTCCAGGATGGAACATTAGTCATGACATTCATGTCCCAATTAGCAGGATGAGTAGGCATCCTTTGTCTCTTAAGGTTCCCAGAAGTTGCAACCTGGCATTTCCACTTGCGTACCTTTAGCCTGAATTTAGTCACATGGCCACACCTAGCTGTATGGGAAACGGGGAAACATCATCTTTTTTTCTTGGTGGCTTTATTTCCATCTAAAATTTCTATTACTAATAGAAGAAGGGGAAATGGATTAGGAAGCTGTAGTCTCTGTTACAAAGAGGGACATGACTGAAGCCAGATGACTGAGATCTTTAATGTAGTCTAAGGAGTTTGTATTTTTATTGCTTGGGTTCTGTGGAGCTACTGATACTCTCAACATAGGGGATTAATACAGTTAGAGGCTGTTCATGGTAATTGACCTGGACATGGTTCCTTAAACCAGAATTACTGACCCTAGCAATACTCACATACTCTCAAGAACAGTTACTTTGAATTTAAAAGAAAGAAAGAAAGAAAGAAAGAAAGAAAGAAAGAAAGAAAGAAAGAAAGAAAGAAAGAAAGAAAAAAAGAAAGAAAGAAAAAGAAAAAAAGAAAGAAAGAAAGAAAAGAAAAGAAAGAACATTTCCCCTTGAGCTTCCAATAGTCTTTCCCATTCTCCTTCCTCTTTAAGGAAGGGAAGAGGTAACCTGAGGGGAGGAAATGTGAGAAGGCAATCCTTCCACCTGGCAGCTCTCTTTTAGACTTCCTCCAGTGTATCATTGGCCCTCTCAAAATGTGCTGAGAATGGAAATCATTTCTTTATATGGGTGGGTAGTGCCAAGTAAAGGGAATTGATATCTTATTATCAGGATATTGTGCTTTCTGTGGGTACTTTGTGCTCACCTTAGACACTGCACTGTTGACAGCATGCCTGACTAGATTCTAAACAGCTTGAAAACAGAGTTCAGATCTTGAGTCTATATCCTCTGCATTTAACACAGTGCCTAGTGCAAAGCACACATAAAATTGTTAAATGTCTAGATAAATGCTAAGTGTATGAATGCTGTCTAGATAGTGTTGGCTTTAAAGCAGCTATATCAGCTTGAATCCTCATACTGTTGATTATTACTAAGTCTGTGGTGAAATCATTTCAGGCAAAGGCTAAGAAAAAGACTTATGTAAGGTGAAGACATAATTGTGTCCACCTGGATTATGGTTTTGCTTAGACTGCATCGGACAGTGAAACAATGAGACCAGGTCAAATAATTTGTGTTAAATTCTGAAGGCACTACTTTACTTAGACAATAAAAATATATTGAATTTGTATGCTTACAAAATATATCTTGAAGTAAACCCCTCCAAAAGGATTTTTGTTTATTTTTTATTTTTATTTTTTTGAGTATTCTGTATGTCCAACATAGGGCTTGAAATCATGACCTTGAGATCAAGAGTCACATGCTCTACTGACTGAGGCAAGGAGGCACCCCCAAAAAGATTTTAAAATCAACAAATATTTACTGAGTATATGTGAAGCATTATGGTAAGGGCATAAAGAATAACACTAATAAAGAACCAGTCCTAGCTTTTAAGGAATTTGCAATCAACAAACACTGTGCTAGGTCGTAGGAATCTAAGTATGGTTGACTAGCCTCCTACCCACATGGTACTTGTAATATGGTATGAAAAACAGATAAAAGGATGATTACATGTACTGTAATCTAGTGTTTGAAACTTTCTCAGGGCCAAATATACATTGTTTGGTAAAAAATTTGAAGAAATTTGTGCATTTGAGATTTTCTAAAGTCTGCAGACTCATTCTAGTTAACTAGTACATAAAATGTTTTCAGGAGTTGGATATATTTCAGGAGTGGCAGTGATATGACATGCAACCAGGAGAGGGAGAGACAGAAGGGAGAAAAAAAAGAGGGTTGATCATTTTGAGGTGACATTAAATTATCTTTTGACACCAGCTGTATCTTTTTTATAACAGAAAGTGGAAACAACTCTGTCCTTGACCTTCAAAAAGAAATTGACTTACCTAGCTTAACTATTCAAACAAACAACTGTGTACTCTCTTCAATTCCTATGATGATTTTGATTTACTGTAAATGACTGAATTTAATGAACTAAATTATGCTATTTAAATGCATTTTGTGAATGGTATTGTAGTTTGTTACAAAGCATTATGTCTATGCTAAATTGTGCCGTAAATGATATGGTATGGAACATATGTGCTGTATTCATAATTTAACTGTTGCTATGGAGTACCTTCTTGGATAGGACATACTGAAAAAGGAGCCTTTATTTACCTGGTGAAATGAAGGTGATATCTCAGCAAATCACTAGGTCTTACTGACCTTGGCAGAATTACAGTGCTAATATTTTCACATGGATGAACTGTTCTTGAACAATTTCTCTAATGTATATGGCAGAAATAGACTTTCCATTAAAACTGGGTATATATGGTATATCTTCTCTTTCCATTTTTTTTCCCCTTCAACAAACATTTACTGCAGTCATTGCAAGGATAATTCCACCTCCATTAAGGTACATGTTTTCTCCTGGCCTCTCAAATGGTAGAGATAATAGAATACAAAGGCTTATCCTGCAGGTATGCTGGTGGTCTCTGGAGGGACTTGCATTAAATAACACACTGCTTTTCCTCTTTCTGAATAATTCGAGAAAGCTTAAAAATTAAACATTAAACACAAAATATCACCTTTATTACTGACAATAAAGTTGACTAAGTTGGCTTAGCGTGGGACCCAAATTTTCTAACAATATCTTGACTTCAGATACACTTATCTACTACGTCCTGGGCTTCTTTATATGGAAGGACTGCTGAAGTGAGATTTTTAACATGGAAGAGCAAAAATTTGTGCTTATGCTGGACAAGCTCATCTAAAGAGAAAAAAAGAGTTGAGCCAATTAGAGTTATTTTTTTATTAACATATAATGCCTAGGGTACATGTCTGTGAATCGTCAGGCTTACACATTTCACAGCACTTACCATAGCACATACCCTCCCCAATGTCCATAACCCAGCCACCCTATCCCTACCTCCCAGCCACCCTCAGTTTGTTTCGTGAGTTTAGGAGTCTCTTATGGTTTGTCTCCTTCCTGATCCCATCTTGTTTCATTTCCCCCCCACACACACCCCACGATCCCCCACCCTGCCTCTCAAATTCTTCATATCAGAGAGATCATATGATAATTGTCTTGCTCTGATTGACTTATTTCGCTTAGCATAATACCCTCTAGTTCCATTCACGTCGTTGCAAGTGACAAGATTTCATTTCTCTTGATGGCTGTGTAGTATTCCATTGCATGTATACATACATGTATATATACCACATCTTCTTTATCCAAAAAATATGGAACATGAATTTGCGTGTCATCCATGCTAATCTTCTCTATATCATTCTAATTTTAGTATATATGCTGCTGAAGTGAGCACTGGAGTTCTTTACAAAAATGTACCAGTTAAGTTTTAGTGGGGGTGGAGAGAGGGCTTAGCTCTATCCATAGGAAGGAAACATTAAGCATAAGAAAATCATTCCTCAATAGCAAGTGTAGTTTTTTTTTTTTCAAAGTTTTTATATATTTATTTGACAGAGAGAAAGAGATCACAAGTAGGCAGAGATGCAGGCAGAGGGAGAGGGGGAAGCAGGCTCCCTGCTGAGCGGAGAGCCCGATGCGGATCTTGATCCCAGGTCCCTGAGATCATGACCTGAGCCGAAGGTCAGAGGCTTTAACCCACTGAGCCACCCAGGCGCCCCTAAGTGTAGTTTTTTTTAAAGGAATAGTTTAAAAGTTTATTGCTAGAGAGAAATCCACAGGATTTGTCACACATATATGATGATGTTTCCATTTTCCCCTCTAAGGAGTATCTTCATGATAGTAATACTTCTGTTATTTGATGGAAGGTGAAAACATAGCAGCTTTTGGGGTGGTCACAATTATAAGTTCAGGGAAAATTGCTTGGGAACTAAATGATCATTCTCAGTACTTCAATGCTGACCACCCTGCTATGCTGATATAGCACAGGACAGAGTCAAAAGACTTTGGTTCTAGAAGTTTCCTGATCATTAGCTCTTAGTTTTGGCTACCATAACAAAATACTATAGATTGAGTACTTTAAACAGCAGACATTTATTTTCTTGTAGATCAGGAGGCTAGAATTCCCAGATTAGAGTTTCAGCATATTTGGTTTCTGGTAAGGACTCTTCCCTGCTTGTAGGCGGCTGCCATCTTGCCCTATGCTCACCTAACCTCTTTGTGTGCTTTCAGAGACAGTAAGAGAATGCTGTCCTTATAAGAATACTAATCCTTTCATATCTGGAACCAATCCTTATGACTTTTTTTAACCTTTAATTACTTCTTATGGGCTCTGTCTCCAAAATGCAGTCTCATTGAGGGTTAGGGCTTCAATATGAATTGGGGGTTGAGGCCCAATTCAGTCCACAGCTGAAGCTCACTGTGTGACCAGTTAAGTGATTTCTGTTTCATTTTCCCTTCCTGTGAATGGGAGTTCATGCCTTATGTAACCTTAAAAGGTTAATAGTACATCAAGTAAAATCATAGGCATTAATTCTCAAGTGTTTAAAGTGCCATACAGGGGTGCTTGGATGGCTCAGTCATTAAGTGTCTGCCTTTGGCTCAGGTCGTGATCCCAGGGTTCTGGGATCTAGCCCCTCATCAGGCTCCCTGCTCAGTGGGAAGCCTGCTTCTCCCTCTACCACTCCCTCTACTTGTGTTCCTTCTCTCTCTCTCTCTCTCTCTGTCAAATAAATAAATAAAAATATTTTTTAAAAAAAGTACCATACAAACACCATTATTTTAATTTATTTATGAATCTAGTAATTACTGAGGGTAGGTTTTTCTTATTATTTAGCCATCCATAATTCTTTTTTTCTTACCTGAGTATTTCTGGATGGTAAATAGGAAAAATAAGTTATATTGGTGGTCTCAGTCCTTTAAAAAAATATCTTTTGGGGGTTCCTGGCTGGCTCAGTCAGTGAAGCATGAAACTCTTGATCTCAGGGTCTTGAGTTCAAGCCCCATGTTGGGTGTAGAGCTTACTTAAAAAAAAAAAAAAGAAAAGAAAAAGAAAACTTTGTCTTCAGGAGATAGAGAACAGCATGAAGTAGGCAATGCACAATAAGAAATGTCAATTTTTCCATAATGACTTCAAACATTCAGCAACTAGATTTCACAAGCAACCAATCCTATGGCATGAAATAAGAGTTTGGTTTTATTTTGATGGTTTTTGAAGTAGAGTTTTTGCATCAAATGAATGAAAGCTTAAGAAAAGAAATCTATAAGAACCCATCTCTAATTGTACTACAAAAGTATAATGTCAACGCTGGAATATTAAGAGAATAATAAGCTGGTGGTTGAGTTTTCTCATTTTAATGAGATTTCTTCTGAATTTAGCTTAGAGTGAGGGATATGCAAATGACTAGACAGTCAATTTTGATGAATTGCTGTAAGAAAAGAATTAGTCATTTTTCTGTCCTGTATTTAGCTATTTCTTGGAGTGGTTCATTTAACATGTCTCTTGGTGATATTCTCTCTATATTTATTTTAGAAGCATCAGTAAATTTTTTTTAAATATTGATTTAAACTACATTTTTTTTTAAAAACTAATATTTTAAAAATATTGTAATGGTAAAAAATTTTAATTTGAACTCAGAGCTCATTTACTTGCTCTTTCTTAGGATTGTAGCACAGAGTTACTTTGAGAGCTTGGGCAATATGATTCTTATCAGGGATGTAAACTGGGAATACAATCTGCAAGTTGAATGTTGGAGCTGGTGAGTGAAGGTTATTCACTGATAACTAGAGAAACTTCAAGGATCTTTCTTTATGATTGGTCACCATGAATGGGTATGGTTGAAGCAAACAGGTAGAAGTCAGTTATTTTTTGTTTTTGTTTTTGTTTTTCTCATTTCAGAGGTAGAATTTAGTGATTCATCAGTTGCATGTAACACCCAGTGCTCATTCATTATATCAAGTGCCTAAAAGTCAGGTTTGATTGTACAATTTTCCACATCAACAACATGGAATTATAATGTCAGAGATGTTGCTTTTTTCTGAATGACAGAAACAGAATTTTGGCTGGTTATACTAGCAAGTCTCTAGGCTGATATATAGGTAAGATTCAGAGACTTGGGAAAGCAAAGTCTATAAAGTGGAATGAACTCAAGACATGTGTTTAGAGCCTCCAGGCCACACTTGCAGATGACAAGACCAAAACTAAGAAATAAAAATTATTTGTTCAAAATTACCCAACAAATTAATGATAGAACCAGAACTACCCTAGGTCTCCTTATAGTCAAGTATTTCCTACATACAATAAAGGAACAGGCATTACAGTCATCCTATGGAGAAATTAAGGCAAAGGAAATTCCTAGTATGAACACCAAAGCATTTAGGATCATAGAATCAGATCACCTGAATGTTTAGAAAGACTTAAAGATTCAATGTTGTCTAATCTAATCTTCTACACAACACTTGACTTTAGTCTACAAAATCCCTGCCAAAAGGTCAGTAAGCGTTTGCACATTTAGAGTGATGGGACACTTGATCTTTAATCTCTAGAAAGTTTAGTAAGTTAGACTTTAGAAAGTTTAGTGTTGGGGTGCCTGGGTGGCTCAGTGGGTTAAAGCCTCTGTCTTTGGCTCAGGTCATGGTCTCAGGGTCCTGGGATCGAGCCCTGCGTCGGGCTCTCTGCTCGGTGGGGAGCCTGCTTCCCCCCCCTCCTCTCTCTTTGCCTTGCCTCTCTGCCCACTTGTGATCTCTCTCTCTGTCAAATAAATAAAATCTTAAAAAAAAAAAAAAGGTTTAGTGTTATATTGGCCCTAATTTATCTTCCTACAGCTTCAACTTGTAGATTTTAGTTTTGCTTTCCGGTACTTCAAAAATCATGCGGTTAGCCACAGGAATATTACCCTTTGTCCTCTTTCATGTGTATTACCCTTGTCTTTTCTTACATCAGTTGATGCTCTGTTTTGGTAGAACATACTTAAATGTCCACTGTTCCAACCATAAATATGCTTACTACCAAAGTATTTCAAGTTCATTGTGTAAAACAGGCCTGAAAAATCTCACAAAAGGGATAAGAAAAGGGAAACTGGAGTCCACTATAATTGATTTAGGCCAATTGTTTGATTTCTTTGATGTCTTTGCAAATAAATGGTGGTTTTCCTATGGGTCTCAGTATGACTAATACAATCTCTTTCCTCAGGTTGATTCAACACATTTTCTAAAATTGATTAACTTGTTCTCTCTATGCATCTTTGTGAGATCTTTATTTTTGTGTACCTAGTGTTAAGTAAATTTGATGTATAAAAATCAGATTTAGACAAAAAGTTCAGAAAAGGATCAATACACTTAGAGAATTATTTTATTTCCTTTTGAAAAAGATTTTATTCATTCATTTGAGAGGGAGAGAGACAGAGAGAACACAAGCAGGGAGAGAGGTAGAGGGAGAGGGAGAGGCAGACTCCCTGCTCAGCTGGGAGTCTGCTGTGGGATTGGGGATCATGTCCTGAGCCATCTGGGGCACAATAAAGAATTCTTTTAGATAGCTAGTTTTCCAAATTCCATTCAAGTGTAATTAAGATTGAAAAAAGTTCTGTTTTGTGGCGCCTGTGTGGCTCAGTGGGTTAAAGCCTCTGCCTTCGGCTCAGGTCATGATCTCAGGGTCCTGGGATCGAGCCCCACATCGGGCTCTCTGCTCAGCGGGGAGACTGCTTCCCCCTCTCTCTCTGCCTGCCTCTCTGCCTACTTGTGATCTCTTTCTCTCAAATAAATAAATAAAATCTTAAAAAAAAAAAGAAAAAGAAAAAAGTTTTGTTTCAACCTAAAATCTCTGGAATATTTTGAGTACAGAAAGAAAGACACAGACATTTGAAAACTCCATGAGGGAGAATAGAAATACTAGAAATACTGAAACAAACTTGTAAATGAACAAATAGAGGTAAAATTCAAAACAAAAGGGCTCTCTGAATATTACCACATTTTGGGGCCTGCAGACATACACCAAACTTTGCTGTTTGAGAGTTGGTATGGAGCTTTTGGCTCAGCCTAAATAATTCAAGTATCATTTCAACCAATCAAGTGTTCCCAGACTTATAGAAAAGATAAGTCAGGTGTATGTCATATATTGCTGGAAATATATCCATATCATATAGTCAGAATAGTACTTGAAGTTTACAACTTAAAGAAACATTGCAAACTATTTGTGCTTTTAATCCATCCTAATGTCAGGAAGTTTTTCTCCTGAACTAACCTAAGCCTCTAGTTTGATTCTCTTGGAAGAAAAAGTTACAGCTGGTTAGCATCTCTTTGTAAGGACTCTCTGTGCACACAGGCCCCATTTCTCTCTGGATCATGAAGACCTGAATTTGCCATGAAGGTCATGGTGATTTTGTAAGGGCTTGTTAAGTGGAAAGATTCTCTTACTGATCCTCTGCCCTATTTTATCCAAGTGAATAAAAGCCAATTAAAGGACAGAGTCAGTGCTTACCAGCACTTATTTGTCTGGTTCAGGTTCCTGCCTCTGCACTTGCTGGGGCCTAATTTGGTATTTTATAGTAATGTTTTGGAGTATAAAGCTAGGTAACTTTATAATGATAATGAGAATAGGAAACATTTATTTTTTTTAAAAGCTTTATTTATTTATTTAATTGAGAGAGAGAGAGAAGGGGAAGAGAGATTCTTCAAGCTGACTCCCCTCAAGCCTGGAGCTCCATGGCTGCTGGATCTCACAACCCTTACATAATGATCTGAGTGGAAACCAAGAGTTCACTGCTCAGTCGACTAAGCCACCCAGGTGCCCCCATTTATTTTTAGTTTAAGAGTTAAGCTTTTCATTGAACAGGTTACAGAAGAGGTTTTGTCAAAAAGTCCAAAGCCCATGTCATCATCAGACTCCTCTGATTTTTCTTTCTTGGCTTCCACTTTCTTCTCAGCTGGGCAGCAGTGGTGGAGGGAGCAGGACTGCCTGCTGGGGAAGGTCCACCAGCCCCTACATTGCAGATGAGCCTCCTGATGTTCACATGGGCCAGGGCCTTTGCAAATAAGCCAGGCCAGAAAGGTTCAGCATCTACATTGGCTGTTTTAATGAGGCATTGATCTTAGTCTCTATAACCGGTACTTTATCCTGCAGGATGAAGGCTGAGCAGATTCAAGTGAGCTCCAAGACAGAGGCCATGGTGCAGGTGAGGTGCTGGCAGTGTGGTTAAAGGGAGAGCCTTACCCCCACTGGACCTTAGCTTCCTGAGAAGGACCCAGCAACTTAAAGGCAGCTGAGGAAAGGAAGGAAACATTTTTCTATAAAGTTAGTAAGTAAGGAAAAAAATTCATTATAAAACTTCTGAACTATTTTTCATACTTAGTGGCAAAATTGACTATTTGCATTAAATTGAAAATTACTCTTAGAAAAATCTTCTGAGCCAGTGTTACAGGAACCAAACATGAGACTGACTTTGGATCAGGTCTGGACCAATATATTTTGGTTTCTGCTAGAGACATTTAAAATGTATCTACACTGCATTTAAATGTACATTTTAGGTTACTTGATTTATGATGAACCTTGGTATAGCTTCGTTTTTTGGGGGTATGTAATTTCCATCAAAATTGTAAAATTTTTGGTCATTATTTCTTCAAATAGTTTTCCTCGTCCCTTCTCTCTCTTCTCCTACGACTCCCAATTATGTATTAAGCTGCTTGAAGTTGTCCCACGTCTCACTGTCTCACAACTCACTGTCCATTTTTTTTTAGTCTGCAATATCAAAATACTCTTAATCCTATCCAGTGTATTTTTCATCTCTAGAAATTTGATTTTGGGTGGCTGGGTGCCTCAGATGGTTAAGCGTCTGCCTTTGGCTCAGGTCATGATCCCAGCCCAACATCGGGCTCCCTGCTCCTTGGGGAGCCTGCTTCTCCCTCTGCCTCTCATGAATAAAGAAATAAAATCTTAAAAAAAAATAGAAATTTGATTTTGGTCATTTTTTTAAAAAGATTTTATTTATTTAGAGAGAGCTAAGGAGGGAAAACAAGCAGGGGGAGTGGGAGAGGGAGAAGCAGGCTTCCCGCAAAGCAGGGAGCCCAATGCAGGGCTCGATCCCAGGAGCCCAGGATCACGACCCAAGCCGAAGGCAGACGCCCAACAACTGAGCCACCCAGGCACCCCGATTTTGGTCATTTTTATATCTTCCATGGTTTTTTCATGACTTAATGATTTTGGATATTAGACATTGTGAATTTTATGTTGTTTAAGCACTTGATTCTTTTTTATTCCTAAAAATATTTTTGAACATTGTTCTGGGCATTCAAATAACTTGGAAATAGGTTGATCCTTTTGTTATTTGCCTTTAAGTTTTGTTAAAAGTGGCACCAGAGCAACTTTAAGTCTAGAGCTAATTTGCCCCTGCTACTGAGACAATAGCCTTCTGGATTCTCTACCTGTTGCCTTATGTATTATAAGGTGTTTGTTCTGTTTTGTTTTTAACTGGCTGTGAGAATATTCCTAGCCCTGTGTGAGCTCTGACAATTGCTCCACCTGCTCTTTTTCCAGTGGTTCTTTTTTCAGCCTTGAATAGTTTTGTCTTACGCATGTGGTAATCAACACTCAGCAGGAGAATTGAAGGGTACCCTCTGCAGATCTACAGAACTCTTTTCCCTGGTACCCTAGTACTCTCTCCTCCCAGGTACTCTGTCCTGCGAATTCTAGCCACTTTGGCTTCCCCAAATTCTCAACTCTGTCAACTCAGGGAGACAACTTCTTTTATTTCTCCTTGTCTCAGGGATTATTGTCCTGCACTGCCTGTTGTCAAATGTCTGAAAACTGCTATTTCATATACTTGTCTATTTTTGTAGTTACTTTATCATGGCCAAAAGTGTCATTCTAAAAGTCCTTATATTTTAGGACTCTTAAGTGAGAATAGTTTCTGACTTTCTATTAGTATATCCTAAAAGTGTTTAATACATAGTATTTAAAGGCATTTATATAAACAATTGAAGTCTTTCTTTGGGGGAAATTAAAACAACAACTTGATTGCATATCATGCTTTCATATTTTGCAGATGTTAATATTTAATCCTATGCAGAACCATTTAGCTTAAGTGCATTAATGTAACTCATTTAAAAGAGGCCAGTAATTGTCCTATTAACTCCCAGTCTGGATGTTATCTGCTCTGCCCTGCTGGTAAGGCCAGAGGGGGACTCTTCTATTGGCACCCACAGAGATTGCTCTGATCTGTTGAAAATCCTGTTAAAATCTAATTACTTAGGAGAATCAGCCAGGGAATATCTAATGAGCTCTAGGATACCCACTGGAAGAAATTCTGTGTTACTAACGAATGAAATGTCTTCTGTCTTTCAATTACACTGGTACCACATGAATGTAATTGCTGCCTTATAAAATGTGACTCTTGTTTGTTTTTAATTGCGTGTCATGAATTTTTTTGATCATGTGAAAATAACTTAATGTCTCATGGAGGAGAAATGATGATGTAAAGCTTAAGAAGGTATACCTTATTTCTTCATGAATATTTGATAACTTATTAACAATGCCTAAAAAAAGTAAGTACAATATTTAATGAAACCTACACAGGTGTGGAAACATGATGATTAAAAGGCATTGAATTTTAAGTCTAGAATGAAAAACATGTTCATCAGGAAACTCTGAAAAGGACTATTATCTGCAGTCATCTTAAAAATATTGCCAAAAGAAATGGATTTATTAAAAATTAAATTTGTCTCACTTATTTTGAAGTACACTCTTTAGACTCCTAGTGTAGTTTATGTTCCTCCTGTCTTTAGCAATCAGTAGTGTCTTTTTTTCATATCTAGCCCAACTTTGTATTTCAACTTTGTTGACTTCCATTTCTCTATATTGAGGACTTTGTTTTCTTAAAATTGGATGATTGGTTAAGACTATGGGGTTTATAGTGAGGTAGACATGGAGTATTCAAATTTTGGTTCTTAGGTTCACAACAAATATCTTAACCTTCTTAATCTCAGTTTTCATTTGTATAAAATGGGAACACTAATTAGTATGTATAGTGAGGATTTTGTGAAGTAAAACATATAAAGCACTTAGCATAGTATTGTGCATGTTGTAACTGTTCAAGAGATGGTAGTTATTATTTTTGAAGACTAATTAAAATTTGGAATATGAAAGAATTGTGATATCTAAGATTCATTAAAAACTAATGTAGGGTGAATTTCTATTATCCTAATGTATTTCTATCACCATGTTCATATTAAATTTGTTGAAAAAATTAAAAGAGGTCTATTTTTAGTATCATGTCAGTGAACTTCATTCCAAAGTTTATCAAGTTTTTAGCTAATATGTCATTTTATAATGTGGATTGATTTCGGCAGATGACACCAGAAACAAAATGTGGTTTGGTGATACATTACTTAGAAAAATATCTGTCTTAGTGATAAATTATTATTAGAATATTATATAAGATTTTAATGATTGAGGAGAAAAAAGACTATTATATATTATTTCAACAATTAACAATGTAACTATTATTTAAAATTATTATCTGGTCTATAGAATTCTGGCAGTTGAAATACTTAAATTGACAGTGCTTTTATTTTCAATCATTTGATAACATATTAAAATTGGATTTCATTTTTTGCCTAAAATATAGATTAAAACATTTTTTAATCAGGCTATTTGGAAGTTGATATACAAGTAGTCTTATAAAGTGATTTTTGTGTATTATAACCAGACAAGGAGGTAGAATTGTTTTAATAATATTTTCACTTAGAACAGGCTCCTTTGTACTTAAAATTCCTTTCTTGTATAACTCATTAATTCTTACAGCAATTTTATGAAGTAGCCACATAGAACTATATTGTAGGCAATAAAAGAAAACAAAGAGTTTTTGTATACACATAGCTCTGATTATATTTCTAATATAAAAGATATACATACAAATTAAGACATTTCAATGAAAGAATATTTAAATATTTAAAATAAATTGCTAATACTTATTAATTTAATACTTTATATGGATTTAATTCCTAAAAATAACTGATTAAGAGGTATTGGTGTTATTTGGTAGGGAAAGATGTTAGATTTGATGAATTTCTGGTGACTTCCACTATTTGTTAAAAAGTCTATATATACTAAATAAACATGATGAACTTACTTTATCTGGCAGGAATCATTATGCTGTAATCAAGGACCCAACATCAGCTAATTAGTTCATTCAACAAATATTTATTGAGGGCTTATTATTTGCCAGAATGGGACTGTAATGTTGAACAAGATGGGCAGGGAAGAAAAATTAGCAGATTTATTATTAAAGCTAACATTTTGCCACATTGTCAGTTCATGAAACTTCATTCAATTGAAGTCCTTGACAGAAAGTGCTTTGGTTGTTGATATTGGCATATAAAACTACTGGCTAATCCTGGCTTTGCGGGGAATTCATATATTAACTTGATTAAGTTAGTGCATCTTCATTAACCAGTTTCTTTTTTTTTTTTTTTAAGATTTTAATTTATTTATTTATTTGACACAGAGAGAGGGGGATGGATCACAAGTAGGCAGAGAGGCCGGCAGAGAGAGAGGGGGAAGCAGACTCCCCGTCTAGCAGAGAGCCCGACGCGGGGGTCGATCCCAGAACCCTGAGACCATTACCTGAGCCGAAGCAGAGGCTTTAACCCATTGAGCCACCCAGGCGCCCCTTCATTAACCAGTTTCTGTTGATAACAGAAAACAAATACTTCACTTTGACAACAGAAGTAAAAATCAGAAAGAGGTAGTTTTATATCTTTCCCCGTGCCTTTCTTAAGTCAAACTCTCTGCTTGGGGGACGCCTGAGTGGCTTACTTGGTTAAGCATCTGCCTTTGGCTCAGGTCATGATCCTGGGGTCCTGGGATCGAGTCCCGCATGGGGCTCCTTGCTCTGTGAGGAGCTTGCTACTCCCTCTGCCTGCCACCCGCCCTGTTTGTGCTTGTCCACTTACTCTCTGACAAATAAACAAACAAACATAAATAAATAAATAAAATCTTAAAAAAAAAACAAACCGAAAACCAAAAATAAAAAAACTGTCTGCTTGGCAAGCTTGCTTCAAATGTACAAATCTCTATAAAGCATGCTCTCCTTCCCACCCCAAGCCCCACCTTGCCCCACACACATACTCTCCACAACTTTACCTGTCATGTGGTAGGTGCTTAATGAGTGCTATCGAGCTAGCATAATTAATAATTCATATTCTACTAGGTTATATTCTGTTATTTGATTCCCTTATGGTATTTGACAAAAGCCAAGTTATAGGACCTTAATTTTCCTACATAAAAAACACTTTGTTTTCCAAAAACCCAATCAAAATATACTGAGGACTATGAGATATTAGCTTAAACCATATGAAATTTTGACTTTTGATCATTTTTTGACCTGCAGAAATAAAAATTTCACTTGATTAAACCTAATATTGTTTTTCTAAGGTGTTTTAATTTGACCAAAAATGTAATATAATCATCAAAATAATCACAACTCTAAATACATTAATTATACCACTACTTATAGTTTTCTTTCTGCCTTTCTATCTATTTCACCTTGATTGCTGATTTTGGCCTTGCTTTCCTCACTGAATGGTATTTTATTACCAAAAAATTAATTGCATAATATACCTGTCACTCCAAATACTAAATTATATATATTTTAATGTTAATGATCCTAGAGTCCAATAGGCTAGGTGTAGCAAGCAGTATTATTTGACTTCCTTAAGGACTTCTAGGTATCAGGGGATAGTAGGTAGTGTTTAATTTGCAAATTTAGTTATAGTTTAAAAAAAATCAGTTTCTTTCAATATTAGAAAGTACATATAAGACTAATTTTTATTGTTTCTGACAAACTGGAAGATTTCATTAGTTTATAATTTGAAATTATTACTGTGTTTACTCTGAAACTTTACTTGAAACTAAAATTTCAAGCCCTGGTCCACTAATTTCTGATTTATTCTGATAATACAATGAATAAACTTATAAGCTTCACAAAATATGGTTATGACAAAATGATAGTTTCTCCAGAAATTATTATTCTATCTCTGAAGAAACAGGAATAATTCCAAAAGTTAGCTTTTTCTGGAAAGGGCACAGATGATCATTCTTTCTTTCTTAATATAAAGCAACCCCACTGAATGAGCTAAAGCTCCCCTAAGGTAAAGCCTGAGCTGCTCTGTTTTACATCTTTTAAGGAAAGGCAACATAATTTAATTTGCCTAACACAGGGCATCTGGAAGATGGTGGGAGAAGAGAGATGTACTCTGGCTCTTTATGCAAATACAAGGAAGTCCTTATAGCTACTTATCACTTATTCCAGGAGCCCTGAGCAAGTAACTCAAATGAGTGGTCCCCACATTTGGGGCCTTTGACAAGGCTTTTATTGGTTGTCAGCAAAATGAGAAAAGAAAGGACAATACAAACTTTCCATAAAGCTAAATTTATAGAATCGAAAGGACTACATACATATATATTTAAATGGAACTTTTCTTTTTTTTTTAAAGATTTTAAATTTTTAAAGATTTTAAAGATTTTATTTATTTATTTAACAGAGAGAGAGTGATCACAAGTAGTCAGAGAGGGAAGGGGAAGCAGGCTCCCCGCTGAGCAGAGAGCCCGATGCGGGGCTTGATCCCAGGACCCTGAGATCATGACCTGAGCCAAAGGCAGAGGCTCTAACGACTGAGCCACCCAGGCGCCCCTATGGAACTCTTCTTTTTAAAGAAAATTCTTTAACAGCAATTTTAGGGTCATAGCAAAATTAAGAGGAAGAGACAAATGTTTCCCACATGACCCTGCTCCCCAACTTGCACTGCCTCTCCAGTTACCAAAATCCCCCCACTATAGTGATACATTTGTTACAATTGATTAACCTATACTGATACATCATTCTCACCCAAAGTCCATAGTTTACTTTAAAGTTCACTCTTGGTCTTTACATTCTGTGGTTTGGACAAATGTATTAAGGTATATGTCCACCATTATTAGTATCATACAGAGTAGTTTCATTGCCCTGAAAACCCTGTGTTCCATCTATTCATCTTTTCTCTCCTCAACTCCCTGCAACCACTAATCTTTTTACTATACAGATTCCAACTGTATGTTGGAATCATACAGTATGTAGTTTTTCAGATTGGCTTCTTCGTAATTTGCATTTAAGTTTCCTCCATGTAATATAGTCTGTCTTTTATGAAATTAGAGTAAATGATTTTTTTCAGTATTCCTCTTTGTCAAAAACAAAACAAAACAAATAGTAAACCTATGTAACTCCTAATATTTTTTGAAATGTTTTGAAACCTAGAAGTTTTGGAAACATGTATTTTATATACCTGTTTTTTCAGCTATTAAACAATTCTTATTTTACTGGACTAGTGTGATCATTAAATGAGGTACAGAAGTAAATAAGCTTGGGATAGTACCTGACACCCTATGAATGCTTCCCACTTCAGTCCAACTGAAATGCTGGTGTAAGCCCCAAGGTTTCATCTAGTTTTCCTTTCAGGAGAGTGAAGATAATAAGTTCATATTGGGACATTACTTGGCACTTAGTAGATGCCAAATAAATATTTTTTAAGTTTATGGGATACTAAAGTAGAAGTCTTATAGATGGATGGGTATGAGGGTCAAGAGTTCTAGAATGAGTTCTAGACAGGAAATCATTAGTATAGCATAGATGGTAACTGAAGTCAGGAAAGTATGAAGACAAGAGGATCTGAGACAAAATGTAATGCTTTTAAAACCTATGATGCTGTGTTACCTCCCCATCATATATGCAGAGGAGGTACAAAGGTCAGGACATCTTACAATGTCAGTGTCCTCGTAACAGTTGTTTGTACCATGTCCTTAATTTTTTGGACTTTTCATTCTAGATTAAAGTGTGAAAGTCTTTGGATTCCCCTCATTGAAATCTTTCATTCCAGAGCCAGAACCTCTTTTCCTTAGTCACTTTGGGTGCTGTTGGCACTACAGATAAAACTTCAGGGTGAAAAAAAAAAGTTAGAACTAAGAGATTATTTAGGGGCTCTTGAGTGAAGTTGGATTATTCTCTGATAATAAGTATACTCTTCTCTGGAGAATGATCCACCCTACTAGAGGAGCATGCCCCCTTGGACAGAGTGTACCACTTGAGAAGAGACACATGTGGAAAGGTAAGAGAGAAAGGAGATCCTAGCCTAGCCAGCCAGAAGTAATGAAGCCAGCCTGGCAATCAATGGGATGACAGATGCTGTAGCCAGATCACTCTCAGACCCAACAGAGATGTATGGTTTTCTTACTCCTGTGTAAAAGGGCAGCCAGAAAGACCTTTGTGCAGCCTGGCCTTTGTTACCAGCTGTCTGGCTGTTGGTAGGAGTTGTCTCTGTTTATAGTACCCTCCCCATTTCATCCCAAGGGACACATTTACTCTATAAATCCCATTCTCATGTGCTGGGTCAATCTGTCCATTTGAATAGTTTTAAAGTTTTCTTGGCATAATTTTAATTCCTGGACTTTTTGTTATTGGGAGTGGGCCTCAACTAAGCTGTGAAGTTGGCAAAATTCATTGTCCACAATTCTGGGATTTTGCCTGTGGCCCCTTCTTCCTGGCAAGGGGATGCCCTCTCCCTTTCAAGAGAACATAGTTGATATTTACATTGTCCTCTTCTTCCTCTTTTTTTTTTTTTTTTTAAAAGATTTTATTTATTTGACAGAGAGAAACACAGCGAGAGAGGGAACACAAGCAGAGGGAATGGTAGCGGGAGAAGCAGGCTTCCCTCCGAGCAGGGAGCCCGATGTGGGGCTCCATCCCAGGCCCCTGGGATCTGACCTGGGCCGAAGGCAGACACTTAACGACTGAGCCACCCAGGCGCCCCCCAGGGGTTGAGTTCTTAATGCTCATGTAGAAGTAAGAGGTTTTGACTAGCAGGCCTACACAAGGTAGGAAAGCTGGAATTGATGCCCCTATTCAGATCCTAGGGCTTAGGAGTTCATATATTCACAGGCTAGAAAAACACTCTGACCAGATATGTGGCAAAGAAGCCTGCCATCTGTCTAGGAAATTAAAATCTTAAGTTTGTGTTAAGTATGTGTTGTACCCAGATTTATTCTACCTGCATGATGTGGGATTCATAATCGAAGAAACAGTCCAGAGCCACTGATAACATTGGGAGAAACATGTTTGTAAAAACAAGCTTGAACATAGGTTATCTTTACTCTCACAATCCAGGGCAACTATGACTACTATAAAATGAATAAACTCCTCTGAAAATGGAATAGAAAACATTACCAATCCCAAACAGAAAAAAAGCCTCTCTAAGGGAGAGTTAGCAGATGCAGTCAACAGAATTAGCACCTTAAGAACTAGAAAAAATGGAACAGTTTGAAAGAGGTTGTAAAATAAATATGTTTATAATGATTTAAAAAATAAAGGGAAGAATAGGGGTGCCTAGGTGTCTTAGTAGGTTAAGCATCTGACTTTGGCTCAGGTTGTGATCTCCAGGTCTGGGGGTCAAGTCCCTAGTTAAGTTGGGCTCCGTGCTCAACAGGGAGTCTGCTTGTCCTTCTTCTTTTCTTTCTGTCCATTGCCCCTGCTCATGCACTCTCTCTAAAATACATAAATAAAATCTTTTAAAAAATGAATAAAAGGAAGGATAGAAGCCAAATTGAAGTAAGATCATTGTACAAAAAAATGACAAAGTAACAAAATAGATACAAGATCTATATAAGGGAAATTATAAAACTCTGATGAAAGTAGACTACATGAATTCAGCAAAATTGTAGGATACAAAATCAGAACACAAAAATCATTTAGATTTCTATACATTAACAAATAGTCAAGAGGGAAATTAAGAAAAATAATTCCATTCACAATAGGATCAAAAAGAATAATATACTTAGGAACAAACCTAACCGAGAAAGTGAAAGACTTGTACACTGAAAACTATAAAACATTGTTGAAAAAAATTAAAGACAAATAAATGGAAAAACATCGCATGTTCATGGATTAGGAGACTTACTATTGTTAAGATGTCCATACCACTGAAAGCTCTCTACAAATTCAGTGCAATTCAAATCAAAACCCAAAGACATTTTTTTTGCAGATGGAGAAAAACTCATTCTAAAATTCATTTGGGATCTCCAATAATCCTGAATAGCCAAAGCAATTTTGAAAAAGAACAAAGTTGGAGGACTCATATTTCCTGATTTCAAAGCATATTATAAGGCCAAGACAAAAGTAACCAGAACAGTGCTATACTGGCATAAAAATAAACAAATAGACAAATGGAATAGAATTGAGAAGCCAGAAAGAAATCCTCATATATATGGTCAAATGATCTTCAACAAGAGTGCTAAGACCACTCAATGGGGAAAAGGCAGTCTTTTCAACAAATGGTGTCTGTAAAATTGGATATCCAAATGCAAAAGAATGAAGTTGGGCTTTTGTCTTATACCATATACAATTATTAACTCAAAATGGATTAAAAACCTAAACATAAAACCCCACATGACAAAACTCCTAGAAAAAAAATAGGAAAAAAGCTATATTACATTGTACTTGGCAATGATTTCTTGGATACAACACCAAATGCACAGGCAACAAAAAAATATATAAACGAATGGGACTACATAAAACTTAAAACCTTTTGTGCATTATTCAACAGAGTGAGAAAGGCAGTCAGTGGAGTGGGAGAAAATATTTGCAAATGACTGAATAATATTTCATTATATATATGTTGTGTGTGTGTGTATAACTTATTTATCCAATCATCCATCAATGTTCCTGTGTCTTAACTATTGTAAATAATGTTGTTATGAACATGAGAGTGAGAGTGCAGATATCTTTTCGAGTTAAAAGAGATCAAACTTGTGGTTATCAGATATGGGGGTGTGGGGAAGGTTGGAGGTGGGAGGAGGATTGGAGGAAGATGGCCAAAGTTTGTAGCCTTTGGTATATTACATATATTATTATATGTAATTATTATATGCAATGTTATGTATTATTATATGCAATATTATATGTAATTATATGTATATTATATATACTAGGGTGTAATGTATAGCATGATGATTATAGTTAACACTGCTGTATGATATGTAAGTTGTTAAGAGAGTAGATCCTAACAGTTCTGATCACAAGGAGAAATTTTTTCTTTTCTTTTTATTGTATCTATATAAGATGATGGATGTTAACTAAACCTATTGTAATTATTTAACAATATATGTAAATCAAATGATCATGTTGCACACCTTAAACTTATACAGTGATGTATGTCAATTGTTTCTCCATAAAACTAGAAAAAAAGTATTGTACACTAAAAAAAGAAACTACAGTGAGATATCACTTCACACTCATTAAGATAGCTACTATAAATACACACACACACACACACAGACGATACCAGAAAGTAGTATTGAGAAGGATATAGAGAAGAAATTGGAACCCTTGTGCACTTTTGGTAGGATTGTAAAATGGTGCTCCACTATGGAAAACAGTATGGAAGTTCCTAAAAACAGTTAAAAACAGAACTATCATATGATCCAGCAATTTCTAGATATATAAAGAAAGCAGAACTTTAGAGAAATTTGCATACCCATGTTCACAGCAGCACTGTTCATAATAGATAAGAGATAGGATGCAACCTAAATGTCCATCAGTGAATGAATGGATAAATAAATGGAGTACTCTTCAGCTTTAAAAAAGGAAGGAATTTCTGTTACATGCTATAATACGGATGAATCTTAAGAACATTATGTTAAGTGTAATATCGGTCAAAAAAGACCAATATTGTATGATTCTACTTATATGATTTATCTAAAGTTGTCAAATTCATAGAAACAGAAAGTAGAATTGTCTTACCAGGGGCTGGGAGAAGGAGGAAAGAGAGAGTTATTGTTCAATAAAATGGAGTTTCAGATTTACAAGATGACAAAGTCCTAGAGATTTGTTTCATAACACAAATATATTTAATATTACTGAACTTTACACTTAAAAATGGTTAAGATGACAAAAACAAGACAGGAAAAAAAGAATTAAGGAAAAGAAAAATAATTCATATAAACATGTTCAAATAAGAATATTTAATGTACACGAGTTTGTTATATTATTCTGTACACTTTTCCATATGTTTGAAATATTTCACAATAAAAATGTGATTTATTGTTCTTAAAAAAATCTCTGATAAAAAAACCGAAGAATAAATGTACCAGTATTCCATGTTCATGGTTAGGACGACTTGATTGACATGGATACAATGTCAGTTCTTCCTAACTTAATCTATAGATTCAATGCAATCCCAATAAAAATCTCAGCAAGTTATTTTGTGGATATTGACAAACTGATTTTATAGTTTGTATGGACAGACAAAAGACCTGGAATAGCCAACACAATATTGAAGGAGAACAAAGTCAAATAACTAATACTACCTAACTTCAAGACTTACTATAAAACTAAAGTAATCTAGGCAATGTGGTACTGGTGAAAAAATAAAGAAATAGACCAATGAAACTGAATAAAGAAACCAGATATAGACCCACATAAATATGTTAGCTGGTCTTTAGACCAGCAAAGGCAACACAATGGAGCAAAGATAGCCATTTCAACAAATGATACTGGAAAAACTGGACATCTACATACAACAAAAAAAAAAATCTAGATACAAACCTTACACCCTTCGCAAAAATTAACTGAAAATGAGTCACAGACCTAAATGGAATGCAAAACTATAAAACTCCTATAAGATAATATAGGATAAAGTATAGATGACTTTGAGTATGTGATGACTGATTAGATAAAACACTAAAGGCATGATCCATGAAAGAAATAATTGAAGAGCTGGACTTCATTCAATTTAAAAACTTCTAGTCTGCAAAAGAGACTGGTAAGGGAATGAGAAGACAAGCCAGAGAAAGGGAGAAAATATTTGCAAACAACATACCTGATAAAGGACTGTTACTAAAACATACAAAAAATTCGTAAAGTTTAACAATAAGAAAATGAACAACTCAAAAAAATGAGCAGAAAACACTTCACCAAGGAAGAGGTACAGATGGCAAATAAGCATATTAAAAGGTGCTCCACATAATATGTCATCAGAGAAATGCAAATTAAAGCAATGAGATACTACTACACTCCTATTAGAATGGCTAAAATCCAAAACACTGACAATACCAAATGCTGATAAGGATATGGAACTACAAGAATTTTTGATTGCTGGTGGGGATGCAAAATGATAGAGCCCCTTTGGAAGGCAGTTTCTTACAAATTTAAACATATTCTTACCATATGATCCAGCAATATTACTCACTGGTATTTATCCAGAGAAGTTGAAAACTTATGTTTACACAAAATCCTGCAAATGGATATTTGCTGCTTTATTCATAACTGCCAAAACCTGGAAGCAGCATGTCTTTCAGTAGGTGCATAGATAAATAAACTGTGGTACATCTAGACAATGCAATATTAGTCAATGCTAAAAAAGAAATGAGATATCAGCCCAGGAAAACAATGGAGGAAACTTAAATGTATATTAATAAGTGAGAGAGCCAAATCTGAAAAATTGTACTTATTGTATGATTCCAACTATATGACATTCTGATAAAGGCAAAACTATGAGAACAGTAAAAGAAGCAGTGGTTGCTGGAAGTTAAGGGGTTGGAAGGGATAAATAGGCAGAACAAAGAGGACTCTTATGACAGTGAAACTATTCTGGATGATACCATAATGGTGGGTATGCCTTTTTGTTCAAACACATAGAATGTACAACAGCAAGAGTGAACCCTCATGTAAACTATGGACTCTGGTCATCATATAATAGTGTAGGTTTATCAATTGTAACAAACATATCACTCATATCATATCATTTTGATGTGAACCTAAACGTGCTCTAAAAAATGAAGTCTACTTTTTTTAAAAAAAAGTCAGTTCTGAAAAAAGAGTATGTTGAATTTAGAGAAAAGGAAAGCTGCATGGGTGGTGTAGTAGCCATTACCACATTGACCAATGTTGTTTTCTGAGCATATGGAAAGACACATTTCTCAGCTCCCTTATAATCAAACAGTACCATGGAACTAGTTCTGGACAATCAGCTCTGAGAGGAGGTCACTTTAGGTTCAAGGTATTTCATTGCAGATATAAGAAATGCAGGTGCTTGTTTCCTATGTATGGACCAAGGAAGCCACTTGTTTGAGACTGGGAAATTTCCACCATGGTAGGAAACTACCATGCATATTGCCTATCTTGTACCCTCATTCTACATTCTTGCTTTCTAGTTGCTTTGTAGCTCGGAATGGCCATGAGACTCATTTTAACCAATGGGTTGTAAGGGAATGTCCATTTTTCTTCTTAGATAAAATGAAAGAGAGATGAGAGAGTCTTTATCTCTTTCTTTTCTGCTTGGAACAGTGGCATCAGGATTTTATGTTTGGAACTTTGACATCTCTATCATGTGACTAAGCATGAGGACCAAAGAGAGTGAGGAGCAGCAAAATAGAGCCTGTGTTGTTGTTGTTGTTGTTTTTAATTATAGTACGGTTAACATACAGTGCTGTGTTAGTTTCAGATGTACAATATAGTGATTCAACAATTCTATGCATTACTCAGTGCTCATTGTGATAAGTGTACTTTTAATCCTCTTCAACTATTTCACCCATCCCCCTATACACCTCCCCTCTGATAACCACCAGTTTGTTCTCTATAGTTAAGAATGTTTTTTTGTCTGTTTGTTTGGTTTGTCTCTTTCATTTCCTTTTTCCTTTGTCTTGTTTTTTAAATTCCGCATGTGAGTGAAAGAAATCATATGA
>CM053606.1:43760222-43767853 GCA_028646535.1 Procyon lotor | reverse complement strand
TGAGCCGAAGGCAGAGGCTTTAACCCACTGAGCCACCCAGGCACCCTGAGAAAACAGAATTATATCACCATTCTGATAATCCGAAGGAAACTACCAAGTTCGCCATTTGGTTCTGCTGATCTTTTTAATATATATCCAAGTAGTGTGACTCAACATCATATTAATTTCAAAATATGTACCATTTTACTTAAATAAGATTTTTTTGCAGACAATAAGAAATAATTTCTGGGCTTAATGTCATTTTAGCAATTTATTAAAAAGGAATAGTATCAGAGATTTGAGAGCTTGTTTTAGAGAGTGTACTGAAAAGTGACAATTTGCTTTTAAATTTAGGGTGAAATCTTAGTATTGCTTTTCTTCATACATAATTATTAGCTCTATCAGCATATTAACACATGCATATGATGTTACTGGTTATATTATACTTATGCAGTAGTATGTATTTGTCACAAGACATATTTATGTAGATGCCCTAAAGTTATGGAATCTTAGAGGACACTGCAAACATAAATCAATCCAATGCTTCAAGATATGTTACTGAATAGTGGAGGAAGTAGTCTCCTAGAGAGTTCACTTGAATATTTTGTCCTAGAGGCAGCTTTTGTTTCTTAGGTACCTGATTGATTTTAGGGCTGATTCTTTTACTGCAGAAGCTCTTGGAATACTACCTGGTTGAAAATGGTCAAAGCAACTTTTCTTACGGTGTGTAAAACTGCTTATATGAGGGTCCATTATAATGTATGTATACTGAAAGACACATTTGAGAGTCTCTACTATTTGTTCTTAGACATGCATCCATTTAAGAATAAAGTCTCTAAAAATAATTTGCATATGCTGACTGTAAATGTAACCTTTTACTAGATGATATATACGGTGGGTCACAGCCTATACCTGAAATGCCACCCCTCTTTTCTATATCCATATAAATCCTTCCCATCCCTTGAGGCCCAGCTTCATATTTTCCACGAAGCCTTCCCTGATTCCATTAGCCCATAGTGATTTCACTTTCTCTGTTCTCCAGTGGTGTGTACTGTTTGTCTCACACCTGTGGTTTTTTTCATTTAGGCTTTGTAACCAGTCTTGTTTGTATGACCATTTAACTCTTTCTGTTTTTATGCCTTCTCTCTTCAGTTGGATTACAGATTCTTTGAGATCACAGAGTCTTACATTGCTTGGCACATGGTGAATGTTTAAACCACATTTGTTAAGTAAGTAGATGAAGCAAATGCCAGCTTTATGAACACCACAATAGTCTATGTACAATTGTGGACTTTCAGAATGAGAAAACACTTTAAGGATTACTTAGTTTATCCCATACCCTGATAAGAAATCTCCTCTGCAAAGCAGGGTTGTCAGACAGAGCATCTTGCATGATTCAGAATGAATGCCTTAAGTTTTTCAGGTACTATAGTAAAATGGTAAAGCATGGTAAAATTTCAACCAAATTGTCTGGGCTCAAGTCCACTACTCCTTATTATCTCTGTGGCCTTGGACAAGTTTTTTTTCTTTTATCTTCTTTTTTAAAGATTTTATTTTTAAGTAATCTCTATACCCAACATGGGGCTCAAACTCACAACCCCAAAATCAAGAGTCACCCTCTCTATTTACTGAACCAGCCAGGTACCTCACCTTAAACAAGTTCTGTAGTTTTAGTTTCTTCATCTATAAATCTGGGATGATTATTCAAACAATTTTTTGTTTGTAATCCTAAAACCCCAAATCTTTGAAAATCAGAGGTTTTTGTAATTTATTTTCCAGGAAAACCTGCCCTGATCTGAACTCAGGAAAAATCTAACTTAACTGGTAGGGTCCTACCTGTAGCATATGTACTCTATTAATTTTTGGAAAAGTTCTGAATGCCAAACATTTTGGCCCTCAAGTGGTTCAAAAAGGGATCATTGACCTTTATTACATACTTATTGGATTGTTATGAGGTTAAATGAGATAAGAGATAGGAACTATTTAGCACAGTGCCTGGCATACAGTAAACCCTTAATAAATGTCAGCTAATGTTATTGGTACTTATAGTTTAAATTAATCACATCAACTTTTTGTGAAAGGTGAGCTTCTTTCAACATTTCCTGTTTAGTATCTATAAGAATGCTGCTATTTTTCTTTCTTTTTTTTTTTTTTAAGATTTTATTTATTTATTTGACAGAGAGTAGGCAGAGAGGCAGGTAGAGAGAGGGGGGAAGCAGGCTTCTTGCTGATGTGGGGCTCAATCCCAGGACCCTGAGATCATGACCTGAGCCAAAGGCAGAGGCTTTAACCCACTGAGCCACTCGGGTGCCCCAAGAATACTGCTATTTTTCTTATTCCCTAATGAACAAATCATTTCTCCAGGAAGCTAGATTTTGAAACATTTTTTAAAAATGAAATTATATTCATGATTAAATTTTTATTATTGACTTATTTCAGAAGCAATACTACTTTGAGGATGTATTCATTCTTTTTTTAAAGAGAATATATTTTTTTACATAAGCTCTACTCCCAACGTAGGGCTTAAATTAACGATCCCAAGATCAAGAGTCACATGATCTACTGATCCAGCCAGCCAGCTACCTTGAGAATGTATTCATCCTTATCCATTTATTTGTCAGAGAGTTCATTCATTTTACATATATTGGGTAGTCAGTTCCTGGTGATGTGACAATGAGCAAATAGATGTTATCCCTGCCTTTATACAGCTTATAGTCTAGTGGAAACTAATTAGTTTATTTTTTATGGTCCATCCTTTTATGTATTCAATAATTGAGTACTTACTATATTCCATAGACACCCTTCTAGGTACAGGGCATAAAACAGTTACCAAGGCAGATAAGGGGCCTACCTCCATAAACTTAATTTTTTAGTGGGAAAAGATAGAAAGTAAGAAAATAAACAGTATTTTCAGGTGATGATTAATTCATTGAAGGAAGTAAGGCTGAGCTGATAGAGAATGACTTGGTATATATTAGGGGGGAGCTGCTTTAGATGGGGTAGTCAGTGAAGTCTTGGTGAGGAAATGATATTTGAACCAAGACCATGTATAGGATATAGATTTGACTGAATGTGACAGAGACTCAAACATAATAGAGATTTAAAACTTGATAATTTTTTTTCTCACCAAGTATTTTGGTAGTTCTCCTTCACCAAGTTGTTTGGGGCCTGTAGTCTTCCAATCCTGTTGCTCTGTCATCTCTTTTTTTTGTTGTTATTGTTATTAAAGATTTTATTTTATGTAATTTCTACACCCAACGTTGGGCTCAAAACCCACAACCTAGAGATCAAGAGTTGTATGCTCTATCAACTGAACCAGACAGGTGCCCCTCTACCACCTCTTGAGTGTCATCCATATGGTCCATGTTGACTAACCACTAGGTCTATACGCTAGCCATGGGAAAGGGCAAGGCGGAGGAAGGAGGAAATTTCTCTGTAAGTATGTATTCCCTTCAAGGAAATCATCCCCAAATTGACATCATTTTCCTCACATACCTTTGGTAAGAACATTGTCTCAGGGTCACAATGAGTTGCCTACTACAAAATGTAGGTTTTACTTGGGTAATCATGTACTCAGCTAAAAATTCTATTACTATGGCAGAAGGGGAGAATGGATATTGGAGGATTAGCTATCTCTGCCATAGACCTGAATAATTAAATAGACCCTGGGGAAGAATATCTTGGGCAATAACATTTTGAGCAGAAAGAATAGAATTTCAGAGACCCTGAGCAGAGGTGGATTTTCCATGGAGCTAAATGACACTTAAGTATCAGAGCATCTCACTTGCCTCTATCCCTTCCAAAGTGCAGTTCCAATGTTTGCACTTTATTTTATATTATTGATTCTAAATTGAATAAACTTCAGGCCCTACAAAACCTTGATCAACCTCTGGCCCTGAGGAAGGAAAGTGGTTGGCATATTAGGAATAGGAAACAAAACAAAACAAAACAGTATGTATGGAGCAGAATGAACAAGAGGAAGAGTAGGACTAGATGTTTTTGGGGAGGTCAGTGGGGACTGGCTCATATAGGATGTTATATGGAAAGAAGGTTAAATTTTATTTCAATGTAATGGGAAACCATTGGAGAATTTTAAGAAGGAAGAAGTGAAATTTGATTTATGTTTACCCTGAAGGAAGCATATAAGAGGATATGCATTGAAAAATTTAAAACAACCTAATTTATATCAACAGAAAATGGGTTAAATTGTAGTATATTCATAAAGAGAATATTTTAGAGTAATGGGAGTGAATGCATTAGTTACTATATCAATATAGGCGAATTCCAAAAATATGATGTTGAGCAAAAAAAGCAAATTGTATAAAGTAATGCAGTGTGATTTCATTTATGTATGATTTTATTTATATAAAATTTAAAAGCCTTCAAATCAGTGTATTATTAAGAGTACATATTGTAGAAAAGACAACTAGTTGCCTACTCAATACTTAAGTGTCCCTTCTTTCATAATAACAGGACCCTGCTTTTATTGTGGTGAGATTGCATCCATGTGAAAAACTACATTTTTGAGCTTCTTTTGCAGTTAAATGGATTGTGACATGGTTCTGAAAATAGAATGTAGAGGGAAGTTGGGTAGGATTTTTGGGAAAGATTCTTAAAAGGACAAAAAAGTTCAGCTGATGTGCTCTTTTGTCATTGGCTTTTTCTTCTTTCCCTTGCCTGGAAACAGGTCACAATGATTGAATCTGGAGCAAAAATTTATAGCCATTGGGGAAAACCAAGAGAATCCCCCAAAATTTAGCCTTTTTATCAAACCAACTTCCCTGCTTCAAGTGCTCACTCCAGGTCTCTCAGTCATGTGAGAAAAATAAATTCGCATTTCTTTTTAAACCACTGTTATTTGGGTTTCCTATTACATGCAGTTGAACCCAACCCTAGGAGGCATATGCATGAAATTAAACATTTAATAAAAATAAAATCTCATCCACGGAAATGAAATCGCTAATTTGTGAAATTTTTGAAATTCCAGCGAAGTTATTTTCTCTGCAATGGGGGTAATGAGGAAGGAACTGGAGAATTGAGGATGAGTACATAGGTCCTTCAATTATATTTTATTTCTTAAAGAAAAAGAGCTGAATCAAATGTGACAAAATGTTAATTTTTTTAAAATAATTTTACTTTTTTTATTTTCAAAGATTTGTGAAAAATTTTAACTTTCAGAGGTTGAGTAAAGGAATCTTACAGGCCATACATTGCAATGGGAATGTTAATGTTTTTAAAAGTTGGGTGGTTGTGGGGTACCCGGGTGGCACAATCAGTTAAATGTCCAACTCTTGATTTCTGCTTAGGTTGTGATCTCAGGGTTATGGGATTGAGCCCTGGGACGGGCTCCATGCTCATGTGGAGTCTACTTGAAATTCTCTCTCCTTCTCCCAATGCCCCTCCTGCTCGTGCTGTCCTCTCTCTCAAATAAATCTTTTTTTAAAAAGTTGGATGATTGAGGGATATCTGGGTGGCTCAGTGGGTTAAAGCCTCTGCCTTCAGCTCAGGTCATGATCTCAGGGTCCTGGGATCGAGCCCCGCATTGGGCTCTCTGCTCGGTAGGGAGCCTGCTTCCCACTCTCTTTCTGCATGCTTCTCTTCCTACTTGTGATCTCTCTCTCTCTGTAAAAAAAAAAAAAAAAAAAAAAAAAGTTGGATGATTGATATATGGGTATTCATTACTTTTTTGCTTTTTCATATATATGGATGATTTCATTAAAAAGAAATCTGTGGAGAAATAATGGAAACATAGAAGTTGAGGTTCCTTGTAGGAATACAGGTGAGAAATGATGTTAGCTTAGGTTAGATTAGAGAAGGAGAGAATGTTTTTGGAATATGATTGGGGGTAGAGCCTACAGAATTTCATGTTGAATTGGAGGGAACTTGTGAAAGACAGAAGAGAATCTAGGATGACTTCCATTTTTTTATGGTTTGGGTAACTGGGTGGTACCACTTATTGTGATGAGGGTGACTGGAGGAGAAGCAAGTTTATGAAGGGCAACAATGAAGAATTTGATTTGGGACATTTAAGATTGAGACATCTAAGTGGAAATGTTAGGTAGGCAAGCTGATATAGGAGACTGTGAATTGAGAGCTTATTCAAGGACTTCCAGGAAGTGGAATCAGTTTGATTTTGTCTGTGCATCCATGTGGAGTCTTGTTTATTATCTCCCCTTTAATACCTCTAATAGGAATTTGGACTTGCAAAAATAAATGGCTCTGGTAGAGAGTCAGTTGTGACAGAGCTGGGGTAATTCTCTTTAAGGTCTGGCAGACTCTTTTTCAAGTGGCTTCTTAGAAGTGAGTATAAGGTGATAATGCAGAGTTTAATAATCAGTGATTATTAATATGAATTTCAGTGCCTTTTTTTTCCCATTCAGACAAGTATCTAAGCTTTTAACTTTGGAAGTATGAAGGAAGGGGCATCAGCCTAATGTTCATCTGTTGTGCCTAATTAACATTATGTTTAGCTGGTATCTTTTCTGTGCCCAAGGGGGTGGAGAGTCTAATATTTGATAAATGTTATAGTCAAAGTTGTGTACAAATCTCCAAAGATATTAAAGTAAAAAAACTCACCAAATGAATTCCAAATCTTTTAGGAGAGCTCTTTGCAATACATAAAAACAAATGTAACCATTTACTGAAAGCCTAGTATATATGTGTATGTCACACACTTTATATACATTAGCTAATATTAACTCTTGTAAACTTTTATTAAGTAGGTACTTTATTATTCTATGTCCCTTACCCTTTTGGCAACTCAGTTTTCTTATTTTGAAATCAATGCCAAAGATTTTTTTCTACAAGTAAGTTTTGATCAAATTAGTACCTATGTAATACTTTAATGTCTTAAAGTATTAATACATAATACTTTAAATAGAAGCTAACCAATAAATGAATTGTATATTGTCTGAGAAAAGTGATGTAAAAATAATCAGGTTTGAGGGAAGGGCTCTAATTTTTATCAAGAACACTTTTATTGAAATACAGACATATACAGTGGTACATTCCTAAATAAATGGCTTTAATGTCTAAAGATCTAGTGTAGAGAAACCAAACTGTGATTAAAATTTAAAAGGTTTGATAAATAGCTTTTAAATTAATTGTGTGTGTGTGTGTGTGTGTGTGTGTGTGTTATTTCTGGGTAGAAGTTTTCTGGCTTATGGTAGAATCTCGTGTCCAAATAGTCATCAATTTTCATGATCTTCTGAATATTTTCCAATTTTAGATTATTTCAGCTTTTAGCTGTAGAAAAAAAGATTACACAAGAATGCCAACATAAAAGACTGCAGCTAAATATAAAAATTTAAGTGCCCAGGATCAAAAATAATAAGATCACTGCTATGAAATTAGAAGAGACTCATCAAAGTAAAAGTAGCTGTGACTAAGGACTATGAAAATATAAAGGGATTAACATATGTGATAATAGGCTAATTAAACCTCAGCTTTTCACTGTGATGATTTTATAGCATCTTCTTCTTGTTGCCAGTTTGGAAGCTGCCAGCAAATATTTTCTTAATTGCAAAAGGAGACAATATGTGTTCTACCGTCTCATTCATAACATTTAATGCAGACATTATTAGGATACTGCATGGAGGTTGAAAAAGACCATATTATTTGGAAAGCCTGCAGGATGGTGGGGAAAGGGGAGA
>CM053606.1:43737722-43757722 GCA_028646535.1 Procyon lotor | reverse complement strand
GAAGGCAGGCAGACAGCACCGTCACCTGTGAATGCAGCCACATTTGGCTTAGCTGCCTCACTGATAAATGTGCCCTGGGTAAGCTACGAAGGGATTATCAGCGTTCCCAGCAGCTAAAGGTGATTTTCAAGAACAGGAAGGATTGCTTCAAACTGTTCTCCTTGAATTTCATTTTAATATTTTGTGTGACAGAGCACAGAGCTGATGGATATGAACAAATTTAACTCCAGTGACCAATGTGGTGCAGTCTCTGAAAACACAGAGCCCGATTCTGAGTCTTCTTTTGGATTCCATTTTCTCAGGGTTGGACATTCTCCAAAAGGTCAGCCAGGAAAAGTCTTTTTGGATGCCAGATACCAGGCAGTGGCTCTCAGGCCAGCAGGCCACTGGTGTTCATTCATTCCTCCTAGAAATGGGCACAACGTAAAGGTTAATTCAGACCATTTGGCAAAGGCTTGCTTGCCCGGTGAAGTTATACAAACCAGTCCATGCTGACTGACTGCAAAACCACATCTATTTTATTGGTCTTTCACAAATAATCCATCTGAACAAAATAAGATCTTGATTAAAGAAAATCAGGGTTTATAGGAAATTATACTGAGAATAATTGAGAGTTGTGATTAAAATTATTAACATACTTTTAGGGCACTAATATGCATTATGAAGACATAATTTTCATTGGGAAGAACAGGAAGAATTTCCTGTGCTAGAAAATATTGTGAAACCTATCTTAATAGCTTCTTTTAAACCCAGATTTTGAATCCTCCTGTGTTAAAATGTAAACTGACTTAAAAACTACAGTTGTAGTCTCATCTGGGTTTGATGTTACTGAAAGGGGGTGGGATTTATAATAATAATAGCTATTGTTTATTTACTGCTCTGTGGTAAATACTTTCTTCACTAGCATTATCTTACTCAATCCTCACAAAAACCTATGAGATAGGAACAATTATTTGCCTTATTTTAGGGAAGTGAGATAACACAGTCAAAGTCACATAGCCAGTAAAGGGCAGAGCTAATATTAGAACTCAAGTCAGCTTCTAAAGGCATTTGTACTTGACCTCTACACTATACTGCCTCCACACATTGCCTGGCTCCGTTCTGCCATGTGTTAGCTATATACATAATCTTCTTGGGAAAGTCACTTAATCTCTCCAAACTCAGTTTGCTCATCTTTAAAGTGGAGATAACAGTACCAGCCAGACAGGCTTGTATGTGAAAGTGTATATAACAATGAAACTTTATATACAACTGGTTATTATTATAATGGGAAAAAAGTGGTTTCAACTGAAGCCAGTAACAACAGTTGCCAAATAAATCTTTTAAAAACATCATTTTCTTAATGACTTTACACTTTTAACACTCTAAATTACTGCTTATTCCTATTAGAACAAATCCAGACCTCTCAACCTAGAGAGAAGCTTGGCCACTCTATCTATTCAACCTATGGTCTCATAGGGACAGAACTTAAATAACACAGATTGTCTTTTTACTATTATCTTTTGTGATAGGTTGGATAATGGCTGTCCAAAGATGTCTTTTTCCTAATCCGCAGAGCTCAGGGAACTGTGAATATGTTACTTTACATAAGAAAAAGGACTTTGCAAATGTGAGTAAGTTAAGATTCTTGAGATGAGTGATAATCCTGGATTTTCTACCCTGGCCCAGTGATATAATCTTAAGAGTCCTTATAGGAAGGAGGCATAAGGGTCAGTACCAGTAGCCAGAGATGTGACAACAGAATCAAGAAGAAGAAGGTAGAGTGACATGAGGAAGGGGCCAAGAGCCAAGGAATTCAGGTGGTCTCAGGAGCTGAAAAAGGCAAGAAAATATATTCTCCCTTGAAGCTTGCAGAAGCACCATAGATTTGCTGGCATCTTGATTTTATGGACTTTTGACCTTGAGAACTATAAGAAAATACATTTGTTATTGTTGTAAACTGCTAAGTTGGTGGTGACTTAATACAGAAGCTATAGGAAACTAACTCACTTTTCATACCATAATTATCCCTACTGCTGCCCAGGTTTTTGCTCTCACCTGAAATGTCATTTTCTTTCTTCCTCCACTTTTCTAAAACTTATTTCATGCTCAAGTCCCATCAAAAACCTATGGCAGGGGGCGCCTGGGTGGCTCAGTGGGTTAAAGCCTCTGCCTTTGGCTCAGGTCATGATCTCAGGTCCTGGGATCGAGCCCCGCATCTGGCTCTCTGCTCAGCAGGGAGCCTGCTTCCTCCTCTCTCTGCCTGCCTCTCTGCCTGCTTGTGATGTCTGTCAAATAAATAAATAAATCTTTAAAAAAAAAAAAACCTATGGCAGATAAATAGTTTACCACATAATAAACAGACCACTTGACCACAGTCTGAATGTATTATGCGTGTATTCACTGATTCCTCAAATATTTAATCAACACCTGCTAGGTGCTGGAGACACATGTCTTTAACAAGCTCGTGGTCTAAAAAAAGAAGGCAAACATGACTCACTGATCCATCAATGAGAGAAGTGCCTAGGGAAGGCTATGTATGTGGAGGAGGACCTGACCTCTCTGGAGTGGGCAAAGACGGCTTCATGGACAAGATGGCAATTGGGAGGAGTTCAAGAAGCTTTGGATTTTGAATTGTTCATGTTTCCAAGCTTATAATTTCTGAAAAGATTGGAGAAGAATAGCAGAGTGGTTAAGAATATGGTCGAAGATTGTGAGAAGGAAGGGAAAGGAGAATGCAGGAAAATTAGAGGGGGAGATGAACCATGAGAGACTGTGGACTCTGAGCAACAAACTGAGGGTTTTGGAGGGGGTGGGGGTGCGTTGGGCGACCCTGGTGGTGCGTATTGAGGAGGGCATGTACTGCATGGAGCACTGGGTGTGGTGCATGAACAATTAATCTTGTAACACTGAAAAAATAAACATATTTGGGAGAAAAAAATAAAAAAAGGTATTTCTGAAAATTAAAAAAAAATGAATATGGTCAAAGAATTAGCACATCTGATTTCAGAACTAAACTCTGACACTTTTCTGATGAGTTTATCCATCCATTAAAATAGGGATGATGGTAATATTAGTACTTACCCCATCAGTTGTAATCCATTTATAGCTGTGTCATTTACATAGTAAGTATTAAGCATTAAGTGTTTATTGTTTATTATCATTTAAATTCCTCAAGGACAGGTACTGTTGTCATACGGGTCTCCTCTTGCATTTATAGAGTGTTGGAAACATAAACAGAGTCCTTGAGAGCAGATCTATCTATCTAACATTGTCTATTGTCTATCTATAGTTTTAAACTCAATTTTATATACCTTGCATGGTAGTACAATGCTTGGCACATAGCAGATACTTGATGAATGCTCACTGACTTGAAATGAACCACAGAAAATCTCATCTCTAGTTTCACAGTTAAATGTTAATGCTTATTTTCTTGCCTTTCTCCCTTCATGTAATCATCTTCTAGATGTTTGGGTTGGGACAGTCATCATTTTGTTTATTTTATTTTTTTAAAGATTTTTTATTTATTTGACACAGAGAGCGAGATCACAAGTAGGCAGAGAGACAGAGAGAGGGGTAGGAGGGGGAAGCAGGCTCCCTGCTGAGCAGAGAGCCCGATGCGGGCGGGGCTCAATCCCAGGACCTTGAGATCATGACCTGAGCCCAAGGCAGAGGCTTTAACCCACTGAGTCACGCAGGTGCCCCCAGTCATCATTTTAATAACAAACTTCATGCTAAAGGTATTGCATAGTGGAAGAGATGGGTTTACCTTGAAGCTAAAGGCAGATTTATTGTGAAGTTAATAAAGTGCAAGCCTTGCACGGGCCCCTTCCCCAGCCCTGAACCTAATTTTATATTTGTAGTATTGTATTCTTTTTTCCCCTCAAATATAGTCCCTAGAATTACGTATGTTTCATGCCCCACAAAATGTGCATTTTTCCCTGTACAGAAGCTAAACATATGAACTCTGGAACTAGACTGCCTGAATTCAGAGCTGGTTCTGCCATTTACTAGCTGTGTGGTCTTTCTGGCTTTCTTATTTGGAAAATAGAGTTGTAATAATGTAATGCTACCTATTTCATAAGTTGTTGAAAAGATCAAATAAACTAATTTTATTAACGATCCAGTAAGCAGTATTACTAGTTATGGAGAACTTTTTAGGAAGTTTCTAAGGCTGTTATGACAATAGCAGTTTTGAGAGTAGACTACAGTAGAAGCTTCATAAGAGCAGGGACCATCTTCTCTTGTTCATCTCTCTATTCCCAGAACCTTAAAAATTCAATGCATATTGTATTATTAAGCACTATGCCAGTTTGCTTCACTTATTACACATTATTTTATGGTCTCATACCATATTTACTTTTTCTGTCCTATCTCTCCAAGTAGATTGTGATAATAATGGCTTACATTCATATAATACTACATAGAATTATTTACTCTTCCAATAAATATTTATGGCACATGGTAGGTACACAATAAAATATTTATTGAATTGAATCATGACTAACCTGTACAAATGCAAAGAATTGATATCTAGTCCTTTCTAACTTTTGTTTTATGGTAAAATCTACATAGAGCAAGTTTAAGGTACACTTTGGCATGGTGAAAAATTAACTATAAAATAGATGAATCAATACATTGAATATAGAGAGACAGCACTGTTATCCTCCCTATCACTGAGTTATAGATCATCTACTTGGCATAAGCATCTGCTCTGTAGGGTACAGTGCAGGTGGTCTCAGAAGGGAAAGACAGAGGACACATAGTAGTGCAGGAGAAAGGCATTGATTTCGGAATTAGGGAACCTTGACCCTACTATGTTTGTCCTCTCTATGCAGCTCCATAACCTTGGGCAAATCAT
Organism: Procyon lotor; assembly: GCA_028646535.1. Lineage (NCBI taxonomy): Eukaryota > Metazoa > Chordata > Mammalia > Carnivora > Procyonidae > Procyon > Procyon lotor. The sequence goes on along the minus strand of CM053606.1, from coordinate 43,752,882 downwards.
TTAACCTCTCTGAGCCTCACTTTGCTTTTCTATAAAAAGGCATTGATTATATCAGCATGAGCTACTTTATAAGATTGCTGTATTAAATCATGTATTTTTGGGGAAAGTACTTTATAATTTGTGTCTACCTAAGAACATTTGAAAAAGGAATGAAAAGAGCCAAAGAACATATATAAAATGGGTGAGAGGGAGAGCGAAAGCTATTCAAAAGGAGAAGTCTAGATATAGAAAATAAGCAAAGCAAATCATGTTTGTGTATAAATAAAATATAGGTGGCAAGAAGAAAAACAACTGTACAATAAAAATAAATATTAAAAGAAAAAGTACTACCCTGGGGTGCCTGGCTGGTTCAGTCTGTAAAGCATGAGACTCTTGGTTGATCTTCATGGTTGTGAGTTCAAGTTCCATATTGGGCATAGAGATTACTTTGAAAAAAAAAAACTACCGTGGATATTGGGGAGGGTATGTGCTGTTAAGTGCTGTGAATTGTGTAAGCCTGATGATTCACAGACATGTACCCTGGGGCAAATAATACATTATATGTTAATAAAAATTAAAAAAAAAAACTACCATAAATGTTTAATAAGGAATTAATAATTCTATGCAGAATTCTGTAAATAAGTTACAAGTACTACAATCTAAGGAGATCAGATAATTTTATTTAAAAATAAAAGTATAATGAGGAGTATAAGATAATGTGTAATAAGAGTTTGGCATAGTGGTAAGGACACAAAATATACTTCTTCAAAATATATTCTAAACTTGACCGTTTTGGGGCACCTGGGTGGCTCAGTTGTTTAAGTGTCAGCCTTTGGCTCAGCTTGTGATCCCGGGGTCCTGGGATGGAGCCCCACATGGGGCTCCCTGCTCAGCATTCAGTCTGCTTCCGCTTCTCCCTCTTCCTCTGCTGCTCTCCCTGCTTATTCTCTCTTTCCCTCTCAAATAAATAAATAAATAGAATCTTTAAATAAATAAATAAATAAATAGACCATTTTTCACCACCTTCCACTGTCTTTTACCTGTACTATTGTAAAGTATTTCTAACAGATCTCTTTGTTTCTATTCTTGCCCACCCCCTACAGTTTTATTTTTCACGCAGTGGACAGCATGATCTTTCAAAAATGCATATTTCACATTATTCCCTGCTTCAAGTCACCTGTTGGCTTCCCATTTTACATATAATAAAACTCAAGCATCTCACTATGGCTTACGAAGGCCTGTATAATCTGGCCCCTGCTACGTCTCTCCAACCTTGTCTTTTACCACACTCCCCCCACTTATGTTCTAGCCACATTGGCCTTGCTGTTCTTAGTGGATGAAACTTTTTCCTGCCTCAGGGCCTTTATACTTTCTCTTTTTTTCTGTCTGTTCAGCTCTTTCCCTAGATACTTGCATAGCTTTCTCCTCATCATTCAGGTCATAGCTCAAATGTCACCTCCATAGGTAGGGATTCCCTGGACATCTGCGTAAGATTGCCTCCCCAAATCCTTATTTTCCAACTCTGAAAATTATAGAATTCATTTGTTAATTTACTTGTCTATTATAATTGTTTGCAGTTTCCCTTTTAAAAATAAAAACCATCAGAAGAGTGAGGACTTTATTTTGTCTTTATTCCAGCTTCTGTTTTTCTAGTCTGCATTATAAAATTATTTTTCTCTCTCTTTTATGATTTTACTTATCACTTTCTTCATTTCCATTTTCATTTACCTTCTTATCATACCCACTTTTCCCATTTAGGAAGGTTAAATCAATTTTGGAATTCATAGAGCCTTGCTGTTCTAGTCATTTTAAAAGAACAGTGTGTTTGCATACAGAGGATTCACATTCCAAAGTTCCCTGGGTCATTAAAAAAAACATTGAAATAACAAATATTTTTGCCAAAATCATACATGCCATAATAATTGGCTCATTCACTTTTTAGAATTCTATGAAACCTTGCTCCGTAGCAGACAGTATTGCTTTGCCATGTGGAGTGTGTGTGTGTATGCTCATCTAGGAATGTATGTAGTAACTGACACTATTCTTGGAAAGAGGCATACCTGCTTATAGCACATTTCACGTTTCCTCATGCCCCACATTGTCATATTTCTTTTATCCTAAATAACTGGAATGAAAATATTTATTTTTATCTTAAATGAAAGAGGCTGCATCTCCTTGGCATGGCCCTTACTAAGTCTTGCCCATTTGCTTGCTTGCCACTGATTGGCATGGCTACATCTTGGGTTCTGGGTTTAGCTGTTCTCTCTCTGTTGCAGTTCATTTTTCTCCTCTGTTGCCTAATATAATACAATGTGCAGAAAATCCCTGGCACTATTTCCTGGGTATATATTTTGAATTTTCCCAGCAACTCTTCAGGTCCATTGAGCATTCTCATCCCTCCTCTGTGCTCCTGTAACTTGGTATATATGCCATACTTAACACATTGCTTTTTCTTGGTTTTGTAGGTCGTGTATCTCTAGCCCTTCCCCACCACTGCCTAGCCCAGAATGGACTGTCAGTTATGTTTGTCAAATGAATGCTTTGTGACTATTTTTATTTTCCTTGTGAGATACTGATCTTTTGGTTTGGGCATCCATATTTCTACAGGTATAGTCAAGTATAAAGAGGGTATGTATCTTCCTGACTTCCAGAGAGAAGACCCTCCCCACAAGACAGATGTCTCTGACTATGCAGTGCAGCTTGCCCATGTAAACCTCTTGCATTGTTTGGAGATTCTATCCCATGCCAAGAATCTAACCACCCACAAGCAGGCACATTGCTGTCCAAACAGATGGACAAGGGAGATAGGCAGGCCAAGGCCCATGGATGAATATGAAATAAATCAGTGCAGAGAAGCCAAGAGTGTTGGAAATGAATGCTAGTCCTTGCCACACAGTTTCCAGCATAAGGATGGACCAGTGTGGTTGAGGTTTTGACACTGAGCTGCAAACAAAGGAAGAAGTAAAAAGTGTGAATGAGAGAACAATGAGGTGGATGTTATAGCAGGTATATGAAAGGCCCCAAGAACATGGTAGTCTGAATTGTTCAAGTCAGCTTAGCAGCGGGATTTTGTGTCATCTTCAGCTGGGTCAGTTCCAAGAACCCACATTTGTCCAGTCACCCATCAACAATCATTTAGTCATTCAGTCAACAGCTATTTGTTGAGCATCTAACATGTGCCAGACACTGGTAGGTCCTAGGTAGGTAAACATCCAGGAACAAGATTCACATAATTTGTTCCCTGTAAGAACTTACATCACATAATTAATTACATAATTAGTTATTAATTACAGTTTTAAATGCAATGAAGGAGAAGTAGAAGGGATTAAGATGATGTGTGGAGGATCTGGAGGAAGTGATATATAGGTTGAAATCTGAAGAATGTATGGAAGTTGAAGTGGGAGTGGGGTGTGGTGGGGCAGAGAGCAGGAGAACATTCTTGAGATAATAATATCCATCTTATAATGTGTCTTTGAAGTGGTAATTAGCTGTTTAAACTCTTTAGAAGGAGAGTTCGCTCCCTTTGGAGGCAATACTTGGATTGCCCTGTTAGTAAGATCTTCATTTTGAACCCAAACCTGTCTTTCCTCTTTTATTTATTTCTTGGGACCTTATAGAACAAGCCAATTCCTTGTGATGGTGATGTTCAAGTTTTCTCTCCTGCAGGAAAGTTATTTAACTCCTCTAAGCCTCAGATTTTTTTCATCTGTAATTCAGGCTGATTAATAGTATCTACCTCACTGAGTGGGTGTGAAGATTACACTAAAGAATCTATATGAAGTGCTTGATTTGATGCCTGGAACATACTATTAGCTATCATCATGATTGTTATTATACAAAAGTCATTTGTGTACATGTCTTTATTATTGGGTTGTATTCTTCTTAAGGGTATGAACTATGGAGAAAGCATGGATTTTAGAATCAGACAAATTTCAAAATCTGCCTGTAATATGTTCTATCTACAGGTATGTAACCAATTATTGTAAAAATTGTGAAAGTATAAATTTTTTTGAGGGTTGTTAAAATGATATTTGCATCATTGCTCAAAATTATTGCAAGGAATAAAAGAGATAATCTGAGTAAAGATACCAACACAATACCTTGCATTTAGTAATTAGTACTCAATGTGTACTTCCTCTCCTTTTTATGGTCCCACAGTGATTTCCTCAGAACATAGTTGCTTTCTTGTGCATTTATAATTCAACACCCATCGACTTCCAAAAAGCATTAGGCCTATTAGGTAGTAACTAATAAATATTTGTGAATGAATGGATTGGGCAAATGAATGAAATTTGCCTTCTTAAAAATCTTTCTCATATGGGAACAAGTGAAGATTTCCCCAGCAAAAAGCGGAAGCTCAGTGTCTTATAGATGAAGCCTGGGAAGATTACAGAAGACTCATCCAAGTACTGAGACTGGTCTTTTGGGGCCAGGAACCCTCTCATGCCTCAAGCTACCTGTAATGAAAAGTCTTATGTCTGCCACCTGTCTCAGAGATCTGTCCTGAGGATTAATGAGATAATGTCTGAAGAGCCTTGCGAATTCTTTGGAAGGAAATTACAGGTTAAAGTCTCATTCCACAGAATTTGGCTACTGAGAAGAATTCTGAATAACAAAGCTGTGATTGGGTTGTGGCTTTAAAAATTGTTATTATTATTTTTTAAGGGGCACCTGGCTGGCTCAGTCAGTAGAGAACATGACTTTTGATCTCAGGGTTGTGGGTTCGAGCCCCACATTGCATGTAGAGATCACTAAAAAAACCAAAATCCTAACAAAATGTTATTTTGTTGATATTCTTTACAGCTACTTTTAGAAACTGAATTAGCCCAAGGGACACATTCTTTCTCAAGTCCTCACACTTTTAACAGTTACTCTAGAACAGTCTCAAAGACCCTTGAGGATTGTCTGTTATCACCTGCGTCTTTGTTAAAAATACAATTTCCTGGGCTTCAACTTCAGAACTACAAATTTGCAAGACTCCAGGAAGCACTATTTATATGCAACACAATGTGAATGGTGCCCCCTGGTGTTGTTCAATGTGGTAGCAGTGCTTACCTGAGGACTGACTGAATGGGGATTTTTACATTTTTAACAAGCAGTTCAGGCACATTAGCATTGAGAACCACTGTCAACATTCAAAAAAGTGTGATTGTTGTTTCCTCTCTAGGTTGGAGGGTTGGGAGGTTCCTGCAGGAGAAGGGAACAGCTGAGTGATAATGAGCTCTTCACACTTTCACCCTATCTCTGAGTAATAATAAACAAATTAGGAAAATAATAGCTAACATTTATTAAGTAAATTTATTGATGTCAGACAAGGATAAGGCACTTTATAGGCATTATCTCATTTCATCCTTACAATAACATCTTGAGGTAAGTGTTCTTATTATCTCCATATTGTAAATGAGTAAGATGAATTTCAGAGAACTTAGTTCTGGTATATAATAACTTTTCAAGAAACATTAACTATTTTTTCCCAATGGTTTTATTTTTAAGTAAACTCTACACCCAACATGGAGCTCAAATTTACAACCCCAAGATCGACAGTTGCATGCCTCTAATGACTGAGCCAGCCAGGCGCTCCAAGAAATGTTAACTATTGTTATAAGCGTATCTGTGAAGATACTTCTTAAAATGTAAATTCACTCCTTTAACATCTAGATAAGAGAAGCAGCATTGATAATAAATTCTGATGGGAAGTGGGCTGTAGGATAGACTTGCCTAGGCAGGGTCTGAGGGTGAGATGGGTCTAAGGTACCTGTGGAAAGGAGAGTAGTGAGGTAAGGAGTTGAATAAAAACTTGTTTTATCCGGTCAACCTTTCTTTTTTCTCAAGAGTAGGAGAGGAAACTTCATTCTTCTCACCTCCTCCAAAACTCACAGGTTTATAGTGTTTGTCTATATAGGATAAGTAGTAAGTTGTCAGTTAGCCTATTATTGTACTTCTTTCAGAAAATCTTTTCTAGTAAACTCACAGATGAACTTTGGGAACATAATCTATTCATAAATATGAGCTATGACGGGGCATATACTAAAAGAGCCCTTTGCAGTGTGCACATTTAACCAGAGGCTATAAACACTGGTAAAATATTTAGAGAAATAGAGAAATAGAGAAATTTAGAGAATTAGAGTTTCATTTACCATTCCATTATGGCAGAGATCACCAGCAGTCTATTAAAATATTATCCTCTTCTTCCTGGATGCAGCGCTTGACTGCATTTTTGGGTTTCTCTTACAAATAGACGTGGCCGTGTGATGTGGAATTCTTCCCTCAGATACAGCATGGTCCACTCTCTCACCTCTTCAGGTGAGGTCCTTAAATGTTACCCTCTCATTTAGACCTTTGCTAACTAGCCTGTTTAAAATTGCTCCGCTCCCCTAACAACCCAGCACTCCCAATTTCCCCTGCCTTATTTTTTTCCATAGCACTTACTATTTGACCTACCATAAACAATTATTTTTTATTTTTATTTTATTTTATTTTTATTTTTTTAAAAGATTTTATTTATTTCTTTGATACAGAGAGAGAGATCACAAGGAGGCAGAGAAAGAGAGAGAGAGAGAGGGAAACAGGCTCCCTGCTGATCATGACCTAAGCCAAAGGCAGAGGTTTTAACACACTGAGCCACCCAGGAGCCCCAGACCTATCATAAATATTTAAATTTTTTTCTTCATTGTCTATCTTCTCCCATTACAATGTAAGCTTCATGAAGATAAGAATTTTTGCCTGTTTTGGTAATGATTGGCAAATAGTAGTCACTCAATAAATATTTTTTGAGTATTGTAGAATGAAAAGGTACATGGACATATAAACATAGTCTAAAGATGTATATATTACATGTATATATTACAAGTGAATAGTACAAATAGTATGTGCTCCACTGGGTAAGTGTAATTCCCCTCTCTCTCACCACTTATTAGTTCATTCCCTTTTTTAAGATTCTCAGACCTTAAAAAAAAAGTCCTAATTTTATTGTATAGCACCTTATTTTTATAACCATTTTGACAAAAATACTTTTGTTTTTATTAAAAATATTATATTATGAAAGGGTACATGTGCATTATTGATAATTTGGGAAGCATGGAAAGTTACAAAGAAGAAAATACATATGATCCATAACTACAATATTCAGATACAACTACCCTTAACATTTTAACTTAGTTCTTCTAGTCTTTTTTCTAGGCATGTATTTATTTTTTACAAAAAAATAATTATACTGTATGTATTTTGTAGCTTGCTTTTTAAAAAGATTATTCTTAATAGTTGCATCATATTCTATTACATGAAAGTCTCATAATTTATTATATCATTTTTAAAATTTTTTGATATTTGGGTTTCTAACAGTTTATAGTACGAATAATGCTGTGATGCAGATCCTTATAAGTAAGTACTTCCTGAATCTGAATATTTCCTTAAAGTAAATTTCTAAAATGGGAATTATTGGTTAATAAGTCTGAAGTTTTTCTTTGCTTTTGCTTTTTTACTATGAAAAATTTCAAAGCAAAAAAGTAGAAAGAATAGTATAACAAACTAATATTTTTAATCACCTAGGTTATATAGTTAACATTTGCCATATTTGTTTCATCTATTTTTTAAAATAATTTTTTTTAAAGATTTTATTTATTTGGCAGAGAGAGATCACAAGTAGGCAGAGAAGCAGATAGAGAAAGGCAGATAGAGAGAGAGATGGGAAAGCAGACTCCCTGTTGAGTAGAGAGCCTGATGTGGGACTCCATCCCAGGACCCTGAGATCATGACCTGAGCCGAAGGCAGAGGCTTTAACCCACTGAGCCATCCAGGCACCCCAAAATAATTTTTTAAAGTCTAATGGATAAGGACTTTTTAAGGGTTGTTTAAAAATCATAACCATATTACAGTGTTCACATATTAAATAAATAACTCCTTATTATCATATTTGGCCCTTTTTTTATGAAGATTTTATTTTTAAGCAATCTATACACCCAATGTGGGGCTCAAACTCACAATCCTGAGATCAAGAGTTTCACACTCCACTGACTGAGCCAGCCAGGTGCCCTCTGTTTGTTATATTTAAGTCTCTCTTAACTTTTAATATTTTTGCTTTCTCTTTTTATTCCCTTGTGCCATTTATTTGTTGAAGAAATGGAGAATTGGTTACATGGACTTTCTCACACTCTAGTTTTATCTGATTGCATTCTCATGGAGTTATTTAATACATTCTTCTATCTACTGTATTTTCTATAACTTTAGAGCAGTGGTTCTCAGGCTTAAGCATACATCAGAATCACCTGGAGGGCTTATTAAAACATTGCTGGGTCCATTCCCAGAATTTCTCAGTCAGTAAATCTGGGTGCATGTGAGAATTTGCATTTCTAACGTGTTTTCTGATGCTGTTGCTGCTGTTGCTGCTGGTCCAGAGAACACATTTTGAGAATAACAGCTTTAGAGAGAAGATTAGATCCCTTTAAAAAATTCACTGGAGGGGCACCTGGGTGGCTCAGTAGTTAAGCATCTGCCTTCGGCTCAGGTCATGATCCCAGGGTCCTGGGATCGAGCCCCACATCAGGCTCCCTGCTCAGTGGGAAGCCTGCTTCTCCCTCTACCACTTCCCCTGCTTGTGTTCACTCGCCCGCTCTCTCTCTCTCTGTCAAATAAAGAAATAAAATCTTAAAAAAAAAAAAAAACCCACTGGATTCACAACATAAAAAAAGAAAAAAATATATATGTACAATAGGGTGACTATACTTAATAATATTTTATTGTACATTTGTTTTAGAGAGAGTGTGTGAGTGGGGGAGGGGGAAGGAGGGACAGAGGGGAAGGAAGAGATCTTAAGCAGGCTCCACCCCCAGTGCAGAGCCCCACGTGGGACTACATCTCACAACCCTGAGATCATTACCTGAACTGAAATCAAGAGTTGGACACTGACAGGTGCCCAGGTGCCTCATTATTTTATTGTATATTTGACAATTGCTAAGAGAGTATATCTTTTTTTTTTTAAGCTTTTTATATATTTGACAGAGAGAGACACAGCAAGAGAGGGAACACAAGCAGGGGTAAGGAGATTGAGAAGCAAGCTTCCTGCTGAGCAGGGAGCCCAATGTGGGGCTTGATCTCAGGACCCTGGGATCTTGACCTGAGCCAAAGGCAGATGCTTAACAACTGAGCCACCCAGGCGCTCTAAGAGAGTATATCTTAAAGTTTTTATTTTGATAAAAAAATGTAGCTATGTATAGTGATAGATGTTAACTAGACTGATTGTGGTAATCATTTCAGAATATATATAAATATCAAATCATTATATTTTACACCTGAAACAAATATAATGTTATATGTCAATTATACCTCAAAAATATGTATAGTAAGAACATTTTCTTAAGGAAATATGTCTTGGTTTTGCTATTAGGATTGTTTCTTTTCATCCTTCAATTTTTTTATTTTGAAAAAGAGTCTTACGGAAAAGTTAAAAGATCTTAGAACTTTTAAAAGATTTTTGCTTTCCAGAAAGGCAGTAATGTAAGCCGTGTATAAGTTTGTTCATTTTACCACATCCTGTCCCAAAATGAGTATTAACAATGAAACAAATCTTTCTTTTTTTTTAAATTTTTTTTTTTATTTTTTAATTTTTTGGGGGGGCCTGTACCCCTTCCCCCGCGCCACAGGCTAACAATGAAACAAATCTTGATTCATATAATGGATGAGGAAAAAAAATATTTCTTACTGTATTTTAATTCAGAATTATTGGGTTACTGGTGAGGTTTAAACTTAACTTAAAATATTTTTATATATTTATATAATAAATATATAAACTTAAAATATTTTATTAGCCAATTCTTAGCCTTGGTTCTATGAATTGTTTATAGTTTCTATTAGTTCTTTAGTGTTTTTTTAAAAAATCAGCATCTGTGGGCTCATTACATATTAAACAAAGCTCTTTTTCATATTTGTAACAGATTTTTTCCAACTTATTGATTTATTTTTCTCCAGATTATTATTTAAGTTTTTCCTTTTTGCAATTTAAGTTTATTTGTCATCAAATCTTTGGACTTGTTTCTTTCATTATTTTGAAGAATCCTTCCCAATCTAACTATTCACTTACACTTTTTTCCTAGTTTTTACCTATTTGTTTGTTTATTGTTATAGTGAATTGTGGTATCCAAATGGAATTTATGTGTGTGTTCCAGGAGAATTCTTCTTTTGGGTGATTAACTTGTGGAGTATAGTAGAATTTTGGGAGGAGCCCTTCAATGTCTAAATTTACTGTTGGAGAGACAGGACAATATACATCAGATAATTTATCTGTGAACCATAGAAACATTTGAAAAAGTAATGCAGACAATACACGGAAGAATCATTTGTCACCAGTAATTTCAGGCAGTCAAAAAGAGCTGGGAGAGTATATGAATCATGACGTAAGAACTGTGAAGGGCAGGCATTTGAATCTAGTCAGTGGCTATTATTGAACAAGCTGTTCAAATGAGATACAAATTTTATGCCAAGAGGACATGTCTGCAGAACAAATCATTCTGGTTTGTGTCCAGACTTCTGTAATATAAGAAACTTTTTCATCGATCTTTGTGCTCTCAGTTTTTGCATCCTTTTCATTCTGTCTTTTATCCTTAATTCTTGCTTGTACTAAATCATAGTATCTATAGGTGTGAAAAATTTGGCATCTGCAATTTACATTAACTGCTGAGGATGTAAAACAAAGCTGTAACATGACATCAGTTGAAATAAAAACCTGCCATTATTGGGGTTCAGTGATTTGAAAGCTTGCATGGATGTTAAACATCTGAAGTTTTGGGATACCAAGCTGACTCAGTCCATAGAACATGAGACACTTGATGATGGAGGTTGTGAGTTCAAGCCCCACACTGAGGGTAGAGTTTACTTTAAAAAAACCTTGAGGTCTTGATTTCTAATTGACAAATAAAAATGCAACTTTATTTAATAAAACTGCTTTAACCTCATGTAGCTTCTAGGAAAAATGTTGGAAGATCTATTTCTCAAGATCTTTGTACTCAAATAAAGAGCGTTTGTACTTTTGGGTATTCTTAGCACTATGAAAACTACTTTCGATCTAGCTACCCCTCTCTTACCAATATCCCAATTCCCAAATAAATATTGAGTCAGTTAAAGGAGAGAAGTAATAGTATAATTCATTACACAATTATTGTGATGCAATTCCTAAATTTCTTTTAGTTTATTTAATTATTGCTAATTTCTGTAATATAATATTATTATTTCTACTTTACTGAGGAAATAGAGGATCAGAGAAACTTAGTAACTTATTCAAAGTCTTATGGCCATTTAAATGATAACTGGAATTTAAACTGGGATCTTTATGCCTGAGATCCAAAGCCTATGCTTTCTCTTCCACTACATTCCAGATTTGAACTTTTCTCCATAGGCAAACATCAAAATTCAAATATTTATGAAACCAGGCAGAGAAGGTAGAGCAAGCCAGTCAGGGACTAACATGAATAAGAAAGTTTATGCTTTGGTCAAAGAGGGATTGCTGCCAATCAATTTCCTCCAGTTGTTGTTATGTTAGAATGTAGGTTTAACATTTCTGGACCATTTGACTTTTCAAAAGAAGCCAGAAGCGTGGCGCCTGGGTGGCTCAGTGGGTTAAAGCCTCTGCCTTGGGCTCAGGTCATGAGCTCAGGGTCCTGGGATCGAGCCTGGGATCGAGCCCCACATCAGACTCTCTGCTCAGCAGGGGGCCTGCTTCCCCCTCTCTCTGTCTGCTTTTCTGTCTGCTTGTGATCTCTTTCTCTCTGTCAAATAAATAAATAAAATCTTAAAAAAAAAAAAAAAGCCAGAAGCAGCACTTTTAAAAATAATTTTTAAAAAATATTTATTTATTTCCTTGAGAGAGAGAGAGAGAGAACCAGCCTGGAGGGGTAATTGGAGAGGGAGAGAGAGTCTCAAGCAGACTCCATGCTGAATGAAGGAGCTCCAGGACAAGGGGTTCGATCTGATGACCCTGAGATCAACACCTGAGCCCAAACCAAGTATTGGCTGCTTAAGCGACTTTGCCACTCAGGCACCCCTAGGAGCAGCACCTTGATTTGAAATCTGTCAATGTTTAGATATTTTAAATTAATTGTAAATTGTTTTAATTGTGTACATAAAATGTATCTGTTGGCCATATTTAATCCTTGTCTTATACTTTGCTTTAACTAAGTACTTTCAAGTGTGACAAGGATTTAATTAGAATAGCATTGTCCATTAGAAATATAATGCCATCTGCATATATAAATTTAAATTTTCTAGTAGCCACATTTAAAAAGTAAAACAAAAGGTGAAATTAATTTTAATATTTATATTAATATATCCCAAGTCATATTATTTTAATATATAATGAATATAAAAATTGTTAATGAGATATCTTACTTATGGTACATTTCAATTTGGACTAGCCATATTTCCAGTGTTCTATGGCCAGATGTGGCTAGGAGCTGCCATATTGAGCAATGTATAAGTACGTACAAATATCTCCCAGGTAAGACCTTTTTATTTAGGAATTTCTTCTCTACCAAGAAACAATGCCCAACTGTAGCTATTTTAGAGTTTGTCAAAAGCCATTGTTTTTCTTCATCAAATGAAGGGGAATTTCCCATCTTTCAGCTATGACAGACTTGATTTATTAGGATAAATTGGTGAGCAAATTTACTTTAATATCTTAGGGATTTTGCATTGAGAAATTTATTAACAAACATGAAATTTGCTCAATAAATGTCAAGTAAACAAGAGAGTAAAGGATACGAGCTTTTCAAACTGATAATTAACATTCTGAAGCACAGTATTAAAGTGTTTATAAATTCAATCCAATGAGTAGTTTATTAGAATTATCAATTTGCTGTTGTGATATAGTAATTCTATTTAAGGAGCCTCTGGGTCTCAAATTTATAAGGGTTTGGAATGGAAGGCAGCATGGAGATTAAAAATTATATTTCTTTTTTATTAACATGTAATGTATTATTTGTTTCAGGGGTACAGGTCTGTGATTCATCAGTCTTACACAAATCACAGCACTCACCATAACACACGCCCTCCCCAATGTCCACTCCCCAGCAACCCTCAGTTTGTTTCCTGAGATTAAGAGTCTCTTACGGTTTGTCTCCCTCTCTGATTCTGTCTTCTTTCATAAAAATTATATTCTTAGAGAGGCACCTGGGTGGCTCAGTGGGTTAAGCCTCTGCCCTTGGCTCAGGTCATGATCTCAGGGTCCTGGGATCCAGCTCTGCATCAGGATCTCTGCTCAGCAGGGAGCCTGCTTCCCCCTCTCTTTCTGCCTGCCTCTCTGCCTACTTGTGATCTCTGTCAAATAAATAAATAAAATCTTAAAAAAAAATTATATTCCCAGAGAACTCTGAATGTGGGTTTGGATATTTTTCTTTCTTTCTTTTTTTTTTAATATTTTATTTTTCTATTTGAGAGAGAGAAGTGAGCACATGAGTTGGGGGGTGAGGAACAGAGGGATGGGGACAAGCAGACTCTCTGCTGAGTGGTGAGCCTGATGCAAGGCTGGATCCCAGGACCCTGAGATCATAACCTGAACTGAAGGCCGGCACTTACCCGACTGAGCTACCCATGCACCCCTAGAGTTGGATATTTCTAATAGATATGGCAGAGAACAGGTACTTTAGTCATATCAGGCTGCCGTAACAAAATATATTAATTACATGGCTTAAAGAATAGAAGTTTATTTTCTCACATTTCTGGAGACTGGGGAGTCCAAGATCAAGGGGCTGGCCAACTTGGTTTCTGATGAGAGCTCTTTCCTTGGCGTGCAGATGGGCCACCTTCTCCCTGTATCCTCACATGGTGGAGAGAGCAAACTCTTTGATGTCTCTTCTTAGAAGGAATCCTATTGGATTAGAGGTCTACCCTTATGACCTCATTTAACCTCATTAGTTACTTTTGTAAAAGCCCTGTCTCCTCATATAGTCACACTGGGGGTTAAGGCTTCAACATATGAATTTTGAGGGGACACAATTCAGTTTATAACAGCAGGTCTCAGAGGTAGATTAAGAATTTCCCTTTCTTTTGTCATGTGTATTTTGTACCTTTTCAAACAACGTCAGAATTGGGTTGCCTGGGTGGCTCTGTCAGTCAAGCATCTGACTTTGGTTCAGTCCTGATTTCAGGGTCCTGGAAGTGAGCCCTGTGTCAAGCTCCACACTCAGCAGGGAGCCTACTTCTCCCTCTCTCAATGCCTCTCCCTCACTTGTGCTCTCTCTCAAAAAAATAAATAAAATCTTAAAAAAAATAAATAAATGGAAAACAATTTGTCAGAATCAGTGTCAAAGCTAAAAATATGAACTTAGAAGTCCGAAAGGACTTGGAAGTAATCTAATATCCAGGTTTTCAGTTATTTAATTAGTGGTAGAAATAAGTCAAACACCTAGGACTCCTGACTTTCATTTGTCGTGTTCTTTCTATTATGATGTTCCTTCATTTGTTCATTCGTTCATTTACTCACAAAACAAATATACTGTATTACTAGAGAAGAAAAGACCCAAACCTAGGCTTCAAGGAAAATAGCCCAGGTCTCCTTCCTTCTAGGACTAATTTCAGTAGAGAATATATTACACCATATCTATATTAATATTAATAATAATAGCTATTAGCTCTTAAGTACCAAAAGTATATCAGGCTATGCCAAGCACTTTACATGCATTATCTATTTTAATCCTTACAACAAGTTTGTGAATATTTATTACATACTTGTTTTATAGATGAAGAAAATTAACTTAACCAAGGTCATAGAAAAAGCTTGGAAAGTGGCTGCACCAACTGATTCAGGCCTATGTGACTCCAAAGCGCAGGTTTTCCAGATATAATGGAGTTATTTTCTTTGGGACTTGTCAGCACATCATCTAAATATTGTTAGCTCTTTGAGATTGAGCTAGTGTATATGACACAGAGCCAACATATAAAGGTCAAGTTAAATTTGTCTAGCTCTAGAGATGGTGGAAAGAGGCCTGTGTACACAATACCTTGCAAAAGAGGTTTGCCTATTTTGAATAGGAAATTTAGGTTTAGAGAATTGAGTTTTTCTTAGCCCAGTTGACTTTGAGGTGGTAGAACTAGCATTTGACCCATCATTACTGACTCTACTGCCCTGCTACTCTGAGAGGAATTACTGAAGTCATGGCAAGACTATTTTTTTTTAAAAGATTTTATTTATTTGCAA
>CM053606.1:43667869-43737222 GCA_028646535.1 Procyon lotor | reverse complement strand
AAAAAAAAGATTTTACTTATTTATTTGACAGAGAGCGAGATCACAAGCAGGCAGAGAGGCAGGCAGAGAGAGGGGGAAGCAGGCTCCCCGCTGAGCAGAGAGCCAGATGTGGGGCTCAATCCCAGGACCCTGAGATCATGACCTGAGGCAGAGGCTCAACCCACTGAGCCACCCAGCCGCCCCAAGACTATTTTTCAAACATTTCTGAAGGTGGCTGCCTGCAAACCATGCCTTTTAAAAGCTATATAGACTGCTTTCTTAGACAAGCAAGGGACTATGGTAGAGCCAAGAAGACTCAAAGACAATTAGTTTGCAAATCAAAGAGGCCTACTGATTGGATGCTTCATCAGATGACACGGGGCAGAGGATGACAACTGGGTTGGAAGCAGATAACTTACACCAAGTCAGCCAGCTGGAATAGAAATACAAGACTTGCCTAGAGAGATTTCCTGAGACAGCAAGTCCCCTTTTATAGGTACTTTGTGGCTTTCACAGTGAGTAGGAAGGGAGTAGCTAAGGCTTCTGAGCCAGATTGGCCACCTGTCAGTCCTTATCACCATTTCATTTGGTTAACACTTAGACCCTCAGGGGGCCTGTGGTGAAGACCGCACTTGCCATATCCTCTGTAAAGTTCTGCTTGACTCTATACTGCCAGTTTTTCATGGTGTTTAATCTAATTGGGATCTTAATCAGCCATTTTTTAGGTGGTTGATAATGCTGGTAGGCAGCATTAACAAGGGAGCAGCTTTTCCATTGATCACTATGACTTGTAGGTATTTATGAAAATTCCAGAGCCTGTTTATGACATTTGCAGAAAGCTTTATTCATTTAGTGAGCTTCCTGATTATCTACTCTGTATCAGATACTGCTTCATGGACTAGAGTTACATTAGGGAACAAAACAGAGGAATATTCCTTCCATTATGGAGCTTACTTGGAGTTGGGTAGGGATGGGGAGACAATAATAAAACATATATAGTAAGAAAGTAAATTATTTAGTATGTTAAAAGATGGTAAGTACATTAAAAAGCACGCCTGGCTGGCTCAGTCAGTAGAACATGTGACTCTTGATCTCAGGGTTGTGAGTTTGAGCCCCATGTTGGGTATAGAGATTACTTACAAATAAAATCTTTAAAAAAAGAAGTTAACTTACAAAAATAAGTATATAAAAAAAGAAAAAGTAAAGGAGTGTAAGGGAGGAGATGGGCAGTTGCAATTGTAAAAAGAGTGGTCATTAGATTTAAAATTAGAAATAGCAATTAGGAAAGATATAAGTAGAAAAAAATAGAGCATGGAACAAGGATGGGGAGGGTTCAGACTGCAATCTTTAAATTGAATGTTCATCAGAACTAGACTTATTCATGTTAATTTGACTTTCACAGAGCAACTCCATGTCATTATTTTCCTTTCATATTAGAAAATAGACTTTCGTAGATTTATCTTCTGCTCCTTTTCTTTCTGTCTCTTCTCCATTTCCCCTTTTTCTTTCTTCCTCCTTTTTATTATTTCTTCTTGCTATCTTCCATTTTCTTGAAACAAAAAAATTAGAAGCTATGGTGTTTGCCCTCAAGAAGTTTATAGTCAAGGAATAAAGACAGCCTCAGGAAAACAACTTAGGAGCAATATGTCAGTGGTGATATGAACGAGCTGTGTTCTTTAAAATAACGGATACATGAATGATCAAAATGAGTGGGATTATTTAAGCAACATTTGGTGGAGGAAGCAGGTTCATTCTGATCTGAGTCAAAGGAACTAATGGTAGAAAGGGGTAAACACCGAAGGAATTACATGGGCAAGTAGTTGGAAGCACAATTTGCAAGGTGTATTCAAGGATTTGTAAAGACATCATCTTGGATGGATTGGACAGATTTAGTTGGATGAATGATCTTAGAGGAATAATGAAATGGAGGAGTGTAACTTAAGTGTAAATTAAGGACATAGAATGCTAGTCTGAGAGAGTTGGAATTTTTTCAATACTTTACAGAAAGAGATGAAAAAATAGAACATGGAACTCTCTGAATCTTAGTTAAGCCACTGAACCATGTTGAGTAAAGAAATGACCTCCTCAACCTTACTAAAAATTAGAAAGTACTTACTGTTCCTAGACTTCTGATTTATATAGATTAGAATATAAGTATGTGTGTGTGTGTGTATAGAAAGAGAATATAGTTATGTATTTTAATGTAGTTCAACAAATTTATTTTACATAAAACAATTTTCAAAAAATACATTTAAAAACCATCTAGATACTTATTTTATTGCCTTATAAAAAATTAAGGGACATGGGGTGCCTGGATAGCTCAGTGGGTTAAAGCCTCTGCCTTCAGCTCAGGTCATGATCTCAGGGTCCTGGGATCGAGCCCCGGGTCAGGCTCTCTGCTCGGCGGGGAGCCTGCTTCCCCCTCTCTCTCTGCCTGCCTCGCTGCCTACTTGTGATCTCTCTCTCTGTCAAATAAATAAATAAAATCTTTAAAAAAAAAATTAAGGGACACAATTGAAGTATCCAAATAAATTGTGAGGGGTGGAGATAAGAATTAAGATCACTGTCACAATGTTCCTTAGTTACCTAAAGGTTCTGGGTATAAAAGTTTTTACCATGAAGCAGTAGTGCACTTCATTTAGCAGAAATAAATCACAGAAAATATATACTTTTATACAGAAAGTGCTATTATATTCTTATTTTCAATTACTTATTAAAATTTCATTTTGAATTGCACGAAAGTTCTTTAAAATTGATAATTCTCAGAAGGCAGGGCTTAGAACTAAGTATCTGTCTAAATAATTTATTACAAATAATTAGGTTTCCATTTCTCCACAGATAAAAAATATCTGGATATAGCTTTCTTAATATATATAATAAACCATATTTATAATATATGAAATAATAATATAATATATGAAATATGGTTTATTATATTATATATGGATATAGTTTTCTTTAGGGATGTCCAGTTCCATTTTCTTTCCTATTTATGTATGTATGTATGTATGTATTTATTTAGATTTTATTTATTTAACAGAGAGAGACACAGTGAGAGAGGGAATACAAGCGGCGGGAGTGGGAGAGGGAGAAGCAGGCTTCACTCCCAGCACGGGAGCCTGATGTGGGGCTCCATGTGGGGCTTGATCCCAGGGCACTGGGACCATGACCTGAGCCCAAGGCAGACGCTTAACAACTGAGCCACCCAGGTGCCCCTCTTTCGTGCTTTTTAAAAATCTCACTCTGTTGCTTGTTGACTTTCTCTCTTTGATAGTGTTCTTCCTAGTTTGATGTTTCTTTTATATTCAATTGATGGTGTGAGCTATCTTTGAAGTTGTGGAGAAAATTCAAGATTGATGTATATTTTTCAAAAAACTGAAACAGAATCTACAACTGAGTGCCCTTGACCTCTACTTAAATGTCCCTTTTAGTAATGCAGTAATAGAGTTCTTTGTATTTCAACTCCTACTTATATTAGTCTTTAGTTTCCTCCCATTCATTTCATGCAGCTTCTGGGTTGACTTTTCAATGGACAAGCTAAACAGTTTACCACACATCCCATCATTGAACATTTTTCCAAGGCAACTTCCCAAGAGGGGAATTCTTTTTTCTTGGCTACACGATCCAGGTGTATTTCTCTCTAGATACATCTTAAAATGTCTTATTTGTGGGTGTTCTAAATTTTTATTTCTTTCCTGTTTTCAAGATTATTTCTGTTATAGGTGTGTTATTTATTGCCATAGTGCTTGTGACAATGACAGAAAGGTAAAAATGCTCAGTGGATATTTTGAGTTTTCTTATCGTTTTATTCTATTACTGCTGATTTCTAGTTTTTCTGGCTAATAATGAAATGGTACAGGAATAACATGGAAAAAATCCAAACAAAACTCTGCTTAACCAATTATTTCTGAAGCACATCCAAATAATATATGACATATACTTATTGAAATTTATGTTAGAGAAGGATATATGACAATATAGGAGGACATTCTTCATACAGTGTTAGATGAAAAAGGAGGTAACAAAACAGGAGGGAAAAAAACTATGTACCTACATAGAAAAAAAAAGATACCAAAATTTCAAAAAATTTATTTCTAGGTGGTAGAATTCCTGCTAATTTCTTCTCTCTCTTTCTCTTTTTTTCTTGGTTTGTATTTTCTGCAGTTAACATGTGTTATCTTTTTAGTAAGGAAAAAAAGTTAATGTTATTTAATGTTATAAACATCTGGGACACCTGGCTGGCTTAGCAGGTAAAATATGTGACTCTTGATCTTAGGGTCATAAGTTTAAACCCCACAGTGGGCGTGAAGCCTACTTAAAAAAAAAGTTATAAATGTAATGTTATTTATAAAAGATAACCTTGGTTGATTATGATACAAATTTGATTTTCTAAACAAAAGTACTATAGTTGAAATGTGTACCTTAAAAGCAAGCAAACAAAAATCAACTATCTATTACTTTAATCTCTGTCCTTCCACCAGTTACTGACAAGACTAGAATGGACTGATTTGCATTTGTTCATTTGTTCATTATTTATTGAACGAAAATTTATTAAGCACTCACTCTGTATAAAGCTGGTAGTAGATAATGCTGAGTGGCAGTCTTATTGCTGTCCCTTGGGGCCTTAATGTCTGGATGCTGGTTATAATCTAGCTATAGTATGAGGCAAAATGAAAAAAAGAGCAAAAATTACATGGGGGGGCAGTTTCTGTTTCTGCACATTTTCACATGTAGACCATGTGAGATATTATAACCCAAAATTTTAATTAGAAAGATATAGTCCCTATAGCTAGTCATAACAATAGTTAACATTTATAAAGCACATACTGTAACGTAGATAAGCAGATCTCAAAGTGTAGTTGATGGTTCCTTGGGATTCCTGAGACTTTTTCAGGAAAAGTCAAAACAATTTCATAATAATACTAAGGCATTATTATTATTATTATTATTATTTACTGTGTTGGCATTTGCACTACTGCTGTAAAAGCAGTGATGGGTAAAACTGTTGGTGCCTCAACATGAATCAAATTAGTGGCACCAAAATGTGCCACTAATGTATTACTATATTCATTATTGCTATGGGAAAACAACGCCAGTTTCACTTAAAAATGCCTAGATGAAGCAATAAAAAATTATTAAATTTATTAAATCTAGGCCTTCGATACATACCTGCTCAATATTCTATGTGACAAAATGGAAAATACATATAAAGCACTCTGGTCACACCAAAGCATGATGGCTATCTTGAGGAAAAATACTTGTGGGAGGGAATAGCCACCTTTTCTCATGGAACACCATTTTTTACTTGAAGGGATAACTGACAGGCAAACAAAATTTATTCAGACATGGGTATTTGGCAGACATTTTTCAAAAATGAATGAAGTGAGCTTGTCACTTCAAGAAAAAACAACTGACAGTATTTGTTGTCAATGATAAAATTTGAACTTTCATATGAAAATTAGAATTTTGGGAGATTTGTGTTCAGCATTGTGAACTTGTCAGCTTCCCAAAATCGAAAGACTTTTCCAGCAAGATTATAGTGCTATTAACAAATGTGATTTTTTTTCTTATTGTGTAGTGAAATATGTCAATGTTTTGAAGATCTGCATAACTCAGTGAACCAATCCTTTGCAAATGACCAGTGCATGATGTTATAAAATCATATGTGAATAAAAGATCCATTCAGTGTGCAAGATAGAACAGTGTATTTTAATGCAACAGTGTATGAAAGTTTATTGATATCATTTCAGATATCATATCTCAACTAAACTAACTACTACTTGTCATATTGGTAGAGTATCTGAGAAAAAAATCCATAGGTATTGGAAAAGACTATTAAAATACTACTCTCTTCTTGAACTACATGACTGTGTGAGGCCAAATTTTCTTTATATTCTTAAATCAAAACCAACATAAGGTGGTAGACATTAAAACTAGATGTTAAAGAGATTCATGTAAATGGAAAACAGCCATTACTCTTCTCACTATTTTGATGTGGGAAACAGTTTTTTCTGTAAAAATGTATTATTTATGTTAATATGTGATTTATGTAATGGGTAACAAGGTTTATAATTATTTTAAAATTAATAAATGTTATAAAATTCTCAGTTTTAACTTTGAATATTATAAATATCTATAGATACAACCCACATAAACAAAAGCTCTTTGGAGTTCTCAGGTATTTTTGAGAGAATAAAAGGGTTCTGAAACCAAAAATTCTGAGAATTGCTACTCTAGACATTACACAAACCATTTAACATGCATAATCTTACTTAATCTTCACAGCTATTCTTAGTATTACATATACTATTATTATTTCCAAGTAATTGGAATTCCAATTACATATACTACTATTATTATTTCCTCACAAGTGAGGAAAATGAGTTTGAGAAAGTTTAATTACTTGTCCAAAATCATATAGCTAGAAAAAAAGGTACAAACTTAGGAATTAGGTGTAACAATTTGTTTTGAGTGGAAGAGGGAGAGGAAGTTTTCAAGAGGGCAAATTTCAGCTGAGGGATTAATTGGTAGGAAAAGGGAAGGGTGTTTGAGGCAGAGGGCAGAGCACGAATAAAGGTTTTGTGAATAAATGGCTAGGGCAGAGAGGTTCCTAGCCTTTTTTGATCTGTGGACCCCTTTGGCATTCTGGGGAAGCCTACTGAATCTTTCTCAGCATAATGTTTTTATATGAATGAAACAAAATGCAGAAGATTACAAAGAAAGGCAATTATATATTATATATGCATATATATATATTACATATGCAAACCAAAATATTTAAAAACTTTAATTTATGACAAGCAATATATATGATTTTTCACTTTATATATTTTATTTTTGTAAATATTTATTTATTTATTTATTTATTTTTTAAAGATTTTATTTATTTGACAGAGAGAAACATAGCGAGAGAGTACAGCGAGAGAGGGAACACAAGCAGAGGGAACAGCAGCGGGAGAAGCAGGCTTCCCGCAGAGCAGGGAGCCCGATGCGGGACTCGATCCCAGGACTCTGGGATCATGACCTGAGCCGAAGGCAGGCGCTTAACGACTGAGCCACCTAGGTGCCCCTATTTATTTATTTTAGAGAGAGAGAGAGAGAGAAAGAGCACAGTGGGAGGGAGCAGAGGGAGGGAGAGATAGAGAGAGAGAGAGAAGCAGACTTCCTGCTGGGCAGGGAGTTCGACCTAGGGTTCAGTCTCATGACCCTGAGATCATGACCTGAGCCAAAGAGTGGGAAGTTTAACTGACTAACCCCTCAGGCACCCCTATATACTTTTTTATTAGTGAGTTAAATAACAAGTGCTGGTGGTGAACAGTATTGAGGAACATAGAGGATATTTCTGCAACAACTATAAAGTGATATGAAAATATCTGTGATTTCTACTTGTGACAAAGGCACAGGTACTGTTAATATTATTGTGGCTTGTTGTCTACATTTATAATGGAAGGAAATGCTAAATTTCAGTTAGAGATTAGTAAAAATGAGGATGGAAACTTTTTCCATCCAAGTTCACATACTCAAGGATCTTTGGACTCTAAGTAAAGAGCCCCTTGTCTAGAGTAAATTTCATGTCCCTTCATTTGTTCTTTCTTTCAGAAGATTTCATTCATTCATTCATTCATTCATTCATTCATTCATTCATTCATTTATGAGACAGAGTGTGTGTGTGTTTTGGGTGCTGGAGCACCAGGAGAGGGCGAGTGGGGAGAGAGAATCCCAAGCAGACTATGCACTGAGCAGGGAGACAGATGTGGTGCTTGATCCCACAACCCTGAGATCATGACCTGAGCCAAAAATAAAGGGCCAGATGCTCAACTGATTAGCCACCCTCATATCCTTTGATTTATGTTGCAGTGCACTATGGGGTCAGGAGGGCTAGTCAATAATGAACAAATAGTAGCTGGCACAGTAACAGTAGTAACAGTAATAGCAGCAGTGGAAGCCATAGTAGTAGTAGTAAAAGTAATAATAACAATTGTAGCAGCAGCAATAGCTACTGAGCACTTAACTACATGGAGAAAGCTCTTCTAAGTGCTCTACTTATAAAGACCAGAAGTCTGGCAGCTCTCCATTAGGAGGGAAGGAAGCTGGATAATCCACAAACTAGGTGAATGAAGAACTAAAACATTAGTCATATTTTTTATGTTTTAGGTTTTCCTTAACTTTCTGGAAAAGGAAATAGAGAAGTCTGGCTCTGAGTTCAAAAATGATTAGAATCAGCTCTAAAACCTATAATTATTTTAAAGCCATAGGTGTTGAAATTTTTTTTTTTTTTAAGATTTTATTTATTTGACAGAGAGAAACACAGCGAGAGAGGGAACACAAGCAGAGGGAATGGAAGTGGGAGAAGCAGGCTTCCTGCCGAGGAGGGAGCCCGATGCAGGGCTCGATCCCAGGACCCTGAGATCATGACCTGGGCCGAAGGCAGAGGCTTTAACCACTGAGCCACCCAGGCGACCCCATAGGTGTTGAAATTTTGAGTTGCAGCTTTGTAACTCATATGAATATGTATTTTTAAATAGTATTCATAAGAATATAGGATATAGTATACCATAGCTAAATTATTCCACAGCTTGCATGAAATATGTAGAAAATTATAAATGTGGGGGGAAGTTATTAACCTAGTTAAAGAGAATTTTACAGTATTTTTGTACTTTGAGAACTCCAACTTTTTTATTTTTTTAAATTTTTTATTTAAAATTTTTTTTTGTAAAGATTTTATTTATTTATTTGACAGAGAGAGGGATCACAAGTAGGCAGAGAGGCAGGCAGAGAGGTGGGGGGAAGCAGACTCCCTGCTGAGCAGAGAGCCCGATGCGGGGCTCAATCCCAGGACCCTGAGATCATGACCTGAGCTGAAGGCAGAGGCTTTAACCCACTGAGCCACCCAGGTGCCCGAGAACTCCAACTTTTTATTATGTACTTTTTAATTCTAGCTCAAGCTAATCATTCATTTCTCAGAAAAAGAGGGCTTTCTCAGTACCAGCAGTTTAGCTTGAAATATTCTGAACCCTCTTATGTATCTTTCTCTTTACACAACTGCATAATAAGCCTCTTGAGGACATAAGACAGATCTAATGTATATTTTGTATTCCTCACAACACCTGGAAGGGTAAGCACTTTGGTGGATAAGTTACTCATAGGAAACTATAAAAGTCCATTTTGCATCAAGAGTCCGTGTTCAATGTTATTCTGAGTATCCAGACAATACTATTCCTCTCACATTATCAGTGCTGTGAGATCTGCTGCTTTTGTGTCTGTTTACATGGTAACCTTGAAGTACTTCTGCTGTCACATATTGAAAATTGTTTGAGACATGTTTCTTCTTCTCCATCCAATTGAGGCTATAAGCAGAAATGATTAAAGAGTACATAACTGCAGTGAGCCCAAGTCTGAATAGCATTTGGTTTCCTTGGTATGTAGATTCTTTTGCAGTTTAAAGTCCTTTGTTCAACCAGTAAACATATATTTAATGTCTCCTATGGGCTAGAATAGATCAGGTCAGGTGCAGAGAGAAGTCAACGCAAAGTTAGTGAACCAGAGAGAGGGCATGGTGAGCGGGGAGTTTTATCAGTTGTTTGTTTTGCTGAATCTTAGGGTGCACTGGAAGGAGCAGTAGGCAAAGAACTGGACAGGCAGGAAAGGAACAGAGGATTGGAGTCCTCAGAAATAAAGAGAAGACACCTTTATTCCCCCACCCCTGCCTGGAGGCAGTTAGGCATTGACTTGGTGTTTTATGACAGTATGTGGGGATAAGGGCAAAGAAGGAACACAGGAATTGCTATCCTTAGAAATTCTGCCTAATGGCCTGATATCAGAGCATTTATCCAATTCACTATGGACTCTGAAAGAGATTTAGTATAAACGGCGCAAGAAATTTGTTATCTTCTGATTCAATAATCTATAAAATAAAGTTAGAGTGAATGTTCGTATATTTCTGCTTGACACAGAGACAGCTCCTATATGAAATAAACTTGATGAAAGAGAATACTTTTTAAAACCATATTTTACTTTTATTATCTAAGTAATAATAGGAAGCATTTATTGAGCATCTGCTATGTGCCACCCTTAATGTTAAGGGCTTTTAAATATTTTACTCTCATTACTTACTATGATTGTTGACAACCACTAACATTTATTGAATATTTTCTATGTGCCAGGCACTGTTCTGAGAGTTTTACATGTATCACTCATCTAACAACCCTATGAGGTCAGTGCTATTATTTTCCTAATAGTCGAAACTACGGCAAAGAAAATTTAATAACTTGCCCAAGTCATACAGCTAGTAAGGGTCAGAGCTGAGATTTGATGTCATAGAGGTACCAAGATGCTGCTGTACTTATTAAGTGAGGTAATATATGTAATGTGCAGATTGTCTGTTGCATAGTACATACCCCAAATTTTTGTCTCCCCCATCTTCCTCCCTGACCCCTCACTGACAGGCTATTAACGAATGACTTTTTAAATTACACGGAGAACCCACACAAATATTCACCTTGCTTTTGGTTTTTTTAGACTTTTTGGTAAAGCTACTTATAAGTCGTGAAACATAACAAAAGAAGAAAATTTCCTTTTCTGAAAATAATGAATACCTAATTTACTTATCTTAAGCTGTTTAGTGGCTTAAAAAGTGCAGCTTTAAAACATTTGTAAGGTCCTAGAAGACAAGGAAAGGAGAGAGAGAAACAAACATTGATTGAAAACTTCTTGGTTCCCAAATACTGTGCTAGAAACTTTATGCATGGTTGCTCTGTTATTCCTTACCATAATCCCTGTAAGGTATTGATGATCATCCCTATTTTGTGGATAGGATATCTGAGGCTAAGCGAATCCAGGCAGCTTCCTGGAGCCCAGAACTATCTCTGGTGTCTCTAAGGCTGCTGCCTTCCTCGCAGATACAGGAGCCATGTCTTTGGAATTTTTGATCCTAGGAAGTTTCCAGTTTGGGAGTTCAAATAGGCTGGATTTTACTGGCAAAAATAACTCTTTTATTCCAAACAACTTCCTGAGAAACACAGCTATATCTTCCCTAGTCTTTGGTGACTAAGTTAAGCAGCATTTACCATAATGCATACCATTATACATCTCTTAATCAATTTGGTCATAATTAGTTTGAGCTTACAAATGGTCATCTCAGAAATAATGATTGTCTTTAAGAGGCAGAAAGAAAAGCATCAGCATCATTTTCTATCTCTTATCCCTGCAACAACATCAGCAAGGATCATGGCTCTGATTTCATTCCTATGGGCAGATAACCAGTGGGCATATAGTAACATTGCTGTGGGCATGGGTCTTGGTTGAAGGTTAGGTTCTATTTTCATGTTTTCTTCTCTGACTTGACACCCTAGTTGAGGCAAAGGAATAACAGTGATATCATCTGCATCCTGCTAGCATAACATTGGTGCCTTGAAAGAAATATACTAAATATTAGTATACCCAACGATTTTCTCAGTGAAGTATGTCTTCATTTATATAACTTCTTTCATCTCAGGAGTTAAAGGCATTTTGTAAGTATTGCCTCAGTCTTATATAAATGAGCCAGGGTAAAGTAATTCTCGTGGATCTGGGCAATAGCATGTGAGTCCGGTGATAGGAGACTGATTTATTTGTGTTATTCATCACTGTAGCCCCAGTATGTAGCACAGGGTGCTTAGTAAATACCTATTATTGAGTTTTCTTCCACCTCAACTGAGGATTAGAAATCAGATCTTACACTAGACATAGTGAAGGCCAGTTTTGTCCAGACTCATCCCTACCCTTCTTCCCTTTCTTGGCATGCGTGGCAGTTTAAAAAGGAGCAGAATAAACAGAATCAGTCCTTAGCTCCTTGCCTACCAACTCTATAAGCAGTTGAGTTCTCACTGACTGAAATTTCTAACATTTGTGACTTTTTTTTAACTTACCTGTCTGAATCTGTAATCACTGTCTACAACTCCTTGTCTGTCTGTCTGATAATTAATTCCCCACCTTCCTGGACCATCTGTGCTTAATGCTCAGCTTTGCTCTGTTACTGCCTATGCCCCAGTATGTCAGAGAAGTTGAAACTTTTTTCCCCAGTGACTTGTGGATATGGATACTGAAACCTACACAGACTGAGAGAAATGCAGGTTGATCTCACACTTACAGAGTTGCCATGGGGTGTCTTCTTCCACGATCTCAGAATAATTCATTCAAATAGCACGTATTGTAGGCATCCTTTATAAGCATTTTTCTGGGTGTGAGGGATGCAGAAATGTATCAAAAAAATCCCTATCTTCAAGGAACCCACAGTCAGAAAGTACATAAGCCTGCAACATAAATAACTACACTATAGTAGAAGTATTAATAAGAGCTCTGTGAAGGGAGCAACTAATTCTGCTTGAAGGACACAGGAAGAGGTAGTAACAGTTATTAGAAGAGGTTACAGTTGAGGAATAAGTAGGGGTTACTATTCCATTGGGACATCTTGGTGTATGGCAGACATAACTGGCATTCTTGCCCAGCCCCAATTCCTCCTCCCACAGGGGCTTGTGGGATATGTTCCAAGGGCTTAGTGATATGTTTTATTTTGGTCTTGATAGGTTACTTTGATTAAGTGGTTTGGAACGATGAAATATGAGCAATAGTGTCTAATGGACAGTTATTGTCTTTTTATTACCCAAACTTTACTTAGCAAATATTCTACCCCTGAAATCCCCCTGTTAAAGACCACCCCTCTACTCTCTCAGTCCACATGTCTTCAGAGGTAGACATGTGACTTAAGCTCTGCTAATCAAAGCATTTAATGCCATTGGCCATAGTTAATAGCTGGAAGGTTGAGCACATGGCCCAATCAGAGCAAATGAAATGGAAGAGAAATTTTGCTGAAACTTCTGGAAAGAACCCATTTTCCTGGTGGACTTTATGCATGAGAAGATACAAAGTCAGAGGCTGTTCAGCCATATTATAAGGGGGACTGGAATCACTATGGAGGAGGGCAGTCCTGAGAGAGATGGAAAGTCTATCCTGGTGGTACTTTGGCCCCATACCAAGTCATGCCAGAAGCTAGAACAACCCTTTGCCTTTTCTACTGTATGAGTAAATGAAGCCTCTTTTTGCTTATACCAGTTTGGGTTGAATTTTATTTCTTTATTCATACATGGTTGAAAGATCTAGAAATGTTTATTCTAAAGAGGAAAAGACCTAGGAGGAACATGAATGCATTCCAAATATTTGATGGATGTTGGGTAGAAGAATTACTTGAATATTCTGTGTCTCTAGGAGGTAAAACTAGGATCAGTGGGTAGATGTTTCAGGTGGTCAGATTTCAGAGCAATAAAAGTAGTAACTTTAACTCTTAGGGCTCCAGCCAATGAGAGTAGCTGGAAGATTTGATTGAGTGTCATATTTAGGGAAAAACATGAGCGAGTGAGTGAAAGAAACATGCCTGCCCACCGCCCCCCCATCCAGCCCTGTGTTAAAAGCATCTTGAAATGGTACAAGAAAATTTGAAAGTGGTCTGATTCATCTTTTTAAATGTAGTGAGATTTTAATACTAGGGCTTTTATTTAGCTTTAGAATTCCTCAAAGTCAAAGAGAATGTGGCTTTTTACTAATTTACTCCTATTTCTCTAAACAAACGGTAGACTGTGACCCATTGGTGGGCCATGAAATTAGTTTGGGCATTTGGAACCATTGTTCTTTCAATAAAAGAGAAGAGAATCATATGTAACAAGGGCACAGTAGTTTTGTAAAACTTTTTTTTTTTTTTTTTAAGATTTTCTTTATTTGACAGTGAGAAACACAGCGAGAGAGGGAACACAAGCAGAGGGAATGGTGTAGCAGGAGAAGCAGGCTCTCTGCGGAGCAAGGAGCCCCATGCGGGGCTCGATCCCAGGACTCTGGGATCATGACCTGAGCCGAAGGCAGACGCTTAACGACTGAGCCACCCAGGCGCCCCAGTTTTGTGAAACTTTTGATTCATTTTTATAAATAAAACTATATATATAGAGAGAGAATATAGGGTAATGGCTAAATAACTTTGGAATTAGACTGCAAAGATTAGGATTTTTAAGTCTACCACCTATTAACTGTTATGAGAATTAAATGAGAATGAAATAATAGGTAAAGAATTGAGCAAGATCCTGGCACATAGTGAGCACTCCATACATTTTAGCTACTCTGTTATTGTTACTAGATAATTCTTAGGATGCAGAAATTGGATCCTATGAGGAAGGTAAAAATCTATTCATGCATTTTAAGCCTCCAGATTTTGCCAGAGAGCCTGAACCTACAATTTTGTAAGGAAGAAAAAAATTACCAGATATTTCTTGTGTCTTTTGGTAGTGTTTGAAGATGCTACTTTGCCATTTGCCATCCAAAGCCAATAGCAGGACCATAAATAACTGAAGTCATGAGGCTGCAAGCCTTCTTTTTAGACAGAGGGCACGTTCATTCATCTTTCTATCCCTAGCATCTCCCCGAGTACCTGGAAAATAACTACTTAACTGCTTAAATGTTATTAAATATTATTAAGCATCTTTAAAACTTGGTCTCTTATCTTTTGATACTCTTTTCACCACCTGAAACTCCTCTATCCTTTGTTTTGTCAAGGAATCTTTCTTGGTTCTTAAAAAAAAAAAGAAAACCTCTTTCATCCCTTCCTCCCCCCAAAGACCCCGGAACATGCAAGAAGCTCACACACACACACACACTCACACACACACACCCCACACCCCACATATGTGATACCATATTAATGACTTCACAATCTTTGGGGATATTGGCTGTTTTTAAGTATCTATTATATATCCTTGTCACTGAACTCATGATTTCCCACTTTATCTCATTCAGAACCTATGGATGAATACCATCTGGTCCTGGTGATTTACTGCGCAGAGTCCCTCAGGTTACTCCATACCTTCTCCTCAGAGACTGAAGAATCTCTGTCAGGGCCATTCTCTGCTTTGCCATAAAATGTGTCCTTGGAACAGGAATTTCCCCATTGTCTTCTCCAATAAATACTGATACAAAGTATTCATTTAGCTGTTCCTCTCCTTCATCATTCCATTTAATATTCTCCTTCTCCTAATGAAAGTTCTTAACAGATTTAGTCACCTTACTAAAATGCCATGCACTCTTTATTGCTATTATTATTTACCCTGATGCTTCTACATGTTTTGCACATTCTCTCTTTGACCTCTATTAGTTCTCAGCTGATACAATTTGAATTCCCATCAAAGTATGTGGCCTACAAAGAACGTTTATTTTTTAGTAGAGTCTCTTTAAAATAGTTATTGTTTGTTTTTCTACTATAAAATGAGAATATGTTATCCTTAGAAAATTTGGAAAATTTAAAAAAGTAGAAGAGGGCACATCTTTATAAACAAGCACCAAAAATCTTATTTTGCTTAGATGGTATATGATTTAGGACCTATCATTTGCATTTAAAAAAAAATTTCAGTTGGGGCACCTGAGTGGCTCAGTCATTAAGCGTCTGACTTCGGCTTAGGTCATGATCCCGGGGTCCTGGGATCGAGCCTCACATCGGGCTCTTTGCTCAGCGCGGAGCCTGCTTCTCCAGCTACCATTCCCTCTCCTTGTGTTCCCTCTCTAGCTGTGTTTCTCTCTGTCAAATAAATAAAATCTTTAAAAAAAAATTTCAGTTACTTAACATACAGTCCAATATTGGCTTCTGGAGTAGAATTCAGTTATTCATCAATAATATCATCAATACATACAATACATACAACACTCAGTGCTCATTGCAACAAATGCCCTCTTTAATACCCATCACCCATCAAGTCTATCCCTCGCCCATTACATTTCTGAAACGTGACCTATCTGATTTCCTTCTCCCCTGTCCTCTCATTCTTGTGTGCTAGACTGTGGGGGTCATGAGAAATAACACCTCTGCTATACCTCAGCCATGTTTGGGGTGTTCCTTTACTCAGACTTTATGAAGAATGTGTTATCATGTGTGTCTTGCAGGGAGGCCCTAGAAGGACTCAGCTACTGAGTGACTTGGACCATTCACCTCCCTTCACAATGACTCACCACATTCTCTGTTTTCATCTAATTCCATTTCCCCAACAGTTGCCAATGCCTCACCAGTTTCTCTATATTGCATATATCCCTTTCTTATTCCACCAGCCCTCAATTTGCTTACATTTTCCCACAGACTTTCATGTTGCTTCTGCCTTAGCAAAATTTTTAAAAAATTTTATTTATTTATTTGTCAGAGAGAGAGAGAGGGAGAGAGCGCACAAGCAGGGGGAGCCGCTGTAAGCAGAGGGAGAAGCAGGTTTCCTGCTAAGTACAGAGCCCAAAGCGGGACTCAATTCCAGGACCATGGGATCATGACCTGAGTAGAAAGCAGATATTTAAACTACTGAGCCACCCAGGTATCCCTGCCTTAGCAAATTTTAGACCTATTTCATGGTAACTGACTTCTGACTTGGCCCCGAGAACTTTCTGTGGTACCACAACTTCCCTTCTCTGGTGTATCAAACCCTGAGCAAGGTTCAGGGTCATTGTGAGCAGAGCCATGCTACCATTCAGCCTGCTTCTTCCCAATTTCACTGAGGACACCCTGGTGCCTTTGAAGAACATAGGCTTTGAGAGTTGGACAATATGACCTCTCACTATTCAGGCTAGCAACTGAACCTCACTGAGCTTCTTATTACTTCATTTGAAATGAGACAATATTACAGTCTTCTGTTCTTTGATAACACACTATTAATTTTATTATTTATCTAGCTCATGTAATGCATTTTGTGTGAGATATTTTGAGTGCTTTACAGATATTAACTCATTTATACAACCAATTACAATGCTATAAGACTTGGATTATTTATTTTTATATTAATCATTTATTCATTTATAATGAAAATTTCATATAAAACCATTGTTTCAGTGGAGAAAAAAGTGGATTAGGAGCTAGAGAATTTCAGACTTGTAATACCAAGTATTTTATTTTTTCTTGTGGGATTTTTCAGTATTAATGTTTGCATTAAAAAAGAATAGTTCTGAAATGCCTGGGTGGCTCAGTTAGTTAAGCAGCTGCCTTTGGCTCAGGTCATGATCCCAGGTTCCTGCAACTGAGTCACACATCGGGGGTCCTTGCTCAGTGGAGAGCCTGTTTTTCCTTCTGCCTGCCATGCCCTCTGTTTGTGGCTCTCTCTCTCTCTCTCTCTCTCCCTCTGGGAGATAAATAAATAAAATCTTAAAAGAAGAAGAATAGCTTTGGGGCATCTGGACGGCTCAGTAGGTTGGGCATCTGCCTTCAGCTCAGGTCATGATCCCAGCATCCTGGGATCAAGCCCTGCATCTTGTTCTCTGCTCAGTGGGGAGTCTGCTTCTCCCTCTGCCTCTCCTCTCCTACTGCTCATGTGCTCTCTCTCTCTTGCTCTGTGCACTCATACACTCTCTCTCTCAAATAAATAAGTAAAATCTTAAAAAAAAAAAAAAGAATAGCTGTAAGTATTGTAGTGAGTAGAATGGTGGCCACCTCCTGGCCTCTTTGCTAAACATTTCTTGTGTGTCCAGACTGCATTAGGCATCCCAGAACTTAAAAACAATGTGATGAAAGTCTTGAAGAACTTGAGACAAGACATGTGTGAAGCAATTAGTGAATGATTCTGAAATAATAGTAGCAGGGGTATGTGATTTCATTGGAACAAACTAAGTAGTTATTTACTACTTAGTTAACTAAGTTAGTTAAACTAAGTAGTAGTTTAACTAAGTTAGTTAAACTAGTTCAAGTTTAAAGTAGCATTGGAAGAGCAGACACAGGGAAAGCTTCTGGGATGGGGGCTTTCAAATGGAGTCTTAAAGAAATATTGGACAATGGACTTTAAAAATGTGTTTGCAGCTCTGCTGATGTCACACTTGCTTCCTATTTCTAGACCTAAAACTACTGCATAATGCCTAGCATACAATAGGTGCTTGTCAAATATTTATTGAATGAAAAAGAATGAGTGAGTCATTGTTTCCTATTCCACGCAGCTCCAGGCGAATCTTTCTAATGCATAGATCAGTTGATGTCACTTACTTCCTCTAAAGCTTCATGGACACCCTGCTACATCCTGAGAAAGAGCAGAAAGAGATCTTCAAATCACATAGTGTAGGGTTTGAGTTGTAAATGCCTTCAGACTGGCCCTCATCTTTTTTTTTTTTTTAAGATTTTATTTATTTATCTGACAGAGAGAGAGAGAGAGATCACAAGTAGGCAGAGAGGCAGGCAGAGAGAGAGGGGGAAGCAGGCTCCCTACTGAGCAGAGAGCCCACTGTGGGGCTTGATCCCAGGACCCTGAGATCATGACCTGAGCCAAAGGCAGAGGCTTTAACCCACTGAGCCACCCAGGTGCCCCACTGGCCCCCATCTTATCCAATGTAATTTATGTCTCTTTTATATCCTTACTGTCCTTTTGACCCCAAAATTTAATCATGTCACCCCCTCCTACCCTTCCACCTCTTGCTTAAAATCTTTCAGTGGCTGTCCCTCTATCCTCAGAATCTGATGTCTGCCACCCTCTCCATCTTCTCCTTTCTTGACTCTCTCCTTTAAATTTCTCACTGTCTGGAAGACGCCACATTTCTGTTTCCTCTGGGCCTTCATTCATATTTGGAATGCTCTGCTTAGAATATTCCTCCCTACCATATACTCTCCCCCACCCCACCCCTAGTATCAAGCTAACTCCTGTGCATCTTTCTGGTCTAGATTTAAATGATACTTCATTCTTGAGGCCTTTCCCATTTTCTGATAGGTTCCTGGACTATTAGGGTTACCAAGTGCCTTCCACTCTTTCCATTGTGGCACACACCATAGTTGATTGTAAGGACTTGCAAAGATTTTTTTTGTTTTTTTTTGTTTATTTGACAGAGAGAGAGATACCGAGAGAGGGAACACAAGCAGGGGGAGTGTGAGAGGGAGAAGCAGGCTCCCCGCCGAGCAAGGAGCCCGATGTGGGGCTTGATCCCAGGACTCTGGGATCATGACCGGAGCTGAAGGCAGACGCTTAATGACTGAGCCACCCAGGTGCCCCAAGGATTTGCTTTATAATGGTTGTTTTTCCTACTTAGATTGGCAGTGCTATGAAGACGATGACTATGGCTGGTTCACGGTTGTCTTTAGTATCTGACACAGTACTTGGACAAATGAATATCTTTTGAATAAATTAATGAGATCTAAAACTTGCTGGCTGTATGACCCTGGACCAGAAATGTTGCCACTCTGAACCTCAATTTTCTCTTTTGTAAAATGAAGATAACAGCTGCCTCATAGAGTCTTGAATACTCTAAAGCCTCATATATATGTCTACTTTTAATGACTTTCTTGAAAGGATCCTCTCTTGTCTTTTTTTTTTTTTACCTTATCTCTTGCTTCCCCCATTAATGTATACTTGGCACCAAACTAGACTTATCTGCCTTTTCTTTTTTTTTTTCCTTTTCTTCTTATCTGCCTTTTCTTAAAAATACCCTATGATGCCTGTCTTTGTACCATTACTCATGTTGTTCCCATTGCCTAGAACTGCCTTGCTCTCTTCTCCCCATTTCAAAATTTCCTCCATCCCACCTCCATGGAGTTTCCCTTGATTGTCCTAGTCAAAAGTTACCTCTCCCTTCAACTTTTGTGGCATTTTACCTGTCCCTCGTTTAAAAGATGTAGAACATCTTTCAACATTGTATTAAGGTTCTTTATGTACAACTAGTTTAGCAGGCTCCAGAGTCAGTCTTCCTGGGCTCATAGCCCAGATCTACTTACTTACTAGCTATGTCACCATCAGCTAGCTAGTGAGCCTCAGTTTTTTGGTCTGCAAAGTAGGGATAATAATATAACATCCTTCTCATAATTTATTTGGGTGGAGGGTTACATTACATGTATTATATATATTATATAATACATATATATATAATACATTACATGTATTACATATATTATGTAAGTAGATCATTTAGCACAGTGCCCATACATAATCAGTGATGATGTGGTTAATATAATCAACATTATCATCATTTTTATCATCTCTCTAATTAAACTGTGAATTCCTTGAAGGCAAAGATTTTGTTTTTATAGGATCCCCTATTACATTTAACACAATGCCTGGCCCCATATTTGGTGCTCAATAAATGTTTGTTGAATGCAGGCATAAATAGTATAGACAAATATGACAAAATAATGACTTTTTCTTTTGCTATAAAATGATGCAAGTTTACCACATTTTGGGACTTCTTAGTAACTACTGTCCCTGTGGATTTCTCTAAGGAGCATGAACATTTTGAAATAGTATGTAATAGAATAGGCCCACTATGTTGCCATCAGTCTGGAATTTGGAAAATTACAAGCAGAATTAAAGAACAGTATTAGAATTATTTATTCTTTCTATGCCCCTTTATTGCATTCATTTTGGGAGAAATTATCTATTCTTGTTTAATAAGACGATTATATTACATATTCATGTAGAAAGAATTTTACCAATTTGTGGAAATTTTCCTCAGATCTTGCCACATGTTAGATGTCAGGCAATGTCTCATTTGGAGAAAGAAAAAACAACTAGAGTTACTGTGATTTACAGTGAGACAAGTTATTCTGAATTTCCTTGGTAAAAAGAAAATGAAAACTACATTTGTAAAATACCATGGAGGTTCGTCTTCTAAACAGTCTCTTATCTGGAAAATATATGTAGTCATTTTTCTAACTTAATAAAGAGATAAAGCAAGTTCCACTTATCTTCATTTTGCCTGTAATGAATATACCAGATGAGATTTTGCTATGATATGTGACTGCTCTTTCATTAACAGATTAGATAATTGCCCTCTTGGAATGGACCAACTTTATTATTTAGCACCTGACTTAATCCTGAAATAATCTAGAACTTTTTTGAAAGTCAGTGTGCAGAGCTATGGTTAGAGGAAAGACAGAGTGTACTGGACACTGAGGGGAAGTCATGAGTTTCTACCTGCTTCTTGGGAGATAGTGGCAGGACTTCAGAGGCAGTAGAAAAATTGGATCCCACCTAACTGGTCAAGTTCTGAAATTCTACCATCCAGAATTCCATTCATTCCAGTTGGTTTGGGCAGGGAGTACTTAAGAAAACTAGGAGCTTGGGAGGCAGCCTGGTGTACAGCAGAGTTTGGCAAACTATGGTCTGTGGGCTAAATTCCAGTCCACTGTCCGGATCGTATAGCCCATAAGGTAAGAATGGCTTTTACATTTTTAACTGGGAAAAAATTTAAAAAAAGAAGAATGTTTCATGACATGTGAAAAGTATATAAAATTCAAATTTCAGTATCTATACATAAAGTTTTATTGGAAC
Organism: Procyon lotor; assembly: GCA_028646535.1. NCBI lineage: Eukaryota > Metazoa > Chordata > Mammalia > Carnivora > Procyonidae > Procyon > Procyon lotor. The sequence goes on along the minus strand of CM053606.1, from coordinate 43,715,965 downwards.
AGTCACGTTCATTAGTTTTGTATTATCTATGGTTGCTTTCTTGTGCTACAATGACAGCACAGTGTTCTGTTGCAGTAGAGATTGTGTGGCCCTTAAAGCCTAAATATTTACTATCGGCCTTTTACAGAAAACAGTTCCTGACCCTGGTATAGAGGAAAGAGCATTAAAAGCATGGAGTCATTCTTGGGGTTGAATTCCGTCCCTTCTAGTTACTAGCTCTGTAACCTCAGTTAGGTGACATTCATTCATCAATAAATTCATGATTCCCAGATGCTGTGCTTGGCATTAGAGATGCATCTAAGGATTAACCATACCTAGTTTGCTGGGTTATTGAGAGGATTAAATAAAATTAAGTATTCAAACTGCCTAGCATGTAGTAGTTGCTCAATAAGTGATTTTCATTTATTAAGATATTTTAAAATACTAATGATATTAAAAGATATTTAATAAAGCCCATAAATTACCATCCTCCTAGTAGGTTGGAAGATATTTAAGCGTGGGGTAAGGAGAGGCAGAGTGGTGAGTTGATGGCTAACCAGGAGCTAGACTGGTTTCTCAGGTAGTGTTGGTGTTGAAGAACCTACGAGGGGAGAGTGGCATTAAAAAGGCAGGGGGGAGGGAAGCAGAAACAAATGACCTTGCAATTTTGCTCCGGGTCTATTTTGTTTAGATGTAAACTTTTGTGGGAGCGGTCTGGGATGGCACTTAGTCCTTTAAGAGCTGGTAGGCAAAAATATTTCTAGTAGGTCATGGAACCAGAATTTTGATTCTTAGACATTCTATTTCTGGTACCTTTAGCCATTACACCATTGTCTCTCAAATTAGAATCTAGGCTTCCATGGATATATTATCAGAGGTACCAGAGTTCTCTATAAAAGCCTTTAAATTTAGGTTTTAACTTTTATAATAATCTAAGAAAAGAAGAGAAAAAGGCAATAAAAGCATAATCTGGACATCCCAAATGACCACCTTATAACCTTCTATTGCCTGTGGTTCCTTTGTCTAAGGTTGTATTTGTGTTGGATTGTGTAATTTTAGTTGGCTAATGAGGAAAGAACAGAAGCAAGAGACCTAATAAGAAAATGATGCATTGACACCATAAGAAGGTCACATTATAATGTTATTGCTTACTCCAAGGGCAAAGAAGTAAGCAAGGAGTTTTATGGTAATAATTCTGAGAGAAAAGAGGGGAGAGAACTGAATCACCACATAGCTCAGACATACTGGTGTGCCACACCAAACTTGGGCACGTTTAGAATGGCAAAACTACAGCCACTATATAACTTGAATTTCATTAGTTTTGTGGTTTTGCTTATATTTAATTTATAAATTTGCTCTGGTTTTATAAATTGTGCATGAGGAGATTTTTAACCTAGTTCTTTAAAGCCAAGTTTTACATTATGATAAAAATGATTCCAGTGGTATTCTAAATAATTCTTGATGTGCTCTTGCCTTATTTCACAATTTAAGGCTTCACTGAATGGGGACACTCTCTAAATTCTTCCAAAAGTCTTCAGAAGAATAGCACACAGCTGGAGAGAAGGCAAGAGAAATTTTTCCCTTTAGTGTGTGGATGTCCTGTGCTTCTGTTGATGAGGTTATATTTCCATGCATAGGAATATATCCAAAAGAGATGAATGCTGATCCTTCAATATGGTTATTTAAATTATAATCCTATTTCTTTCTGGTGTTATTCCAGATCATTCAATTTCCATTTCTGTGATTTTTGCTTATCAATGAAATATCTTTTCATCAGGGTCTAATGCCTATGCTACTGTCTTCAGAATGGTTCTTGGCTCTTATTTATTCACCGAAGCAAGGGAGAAAGGAACTGTCAGTCTCCCCAGGCCCTCCATATCTGAATTTATGTTATAGATGAATTTGTTTGTTTATTGTCTATCCTAGAATATAAACTCCATGGAGGAAGGGATTTTCTCTTGTTTATCCCATTCAGGGGTTCTAAATGGGGCAGTTTCCACCCCCATAGGACATTTGGCAATGTCTGGAGACATTTTTTGTTGTCATGACTAGGGTGAGAGCTACTACTGGCAGGTAGTGTGTAGAGGCCAAGGATGCTGTTAAACATCCTCTAATGCACAGGACAGCACTCCCTTCTTCACCCCACCCACTCCCCGCCCAACAAGAAAGATTGTAGTCCAAAATGTCTATGATACTGAAATTGAGATACCTTCAGTTCAAAAATGGTGCCTGGCAAGTAATAGACACTTCTAAGTATTTGTGGAGTAAGTGAAAAAAATAGTTGACATCTACCAGTTGTCAGGGAGTATAGTAGAGGCTAACAGTTGTAGCAGAATCATTTAATAACATATTAGTTTGGTTTGGTTCCCTCTGTATTTTTCCTGCCCCCCCCCCCCATAGGTAGCTACTGGACATTTCCTTTTTTTTTTTTTTTAGATTTATTTATTTATTTGAGAGAAAGCGAGAGAGAGAGTTGGGGGGGTAAAGGGAAAGGGACAAGTCTTTTTTTTTTTAGGATTTTATTTATTTACGAGAGAGAGAGAGACAGAGACAGAGAGAACATGAGTTAGGAGAGACGGAGGAGAAGCAGACTCCCCTTTGAGCAGGGAGCCCGATTTGGGGCTCAATCCCAGGACCCTGATCATGACCTGAGCCAAAAGCAGATGCTTAACTGATTGAGCCACCCAGGTGCCCTGAGGGAGAGAGTCAAGCAGACTCCATGCTTGATGTGGAGCCCCATGCAGGACTCAAACTCACAACCGTAAGAAACCAATAGTCAGATGCTTAACCAGCTGCACCAACCAGGTACCCCACTATTGGGCATTTCCTGTCCTCATAGTGTGTGACAGGACTGAGAAGTGGCAGAAGAAAAGTTCTCTTCTTGACTTTGTGAAGGTAAATCACTGAGATTGTGCAGGTGTCCTGGAGGGACCTGTCTGTGACCTTGTAGAGATAGGATTATGGAGTCCTAATAATGGCAAAAATTGGATTTCTTTACATCCTGTTGGACTAGGAGTTTGGAGCTGGATTTAATTTAATAAAATAATATGCCATTTCTTGTATATCTGAATTTATGGAATTCAGATATTCCTTCTTCCTAGACCATCCCTTTTCTTTTTTTTTTTTTTTTAAGATTTTATTTTTATTTTATTTATTTGAAGCAGAGAGAAAGAGAGAGAGCATGAGAGGGGAGAGGTCAGAGGGAGAAGCAGGCTACCCGCGGAGCAAGGAGCCTGATGTGGGACTCGATCCCGGGACTCCAGGATCATGACCTGAGCCGAAGGCAGTTGCTTAACCAACCGAGCCACCCAGGGACCCACCATCCCTTTTCTTACTAGAGGAGTTTTTGCTTCTGAAATGGTTTTCTCTTTCTTCCCAAGTGGGCTATTGATTAATAAGCTAATACTAGCACCTACCATGTCCAAGATGTTAAGCTACTAGAGATGGCTTATAGGTTTTATTTCATGTGTCATCTCTGATCACTTAGCAATGGCTATAAATGTGTTGAGAAGGATTCTCAGGCTGAGTCTGGGAACAGAGCCATCATCAATTAGCTGTCTGCTGTTGTGTCTAGTGGCTTGCACACATTCCACACATTTACATTCCCTGTTTGGGGCACTAGGGGGCAATCAAAGATGAATAAGGTCCCCTATGGAAATAGCCATCCTTCAAGATTCAGCCCTATTCTACCAACTCCAGAAGCTTCCCTGATCATCCCAGCTTCTCTCTCTTTTCTAATCCTATAACTACAGTCTAGTAGGTGAGATGGGGAAATACAATTCTCAGGAAACTTAGCACCGCTTCATACTCGTCATGTATGCATCTCATTTCCTCAGTGGGACAATAAAGCCCTGGAGCTCAGTGGGTAGTGCTCAAGAAGCTCCACATCTCTCATATGACTTAATATAATAGACATTCAATGAATATTTATTGTGCAGAGGTTAAATTAATGAATGAGGTGGGATACTGTATGCCAGGACTTTTATTCCTATTGGGTTGAACAACATGCAAATAAATACATAATTCCAAAATTAAACATCTAATAACTAGCATATTAAGAGCCTCTAAGATCCTGCTCTAGCACTGTGATTGACATACATTCTCCCTGGTCAGTGTTCCTCAAACATCTGTAGTTGTTAAATATTTTGAACATCTAGAAAGAACATTTCAGTCTAAAACCACTCCCAGAAATCATCATTCCCATATCCTATTTTAGCCATTTCCTAGCACTTGTTCCTGTCAAACACACTCCATATTTTACTTATGCATTTTATTGTGTATCTTCCCTACTCACAAAAGTCGGGAAGAATGCAATGAAGAATGAGGGAAGAATAGAAGAAGGGAAGAATGCAATGAAAGAGGGAAGAATGCAGTGAAGACTGGATTTTCATCTGTTTAGTGGCTACTTATTTTTGTTACCTGTTGCTGCATAAGGAATCCCAAACTTAGTGGCACAAAACAACATCCATTTCATTATTTGTGCAGATTTTGTGGTCACGAATTCAAAGAGGTTATATAGTAGGTGTATCTTTTCTATGCTATGTAACAAATTACCACAAATTTAGCAGCTTAAAATAATATACATCTGTTATTGCAGTAGGTCAGATGTCTGGGTACAGCCTCGGTGGGTCCTCTGCTCAGAGGCGCACAAGTTTGCAATCAAGGTGTTGGCCAGGCTGCACTTCTTTGTGAAGCTGAGGGCCTTTCTCAAACTCACATGGTTGTTGGCAGAATTCAGTTCCTTGTGGTATAGGACTGAGGTCCATGCTTTATTGTTGGCTGTCTGTATGGGGCTACTCTTAGTTCAGAAAGCCATTGGCAGTCCCTTTCCACATGGCCCTCTCATGACATGGTAGCTTCCTTCTTCAAGGTTGGCAAAGGAATCTGTTTCCTCAGAAAGGGCCTAATCCCTCTTTTATCGGCTTTTACCTGATTAAGTCAGGTCCCACACTGAATAATCTCCCTTTTTGTTAACTCAAAATCATCTGATTTGAGACCTAAATTATATTTGCAAATTCCCTTCATTTTACCATATAATATAATCATGGGATTGATATCCTATCAATTCGTACAGACGGGGCATATAAGGGGAGTGTATGGGAAACTTGGAGGCCATCTGAGTATTGTGTCTACTAGGCAGAAGTGTCTTGTCTTTGTTTCCTGAAGTCAGGTGGGGTGGGGAATTATCTCAGGTGAGAAGACTGGAATTAGTAGGGGCTGGAGCCATTTATAGGTAACTTTACCCAACTCCCTGGCCCCTACTCAGAGAGGACCCAAATGATAGGCTCAGCTGGGACTGAAGACCAGAGACACTTATGTGTGGTCTGTCCATGTGACTTGGGCTTTTCATAGCATGGGACTGATTCTGAGAGGAAGAGTCCCAGAAGGGATCATCTGCAAGTGAGTATTTCAAGAGATCCAGGTGGAAGCTGAATAGATACTTATGACCCAGCCATAACATAGCATCATTTCTGTACCACAAACCTGCACATATCCCAGGGACCTAGACCTTTCCTCTCAATGAGAGGAATGGCAAAAAATCTGTAGCCATTTTTTTTTTTTTAAATCCCACCAGCACGCATGCAATAGATATTTGCTGAATTAAAGAAATATTTGTCTAATGAATCTAATTCAAACTAGGATGGAATTATATCAAGGAAAACTATTCAGCAGAGACACACCCAAATGATGAATGAGTTTAATAGGTGAAAGTATAGGAAAAGCATTTTAGGCAGAGGGAACAGCATAAGCAAAGGCATTGAAACATGAAAAAACTGGGTGCACTAGGGCAATTATATGTAGTTCAGTTTAGCTAGAACATAGAGTGTATATGGAGTAGTAGGGGGTGATAAGTGTGGAGAGATGGGCAGGAGTCAGGTCATAGGGGGACTTGTGGGTCATGCTATGGAGTTTTCCTGGAAGAGTTGGGAAGACATTGAAGAGTGCCAGGAGTTCAGACAGGCATTTTAGATTCATGCATCTGCAGTATAGAGGATCGACTGGAGGTGTTGAGAGCAGTGAGAAGGCTGCTCTAGTAATTCAGGCAAGAGACAATGAGAATGAACTGTAGCCTTTGCATTGTGAACAGAGAAGAGAGGACAGTTTCCTGTATCAGAGTCTCATTCAGTAACTTTAGTATTGCTACTTATTTATTTTTGTGTTCATTGCAATCTGAATTCCTGTTCTTACCATTCATCACAGAGTTTGATGCTCATCTGGAATGCATGAGTGTTGAAACTCATTGGCATAAGTCGGGCATGGTGTACAGTGCTTCTGAGCATTGCTTCCTACACAATCTTTACAGCTCAGCTCTAAACCAGCTCCCTTGGTGATGAGTGTTGGTGATGAGATATAAATACATTGAGACGAAGGCAAGACAGTCACCTTGGCCTGGGATACAGCAAGGAGATATAATCTGATTCCTGCTTTGCTTGTGTTCAAAGCAGCATGACATATTTGTATAGCGGTGTTCTCTCTGGAGTGTCAAGTACTTAATAAATATCAGCTCTGCACATTTTTGCAAATAGAGCCAGTTGAATTCTCAGGTTTTGTGGCCTTTTTGCAGAGTTTCTGAGGTGAATAAGCTTCTTCTATTTCTTCTCTTCACTAGAAAATTATCAAAGGACTGGTTACCTTTAGGACTAGGATAAATTCTTGACTCCTTCCTGTCGATGGAGGGACTAGGACCATGACTCTTATATTACAGATTGGGAAATGATGTTTGAGGGTAGAATAAGCTCCTAAAAACTGGTCAGTGGGGGAAAACTGGGAAAAATTCAGATCACACATCTCATTTCATGGAACTAATGAATTTATCATCTTTGGTACCTAAAACATATTTTGTTTAATAACTGTTAAAGAAATTTTAGATACTAAGAATTCCTTCGATTCAGTTCAGTAAATATTTATTAAACATCTCCTATAAGGCAAGCACTATTCACAATGAAAGATCAATAATAACAAAAATCCCTGTTCTCATGAAACTCACACTCCAGTGAGGGGAAACAATAAACAATAATAATCACAAAGAAATTATAACTAAGATTACATGTGTGTTAGAGGTAGTAATAAAAATTAATGATATCATAAACACGATATGTTTGATGGAAAAAAACCAAAGCTAAGTAAAGGGGGCTGGGAGATATGCAGGGCATGGTTTGAAATCTTAAATAGGATGATTATGGTATGCTTATTAAAAGATCTTTTTTTAAATCCTCAACTTCACCCCATTACACATGAACGAAGGAATCCTTACTCTTGAGCTGCTTAAATTGCATTATCTCTTGGAGTTTGCTTCCCCATTCATTCAGTCACTCAAGCACCACATATTTGTTGTATTAATGGTCTTGTTCCCATCTATACTTTGGAAAATACCGATAAACAATTGATACAATCACTGCTCTTATAGAATGTCTAGCAGGAATGTCTTAGAAGTACTTCTCAGAAAGTACAGTGGAAGCTCTGTGAGGGAAAGCTTTGAGTGCTGAGAAGGCATATCAACAGGGATGTCTCACCCAGGCTTCAAGTCAGGGAAGGACTCTGAGAAATGTCATATAAGCTGAGGCCTGAAGAATAACTGGTAAAATGGGGGTGGGCCAGGATGGGAAAGGGTGTTCCATGCAGAGGAAACAGCCTGTGTGAATTAGAGTCTGGGGTCTTTGATGACTTGACAGAAGTTCACTGTGGCAGGAGTAAAGACAATAAAGTGAAAGATGTCTGGAGAAGTAAGTAGAGGTCAGGCCACACAGATGCCAGTAGCCATGTAAATTATCTGCAAAATGAAGATGAAGAATGGCACACAACATCTTCCATTGAGTAGATGCTCAGTAAATAATGTCTGTGAACCATATAAATGTTGACAGTAATAATAATGAATTAGACCAGTGCATAACCTCAAACCGGTTGAAAGTTCGTGTCCTTAGTGTATCTTCTTGGTAAGGTAAGCCTCTTGTTGATAACAGGATGCTGACTTGGGTTAGTATTTAAGGGAAACCCAAGTTCCTTTTTGACTTCTGAGCTGAATATGTATAATTCCTGATTTCCTTGGTAGGGTGATAAAGGAACAGAATTTGAAATTGGAGGCAGGTAGATCTGGCTTTCAGTGTTAAGTCTGCCACTTACTAGCTCTGTGACCTTGGGCAAGTCTTTTATTTTTCTGGATCTCAATGACCATATTTGTAAAATGAAGAAAATAATACTCTGCACCCTCAAAGGGCTGATGTGAGGATCACACGGAGTGATATTTGAAAAATTATAATTTCTGAAGTGTCACAATTTAGTTTGACTTACTTTTGGGTGTACTGATGAGAAAAGATCTTAAGAAAAAGCTTCCTCTGTATTTTCCCCAGACCAGGTTCTTTCCATCACAGCTGCAATGCAGTTCAGCATATTTCTCAGCCAGCATGCTAATGCTTTCTTTGATTATTGAGGGAATATTGTTTTGAGGCCCCAATTCATTATGGTGCTGCTCTAAAATTTTGTCTATGCTGAACACAAATACAAAATCAGGAACTGGTGTTTAGGTCATGTGACATTCATTCACACTTCTCTACAAATAATGGGGGTCTGTTTGGGTGGCAATAGGCAAGTCTAATCTCCCCCATATTACTGTAATTATTAACTACTACTCCTAAGATCTATCAAGTTATCATTATTGTTATTATTATGAAACTCAATCCCATTTCCATGTCATAAAGATAAACCAAATCTCATTTCAATTAGTTACAGCAGGAGGGAATGAACTTTAAACAGACATTTAATTTCTGAAAAAAAAATTAGGAAGTTCTTCATGGAAATGTTATGGCATTTTGAAACAGATTAATAGTTCAGTGTGAACACATCCACCCTGCAGCTAAATGATGGGTATATGATGATGAGGAGACAGGTTAAATGAGCAAAACCAGTTGATACCACTGGTTTGGTTCTAATCAAATAGTATTCACTTTATGACTCTGCGGTGAAATTTTTTTTTTTTTCATTTACTTTACAGATTGAATGAATGGTTTTACATTATGGAAGTATTTTATTTATTAAGAGAAAGTAGTTGACTTTCAGGTTGATAATAAAATTTTAACAAAATCTTCCCAAACTAGATGATGTGGAGAGTCACATTCTCCCTCAAAAAGTCAAACTCCCAAGATGTCGACCTGTAGCTGGGATGGAGGTAGAGGGTGCTTAAAGCTGATTCAGAAAGCTTGTCCATTCTTTTTTTTTTTTTTTCCCTTTTTTATTAACATTCATATCCAAGAGTGTGCCCACTTTTCAGCAGCTGAACATGACAAGGGGAAAAGGTTTCAATGATGAATTCTTGTGTGTGTCTGTAAATTTCATGCTTGTGAAGTTGGATTAATAGCAAGGGAGACTGAAGTCCTTTTGTTCTTGCACAAACAGCTACAAAGCAGAGAGCGACAGTGTGAGTGTCCCAGTCTAGCAAGGGCCTCAAGGCATGACTGGAGGGACCTCACAGTCAATCTCTGGCCTTTCTTCTGAGGGCTAATTATGGCATTTGTTCCACTGGGACCTGGATGGAAACCACGAAATGAATGTCAGCAAGACTTCAACGTTTCATCTCTCCCTGATGGCTGGATTTAAATGAAATATTCTCGATTTAAATCTGTTGCCACAGAATTACCATCTAAGGCCTGTATACACTCTTCAGTTCTCAGGGAACGAAAACATAAGCAATTTGGTTGGTGTGTGGTTACAGGATTCATCTTTGAATCTTTGGAACACGGTACTTTTCTTTAGATCACTGGAACTGTTGCTAGGTGTATGATGGGATTAAAATTCCTGTTCCTGGAAAAAAGACACTACTTCTCTGCGCTACACTGCTAAAAAAACGGATAAGTCCTTTGGGAGGAATGTGTTGTAGACAATTGAAATAAAGTTAGTAAAACCTTGACTTTTTACCTAACATCATTTTTAAGAGGAGCAGAAAGTATTTAATCTACTTCATTTTAGCACAGTCTGTGGCCCTGCTAATTAGGTAGCTTAGTGATTAGGAACAGTGGTTCTTAAGTGAGGGCTTATCTTCACTAACTCCTTTTAGAGAAATAAGAAAAATAAGGACAGTGTAGCAACCTCTTCTATAAAGCCTTATTTATTCTCTACTTTAGGAGTTAAAATATTCTTTATTTTAAGAAATGACGCTGATGGTAGACGGTAGTTGGCTTTTTAAAATGCCCTTTACAGAACGCAAAAGATGGCAAACTTAGGGTTATGCTCACATTTTAAAAAAATTTTGTTTTTAATTTTCAAATCAGCAAACCTTCCAAATCTGAAAACTAATGTCATAGAGCAAGGGCTTTAGAGTTAGAGAGTTTGGACTTTATGACTTATCAGCTATTTGACCTTGAGCAAGATAACTACTTTATTTATTTTTTTTTTTAAAGATTTCATTTATTTATTTGAAAGCGAGGAGAGAGATCACAAGTAGGCAGAGAGGCAGGCAGAGAGAGAGGAGGAAGCAGGCTCCCCACTGAGCAGAGAGCCCGATGTGGGGCTCGATCCCAGGACCCTGAGATCATGACCCGAGCTGAAGGCAGAGGCTTTAACCCACTGAGCCACCCAGGCTCCAAGATAACTACTTTCTGAGCCTTGATTTTTTTCATTCATAAAATGGGGATTTAAACATTTATCTCACAATATTTATAAAAGTAAAAAATTGGAAACAATCTAATTTGATAGATACAAATGTCTATTAACTGGTGACTGGATTAACAAACTGTGCTATATCCATGCAATGGAATACTATTAGCAACAAAAAGGAATGAACTACTGATACATGCTACAAGCTGGATGAACCTCAAAAATATTATACTAAGTAAAAGAAGAGAGACACACAACACCACACACTGTATCATTCCATGTATATGTAATGCCTAGAAAAGACAAATCTATAGACAGAAAGTAGATTTGTTGTTGCCTGGACTGAAGCAAATGAATATGCAGGATATCTTTGGGGTAATGGAAACATTCTAAAACAGAATTGTGGTAATAGTTAACACAAGTGTATATTTACTAAAATTCATTTAAATTGTACACTTAAAAATGGGTGAAATTTTTGGTATGTAAATTATACCTCAATGAAACTGTTTAAAATATAACTTGAAAAGGGGGAAAAAGTGAGCTACGATGTGTGAAGCATCTAGCACAGTGCTGGTACACAGTATGTGTGCAATGAAGAGCACTGCAATTATAGAGCTATGTTGATCAATCTTTTGGAGAACTCCCTCCTCCACTGTGACTTGTTGGACTTTGCATGAGTGAGAAATTAATTAAAGCCATTATGATTTCAGTGTTTATATGTTACCACAGCTAACATGTACCATGCCTGCAAGGAAATTATAGGCTGGTTGGGGAGACAAGACTTATATATAAAATAATTAGATGCTGAAATAAGTCATTTAAGATTAAATGCCCAAGTGAGTCACACAGATAGTTGTTGTTCTGGGACTTCAGAAGAAGGTGAGTTCCCCATATCAGGAAAGGATCCTAAGCTGGGTCTTGAGAATGGGGAAGAAATCAGGTAGAACAGAAGAGGCTGAGGGATGCTCTAAGAGTAAATTAAGATAAACAGTCATGGATAAATGTTGGCCATGGTCACTTAGGGAGCTCCAGGGAAAGAGTTTGGGCTTTGAAAGCAGACAGATTTGGGTTCAAACTCTGGCCTCACTACTTGTAAATTGTATGACCTTGAGTGAGTAACTTAATTTCTGAGACCTAATTTCATTATCTATAAAGTGGTGATAATAATACCTATCTTTTAGGATTAATGTTAGTATTAAGTGAGATATCCTCTACCTAAATCTCTTAGCACAATGCCAGGCTTATAGAAGGTATTTAATAAACACGAATTTCCTCTCCTCTTATGCCCTCAAAGAAGTGATAATTTAGTTATGGAAGAAGCACATACTGGGAATGATTTTTTTTTAAAAGATAGTGTCAGATTAAAACCAAATTAATTATACAGTTAAACATTTTTACTCATGTTAAGATCCAGTTTATCAATTAATGCATCCTATATTTCTCCTTGGCAATACTCATGGCATTTTAAAAAATCAACTTCATTGTGATATAATTTACATATAATATACTGCACCCATTTAAAGTTTACAATTCAATGAGTTTTGACAAATGTTATACTGCGTAATCACCACCACAATCAAGATACAGAACATTTCCATCATCTTGCCTTTTAGTAGTCTATCCTCCCCTTTATACTGGCCACAGGCAACAATGACATGTTTTTTGTATTGTTTGTTTGCTTGCTTTTTCTAGAATTTCATATAAGTGGAATCATACAGTATGTATTCTTTTGTGCCTGACTTCTTTTTCTCAGCATAGTGTTCTTGAGACTTATCTATGTTTCATTTTAGTAGTCCATTCCATTTTATTGCTAAGTTGTATTCCATTGTATGGATGTATCTCAATTTATTTATCCACTTACCTGCTGGTAGAAGTTTGGATGTTTCCAGTTTTTAGCTATTGTGAATAAAACTGTTGTAAATATTCAAGTACAGCCTTTGGTAGACATATGTTTTCATTTCTTTGGGATAAATAACGTAGGAGTAGAATTGCTGTGTCATAAAGTGTGTTTAACTTTGTAAGAAGCTACCAAACTTTCCTAAAGTGGTTGTTCCATTTTATATTCCTGCCAACAGTATATGAGAATTCTAGTTTTCCATGTCTTCAGTGAACACAAGTATTGTCAGTTATTTTAACTGTAGCCACTACAATGGATGTATAGTGGTATCTCTTTGTGGTTTTAATTTCCATTTTCTTGATGACTAATGATATTGGGCTTATTGGCCATTTGTATATTTTCTTTTATAAAATGTCTGTTAAAATCTTTCATCTAAGAATTTGGGCTCTGGTAGTTTTAATCATTTTTAAATGTCTGTCTTACATATGAAACTGTAAACTCTATGAGGTACTATATCTCTAGGCCCTGTCACAATTCCTGGCAAATAATAGAGGCTCAATAAGTATTTGTTGACTGACTGACTTGAGTGATGTATGCTTTTATTAGGAGTGGAGTGGCTCTGTTAATGCTAGTTTATTACTTTCCAAATTAGGAGTCTCGCCCACTCATAATTATTTCTGGTGATTTAGTACCCAGTTCCTTAGAATTGGGCACTTAAAAAATCTACCAAGGTTTTGAAACAAGAGGGAGTATCATTATCATATCAAATATTTATTGACTTCTCCCCCATTCAAGGCTCTGTGCTAGGTATTTGGACATGAGACTGCAGTCCTGTCCTCAGGAAGCTTATGGTCTACTTGGAGATACAACACATGGGGATATACTCAAGGATCATACTCAGGAGTCAACTGAAGGAGTTAATATAGGCAGTTGCTCCTAAATCATGAGTCTGGGAAATCTAGATGAAGGAGAGTTAACAACTTGCTTGGGAATTGGGAAAGGTTTCATGGAGGAAATGACAAAGCAGATGAGTCTGAAGGATGGAAAGGATTGAGATGTTTGAGGAGGGAAGGGTAGGGAAAGACACCACAGGTGGGAAAAGGGAATGGGATGGCATGAGGAAAAGCAGAGGGCTCAGGGAATGGTGTAGCCTAGCTTGAAATAAGACTAGAGGGGATGGGGTGCATCGTGGAAAGAACCTGTGATGTATCCTGTCTCCCCTGACATCTGGGGAGAATTGCCCTAGAATAAAAAAAGACTTTTGGAGGAAACCCCATAACAAAAATTTGATTCTTGCTTTTTCTTATCAACAGTAAATAATAAGACCCTATTCAGCATATAATTAGACAGATTAGGTCCCATGCCCTGAACTCTTATAACACTCTGTATGTCTTTATTTCAACATTTACTATGCTTGTAATTTACTTAGTTTGGTAGGTTGCAAGCAAGATGAGGGCAAAAAACACATTGGTCTTACTGTTGTGTTTCCAGGGCCTGTTTAGTGAACAAATACATGAAAAATGAAATTTCTTTTTGAGATTTAGAATCTTTGCAATAAAATCACTATCTGTGAATTTCTACAGTTGTTATAATAGTAAGCTACCCACTTGACTGGAATGTTTAACTTAATTTTTTTTTTTTTAGTTCTGGATTTTATTCCAGTACTATCTTTTTTTGGCAGGGGACTTTTTTTTTTTTTTTTTCTGCAGTAATAAGAGCTATCATTGATAAAGGTACTTACTCTATGCCAGACATTGCATGATTTTTTTTTTTTTAATAAAAGATGAGAAAGCTGAGGTCAAGAGAAATGGAATTATTTGTCCAGGGTTCATAGTAAGTAGCAGAGTTGGAATTTGAACTCAGGTCTGGCTGAATATATAAAATGAATGTTTTTAACCATCTGTTGGGACATCAGATTGTTATACCATTGCTTGTTTAAATAGAGCTCTTCAACTTGAGCCTATTATTCCCACAGAAGCTTGCAGGTGATGTTCTGGATTTGAACAAAAGTGTGGATTTGAATACCCAGGTTCCCCCTACAACCCAGACAAATGTCTGCCGGCCAGACACGTGAGGTATTTATTTGTTGACTGACATTACTAATGTAGAACAGGGTAGATCACTCACCCAAAGCTACCATGCTTTTCTAGGGTATGTTTGAAGGGAAATTACAGCTTCAAATGTTGTAGTTACATTGCAATATAATTTGATTACTTGCTGTTCTAGCACAAATTTAAAAATAGCCTGTTAATGTCATTTGAAATGGATTCATCAATGTTTGCCTATCTCTGAACTTGCTGAGATTTGAGATGAGAGGTAGTCTAAATTAAGTAGTCTAATCTGTTAGGGTGCTAGCATGGATTGGCTACAGTGGATGTCCAACCTAACCTTGTACCTCCTTGCTTTATAAAATTTTCAAAAAATTTTTTGCTCCTTAAAAATTCTATGTGGGGGGCACCTTGCTGGCTCAGTCAATAGAGCATACGACTCTTGATCTTGGGGTTGTGAGTTTGAATCCCACATTGGGTATAAAGATTACTTAAAAATACAGTCTTTTAAAAAAGTAAAAAATAAATAATTCAGTGGGAATTTATGAAGCTTTTTCTTTATGCATGAACTGTAGGTAACGCTGGTTTTAGAAGTAGTGTTGGGTATACTCCCTGAAGCCAGTCTTTAAATTAAAGTTTAAATACTCAGGTAGGTTCCTCTTCATATTATCAGCTGGCTTGAGGAGATGTTTTTCCATTTTTTCTAGGTACTGTGCAGACAAGCGTGTGTATCTCTGCACATATATGTACCAGCATGCCTCTTTAAAGCAAATAGTTTTGGTAGTGTAAAAAACATCGTCAAAGTAAGCCGTTGCATTTGTCACATATCTTATATGCCTTTGAGCACAATTCCTGAAATTCATTTAGTGGGCATTCACTTAGAATTTTCTGAAGAACAATTTCTCTGTAAATTATTAACTTTTTATTGCCACATTTCCCAGATTCAATTAGATTAACATTTAGTGTCATTTCTCAAACAGAGATAATCATCCTGATTATGCTTTGAAGAAAGAACTTGCATGCTATATACCTTTTAGGCTTTTAATTTATCTTATTTATTTGGCAGGAATATGTGTTTGTGCGGGGGCAGAGAGAAGCTAAAAAGGATGACACTTGGTGGGAATTGATAAGTTGAGAGTCATTCAATATTGAGTTTATGGCATTTGGTTTCTTCTGCCGTGGGCATATCAGAGAGCTGGTAAAATATGCAGGCTGAAGATTCCCTAAGTGGCTTCTGAAATCAACATTTATTTCTAGCCAGTAAAGTTTAGCAAACCATGTCCAGTTCTGTTGACAAGTAGCACAAACCAAATGACAACAGTAAGCTTTTGATGTGTTGGCTAAGGTAGGCTTTGGAACTTACTGCTTTACGTTTCGCCACAGTATGTGGTAAAGTCCAAAGGAGTAGCGAAGCCTACGCCAAACCCCCTTACTATGGTAGCAGCTACTTCAAACATAGTTTCATGAATAGGAGCTCATTTGACCCTTGACCAGAACCAGGCTCGAAATTGGCAGACAGAGAATCGGAGTAATTTGTATCATTTCAATTAGTTACTCGCTGCATAACGGGGAGGTCATGACTTTCTGCCATGATTACTGCCCATGGCAACCAAGCTTGAATGTACCATCAGTTTCCAAATACTTTCACTTAATAAATGTAAGTTCATAAACAAGGCTCAATTGTTGGGCGTACACAACAAAGTGAATTATCCAGTCTACGACTGAACAAGCGGAAGATGACATAACTTTGTCGGCAAGATTCTTTCAATTTTTTTTTTTTAAGAGAGAAGCTGATAAATGGGGTTAATAACATTGGCTGAATGAGCAGTATTGATCTTTGGCTATGTAAAACAGCCAGGAGAGAAGTGAGTTTGTGTAAGAGCACTGTTGTTGTAGTTCTGAAAGCCGGCAGTTTTCTTTCACTGTTTGCTCTGTACAACCAAAATTCAAAAATCTTAAAATCAATGTTGCCATTGTTGAGTCCAAACAGCACACCCTTCCACAGACAATGCAAAGAATTTCAAAATATAGATAGCTCCCTGATACATACAGATCTGATTGTAAGAAACATTGGGTTGTTTTCTTTCTCGAATAGAAAGGGCAGCTTGTTCTAGGGTGAAGACAATGGTGTGTTTAGATGCCTGTGAAACTTCATGAACCCAGTGCAATAATTCAAGCCTTTGATTTGAAAAATGTTTTGTATGTCTTCCTCCACATCTGCAAATACCTCCACTTTCCCTTGATGCCAGCCAAGAGTTGTTAGCAAGTCAATGTTTTCCACTTGAGGAAGAAAAAAAGTTCAGCACGTACATAAGTTTTGCTATTTGGCTTTTGTTTTTTGAATTAAAATAAAGGTTTCCTTCTTTCATGTCACAATCTATTAGCCACCAGGAAACCTGGTATCACAGTTCTCTCCCATTCACCCCTGCATTTGTAGCAGATTTGACGGTGTGTGGAAACCAACACGGGCGCTGCTCTGTGACTGTGTCACCTACAATCAGCTTGTGCTGTGGTTCAGATTAATCATGACAGTAGGCAATATTTCCAACATTATTAGAAGAGAAACCTAATATTTTGGGACATCAGGGATCTCTGAGCTGTTGTCCATCAAACTGAGAACCTTCATTTCCTACTCCTTGGATGGGTAACCTTAAGTTTTAACCACTTAATGGACAAAACACTTCTTTAACAAAAAATAAATAAATAAAAAATTTAAAAATGTAAATAAGAGAAGAAGATTTGGCTATTCTGGTATTTGAAGTTGCATTATGGGGTCATCCCCAAAAGGTCTGATAGTCATGTTGTCCAGCATGGACTCTCATTCTTTCTTGAAATGTGTTCACCCAGACTATCCTAGGTTTTCCTGAATTTCTATCTTCAGGATGTTTTGTTATTAAATCTGTGGATAATTGTAAGATAGAGATCTCTACACTACTATTGAACTTTTATCTAATATACTTTCTATCATGTAAATGGATAATTATTAAAAAGTGACATTATATAAATATGGATTAAAGTTATACAATATAAAGGTATACACCAATATATATGATAAATTTGACAATACTATTTAGAAAATGGATAGTTTTTAGGTTTGTATATACCTGCTTTAATGTACTTTTTTACCTTTTGTCTGACTAATTTAGTTTACACGAATAGGACTGAAAACTGGGTACTCTATTGACCTCCTGAAGCTCTGGTTTTTCTTCTTTGTAGCTGAAAAAAAAATCCAATGATAATGCAGATGCTGTGGAGACCATACAATTATTCATAGCTTCATCAGTAGTCTAAAACCCTTTGGATCAAAATTTTATTATATGTCTAATATATTCTGTATATCAGGAATGTTTAAAAATCTTTAGATATTCATACCGAGACAATGCACTCTGCTTTAAGAATCTGGTTTCTATTAGGTAATGTAACATTTCCTTTATACAGCTCATAAGGATAGGAAACCAGAGCAGCCAAAGGATGTTGCTGGACTTTTGGTTTTCTGTTTTAGATTTTTCCCTCCTAGCCCCTGCGAAAGAGTAAGTTCTCTGTACCTAAGTATGGAATGAATGATTCCTCAAGCTTGTCTAATAAGACAGTCTGTCTTCTCAGAAAGAGACCAAAGTCTTGATATATTTCCTTGCATTTAGCAGATTTTGGTGTGCGAACAGCTTAACATTTTCCAACTGAATTCCTAACTAAATTATATAATAACAAATACTATACAATTAACTGATCACTCTCTACCTTCTTTTTCAACTTCAGGCAAAGAATCTGATAAGTTTAGGACTTATTCCAGGACTTTTCTTCCCGTTTTAGGCTTTGGCTGCTCCCAGGTCTATCCATCATCATTTTAGCTTTGAAAGTTGGTTCATTTGTCTTGTTCCCTTAGCTCTGTCACCTCAAGCTTCGAAGGTTGAGTCCCAATTTCTTGCATGTGGTCTTTCATTGGCCCACTCCCTGCTGGTACCCACTCCATCATTCTTGTAGCTATTTGATCTTCCTGGTTTTCTGTGTGTCAGACTCTGCCCTGCCACCTGATGGTTTTTGGTTCCAGGCTTGCCGCAGATTTTCCATTCTCTTTCTGACTTGTCATTCTGTCACTATGCCAAGCTTTGCCCCTTTATACTTTTAATTAAGACACCGTTTATTGTATTTTTTCTGATTACCAAGTGCCACTTTGTTATCGAAATTTTGAAAAATGAAGCAACAGCACAATGGAAAACCAAAACAACTACTGTCCCACCGTCTAGAGTGTATCACTGTTGCCATTTTGGCATATGAATTTCCAGGGTTGTTTTTCTTTCTTTCCTCTCTCCCTTCCTCCCTCCCCCTCTCCTTTCCTTCCTTTTTTCCCTCTTTATTTTTTTCTCCTCATATATTTTTGGGTGGTTTCAGATACCTTAGAAAATTATTGGCTGCTTGGGCATTTTTTCCTTTTCATCAAGAGCATTACTTTGAGCATTTTTCTTCAAAGATTATCTCCAAATGCTATAAAATTCCGTTTTCTTCTATTGCCTCTGTAATTTTCCTTCTCATTTCCTTCCCACAGTTTCAGGCCTTCATAAAATAACTCATGGTTTAATATAATGTATGTTCTCCATACCCTTTTTGGTTTGGCCTGCTTGGATGTACTCTGTTATGAAGTTTTAATCTTGTAATAAGATTGTAATCTTCTTTGCTTTTCCACACATGACTGGCACTTTTTTTTTGACAGGGGAAAAATATAGGGTATTTTGAAGTCTGATGCTTTACAAACTCAATCACTAGTGATTTAGCTGCCAAGGAACATGGGGTATAATTCCTAGATTACCTTTCTGGACTTCCTAATTAGAAAAGAGACTTGGTGTGTCACCAAGACGTCAAGAATCATTCTAAAAAGAATAGGCTGATTCTAGTGTTCCTAAAACTCCATAGGCATTCTTGATCATTCATTCATTCATCCAGCAAAAATTTATGGAACATCTTCTTTGTCCAAAAGAAATACAATGTAAACCACAAATGTGTACCACACATGAAATTTAAATTTTTTTCTACTAACCATGTTAAAAAATAAAAAACAGGGGCCCCTGGCTGACTCAGTTGGTAGAGCATGTGACTCTTGACCTTGGGGTCGTGGGTTCGAGCCACGTTGAGTGTAAAGCTTACTTAAAAATAAAATCTATTTAAAAAAAACATTTAAAAAAAAGGAAAAAGAAAAAAAATCAAGTAAAATTAATTTCAATTAATATGGTCTATTTAACTCCATTTATTCAAAATATTATGTATAACAAATATAAAAATTATTAATGAGATTTTTTCCCCCTGTCTTTAAAACCCAGTGTTTATTTTATACTTATGGCATATCTCGATTTAGACTAGCTCCATTTCAAGTGTTCAGTAACCACATGTGGTTTTGGCTATCATATTGAATAACACCAATGCAGACACTTTTGCTGAAGATTCTGCAAAGAGAAGGCAGATGTAGTCCTCAGTCACTCATGGCTTATACTCTAACAGGGAAAACAGCCATTATGTAAGGAATTGTTAATATATTCCTTTAATATATATATAATAAAAATTTATTATTTTATATATTATATAATATATAATATAATATATTATATATTAATATATATATTATATATTACATATAATATATATATAATTAATATATATATAATAAAAACAAAGAAACAAAACTGCCAGGCTAAGTTCAGACAGTTATATACTCAAACTATCTTGGGGTAGGGGACAAAGAGATTCAAGGTGTCTTTATTATTTTCCCCACTGGAATTAATTAATTGTGTGATGCTGGACAAATCAATTAACCTCACCCTTCTAGACTTAGATTTGAATTGTCATCCTTGACTCTAAAGAACCTACATTAAAAAATAAAAGATCCTACATTTAAGCACTCAGCCCTACTGCCTTCCATAATTATTAGTTTAATATCTGTGTTCCCTTCCATACTGTAACTATTGTGAGGCTAGAAATTCTGTCCCATTTGTCTATTTCTGTCTCTCCAGCACCATCCCTCCATATTTTTGGAATGAAAAATGAACTGAAGAAGTGAATGAAGGTTAAATAAAGGCTTCCCACTTAAATCTCTTGTTAAGATTAAAATTCATTTGACAGTTCATGTTCTCCCAAGTGATAAACTTCTCCCTGCCCCTGCTTCCCTGCATTCCCCCTTTCCTTTTTTTCTGCCACTTCCTGACTATTTAGCTAAGGCCTGCTTCTTAAGTCCCAGAAATTGTGAAAGGCATTGGCTACTGAAGATAAAAAAAAGGCAGTCTTTGCCCTCAAGGTGCGTAGAGCCTTGTGATGTGTTGCTATAAATGATGACAGCTAACATTTGCTGAGTGCTTTGTTTGTGCCAGGCACTGTGTTAAGTCCTTTATTATGCATTTATCTCTTAAAATCTGTGTAGTATTGCATGTTTAGTGCTATTTTATTCTCATTTTATACATCAGGAAATTCAAACTTGAAGTTAAATTGTTCAAAATCTCATACCTAGGTTTGTGTTGGAGTTGATTAAGACCTTGGTTGGAAACTGTATTGAAACCACTGTGCTAAAAGACCTCCCAAATCTTTGGAGTCTCTGGGATGACCTAATGCACATTATGTAAAATTAGATAAAGAGTCATCCTTAAAATGAATAACTGGTTAGGTATTAATATTTTAAAAATAATAAAGGGAAATGTGATCTGTCTCCTTACTAAATTCTCAGAGAAACTATTTCTTAGCCCATTTACTTTATGCCCATTTCTTATTTTCTAAGATTTATTTATTTTTAGATGGGGAGGCGCAGAGGGAGTGGGAGAGGAAATCTCAAGCAGACTCTGGGCTGAGTGTGGAACCTGATGAGGGGCTTGATCCCATGACCCTGAGATCATGACCTGAGCTGAAACCAGAAGTTGCAGGCTTAACCAACTTAGCCACACAGGCACCCGTTTTATGCTTATTTCTATTATGTGTATGTAGACACACACATATGTATCTATACATGTGAAATCTAAAAGATGTATAGATGGCAGTTCTGAGATCCTGAGTCATATATCTGTTTTAACCCTGGTCATTGAGTGACTGTTTTTCATTGCTCCGTTTCATTCTTTTCAGACACAGTTGCCCTTGAAACCTCAACTATTACCATGAAGAGTCCACTAATTCAGTTATTTTGCTGATATCTTCCTGTCCTGAGGGTGTTTATCTTCCTTTCAACCCTTCACCCACCCTGCAGTAGCTCCCCTTCTTTCCATGCCACTCTGTGTGAAAGCTCCCTTAGGAATTTACGGAGCAAGATTGCGCCAACTTTGCCCATCTATTTTCTTTAGGTAATGGTTTTCCAATTCCTATCTTCTCTTGTCTTCCTTATTCTTCTTCTCTAGATGTACGTTTTTTGTTTTTTTCCCCCACCCCACACAAATGTTTTGAGTTCCTCTCCTGAGATTGCTTGTTTCTCTTCCACTCAAGATGAGTTGTCATTTAATTCTGGAGAACAATATGCTTATTCTTCATATCTAATTTTAAGCATTGCTTTCTTTTAAAAATACTAAATAGAAATATAAAATAATATAAAGTTCAAAATAGTGATTTGACTTTGACACGGTTTTCGAGCAACTTGTCATCTCAAGAATATTTTTAAAATGACAATAACTTCTTTTCCAATCTGACTTACTTCTGACTTCTCTTTCTGTCAGGAGGCAGTCTATGGTAGTTAAAGCCATGGGACTTCACATCAGACAAGTTCAAATCCAATCTTTGCTAGTTGCCCTAGGCTATCTTGTTTCTTATGTTATCCTCTCTGTGCCTCAATCATCTCATCTATAGAATGAGGATGATAAGACCTGTGTTGTATGGTTAAAACTTAGTGCTTACTTTCAGCTTACTTTTATGCTAACATTTAATCTTCATAACAACCCATAAAGAAAGTCTTAGTCACATTTTACAAATGAAGAAACTGAGGCACAGAGAAGTTAATATAGGTAGTCATAAGAGCAGTGTTTGTAAGTTTGTATTTTTTTTCCAACTTAACACTAAAGACAAGCATTTTTCATAGTGACATAATTTGTAATGATCTTGTAAACATAAGTTTTAGTGACAACATACTATTTCATTGTGTGGTTCTGCCTTAATTTACTTTGGCATAATTAATTTACCACTAGCTTATTGTCAGACATTTGGATTGTTTTGGATTTTTCTTTCTTTAATGAACATATTTGAATATAGTTTTTTACATTATTCTAATCATTTTTTGTCACCTGGATTCAAGAAGAAGAATTAGAGTCCAAGGGCAAAAACACCTTTTCAGATTCTTTTTGCCTGTTGCTACAATTGTTTCCCAAACTGTTGTATAAATTTACACTCCCATTAGCATGAGAGTGTCTGTTTTACTGCCCTCTCCGCAGGTCAGAGTTTTCATGTAAAGAGCACAAAACAAGGTTAAAAACCCCCATAATGTGCACTGCCTTTCCCATCACCTAAGAGAATGGCTGCTCTCTTCTCTATCGCCAGCCAGCTTGCCCTGGCTCCTTCATTCTTGTCAGCTTTCTCTTAAGCTACCAGATAATGGTCAGATGCAATATAACCTCATCAGAAGAGTTTTGATGTTGAAGATTATGCCTTTGTTATCATGTGGACAATTAGGGCCTTTGTTTGACAAGTCCAGCTAAATTGGGTAGATTTTTAAAACCAAGGTATAATTCATAGAGTGATTACAGGTATTTTTATTGCATTCTTAATCTGAGGTCTAATGAACATTTGCTGCTTTGAAATAGAGCAGAGTCTGTGGCAGAGGATTTCCATGAGTTTCTTTTCAGAAATTAAAAAAATTTTTTCAGTAAGATTCCCCACCCCCCCCACCCCAGGAGGTGATGTTACTTTTTATGTTTTCAAATATGGACCCAAGCCAGAATTTATGTTCTTTCACCTGCCAGCTTTATGGCATTGAACAAGCTATGAAACCTTGCTAAATCTCTATTTTCTCATCTATAAAATGGGGATAATAATACGTATCACTTAGAGCTTTTTAACAAAAGAGGTACTATATGTGAATGTTCTTGTGTGTACTCAAGTCATGGTTTGTTGCATGATTGAATTTCTGTTGCTTTTATAAAGGAATTGTTAGGATTTAAAAATTTTTTTTCTGCAGTCATTGTGGTCCAGACTAGATGCTAATTGATCTTTGGTTTTAAAATCAGAAGGGCTGTTAACGAGACTAGACTAAAAATCTGGATCTTTAATATCCCTAGGGCCACTGCTCATACCTCCGAAGAGAAAGCACAAATTAAATCAAGAATGCTACTCTAAGACTTGTGTTTACAACACTTTTGTAAAATAATGCTCATAATATAGACACCTGGTAGAAAGGCTTGAGAAAGAAAACATCCTGGAGCTCTGGTGTCTGAGGCATGTGTACAGGAATAGCACGCTTCTTTGTCTTCTTGGCACTTTGTGTAAAGCAAGTACATGTTTTCAAGAAAAACTAGCCATCTACCTGCAGTCACTCCCAACTTTATTGTTTTTTGTGTTTTTTTTTTACCCCTGCTTTCTCAGTCAGCAAGGGTAGATCAAGGACAGCTATTCCAGATGCGAGAGAATGGCCATGATAATAACCACCATCACAAAAGGAGCAACAGCTTACATTTATTGAGAGCATATAAGGTGCCAGGTCCTATGTTTAAGCACTTTCCATATCTTGTCTTTACAATAACCAGGGAAGAAAGTACTACTGTTATTCCTAGTTATAGAGGAGAAAACTGTTTAAGTGACTTGTTCAAAGCAAGCATATGTGAGATCTGGTATGTAAGCACAGTTAGTACTGACTTCAATTTCTTGGGTCTATCGTAGATCTCTGAGTATGAAATTCATAAGATCTAGAGGGTGCTATGAAAAATGTGACTAAAGGCAGAAAATGTCATAAAAATAAAGAACAGGAAGGAACACCTTGCACATTATCCAGACTAACCAAACTTTCTTTGTATAGTTATGGAAACTGAGGGACAAGGATGAAACCTTCCAGAAATCACACAAACTATTCTGTGGCCAAATGGGGACACATATGGCTGTAATTTGCTATTAGCTTTTTAAGAACTTTTTATCATGAAACATTTCAACCACACACAAAAGTAAAGAGAATACCATAATGAAACCCTTATCATTCTGTTTCACAATTGCCTACATTTTGCCATTCTTGTTGACTTCTCTTCTTTTGATGGTTTCTATTTTAGCTTTTTTTTTTTTTTTTTCTATTTTAGCTCTTAAGTGAGAAGGAGAATTGAAAGATGACTGGAAATACTCTAGAATTTTTTTTTATCTTAGTTTCAGCTTTAAACAAAATACTAGTGTGAGGACACGTATGTTGTTACTGACTAATATTCCTTATCCAATTATAATACCCCTTCCAAAGCCAACTGAGGCAGTGGAAAAATGTACTTGGAGCAAGAATAGTAATTAGTCTTGTAGGTTTAGCTTGTAGTATTCATATTTGATGCTAAATGGCTTGCTTTTTAGTGAAATTCTCTTTAGACCTGTTCCCTTGGTTGGTCTACTATGTCCCTTCACCTCCCAAGGGGGCACATTTTAACAAACCTCTTCAAGCTAGGACATTGGAAAGATCAAAGAAAAGATGCCGGAATCTGTCCATTAGCTTGCTTTTTAGGAACAATGGTTCCCATCATGGAGTTACTCCATGATGGGCATTAAGGAGGGCACTTGATGGTGTTACATGGAATTGATGAATCACTAAACTACTTCTGAAACTAATAATACGTTTTATTTAATTAATTGATTTTTTAAGAAACGAATGACCTGGGGCGTCTGGGTGGCTCAGTGGGTTAAAGCCTCTGCTTTCAGCTCAGGTCATGATCTAAGGTCCTGGGATCGAGCTCCGCATTGGGCTCTCTGCTCAGAAGGGAGCCTGCTTCCCCCTCTCTCTCTGCCTACTTGTGATCTCTCTTTCTGTGTTAAATAAATAAAAATTTAAAAAATATTAAAAAAAAAAAAAAAAAAGAAAAGGAACAATGGTTCCCAAACATCTTTCTGCTTAAAATCCTATTATTTTTGTCAATAGTAACATTTTTATTATTTCACCTTTGCTAAACACCAATACTTAGCTAGGCAACAGTTAAGAACAAAGAAAATCTGTTTCAGCACTTAGGTGCTCAAGGTCCAGTTCTCATGCCCCTCTGCCCTCTCTGTGTCATTTCTGTGCCCAGTATTTGTCTTTGAAGTTCAATAGAGCCCGACCCACAGAAGAGAACTTCAGGAAAATGGACAGAGCTGAGCACGGACTGCCAAATATCAGAGTCAGCTGTTCGGGAGTGTCTTTAAGTGGTTGCTTGGCTCTCCCAAGGAGTCAGGGGGTAGCATCTCTGCCAAAGGGCAGAGGGAGTAGTTAGACCAAGAGAGAGGAGGCTTGAGAAGTTCCTTTAAAAAAATCAGTAAAGCTCCAGACCAAGAAATTTATCTTTGAAGACTCAGGAGGAGAGAAAGGGTCCATGCTTAAAATGCCAAAATGTAGCCCAGCAGATTGATTCTGTGCAGCCAGTATCAATCATACAGAGAGATTTTGCTGCAAAATGGTCCGATGTTCCTTTTTTTCCTCTTCTCTGTCTTAGGAGTCCAGATGGTGCATGAACAGTGAGTAAAGAACGAGTAGATATTTTAAGACATCTTAATAAGGTGGGGATGCTGAAGCTAAATATGAATTTCCCAATTCTCCATTCTCTATATACATGAAATAAAACTCCTGTACTGAACTGCCAACAAGTATCTGTTTCAGTGGAACTTTGTGTGGTGTTATGAAATCAAAATTTGAATATTACTTTAAGAAAAGACGGTTTTGGAACTAATTACTTTCCTTTGATAGGGTCTATTCTGCAGGAACACATTTTAGGTGATTCTAATATATTAATGATCTACTAAGGGTTTTGGACTTGTTTTTGTTCTCCACAATTTAAAAAAATATAAGATGTTCCAAGGTTATAAAAATGATATATGACCACTGAGGAAAATTTGGAAAATATATAAAAACACAAAGAAAAAATTGATCACCTTGGACTTCTACTCCCCAAAATAACCACTGATAGCATCTTGGTATATGTTCTTTTAGTCTTTTTTTTTGCTATAAATAAATATTCATACTATCATAATTTAGTTACTCATTTTCCTGTCATTAGAACTTTAACTTACCAAGTGTGAAAGAAATAATACGTAATTTAGGTCAAGTAAAAAACAAATGTCGAGGGGTGCCCGGGTGGCACCCAGGCGTCTGCCTTTGGCTTAGGTCATGATCCAGGGGTCCTGGGATCAAGCCCCGCATTGGACTCCCTGCTGGGCGGGAAGCCTGCTTCTCCCACTACCATTCCCCCTGCTTGTGTTCCCTCTCTTGCTGTGTCTCTCTGTCAAATAAATAAAATCTTTAAAAAACAAAGCAAAACAAAAAAACCAAATGTCGACTAGAATTTATAGGGTTGATTTTATAATTTTAAAATATCAGATGTGTAAGGTCCATTGTCCTAAGACATGTTATAATTCCCTTTAATCAGCAACAATGGCTAAAACATGTGATCTAAAATTGTAGCATTTGCTTACAAACAGAAAATAACGGAAACAAAGAGAAACTATATGTACTTGCAGGCAATAAGAAAGCCTTGTGTTATTTAGCATTTAAAATTGTCAAAGATAGAAATTAAAAGTACAAAAGTTGAAGCATTGGTGACCATAGTGAGGCCTCCAGACATGAGTCAGCCACAAAAAATGCTCAAACTCATTTAAAAAGCTCTTTGTCATGATCCAAAAAAACAACATTTTTAGTGTTTTCCTTTGACTTCACATCCCGCTATTGCAAGTACATGGCTAATTATTATCTGAATGATATCTATTATTCCTATGTTCTAACCGGATATGATCCAAATATGGCCACAAACACATTATAGTGTGCAGTGAAATCAAAAGAATAAGATAATTCTGTTTTAAAGGGTTAATGGCATTTTCACTCCTCTTCAGTTCAAATCATGGACAATGACTTTACTGTTGTCTATTCTAGGCAGCTGTGCAGAATAGTAAAGATTTGGAGATCTTTGTAGGCAGGAGAAAAATTAAGTCTTTGTATATTTTTTATTCAGTATATTCTACCCAACACCCATGTGTAAGAGTTGGACTTGGGAGTTGCAACAGGCTAAGGAAAGTTTGCATAGATAAACAGAGTTATTCTAAATTCTGTGCCTACTAAGCTCTGAAGCACAAAGTGCAATTGCAAATCTTCTAGAATTGGTATATAAAACATCCTTTTCTAACTCTGCCCATTATATTCTTTGAGTTTCATTTATTATTTTTGAATAATGAACGTATGAAAAAGAATTAGCTATAAAGTTAGCAATTACCTCATCATTTTCAATTCTCAAACAGTTACTGTTCTTAAGCCTCTGAGAAGTGGAGTGGTTTTGTGAAAGAACATATCCATATATGGAAGGAAAGGCAAAAATACTAATATAGTTTGAAATGACTAAAAAAAGAATTCCAAATAATTGGGTGCTGTGGCCACAATTGAAAAGTTATAATTAAAATCATTTGTGCTTCTATTTGGGTCCCAGGATGGATCGTTAGGTATCATTCTTTGTGTTTCTTATGCTTGATATGAGAGCAAGCTATCCTAACATATCATAACTGGAAAAAGTGCCCCAGAGTGACAGGAAGCAGGAAAAACAGGGACAGGAAATTCTATGTGGATTTAGGATCTTACTCCATTTGTCACTTTGGGAATAATTTCTAAGAAAGAGTTTAAAATCCTAATGCCCTTTCTTATCTCACTCTTGTATTTGTTGGGGAAGGAGTAATAATAATAGCTACCATTTATTGAGCACCTAAATGTACATTAGGCACTCATTTTTTAGTATCTCAATCATCACAACAACGCTATACATTAGTCGAAAGCTTACTAAAGAAGGCCCCAAATAATTTTGGCCCCAGTTACTCCTCTGCCCTCATCTCTCACCACTCTCCTTAAAATATACACTACCAGCCATGTTGACCTCCTTACTCCTCACACACAACATGCACATTTCCACCTCAGAGCCTTTGAACTTGCTGTTCTCGCTACCTGGACTGTTCTTCCCCCAAATATCTGCATGGTTTGCTCTCATTTCATTCAGATCTCTGCTCAAACTTCAACTTAACAACAAAGTCTTCCCTAATAATCACAAAGAAAATGGCACCCCTTGTCACTCTCTGTGCCCTTATCCTGCTCTATTCTTCAGAGCACTTATCATCATTAACCATATATATTTGTTATTGTCTCTCATCCCCTGTTAGAATGTAAGCTCCTTGAGAAGAGGACTTCCCTCACCTCCCCCTGGTGATTTATCCCCAGTGCTTAGAACAGTGCCTCGTACATAGTAGACATTGATTATATTTGTTGAATAAATGGATGAACAAAGAAACTGAACCTCAGAAAGGTTTAGTAACTTGCCCAAGGATACACAGTACAGTGGCAGAACCAAAATTAGAACCTGTGTGCTTCTCAAT
Source organism: Procyon lotor (assembly GCA_028646535.1). NCBI lineage: Eukaryota > Metazoa > Chordata > Mammalia > Carnivora > Procyonidae > Procyon > Procyon lotor. Next base: position 43,687,015 of record CM053606.1, on the reverse strand, counting down.
CCAACAGGTGAGGGAGGATGTGACATTTGAACTGAGCTTTAAAAGATAAGTAGAACTTAATATTTATAGTCTGCTGTTGCTGAAATGATATTGTGTATGTGTAGCTTCACATCATCATTCCTCATTAATATTTTTATTCCACTTAGGAATAAATCTTATTATTATGGAGATGGCAAATCACACAATACCATAAGGATAGCTTGCTTGATTCATAATATTTTCCCTGTCCATCCACTCGATGGGCAGTGGCTCTTGGCCATGCCAAGATGAGGCCATGCCTCTCATACCCGGCATGAGAGGAGACTTGGTTGCTCTTCCTGTTCATAGACATGTTCAGATGAGCTTCTTATTCCGTGGGATGCACTGAGTCCAGTATCTGGCCCTCATGTCTCAATAAATGATCATAATTATTAGCATTATTATGTTATCATTTTACTTCTCACCCTTAGGCTTAGTGCCTAGCACAATTTATGTCCCCAGATTTCTTTGGACCACATTTTTCCTGCCAGCTCGGGTGCCTCTGTGCCTTGGGCAAACCCTGTGTTATTCCAGTCTTTGGTACCTCTTACCTGAGGGCAGTGCAAACACCTGGTTTGCTCTGTCCTTTGATGTGGGCACAGAGGAATCCTGAATACGTATTTATAGCATCTTTACAGATATTTCATTAGACTTTTGGCAAATTGCAACTGTGCATGGTCTTCAAGAAAACTTGTGGCTTATTGCACTGAAAAGTTTTGTTTAGAGAAATATACATCCCACTTTTCTCTTTCTGGTATGTTTAATTATTTTTCTAGAGTTACCAGCTCTTGCTCTCTTTCTCATCTATATGGAAGGATCATGATCTTTAGAGTCACACAGCCATTTTCAAGCTATGTGACCTGGAATGAGTTGCTTCACCTCTCTGAACCACAGATTCCCTCTCTATAACATGGGTAAAATAATGTATATCTTACAGAGGATAATGTATCCTAATTGCATAATGTATACAAAACACCTAGGAAAGTGCCTGGTATATGCATTGAAATTATTTTTGTTGTTGCTGTGTTAAAGAGACTGATGATGAAGACAGATGATGTTATCCTAAGTAATGTTGAGAAGCCACAGCTCCTGATATGGTCCTGCTCTTCTTTGAAGTTGTGTCCTACTTGAAACCCTTGCACTTCTCCTTTATTCTTATAGCTGCACAGGAAGTTCTTATGGGCAATAGCTTAGAGCCAAGGAGGACTCAGCAATGTAATCCTAAGACCCAGGAGAGCATGGCCCCTGTTCATCTGTGATTGTACAGGCTATGCTGTGACCTGTAGAAATTTTCTTTTTTGCTTCAGACAACTCTATAAACAACTCCAGTATCTTTGATCTCTCTTTTAGCACTACCTTAGACCATCTGTTATTAGGCCTTAAGCTCATTATCACTCTGTTCTATTTGCTTCTAAAACGCTCTAAGGGTTTACTACTGCACTGTGAGCCCCTGAAGAACAGGAACCATGCCTTATCTAGCCCCAGCACGAAGCACAGTGCCTGAAAAAGATGTTCAAGATGTTCAATATGTTTGTGGCTTGTAGTGGGTGTCTGTGTTCTTGCTAAGTTTTTTCCTCCTCTTCATCATCTTGCTCTACATATTTCGATGATCTGATTTTTCCCCCCAAATATGTTTATTTTATTTTTTTAGTGTTACAACATTAATTGTTCATGCACCACACCCAGTGCTCCATGCAATACGTGCCCTCCTCAATACCCACCACCCGGCTCACCCAACCCCCCACCCCCTCCAAAACCCTCAGTTTGTTACTCAGAGTCCACAGTCTCTCATGGTTCATCGCCCCCTCTGATTTCCCCCATTCACCCTTCCCTTCCTTCTCACAATGCCCTCCATGTTTTTCCCTATGCTCCGCACCTATGATCTGATTTTTGTATAGACATTTCACCTCAGCTTGATTTTTTCTCCTGGTTTTTACTCCAGTAGGCTTATATTTTCCTTATTTTTTATTTAAAATTCTTTTTAATGTATGCTCTCAGTTAAATGCTTTAGCTGCTGGAATTACCTGTATGGTCATGAGAGCTTTTAAGAAGTTTCTTGATGGTATATTTTACCCTGTTGCTTCCCTCTCTGACATCTTAAATAGGGAGCAGAGCTTCCCTCCCTTTCAGCACTGCTTTTTATAACATATTAAATTTCTTCCTTTTTTTAAAAGAGGAATTTGCACCTCCTTCATATATTTCTGGCAAATTTCCCGGGCTTTGGGAAATTAATTTTGGCCATTACCCTAGCAAGAAAGGGAACTATCTTTCACTTTATATTCATAATCTCTGTTTTTTTCTTGTGTCTAAATCCTATTAATTCTACTAGCCCACTTCTACTTTTGTTTTAATAATAATAACTAACATTTGTGTAATGCTTTACAGTTTAAAAAGTATTTTCACATTCACTATTTCATTTGCGCTTAACAACTCTATGAGAATGGCAGAACTGGAACATTATTACACCAGTTTCACAGAAGAGAAAAAACAACCACACCCCAGAAAGTTTGAATTATTTATTTTGGGTCACATAGTTTATAAGAATTAGAGCCTTGGACTTGAACTCAGTTTTCTGATTCCAAATTCTGTTTTTTTCCCTACTGTTCCATACCATGTATATCTGGAAAGGCTCTTAGTGACTAGTTGTAAATATTTGGCTTCATAGGTCATCTTGATTATTTTCAGTTGTTTGCTTCTTTTTTTTTTTTAAGTTTTTTGTTGAAATCTGTCCAAACTCACCTCTCAGAACCCATGTCTCCACTCTTTCCCTTGGCTCAGCACTCCACTGAGATTGTTTCTCTTTCAGGAAAGCATTTCTGACTCTTCACATTGGATCGGCCCTTCTTAGACCACCCAGTTCATCCTTGTATGTCCCCAGGTGTCTCTTCCTTATTCACATGTCCAAGTACCAGACTATAAACTATGTCACAGCAAGGGCCAACCAACCATTCTACCTTTGTGACCCCCAGAATCTAGCACATTGCCTGGCACATAGTAGGTATTCAGCAAGTATTTATGAAATTAATAAGTAACTTATGGGAATAGGGGTGGAAAGGTACTTTTTGTAGTTAACAAGAAGAAATCCCAAGGAGGGTCTTGAGGAAGTTTTGTTTTGTTTTGCATGTTTGGAGGGATGCATTGTGCAGGGTGCAAATGCAGAACAGAGCTTGTGATTATGTGAAGAGACAAGTCATCACAATGCCATTTCTCTCAAATACAGAAAATAGCCCCTTGGCATTTCTTATAAAGGAGAAAGAGTATATTCAGTAGTGAACTGTTTTTCTTTTTTCTTTAATTGTTGGTGATTGTTCTTCAGAGTCTGTGGCTTTTCATAGGTCATGTTCTTATAATTTTTCTTGTGAAAGAAGAAATGTTAAAAAAAAAAAAAAACCAAACAAGTAAACCTATTAAAATAGTGGTTTGTGAAATTACACATTTCCCTGAAATAAATTTAGAAATACTGATTTATCAGATGACCAGGAAACAGTGGATACTTTTGCATTTATGAAACTAATATTGACTTACTTAACTCTTGTCAGTTATGTGTACTCTGAATTGATAGTGAACCCCTAGATTGAGAACAAAAAGTGTTAACACCATGTTTCAATTCATCTAGCTGCCCAAAGATACCATTATCTGTGTTTGTGCCTCTATCGTTAAGGTTGCATTTGGATTTTTTTATAGCAGAATCCTGTTGCTAGAAGTATATAACTCCATTACAAAAATCCCTTTTGGCACACATCATCTTTGCCTGTGGAAACAAACAAACAAACAAACAAACAAACAAACAAACAAACAAACCTCAGTCTAATCACTGGGTGAACTGAAAATGGAAAAGGAAAACAATTGCTTCTAGTTATTACTACCTTTTTAAAAAAAGCCATTTTAAACAAAGCAGTAGCCAGAGGGTATGAATGGCCTGAATATAAAATAGTGCTATTGAGTTTTGTGTGTGGAGTTATTGATTTCTTGGTATCTCGAGTTTGGAAACTCTTCTTTCTCTTAAAGCCAAGTTCAAGCATCTGCTCTCAGTTTTGCCTTCACCTACCTTCATTTTCTTTTGTAATTTGAATGTACTTGCTGTTTGGGAATGGAAATTCCTTGGACAACAGCCTGAAGTGATGTCAGAAACAAAAAAAGAAGCCAAGTTCTCTTTTGTGCAAGGAGAAAGGACATGATTTCTTATGTGAGGATAAATTTTAGGTCAAGTATGATAATAAGGCTGAAGAAGAATAATTCAGGTTTAGAATGATTCCCTCTTTCTTTGTAGGACTACTTTCTAGAGGCCAAATCTTTTCCGAAAATACATTTTTCTTTCCTCAAATGAGAAAAGGCTCATCCTTCCCTCCTCTGCACAGGGAAGGGCTTTGCTCAGGCACCAAAATCACCAGAGGCTCTATCTAGAACTCTAAGCAGGGACCTCTGACAGAGCTACAGCTAACAGTGAACGACACTGGGCCTCCCAGCAGCTCTGAAACAAGCTTACATAGGGCATTAAGGGCCCTCACAGAGTAAATAAAGGGGAAGTTTGCTTTCATTTTTCACTCTGGTGGTTGGTATATGCTCCTTCTGGATTCCCCTCTGTACACGCTCTAACTTTTTTCTGACTGCCTCCTAATGGTTCTCACAACTTTTCTCAAGCTTCATCTTTTCTTGGAGATTCTTCCTTGTCCCCTTTCGTTGCTCTATCTCCATTTCCACCATATCATATTTGTTATGCCTGCCTCTTTTATAAACTATAAGCAACCTGACATCTAGCACAGTGGCCGAGCATATGGTAGGCATTCAGCAAATGGCTCCTGAAAGAATTACTGAATAGAATAAATGAGCCAAACTAGCTGAATTTGGGTTAGTTTAATATGACACCAATATATTCGAAACTGTTGCTACCTTTAGCAAAAAGAATCCACTTTCATTGAATTGCCTTAGCTGATTCAGTATAGATGATCCCCTATCAACAAAGATCTCAAATGGAACTCTCTAAAACTCCATCCTATGCTGTGAGCTTCCTTAGAAACATTACTCTTGCTAGTTACTCCCTCTTATGGGAGAAGGTACTCTCAAGAAGTAGTTGCCTGGTTCTGGATACACTCACCTGATGAATTGTTCTAAAAATAACAGCTTTTAGCAAAAATGGTAACTGATATAAACTTTATTATTTTGGAGAAGATTAAGATTTGGGCAAATCCATTAGACTTGTCTTAAAAAGCTACTATTAAAAAGGTTAATCTGTGCAACTGAGGATGGTGCTCTAGGTGTGAGGTATTTATAACAGTCTGCAAAGACAAGTCTAGACTTTTGTGTCTCATTGAAAGTACTGATTTATTTGGATTTGATCACAAAGGAAGTCAAAGGAATTGTTAACCTGAGTATTCCAAAATGAAAGAAGAATCTATTTAGAGTCCAACCATTCTTTTTGAGACAGAATGCAAAGCTTTGTTGGGATATTGTGAATGGCATTGAACAACCATAGGTTTGCTCTTTTTCAGATTATTAATGGAACTATCCATAGTGACAACTTGGAAAAGGAAGGCCTATACAGTAGGAAAGGAAAGAGTCTTATAGGTGCTACAATGACCCATTTTATTTGGGTACTATAAGACGAGTACTATCTTTCCCTATGTATGATATCTCCTCTTATTTGTCCTATGTATAAACAACTCTACTTCTGAAGGAAAATTCTGATGGCCATGATATATAACTGTATTGCCTGGCCCTCCTGCCTGACTCAGGAGTATTTTGTTAACTTGAATTAACATTTTATAAATCATGAATATTGAAATGGGAATTCAGAAAGACTCCCATTATTGTCATTTGCAGTATTGGTACCTCTTGGATATCTATTAATTTAGGCTTATTGCCATTAACAGTTTAGGTATATTAATGATCAATTTTAAAATTATATATTTTGTCATAGTCTCCAATTATAAAAATATTTTCATAAATGTTAACTAATGATATACAATAACCCTGTGAAGTAGACAGGAGAGGTTTTATTATTTTTCAGATGAGGGAATAGAAGTTTAGACAGGTCAAATAACTGACTTTGATAAGATTTATCCTACATAATAACATCTTTAGCTCATAAGACTCGATTTTTTTTAATGTAAAAGCAAAACACCCGGCATATTTTAAGTAATACCTTTTATTGGACAAGCTGTACAATATTGACAGAGAGGCTTCTGTGCCTACAGAAATCCTTTCCTCAGAGTCAATCCCTTACTGACCTAGAGGGGTTTTCTATATCCCCAAAGCTTCTCTGTCAATATCCCACCATTAGTCCAATAAAAGGTATTGCTTGAAACTTGACTCTACATTTTGTCTGACCAATAAAGGCAAGTAATTAAAAATATTGAGTTAGGAACCAAGAGATATTGGGTATTGTGATGCTTTAGTAGCTGCATTCTTGAAAAATAGTTTACTCCCGCATTATTAAAATATAATGTATTTATTTATTTTTTTAAGGTGGTAGTCTGAATTTTTCCAAAAACCCATCTAGATTTTCAGAGCCAGGTGTACTTCAGGTAGACCTGGAGGGAGCACAGATGAGGCAATAAGCAGCAGGTGATGATGAAAAATAACCAGCGTGTTAAATCATTAAGTGGGAAAGACAGGGCAACTCCTTGGAAGAGGAAAGGCAGAAACATGGAAGGGTCTTTAGTTCTATTCCCTGCTGTCCATCCCTGACTTAGCAAGAAGTGGGATAATTTAGTTTTGTCTACCCATTCACAGGTCGTTTTTATTCAGAATCCAGAGGTCTCTATGGCCTTACTAGAGAAATGGGGCATTCCTAATATTAGTACTCTGTTTGAAACCTTGTAGCCATTGACCACTTCCATCCTCAGTCCACACCCAAAATACTCCACTCTGTGCTATACTTGTGAGGAGTGATTAATCATTACACTAAATTGTAAGCTCCGTGGGTTAGGATATTTTTTCTCTCTGATTTTTTGCTTCTGAATCTTAAGCATTCAGAACAGCTCCTGGCACACAGTAGGCACTAAATAAATATTTGTTGAATGAATGAATGAATAACACGAGTAGATCTGGAAAATTGAGGAGGAGAAAGAACTTCAGACAGCCTGTACACAATTAACAAAGTCTGGGGCAAGGGAGATGTGTTTGAGGGAAGTAAGGAATCTGCTTTAACCTAGCTAACAGAGAAGACTTATCAGGAAGTATTGTTTGTTGCATGTAAAAGAAAGGCAAAATTCTAACTTAGGTGCTGTACTTTCACAGAGCAACCTTTATCTATATTACAGTTTGTAAAGGCTGACAGGCCAAGCAGAGACTCCTTAACTTTAGTCTGTAATCTTAGCACCCAGCAGATGCTAATTTTTTTTAATGATGGATAAATATGTGTCAGGATAAGTAAAGCCCCGGAGGATCATTGTGAGGATGAATTGAGATAACGTAAGTAAAGTTGTTGAACAGAGTGATTGGCATAGAGCTGGTATTTGATAAATTTTTTTTTTTTTTTTTGGTATTTGATAAATTATTAGCTCTAATCTTAGCAATGATCCTGGATGGTAACTATTATTATCTCTGCTTTACAGATGAGAAAGTAAGACTCAGAGAGGTTAAGTAACTTGCCTAAATTACCCAGCTACTTTGACTTTACAACTAAGGTGCTTTTCCCTTTTTCAAGACTTGAGTGTCGTTTCTGTTGGATACAGAAAATATATGGACCAGAAAATATCATTTTATTCAGTTCCACTAAGAGTCACTGTAAGGCAAATCCTTGGAAATGTTCAGAGTTAGTACAGAATATAAATGAAAGCAGAATTAGGTTATTGCTTTTACTCGACAACATGATATTGTGGCTAAGAGACTAAAATCTGGTATTGGACAGATTTAGGTGAGAGTTCCAGCTGCTTCACTTAATGAGCTATGTGACCTTCAGCAAGTTACTTAACTTCTCTGTCTCACATTTCTCCTCTGTGAAATGGAGATTAGAACCAACACCTCTCTTGTAAGATAAGATAAAGTGATGCATTTACCTGGTTAGTACACTGCCTAGCACATGGCAAGCAGTCCACAGCACACCCACGTATATCCCATTTTGGTTATAAAGAATTGGCTTTATAATTGGATTTGTTTCTTTGGGTCTTGCTTGATAATAATTAAATTGGCATCATGGAAGCAATGAGAAGTCAGTTTTGAAGTGGGCACTCCATTAAGACAAATGGCCTGGAGGGGATGCTCCCACTTCCCTTGATGCTATATTGTTTTGGTCTGTCTAGCTGGAGAGCAAACCAAACAGCAGTGTATTGATTTACGGTATAAAGACGCTACCTTTACAAGATGAAGGGCTAGAAACTTTATTTTCTTTTAATGAAAGTTCAGCTTCTGTAGACCACAGCCAAGTCGGCTATGGGGAACAAAGAAGAATGTGGCGTTTTTTTTTTTTCTTCCCACCTACAGATTTGATTGCTTTTAATCTCATGGGAGAACAGCATCAGGAGGTATTATTAAAGCATTAGCCCAACAACCTCTTGAAAAGATGGTGACCAATGTAAGCATATGACCTCAAACTGATTTAAAAAACACTAAATGATACCAAAAAGTGGCATAAATCTGTCTTGTACAAGGAACTGGCAATTCCCAAGTTTCCTTTCCAAGCTGAGGAAAATTTATTCAGTTTGTTATTTTATAGAAATTCGTGCCATACTACACTCTACTTACAGTAACTGGTATTTTGGGTAGATATCAGTTTGTTAATAAAGTCTCAAATAGTGTTATTTTCTTAAGTTGCAGGTCTTTATCCTGGAGAATGTTTTAGGTATTTACCTGTATTCTAGAAAAATAGTAAGAATATAAATAACATAGCGATGAAAAAATAATTTTTTTGGTTTTGAAGGACTATATAATTTCTCCTATTAACTTAAAATAGAATTCAGGAATGTGGAAATCCATTTAAAAAAACTCTTAACACTCAACAGTTAATGTTTAACATTTTATAATGTAGTACATTTGCTCAGATAGTTAACATGCATAAATATTAAAACTCATTGATAGTATATTTTAATAGAAGTTATATCTGAGGTTTTAAAAAATGGTTAAAACTAATAGTGAAATATTAAGTTCCATGTTTAATTTTAGTTTCCACATTATATTTTCTTTTGTTCTTTTAAGTGAACTGTTTTGAAATTAGATTTTAGATTTCACTTTTAATGAAAATACAGAAATAGAAAATATATCTGTTTTGTTCAAACAGATAAGAGGATTGTAAAATCAAGACCTAAGAAAAACTGGAAGATAGAAGAGCTTTTGTGTATTATGGCTAGAGGTTTCAAACAAAACTAAGCATCAAAATATTAGAACACACTAACAGAACCCCATTGTCACTAAAACTAATTAGTGTTCTGCTGTTTAATGCAAAAGCCTACATGCTGTCTTGACCTTTTTACACGTCGTGTCTAAGGTTGTGCCATAAAACAGAGGGAAGCACAGAATGCCTCCAGATAGCCTCAGAGGTTTTCTTTTTTAAGTAGTTCAATTGATTATAACAATGCAGGCTGTGTATAGGACTTATTTAAAGGTGCTGTTTATTAGATCTTGATTACAAGGAGCCAGTGAATTAAAGTAATGTCATGCTAGGGAACAGTTTCCAAAGCAGAATGACTGCCATTTCTTTTTAATGTGATGCTGCATGGTTTAAAATACACTTACCGTAGAATGCATGACTTTGAAAGTTAGCTCTCAGTAAACCCACACGACAGGCAGAATGTAGTGCCGCGGATTCTCTGAAGAAGGTATAATAAAGCAAGATTTTCATGGTGCAGCAATGCAATGCTAAGAAACAGTTATTGAAGAAGATAACCCAGCAGGATAGTAACTCGCAAACACATAAGGGCCTTTCATTTGAAAATCCCTAGGCAGTTTGGAGGCTGTGACTCATGAGCATCCCTGCAAGGCAGATGTGGTTTGGTGGTTTAGCAAGTGTCATTTTCCTCTGTTTTGGGTCTGACTCAAAGCGTTTTCAGAAATTTGTCAAAGGAGAGAAAGAAATGCAGAAACTTCCGTGGTTCTCCAGGGCTTCCATGGTAGAGTCCACACTCCTTGAAACAGCTTACAAAATTTACGAAGCCCATATATCACAGTGGTGAAGCACAGAGATCCTGGGGTCTGATAGGTCAGGGGTGTGTTCAGGCTTTGCCATTGAGACGGCATGAGACCCTGGATAAGATATGTAATCTCCCTGAGGCTCGATTTTTGCATCTGTAAAATGTGGATAATAGTACCTTCTCTAAAGGATCATAGGGAAGATTTATTGATGTAATGCATGTAAGATGCTTAGCATGATGCATAGCATGTAGTGTGTATTCAATAGATGGTAACTAATGGCAACAATAATGACTGTTGCCTACCTTTCTAGCCTTATCACCTGCCACTCTAAGTACCAAATCAGCATTCTTACTTGTAGCCTTTATGAATTACTTGCTTTTTCCAAAACACATCATGCATTTTGTAAATATTATGGATATGGAATAAAGATTATGTGTAACTTCCCACATTAGACTTTGAGTTCCTTGAGGTCAGAAGTTTTGTGCCTGACACACTTAGTTAATGATGATTGGAATGAGACTTCCTCAACGGTCCTTCCACAGAGCAGCATATCCCATAGTGGGTTCCAAGAAACATTAATCTCATAAAGAATATTTGTTAAAAAGGAGTTCTTGGTCAACTAAAGATTCCACCAATGGTTGCTCAGGTCTACAGTCCACAAATCATCTTTGATCCTTTTTTCCTTATCCTTCCTTACCTGAACATCTTACAAAGACCTGTTAAGCTGTCCTTTGTGATGTCTTCGGTTCCTGTACCTCTTTGTTCTCGCTACCACCACTCTATTCCATTCCAGACCCTCATCACCTGACAACTACTATGGGTTAAATGGTCATTTGTGTCTCTCTTCTCCATTGCATTTCTTGCTGCTTCCAGGCAAATGTTCATCATACAACTTCCCCGAGCAAAAGACTTCTATACTTCCTACTGTCAAAAGCATGGTTTCAAATCTGGGTTTCCTACCAAAGGATGTTGGGGGTGGTTGGGGATGCTGAGCAGATGGGGCTCTGGATTCTTTGCATTTGCTCCAACCAGAGAAGTTCTATGTGTATCTTTTTTATATATTGAGAATAAGATTTTGTTTCAAGAAAGGATTCTGAATCACAAGTAGAAATAGAAAGCCACTGGGAAAAATTGATTATTTTGGCACTCAGGTCCCCCACAATCTGGTCTGAATTTTTTGGAGTATTTTCTCATTACTCTTTTCCACAAAATTTTGCTCAAAACTGACTAATCATTATTTCTTGGGCAATCCTTCTTATATCTCATCCCTATGCCTTTGCTTAAGCTTTCTAGTCATTAATACTGATTCTGTACCAGCCACTATACTAAGCATTTTACCTTTATAAAACATTATCTCAGATATTATTAACAATAAGTCTATGAGGTAGCTGCTAATAATTATTCCCATTTTACCAGTGAAGCTTACTGAAATTAAGTAATTTGATTAGAGCCACACAGTTTTTTTTTAAAGATTTTATTTATTTATTTAACAAAGAGAGACATAGAGAGAGAGGGAACACAAGCAGGGAGAGTGGGAGAGGGAGAAGCAGGCTTCCCGCTGAGCAGGGAGCCCGATGCAGGGCTCGATGCGGGGCTTGATCCCAGGACTCTAGGATCATGACCTGAGCTGAAGGGAGCCACTTAAGGACTGAGCCACCCAGGTGTCCCTAGAGCCACACAGTTAAAAGACAAAGCCAGGACTGAAACCCAGTCCTGTCTGACTGTTAAGTCCCCTGTTTGTATATGCTACCTTTTTGCCTGACAGCTTTCTCTTCTCCCATATAATTACTGTCCTTCTTTCAAGTCTACCTCTTCCAAGAAATCTTCTGTGACCTCTGTATCTCATCATATTTCTCCCTTCCCTGAACTTCTCAACACTTACTGTCTATTCCATTCATTTGATAATTACCACATATATTGCCTGCTATATATTTTAGGGGCAAATGTTTGGTTTGCCAGAACATTCTCTGAGGTCCTGGAAATTTTGTACCAAATTTTCCCTCCAGGCTTCCACAACTTTTAGACCAATGCTTTTCCAAAGGTGAGGAATTCCAAGGTTGACATGAATATATATTGGACAAAGTTTCAAAAGATCTGAATTTAGCTCTTACTAACTGGGGATGGGAGGAGTACAGTGGGACTGTGGGGCTAGAGCCCAGCATTTTGTCCCTAGAAACCCCTGATTGTTTAGCTGTTATAAAGGGAAAAGGAGATGCTTCATATTTGCCATTTAATATTGTTTCCAGAAGCAAATAAGACCACACATGCAAAAGAAGTTTTAAAATGCTTAAATGCTGCTGCACCCATGCTAAGTACTGTTGTAACAGTGGACATCAAAATGTACAGTTAGTAGACTCAGATAAGAAAGTTCTGCAGGAAGAGATGAGCTGGAGCAGAACAAGGGAAGCTCAGCAGAGCTTGACAATCGTGGTCATATCAACAATCCAAAGAACATATTTTTATCAGTGCAACATTGTTATCCCTTTAACCATCATTTAATGTAGCCCTAGGCTTTCTGTGATCAGAATCAACCTCCCAGGTCAGCCAGGCCAGAGACTAACCCAAACAAAAGATAATATTTGCAATTTTTAAAAATGTAGGGGCCAGAAATTAAACATGTGTTAAATTAAAGAAAGGCTACTGCACACCATGCCAAGTCTCTTTTTGTTGTCTGGAGAGTTATAACAATCCTCTCCTGGCAGTTAGTTTTAAGATCATTAAATGATCCTCATTTGCAATATATTTGCAGAAGATTACAGCCATCTAAATTGACCCTGAAGGAAGACTTATTTCATTAATGGGCTGTCCTGTGCTAATGCATAAAGCTAGAAAAATATATCTATTAAATTCTTAATGTGTAAATGATGTTTCTGGCTTTCTTCTTAATTACAAAGCAAAATGAGCCTGAAGTGCACTATGTCTAGGAAAAAATGATCAATTTAATCCATCTTTCAGGGGAAGAACTTTTTTAGTCGATCTCCAAATTCCAGCTGGAAAAGCTCTTCCTGGGTAGCAGCCTCTGGACTTACTGCTTCCATCCCTTACTGCAGGGCTACGGCAAAATGTGCAGCCTGGCAAGCTATGGTACATTTCTCTCTGGATTCCAGTGAACACAACAAAGAGGTGATTTGAGTTTCTAGAGATGTTCCCTCCTCCCTTTCACACAGTAAGCCCAGCTTCTGCTAACTTTTCCTTGAAGGATTACTCAGGGGCTTTCTGTGCTTTGGTGCAAATGCATAACAAGAGTGAGCACAGATTTGAAAATGAATGATGTTGTGCTATTGCTAGCTTATCATATACATGCTGAATATTAATGCAGCTATAGAAGGAGATTTACTGTACATATATATTTCCAGTGTATGCACAGAATCGCCTAACTAAAATCATAATATAATATAACGATAACTAAGGGATCTCAAGAGCAGCTCCATTTGTCTACTGTAAGGTTGCTTACAGTAGCAGGCAGTATTTGCATGGGAAGTTTAGGGGTTTCTGCTCCTAGATAGTAGTTAGTGATGGTACTTTGATTTCGCAGGAGCTATAACTGGTTAATACTAGTAATGCTCTTTAGAAAAAAACACAAATGCACCAAGTCTTTCTCTCCCCAGCTTGGTATGTTCTCCTTTGACAAGTGGCAATTAAGCAGAACCACCTCATATATGCTGTGCTTTTAGGAGAAGAGCAATGGTTCCCAGCAGCAAATTAGTAGTTATTGGCAGTACAGATCTATAGCACATATATACTTATTGGGTTTTGAGATGCCCTGGTGTTTAATTATGTCTTATGGGATACTCTTTAAAAATAAAAGTTGAGGTACTAGTATTCATATCTTGATAAATTCTGAAGTCTCACATATATCTGCCTCTTATTCCAGTGCTGAATTTATTAAACACTTTCCAAAAGGATTATTTAAAATAGATAAAATGACAAAACAATCAAAGTGGGTAGCATTTATGAATTTGAGGGTTTTTTAAAAATGAAAATATCAAAATTTGAAATTCAGAAAGTCTCCATCAAATGCATGACTTTGTTTACTCTGTGTGTGTGTGTGTGTGTGTTGTTGTTGTTGTTTTCTCTTGCACTTTTCCATATGAGTATACTATTGTGAAGTTTGGGTTGATAGATGTTGCTGTGAAAATCAAAGAAAAGAAACACTTGTTTGAAAGTATATAATCACACTTAAGCTCATTACAGTATTATTTACAACAGGCAAAATATGAAAGTAACCAAAGTGTCCATCTATTGGTGAATGGTTAAAGGAATGACTGGAATATTACTCAAACATAAAAAGAATGACGGGGAGCTTGAGTGGTTCAGTTGGTTGAGCATCTGACCCTTGGTTTTGGCTCGGGTAATAATCTCAGGGTCCTGAGATAGAGCCCTGTGTCTGGCTCCATGCTCAGCGCAGTCTTCTTGAGACTCCCCTTCTTTCTCCCCACCCCGCCTCTGCTCCGCCCCCTGCTTGTGCTCTCTTTCTAAAATCAATCAATCTTTAAAAACATAAAAAGAATGAAATTTTGCCATTTGTAACAACATGGAAGGACGTAGAGGATATTATGCTAAGTGAAAGAAGTCAGACAGAGAAACACAGATACCATATGATTTCACTTATGTGTGGAATCTAAAAACAAATGAGGAAACAAAACAGAAACAGATTCATATAGACAGGAAACAAACTGTTGGTTACCAGACTGGGGAGGTAGTGGGGTAAAATAGGTGAAAGGGATCAAGAGGTACAAACTTCCAGTTATAAAATTAAAAGGTCATGGGAATATATTGTACAATATAGGAAATATAGACAATAATTTTATAATAACTTTATACGGTGACAGATGGTAACTAGACATCACCAGGATCATTTTGTTATGTATATAAATGTCAAATCACTATGACGTACACCTCAAAGTAATGGGATAGGCTATGTCAGTAATACTTCAATAAAAACAAAGAAAATCAAGGAAAGAGAAAGAAAGGCAACATTCTATCTTAAAGTTTACTTTATATTTTTGTATTTTTCATGTGAATGTGTATGATGCCCAAATCAAATCTGGTCAGCAGGCCTTTGTGGTTTCTCTAGCATAGTGATTTCTCTTAGCATAATGATACAGAAAAGAAACCTTTTGAAAGAGGAGAAAAAAGGAAAGAAAATGAAAAAAATTTTATCTTGCGGACATTTTATAAGTTGAAAAATTTTGCATTATGAGTTTTTTTAGAATGATGAATAAAATGTTTAAGAGAAAGTGCTCATATATTGCTACTTGGCTTTTACTCCACCAAAATGATTTCTGGAAACTGTGCGGAAGGAGGATTTTTATGTTAAACCATCTACACTATCAGATCATTATATGCTTATACACTGAGGACAAGCAGGAGAATATAACTCTGATGAAAGACTAAGACACTTCTCTTCCAGGGCTGTTGCCAAGAACAAGAATAAAACCACCTCAAGAAATAGTATTGCCATAGCTGAAGATCTCGGAATAGCCAGAAGTGCGAGGTGCTGTCTGATGTGTAGAGCACCGGCAGGCTGGGAACGGAATTTTATTTAGGAATTTTAATCCTCAGAGTCCAATTCAACAGATTTTCTCATAGACACGATTTTAACCTGTAGTCCCCTGAGCCAGGCTCCTCAGCTATTTTACTACTACCTTTGGGGAAAGTCATTCCTCCTACCTCAGTTTGGTAGAGATCTTTTCTTTTTTTCCTTTAACTGAAGTAATTCCCAAGTATAGTTAGGGTAGTGGTTCTCAACTAGGGAACTTCCACCCTTCAGGGCATGTTCTGCAATGTGTGGAGACATTTTTGATTGTAAAGAGGAAGGGACTGCTACTGACAACTTGTGACTAGAAGCCAGGGATTTCACTTAACATCCTTCAATGCACAGGACAACCCCTCCACCCCCTACAAAGAAGTACCTACCCCAAAATTTCAGTAGTTCTGAGATTGAAAATGTGTGAGTTAATGTAACGCTGACTGTTATAATATATAAATGTTAAAATTCAGTAGTTGACCACAGTAGGTGCTTATTTTTTGCTTATATAATAAGTTGAAATGTATGTCCCTGATCAGTGATCAGTTTTCCTCCAAGCAGGGATTTAGAGATGCTAGCTTCTTCCAACTTGTGGCTCTGCATCAATAACATGTGCTTTCTAAAGGTGCTTGGGGAGAGTTCATGAAGATCTCACCTGGGAGATCTGTATGGACTGAATTTCTGCCTGTATTCATTTGACCTGGACTTAGTCACAGGCTACACCTACCTGCAGGGAAAGCTGGAAATTATGTGTTAAGTATGTTCCTAAGAGGAAGAGGAAGTGGGTTTAGTGAAGAGCTAGCCACTCTCTGCCATACTCCATATTTGTCTCAACTAAATATTAATTTCCATCCAAAAGTATACCCATCCTTTCATTTCTCAGGCCATTGCAAAATTATGGTTCAGTTTTTTAAATTTTCTGCCCAATTTGATGTCATTTGCAGTTTTGGTAGCATATCACAGCTTTTAAAGCATTTTCACATACATTAGCTTTTCTGAGGGTCATGAGAATTATTAAGCACTTACTCTGTATTCAATTTACCTATACTATCTTGTTTAATTCCTATGATAGTCTGATGTCATAGATCTTATCCTTATTTTGCATGAAAAAAAACTAGTCCTTAGAGAAGTTAAGAAATGGCAGAAATGCCAAGGCCTGTGCTTCTGCTGTCTCCCACACGGTAGTCATTAGGTGTCAGTATCCTTCTTCAGCTAAGGAACTCATATCTCAGACACTTACCCAGGATCATACAACTATAAAGTAGCAAAGCCAGTACATGAACTGCTCTCTTTGCATTCTCAGTCCTGTGTTCTTTTCCTAACTACACCTTTGCAGATGTACTTTGTTTCACCAACAAAGTGAAGTAAATAAAGTGTTACATTTTCTCCTGTAAGGATCAGACTTTCTAGAACTCCATTCAGTATATTCCCTCAGAGCTGACAATAACCCATGAATAATAGTTATTTAAGCTTGGGATACACATTATAGTGCTGATATCAGAAAAATCTGGGTCCAAATATCTGGGTCCAAATCTTCACTTGAATGCTTATTAGTTGGGTGGTGCTGGCCAAGTCATGGAGGCTCTCTGAGCCTCAGTTTCCTGATCTGCAAGATGGAGATAAATGCCCATCTCTCAGAATGGCTAAGGATGAAATGAGATATGTGTATAATGTAATTCACACAGTATCTGCCTAATTTATACAAGTGCTCAAGAAATGTTAATTCCTTTTTCCCCTTCTTCACCCATTGCAGTGGACATTTGTGGGTTTCCAGTCTCACACCATTCCTTTTTTTGTTTTTTAAAGATTTTATTTATTTATTTGAAAGAGAGCACACGAGCAGGAGAGAGGGGCAGATGGAGAAGGAGAAGCAGGCTCCTCGCTGAGCAGCAAGCCTGATGCAGGGCTGGATCCCAGCACCCTGGGATCACAACCTGAGCCAAAGGAAGACACCAACTGACTGAGCCACCCAGGTGCCACCACATCATTCCTTTTTTTGATAAGGACATTACTTTTCCCCCATTGTATATAGTGTTGATGAGTATGAAAATCAAAGTTCCCTTTTCTCTTTTAGCCAAGGGGTGGGCCCATGACCTCTTTCTTCTAGGACTCTGAATCTTGAGCAGAGTGATGTAAAGATGAAAAAAAGTGGTTAATGTGCACTCGTTTGAGAGGTAGGTTATTATAGAGACTCTTGAAGCTGCCTGTCCTTTTCTTCAACAACTCAGTAGATCTCTAAGCTGCCTATATTTCCAATGTATTCTCTTTCTGCTTAAGTTAATCAGAATAAATTTTTTTTGCTTGCAACCAAGGAACCCAACTTACCCATTTGTACAGTGATTAAATTTTTTAAATTCTTGACAACAATGTCAAAAGGCACTAATTGCAAAAGACTGACAAAGACAAGATCTATTACAGCTATAATTTTTTCCTCAGTATAATGGACCTGTTTAGGAGGACATTAAATTAGTGCAATTGAATTGTTTTTAAACCATAATCTCGCAGAAATTGATAGATAGATTTTTGATGATCATTCATTAATATTTATCCAAGTATGACTTTCCAGGACCTGTGCTAATTGATTAATGCAAGGAAAACAGACATGTTCCCTGACCTTAAGGAATTTCTAGTCTAGTCCAGATCTACCAGATGCAGTTTTCTCCAGAATTAAGGCAAAAACCTCACCTGTTTTATTGGACCTAAATTTGTTGGTCCTGAAATTATATGGATTGTCAATTTTTCCCCCAGAATTAATCCAAAAATTGATCCTGGGCAGTCATCTTGGAGATCTGAAGTGTTTTTGCTTGCATAGAATGTTCAAGTCTAAGAATCACCTGACAATGCTTCCTTAATTGTCAAGCAAGCCAATGCTTGGAGGGCCTGCTAGGAAAGAACTGATGTAGGGACCCAGGGAGTGATTTTACAGTAAAATTCCCCTAGGAGGCTCTGTTTCCAAACCTCACAGGCTTCAAAGCCAATGTGTTAGGGAGTCCTGGAATTGCTCTGGGGGGGAGGTTTCATGCAGATGAAATGCCTCTTCCACACGTTGCTACTCCTAATTATTAAACTGTCAGTCTCTTCCTACTAGCTCTCACTTTCTGGAGTGTGTGGCTGGAGCAGAAAGGCTGGAAAAGATCATCTGTGAGTGCTGGAAAATAATACCTTCCTACCCAAGAATATAGAGCACAAACAAAACAAATATTGTTATTTAGTAATATGATGAGTCTTTAGTGCATATGGTATAAAACTAGACTTATCAAAGGATATTCCCTCCCTCCTTGTCCAAATCTGCAACCCAAACTGTAAGGAAGTTAAGTGCATTCCTTTAGGCCTGGTTCAATCAAATATCTGTTCATTGGCAGAGCTAAATTAGTGAGTGATCCATTGAGATAATGATGGGGAGTTACTTTTGAAGTGAAATTTGAAATGCAAAGATGAGATAGAAGGGCCTTAATAGGCTAGAATAATTTTTTATCAGTCAAAAGTTTGGATGGCATGTATACTCTGTTTAAGAAGGTACTTGGGGGGGG
>CM053606.1:43645826-43667769 GCA_028646535.1 Procyon lotor | reverse complement strand
TTAAAAAAAAAAAAAAAAAAAGAAGACACTTGCATTTACTGTCAAGCTGATTAAAATATGGTTAAGGAGCCATTATCTCTCTTTGTATTTTACATATGGACATATTCATTTGAAAAAGAACAAATATTTAATAAACCATTAAACTATATTCTAGCCATACTGGCTTTTCTGTTCCTGGAAGATGCCACATCTCTTTCAACCAGAGGGCCTTCATAAATGCTAATTCTTATTCATTTATTCAATTTTTATTGAGTAATTACTTTGTGCCAGCCACACAAGATTCTGGTTGTCATGGAACTTACTTTTGTTGAGGGAGATAGACACAAACAAAAAAACAAATCATCAAGCATTAATAACTGCTCTGAAGGATTTGCTAGACTGTGATAGGGTAGATGGTGACTGGTGGAGTGGTAGATGGCATCTCATATGGTGGATGGGTAGGCTTCTTGGAGCAAGCAATTTTGAACTGGGATCCAGATGCTAGAGCCAGTTATCTGAAGAGCTGGGATAAAAGAGCATTCTAGACAAAGGGAACAGCAAATGCAAAAGCCTCATGAAATAGAAACAAATTTGACTTGATTAAAAGGAGAGAGAAGACCAGGGTTCTGGAGAAGAGTGACCAAAGGGAACTGGTAAAAAATGAGGTCATGAGGGAGGCAGGGACAGATCGTAGAACCTCACAGGTCGTGATAAAGAATTTGTTGCACTTCTGCCTAGAATGACCTGGCCCTTACTCTCTGCTTAAATCAGGTTCCTCCTTCTTAGCTTAAATGCCACCTGCTCATGGAATTTTTCCCTTATGTCTTAGTCTAGGATGCCATCCTCTATTATTCACTCTCATAACACACTATACTGCTATTTTCTTGTACCTATTATAATTGAAAATAAAGTCATTAGTGTAATTATTTATTATCTGTTCTCCAAACTAGACTGTACATTCCTTGAGGGTAGAGATTGGTTTATTTAGTTCATTGCAAAGGGAAAATTAAATTCATTTGGCAAACACTTATGTTTTTGTATTTGCTATGCCAGACACGTAGAAGATGCTCTATAAGTATATATTGATGGAATGAAAGAATGAATCAGTGTAGTTGTTGTTGTTTTTAATCCATAGCTTCATAGTTACTTGCTCTACCTAGATATGCAACAGCCCACTTGTCCATGAGGATATGGAAGGTTCCATAAGATGGGTAATGGGGGAGTGTGTCCTACCCAGAGGTTTGAGTCAGAGCTGGAGTTGGTGCACAATGGCTCCATCCTTTTAATCAATCAATCAATCAATCAATCAATTAAATTAACATATAATGTATTATTTGCCCCAGGGGTACAGGTCTGAATCACCAGGCTTACACATTTTGTAGCACTCACCATAGCACATACCCTCTCCAATGTCCATCACCCAGCCACCCTATCACTAGTGCCCTACCCCCCAGCAACCCTCAGTTTGTTTCATGAGATTAAGAGTCTCTTATGGTTTGTCTCCCTCCTGATCCCATCTTGTTTCATTTTCCCCCCCACCCTCATTATTCCCCTCCCTGCCTCTCAAATTCTTCATATCAGAGAGATTCTATGATAATTGTCTTTCTGATTGACTTATTTCACTCAGCATAATACCCTCTAGTTCCATCCACATCGTTTCAAATGGGAAGATTTCGTTTCTCTTGATGGCTGCATAGTATTCCATTGTATATATATATACCACATCTTCTTTATCCATTCATCTGTTGATGGTTTCCATCCTTTTATGAAGGCTTTAATTACATGTACTCAATTCTGAGTGGGTGTGAGGTATTTCCTTTTCTAACCTTTTTCCTTTTCAAGTCCCCTTTCCTATTTTCTCCTAAATCAGCAAACAATGTGTGAGGACTGATTAGTTACAGAGAATGAGAATGTGAGAGGTGAGGATCATGGAGAAGGTTCACTTCAGTTCTTCATTATTTTTTTCCCAAAAGGCATGGTTTGAGCCATACTGCAGATGAAAGCCTATTAACATTAACATTAACATTACAGTATCAGATATGACACTGCTGTAAACATCTAATAGTCATGCTGAATAGCCAAGTGATTTAGATTTAGAAAGAAATTGTTTCATCCTGTGGGGCTTGCTCATGAGAAATAGACAGGATTTGCTAACAATACTGTGGTTTGTCTTAACATTTTTTAAAAAAAGATTTTATTTATTTATTTGACAGAGGGAGAGAGATCACAAGTAGGCAGAGAGGCAGGCAGAGAGAGGGGGAAGCAGGCTCCCTGCTGAGCAGAGATTCCCAACTCAGGGCTTGATCCCAGGATCCTGAGATCATGACCTGAGCAGAAGGTAGAGGCTTTAATCCACTGAGCCACTCAAGTACCCCCTGTGGTTTATCTTAGAATGTCCCATAATGGATCAAGAGGCAAAGGTGCCAAAAATGAACATTGGACCTAGAATCAAAGACTGGTTTTTAACTTCACGCTTTGTCCATTAATAGCTGTGTGTCTATATGCAAGCTGGACCATTAGTTTTGTAATCTGTAAAAGGATAATACTTACGTCACAGGATTGTTATGAGGATTAAATGAGGTGTCCTATAATAGCTTGTGGTCCACAGTAAGAGTTCAGATACAAATATTTGCTGAACGAATATCATCCTTCCTGTGCATCCTTTTCCTGATTGCTCCTGAACTAGAGTTCTTTCCATTCATTCATTCATTCATTCATTCACTAAGTACATACTTAGGTTTGCTTAAAAATGTTCAGAAACTGGTTTTTAAGATACATTTTGGGTGGGGCACCTGGGTGGCTCAGTTGTTGAGCGTCTGCCTTCGGCTCAGGTCATGATCCCAGAGTTCTGGGATCGAGCCCCACATCGGGCTCCTTGCTCGGCAGAAAGCCTGCTTCTCCCACTACCATTCCCTCTGCTTGTGTTCCCTTTCTCACTGTGTTTCTCTCTGTCAAATAAATAAAATCTTTAAAAAAAAAAATAAGATACATTTTGGGAAATATATTTCTGGATTGGAAAAGAATAAGTTGTTGAAATCATGAAATAATTATAGCAACTACCAGTTATCATAAGCATACCATGAGGCAGGAACTGGGAAAAAGGCTTTTCTTATATGATCTCATTTACTCCTACTACAGTTTCAGGGAGAATAACTAAGTTTCCAAGGTGATCCAGCTGGTATATTGAGAGACCAAGATTTTAATCTAATTGTCTGGATCCCAAAGACTGTATTCTTCATAGAAATAATATGATTTCTATGTATGTATGACTTCTGGGATGCCTGAGTGGCTCTGTTGTTAAGTGTCTGTCTTCAGCTCAGGTCACGATCCCAGAGTCCTGGGATTGAGTCCTGCATGGGGCTCCTTGCTCAGCAGGGAGCCTGCTTCTTCCTCTGCTTATGTGCTCTCTCTCTGGCAAATAAATAAAAAATAAAATCTTAAAAAAGATTAAAAAAGGAATCATATGTAGACTTCTTCATAGGATTATTGCAGGGAATAAATGATATAACATATGAACATGCCTTATAACACTAACAAGGTATTATGTGAGTGTCCTTTTATTATCTTTTTCATCATCAGAAGTGATTGATTTGGTGGTATTACCCCAGGTCAACTATGCTTTTGGGATAGCTGAATGTAAGCACTATGTGCATTTGAAAATTTTCTTACCTAAAGCAAATTTTTGCCTTTGTTTTATTCAAAGGAATGCTATCTTCTTTCCTCTGTGCCTGACGTATCCAAATTAGATTTGTTGATGGGATGGGTGGATGATGAGTGGAGGAGGCCCATCTTTCTGGAGGATCCCCACTCAGTGCCATGTTGTTTGATGGAATAATAGCTGGCTGGCCATGCTTTGCTTTTTGTTTTGAGCCTGAGAAAAAGCAGATCTCTTAAAATCACCCGGGTTCAGAATTCTTCCAAATTGGGACACAGTAGCTTCATAAAAATCAGGTGATATAAAAAACTCACCACATGCCAGTTTAGAAGAGAGGGAAAAAATCCAAAATGTAATTTTCAGCTCTCTGTGTTCTAGGACCCCTCTCACCCACCAGTCCCCTGCCAACATCTTATTGGCATTCAACTTAAAAAAACATTTCCATTTTACATAATAGATTAATCATATCATAGATTTTTTTTCTAATTCATGTTCTGGGGACATATGGAATATCTGTTATCTATGAAAATGTTTATTTGTTTTGTTCTATTGCCCAGTAAGCTTATTATAAGTTCAGATTCTGGGTATGTGTGTGTGTTTATACAGAGAATGTGTCACATTAAAACTAGAGAAAATAATCTTCTAAATTATTCCTTTACATGGAACAAATCAATATGGTCTCTTATACCTACTGGAGAAGCACAAATGGTACTGGAACATCTTCAGAGTGGTTTATGCCCTTGACAGGTCAATCAGAGGGTAGCTGAAACTGAAGAAGTCATATGCCATGGTGCCAGCGGAAATGAAAATTATACCACTCATACTAACGAGTGCATTTCCAAAGGGACTATTTAGCGGTATTAGAAGTCTCTAAGCAGATGCCTCTGAACTTAAAATACACTTAATTCCTAAGGATTGTCTTGTAATTAATTTACCCAGAAAGACTCAATGAGGAGAATGCAGGGCAAAGCATCACATTGCTCAGCAGTTTGCAAACTTCAGGGAACACTAAGATAAATAATTTGATTTTTTAAACATCTAAATTCATTTCCCTTATAACTGAGGATTGGAAACAGCATACAGTAAAGAGAAACACTTTCCAATTTTATAATCCAAGCTCCTTAAAAAAAAAAAAAATCCAGCTACTGTAACAGGAAGGCTCCATGTAGCTGACATCAAAAGAATATCACTCATACTTTGGTTACAGCTTTTATTCCTATTAACTTGCCAGTCTGTAAACATCTCATTGAACGTGGGAAGCCTGTTCCTGGCTGTTTCAGTTATACACACAGGGCTGTATGGCAACAGTTTCAACATACCTCCCGTTAACACAGCTTGTATTTCATGAAGAACAGCCAAATCACATGTGACCACTGACAGATGTATTCTCTGAGTATTAAGGAATATAATTTAAAAAGTGCTCTGATTGTTTTTTGTTTGTTTGTTTTAGGATTTGGTACAAATATAATAAAATAGCTATCTCTAGAGGTTAATATATAGTGGTATGATATATGGATGGGCTGGTACACTGGTGGAGGTACTTAATGTCATGCACTTTTTTTAAATCCAGAAGCTAAGGTTTTGAACTCATTTGGATCAGATTTTCCATCTGGCTTTCCCCTAGATCTTAGGCACACTTCTTAACCTGTACAGGCCTTGGTTTAATTACTTATTAGAGGAAAGTGATGATAATGGTAGTAACAGCTGGTATTTGAAGAATGATGAGCTAATATGTATGTTCTACCTTAAATAATGCCTGTATTTACTTAATAAGAGGTACTGTTTACTATTACTGTTTGCTTTTACACTAGGGCACTTTATATTCGTGTATTTTATTCCTTTAAAAGGTATTTATGATGCATTTACTTTGTGTCCTGCACTGTGCTGGGCATTTTCACATATTTCATCTCTTTTCATCTTCTGAGTAGGTTTTATCATCACCATTTTATAGGTAAGAACACTACAGATAGAGGAGTTCAGGGATTTTGTCAAGTTCACATACTAGTCAAGGATGCAGCCAAACTTGACATCCAGGTCCATCTTTAATAAGCAACTGTTCATGTCTAGTAGGTATTAAGCACCCAACTGGGCACTGGGAAAACTGAAATTACTGAAATTCAATTTGGGGATGAGGAGGGGAGAGACTAAGCACTAACCAAGCCAGACCATGACAAATTCTATTGTTGTGGTAGAAAAGAGATGTTAGAGATACCCAAGGAGTGTGAAATTAATTGTGACTGGAGAAACCGGCAGAAGATCACAGAGGAGGTGACTTTTGGGTTGGGTCTGGAAGAATGAGTGAATTAAAAAAAATGATTATTTATTTATTTGAGAGATAGAGAGAGAGAGAGAGAGCAGGGGTGAGGGGCAGGGGGAGAGGGAGAGTCCCAGGCAGACTCCCTACTAAGTGCAGAGCTGGAAGTGGAGCTTGATCCTACAACCGGGAGATGGCAACCTGAGATCACAACCTGAGATCATGATCTGAGCTGAAATCAAGAGTCAGATACTAAAGCGGCTGAACCACCCAGAGGCCTCAAGAATGAATGAGATTCTAAGAGATAAAGAAAAGTATTCCAGGTAGAGAGAATTTGCTATGCAAATGCACAAAGTTTTGAGGGTATTTGTCAGATGCTTAAGAAATGCTAGGGTCAAATACCCTCTCCGGCATTTACTAGCTGGGTGACATTGGGCTAGTTATTCCCCTTTTTACGCTTTCTGTCTGTCACTGAAAAATAGGTGTGATAAAAACACAGAGTGGCTGTGGAGATCAAAAGATAAGTACATATAAAGTGCCTAGCACAGTACCTGGCTCTGTAAGTGTCAGTTGCTCTTTTGTTACTGTTATTGCTCAGTGTCTTTGCTCATGTGGTTCCTTCTGAATGCCCTGATGTATATCACCCCCCTTCCCCAACCTCCCATTTAGCCAGCTTCTTACCCATTTACTCCCTCTTGGTGGAGGCGTAGTCTCCCCTAGAATAGTACTTCTCAACACCAGTGTACAAGTGACTCAGCTGGGCATCTTGTGAGAGTTCAGATTTTGATTCAGTAGGTCAGGGTGGGGCTAGATAGTCCGTGTTTCTAATTAGTCCCCAGGTGAGGCTGATATTGCTAGTCTGAAGGACTGCACTTCGAGTAGTAAGGGACTACAGCAGTGTTTCCCAGAATGGTTTCTGCACGTCTAACGAGCTTCCAGTAATGCCAATTCTACTCGTTCACAAAACATTCTTTCACTACCGAGGGTTCAGAGCACCATATAAATCTTCATATTTTAAGTCTTTTATGATTAGAGCCTCACCTTTTTTCCCCACCCTTTTCTTCTTCACACAATGATGTGTTCCAATCCAATTAGATTCATCTGCTCTTTTCTGAACATGACCTGTAAATTCAAAAAAGCTTTGAATTCCACTTTTTTAAAAAGATTTTATTCATTTATTTGACAGAGAGAGAGAGCGAGAGAGAGCACAAGCAGGGGAGGGACAGAGGGAGAGGGAAAAGCAGACTTCCCACTGAGCAGGGAGCCCAACATGGGGCTCGATCCCAGGACCCTGGGATCGTGAACTGAATCAAAGGCAGACATTTAACGACTGAGCCACCCAGGTACCCCAGATCCCACCTTCTTTTTGATCCATAGAGACCTGTGTACAATCTGCATTACAGCTTTTACCTGACTGCATTGAAATATGTATTTATATGTCTCTCTTTACTTCTAGACTATTGTTCTACTAATTATAAGCTACAATATTACTAATACTAAATGGTATACCAAGAGGGCAGGGTTTGGGAGTGGCTGTTGTATTTGTTTCCTAGTGCTGTCATAACAAAGTCCAACAAACTGGGTTGCTTAAAACAAGAGAAATTTATTGTCTCACAGTTCTGGAGGCTAGAAGTCTGAAATCAAGGTGTTGGTAGGGTTGATCCTTCTGGAGGCACAGAAAGAGAATATGTTCCATGCCTGCTTTTAGCTTTGAACAGATGCTGGCAATCCTAGACAATCCTTGGCTTGTAGTTACATCACAACAATCTCTGCCCATCTTCCTATGGTGTTCTCCACTTGTCTGTATATATTTTTGTGTCTGTTTTCCTCTTCTGTATTTGAAAAATAACACCATTAAGAAAATATAGGCCCTCATTATTGGATTAAGGCCTCACTTCACTCCAGTATGACCTCATCTTAACTAATTACATCTGCAATAACCCTCTTTCCAAATAGAGTCACATTCTGAGGTTCTACCAAGGACATGAATTTGGGAGGGGCACTCTTCAACCCCAGTTGAATTGCTGGTACATGGTGATAATGAGAAATGGACTATGATGTGTCCAACTTTTTAAATTCCTTACAGATAAATGCTTGCACCTGGGGTAGACTATTCCCACTATCCATCCCTGCTCCTCAGTATACCATTTTTAAAATATCCTACCTCTTCTAAGGAAATATGCTGTCATATCCATTTTATTTTCACTGAAACAGTACAGAATTTGTTTTTGAAGGCAGGTATTCTGTTTTATTCATTTTAAATTTATCATGGGACATAGTAGTTACTCAAGAAATGTTTGTTGAACTAAACTGCTGACCCAGAGGTTTGATAACTCTTTCCCTGCTCGAATTATAAGAATTAATTCCTTAAATCTCTACTTCACATCCATAGTAAAAGATAGGAAAGCTAATTGGAGTCCAACACTTGATATTTTAAGACACAGAATAATCTTATTTCACCCTATGAGACAATTAGGCTCTTCTAAAAAAGAAAAGGGTAGAGCTATTTCTTTTTTTTTTTTTTAACCTTTTTTTTTTGAAGGTTTTTTTTCCCCAAAAATGTTTATTTTATTTTTTCAGTGTTACAAGATTTATTGTTCATGCACCACACCCAGTGCTCCATGCAATACATGCCCTCCTCAATACCCACCACCAGGCTCGCCCAGCCCCCCACCCCACCCCTCCTAAACCCTCAGTTTGTTGCTCAGAGTCCACAGTTAGTAGAGCTATTTCTAACACTGATTTAAGTTCTTGTTTGTGCTCCATTAAGGAAGATATTTTTTCAGTCAAGAAGTATAAAGAAAATGGTGTCCTATTGTAAGATAAAGGTGTGACACAACAGCTTTATTTTTTTGTAACATGGGGTTATCATATTTTGAAGTAGACTTGATTAAACACAAATTAGAGAGGAAGAGCTTACTCTCCTCAGGAAAGCTCAAAGTTGATGCTATATTTTTTTTGCTATAATTTTTTTGTAAATGCAGTTTGCCTGATATCATTTGGAAGGTGATTGAAAAAAATTAGAATTATTCATTCATTCACTTAACAGATATTTTCTTGAATTTCTTCAGTTTCTATCCCACATGCTTGGGATTTCTTTATTGCTAATTTATATGTAGTCATGTAATAGTTTGCAGCTGATAAATGTGCCAAATGAAGAAGAAAATCCTCATCTTGAGAAATTTATACTACAGAAAGTCAAACCCCAAAGGAACTTTCACTTCCAAAATATCATAGTATTTTTGATCCTTGTTTTTTCTTCTTTTGACTTTTCATGACAGGTCAGATATGGCAGAGTGATTTGAAAGCTTGAGGACATTTATAATGCAAAGCCTTTCATGCTAATGACAATTTGGGGGCATTCTATTGTGTGGAAGAAATGTTAGATACTAGAGATAGGGCACTGAACAGCTTATGTCTTAAACTTTAATGCTGATAGGTTCAAGTAAATGGCTGTTATTACATGTCTCATTTTGTGGGTAGTATAAAAATTTTTTTTGACATGTTCAAAGTAACTTTGAAATCAGAAATTTGTAGCTTTGTTATCAAAATCAGCTTGAAGTTGTACTATTGATTTTATTTCATTTTGGTATATATACATAATCCAATGACTATACCAATTTGCTACTCCTTTTCTATCTTTCTTGTGTCTAATGGTGCATTGATATTTGTCTAAGCAATCTGAGGCTGTGGGAAAAGCATAGAACTGAGGCCAAGAGATTTGGTTCTAACCCTGGCTCTGCCCTTATCAAGCTGTGTGACCTTGGGCAAATCACTGAAACTCTCCAGATTTGCTCACCAGGAGATTAAACTAGTTGAGTTTGTACATATTGCTATTTATAGAATAAGAAGTCCTCTTTTCATCTCTTCTAGATTTGTTGAATTATTTTATTTTCTAGTCTTTGAATTTCTTTTTATAGAATAGTGTGATTGATTTCATCATTTTCTGAGGTCCATCTGGTCTGATTAATAAAGAATCCTATCTAAATAACTATTTGGGGATAGAATCATAAGGTTGTTCAGCATCTCCTTGGGTAGACTGTTTTTTGGATGCGGCATTTTGGTCTAACTATTTTTGCTTCCATCGCCACCTCCAAGAGGAAAATGGCTTGAGACAGTCAGTCACCTTTTACCTGTGAGGCCAGGCTTTGTGATACTCAGGGATTAACATCTGCTCCAGTGTTCATATCAATTATTTAGATTAACCTCAGGCTTTCTCTAGGTCTTCAAAATTAAACTTCGAGTAAATCACTTAAAATTTATAAGCATTCATTTGATTTTTATTATCGTGCAAAGCCTAGACTGAGAGCCCTCTATGTCTGTGACCCAATGTCTGGCACAGGGTTGGCATGCAAGAGGCCAGTACGGAATGAGATAGGCAGATTCCCTCTGACTTCTAATGTGGTGCTACCTCATTTTGCAATAGCTGTTTTTCCCTGACATTTTTTGTATAAGAAATGCTGTGTATTTGACAATATTGTAAACATACTATTTGAGGCAACTATACAGCTACTTACTTGCGGGAACAATCACCTAGTCCTATGTCCATTTAATAATTTTAGATGTCTTAGGTAAACCATGTAATGTCTCAACTCAGCTTCTTCATTTGAGAAATACAGGCTTAATTTTGGCTCTTGAGGTTCTTTTACCACTAAAATTCCTTGATCAAAATTTAACTTTTCATGTATTAGCCTGTATTACATTATACAGTTTCTAATTAGCATTGAATTTTTGTCTTGAAAGAAATTTGATCACCAAGACATTCAAGTGTGTGTTTTGAAATAATTATATTGTGGTGATTATGAGCACACATTTTGGAGTTGGACAGTCCTGAGTTCAAATCCTACCTCTGACACTTATGAGCAGCAAGTTGCCATACATCTGTCACACTCAATTTTCTCAGCTGTAAATGGGGATGGGTAAATAATAATAATACTTTATAGGGCTGTTGTCAGGATTAAGTGAGATAATGTACATAAGCCCTTAGGATGATGCCTGGCACAGGTACTTATTTTTCTTACTGTACCCACCCTGGGATTAAAATCACAATGAAGAAAAACAACAGAAATATATTTAATTTCAGAGTGAAGATAATGACTGCAGGTAAAGATGAAATACCTTTACTTACTAAGCCATGCTTCAGATTCACTAGAACTCTCTCATCTGGGTAGAAAAATGTCTACAGAGATGAGAACAGCAGTTACACATCAGAGTGGCACTTGTATTGATAAATCATCCCTTGCTATTGCACTCTTTGAATTAGCAAATGAAAGAGCATCTTTTGGCAATGGAGCAATATTTATAAATTAAATTTATTGATACACGTGGTCTTGGTTATTATTTTAATCTTTCTCTCTAGGTATTTTGTAAGAAAATATAAGTCCTGTGTTTACTTCTGTTTGTTAATGCTTTGATAAATCAGACATTTTTAGTATTCTATCAATGGCAAAAGTCTAATTGCCTTATTGTATTCTGATTTATTTCTTTCCTTACTTTCTTTGCATCTGCAGCCCAACAAATGAGTCTCTGTAGAGATATATGTTATGATACAGTGTCAGTGAAATTAATCCTGATCAATTTTAAAGTTCACATTTTTATTTGATGACTTTCAAGGGAATCACTAAAACTGAGATTGACTTGGTCTCTTCTTTTGTTGGTTAAATATTGTTGTTTGAAAGCAGTGGAGCTGGAGTTAAGAACAGGGCCCTTCTTGTGCTCTTAAGTCTGTTCCATTTCTAATGAAAAGCTGCAGCAATTCCTCATGTTGATGTATAAAATGAGACTAATTGGTCAAAAAGAACACAGTGGTTCTAATGGGCTTGTAACTTTGGCATCTCACCAAGGCAAAAAGCCCAGTTCTATCTACAGTGAGAGAATACTGAGTGCTATTGAAAACTTAGTTCTCGTCCTTTCTGTTTCTCCAAACATTTTTATTTTTTCAATCATAAAATTGTTGTCTCACTTCTGTATGGCGTTTTATAGCTAATGCCTCATCTGATGATCCAGATTACTCAGGAAGGTAATTGGGGCAGATATTATCTTCTCTTCTTTGGTGGTGAAACTAGGACTCAGAGAAAGGAAGCCATTTGGCTAAAATCACCTAGCTAATCTATATAGAGTGAGGATTTCTGATAGGTGGCTACATATTCCTATTTGAAAAATAAGAGTTTGCACCCAAGTAGAAAAGAATGGTGAGACAACACATTGTTTAATAACAAAGATAATTAAATGGACAGTAGTTTTTCATGCAAGGACATTGAAAACCCCTTATATAATTTTATATATAATTTTCAAGTTCTAACACAAATGACATGGCCTATGGTTGATTGAGAAAAACAAATGGTCTAGGGAAGGAATTTCTGTTTTCTGTCTTCTTCGACAATGGAACCAAGATTTCTATAAATGTTTGTGTATAACACTTATGCTGATTATAATGATTTTCATCCTTATATGCATTACTCATGTATTTATTTTTGTAATGCCATTTTCTTTGTTCTGTACCTATACACAAAAATTATTTGGAAAAAAAGTCAAAGAAATCTAAATATTTCCAAAAGAATCTATAACATTGCACAGGAGACAATCACATCCAAATATGCATTGTTACTTAACATTGCAAAAGTGTACTTAAGTACACTTTTAAAAATCCTGGTTTGCATTTTAAACTTTATCTCATGCTAAGCATAAATAAATAGTGAAGGAAATAGAAATTTGAAAATCATAACAATTTGGTGATGACCAGCATTTGATACTTGCAAAACTTGTGCCATGTATAGAGGTGGGGGCCTAGAAAGCAGAGATATTTAGATTTCTCTATTTTCAAATTCAAGGAGCGAGGTAAATAAATGTTTGTATGACCACTATCAGAATATACTAATTATTTAGAATGGCCTAATTTCCTCTTCAAAATCTCCCCTCCAGCGTAACTTCCAAAAATCAAATCTGGAGGGAACTTTGGCTAACTTTAAATCACATAGCTCATTGTTCTTGAAGCAAACCGATTTTATTTTTTTGCCTCTTTTTTTTTTTATCGTTAATGTCAAGCAAACATTTATTTCAGGTGCAAAGCCTCAGGATATGTTAGTGAAAACAGTGACTGGGCTGTGCTAGCGCTTACTGGCCACTAAGTGGGTGGGAAAAGGGTGTTGTGACCCTCTTACCCTTCCCACCAGTCTCCCTAACAGCTTTGGCCTTCGGGTCAGCTCAATTTCCCCTCCACTGAGTGGCCATTACGGTGCCTGCTCGGTGATAAATGCTTTTTGTAAGAGACTGCATTGCCGGCCGCTAGCACTAGGGAAGTCTGCCACCCAGGCCAGGCAGACAAACTAACATGCTGGCCCACGATGGACCCGTTACCTAGCAACGTGCCTGGCCTCACCAAAATGAATAGACCCACAAACAAAAATGAAAAGGAGATAAAACGAGTCAAAGTACAAGGGGCGAAGAGGTTAATATTCCTCTATCGAATAACTTCGTTTTGGAGAATTGCATTTTAACCTTTTTTTCAAAGCTGAAGGTGGAGACATGTATTGGAAATTAAATTAGGCCACATTTGTATTTTTTTAAAAATGTTTTCTTTCATGAAGAATTTTTTCTGTCTCTCCCTTTCTCTCTCTCCATAATTTTCTAACTTTCTTTTAAAGTGGAAGGAAAAACAGCATTAGAGGGGAACACATGATGGCTATATAAATATTTTACTTTTCCTACATCATCTAGCTGTGTGGCTTTGGGCAGGTAGCTTGGATTCTCTGTTGCCCGATTTCCTGCTCAATAAAAAAGGATGGCAGAGGTAATTTATTAAACATGATGAGAGACTGAGGTATAATGTTTTATGCCAAGGAAAGATTCTCATTTTCTTTAAATCTAAGCACAATTAATTCTTACTCTGCAATTTAAGATGTTATAGATTAGTGAAAACTGTTAAATAAATGGCTTTTAGCTTTCAGGTTCGGGGTTGCCGCCACTTTATTTCACCACTTTGATACTACGTGTGTGTGTATATGTAACTTTGATCATCTACTATGTACCATGTATTATACAAGGCCCTTTTAAAATATATACTAGTGAGGGGCACCTGGGTGGCTCAGTCATTAAGCGTTTGTCTTTGGCTCAGGTCATGATCCCAGGGTTCTGGGATGGAGCTGCGTATCAGGCTCCCTGCTTGGCAGGAAGCCTGCTTCTCTCTCTCCCACGCCCCCTGTTTGTGTTCCTTCTCTCACCGTGTCTTTCTCTGTCAAATAAATAAATTTTAAAAAATAATAATAAAAAAATAAAATATGTACTAGTGTTTATTAGGTAAAAATGAATGGATGAGTCCAGACTCATTAAAAAGAAAAATTGTTACACAGATTTTTTTAGGACCTACCAATCCAAGGATTGGTATCTTGATAATTCCTACTTAGTGCCATAAACAGAAATATAATTGCAGAAGTTTGAATGCATTATTCACAAATCTTTCAAATCCCCCTGTTGTCATCCCTCAATCACTGGCTTAGTTCAGGTCACCATCTCTCATGTGGATTACTAGTTTAGCCTCCTAATTAATTAACCTACTTCAAATCTTCTCCCCTGTAGTAAACTCTTCCACTTCTCCATCCAGGAGACTCCTGGTCCTTCCTTAAGATCCTGTCACATGCTTCTTCTCTACTCTCAACCAGATCCCTCCAATATGCTTTCATGGCTCTTTTACACAGGTCTTTCCTTAAGCAAGTCCCTTACCTTGTCTATCCTCATCTGTAAAGTGGCATTAATAACATTATATCATAGGACTCTTGTGAGCAGTAAATGAGTTAACACAGAAAGTACTTAAAACCTAGTATGGCATTTTGTAAGCACTCAATGAACATTGGCTATTGTTGCTCTTATTATAAAATCTCAAATATAGCATTTGTGGGATAATTACCATTGAAATATTTGTCTCACCTTTCAGATGACAAGATTTTCTTAAGGGCAAGAAACACACCTTAGGAAAAAAAAAAGAAGCACACCTTAGTTAACTTTGCATCCCCTGTGCTGGGCATTTGTTATATATATTATATATAATAGGTTCTCAACAAAGATTTGTTGCAATAACAAATGAATGAATGAATGAATCAATATATAATATTTCTAGGGCTGCCTGGGTTAATGAGGGATTTTGTTCCTTTTATGATTTAGTATACTTTCTCTTTAAAGCAAACTTTTCACACATAATAAACTTAACTCATGAGGCTTTTAGTTTTAGGATGTTCCATAATACAAATGTTCTCCATCTTCTCCCTGTATTGGAAAACCATCATAAACTCTCTTTTATGACACAGACTGAACTTGGGCACTTGAATTCCAGAGTTGCCTGGAAAACCCCTGTAAAGTGATTGTGCTATTTTTTGTTTCATGGCTGTTAGATTTAGCTTCACTGTAGATTGCCTGTAAACTTTACAGGGTTCAATCTTTAAGCCAGCACTCTGACTTCTCACCTACTTCTCTCTTGTGTTACAAGAAACAGAATCAATATTATATTTTAAAATATAAAAAGATGCTCATTTGTCTATCTACTACAAAAACTCATGTTGAGCACAAATCATTATTTTTAGAAGTGGTCACAAATTTGTGGCCTGATCATAAACTAAAACCCCAGGAACCTACAGACTACATTGATTGGTGTATAGTGTTGAAAAGAGGTTAGGTGAAAAGAGAGCAGGACATGAACACAAATGTTTTTTCCAGACAGAGACATCACTTTCCAGTGGACATCCAGTAGAAGATGAAACTTTTTGGTAAACCTAAAAGCCTGACAAATCTATATGTATTTTCTTTGACCTTAAAGAGAGGCAGACTGTACTTGTGGAAAGAACATGGGCTTAGGAGACAAACCAACCTGGAAATGAGCCTTGTTTTGCCATTTAACAAGACAGGTTAACTTTTTTGACCCTCGGTTTCCTTATCTGTAAAATGGGAGTCTTCCTTGCAGAACTTTTATGAGGATTAAATGAGACACCACATATAAATACCAAGCATAGTAAGTGTATAATAGCTGCTCAGTAATTATTAGTTCCATCCCCAAATCTTCTTTTGTTTTGTTTTGTTATTTCTGTTCCCATCTGATAAAACAAAGCCCAGGCATACCTGGTGGGGTTTTTCTTTTTCTGTTGCCAGTATTCTGGTCTCCAGAGATGGGACTCTTTTTTTTAAGGTTTTTTGCCCCCAAATGATCCTTTTTGATTGGCTACCTTTAAAATGTTCTGAGATATTAAAAGAGATTGAGAGACTATCAAGGGGTTAGGAGGTTGGGGAACATGAAGAGTACAAGAAATATATCAACAATTGGTTCACAAAGGACTTGAACCCTGGCTGTTTGGCTCTCAAGCCTGTGCTTTTAACTACTATTGTAGGTCTGCCCACACAGACAAAGCCTTGTTTGGGGAGAGCACATGGCACTGGCAAGGACATGGGCCTTATATTGATCAGGCTGAATTTTAACTCCCCCTCAATCACTGATATTTGGTGAAGGCTTACATGGCTTGTGTCTGTGCTTGGTACAGCAGTGACCAGCATGAAGATGGCCCTCACCTTGGTGGAGCCCACTGTCCACTTACTGTCCCCAACTATCAGTGTTCTCATCCATA
This sequence comes from Procyon lotor, assembly GCA_028646535.1. NCBI lineage: Eukaryota > Metazoa > Chordata > Mammalia > Carnivora > Procyonidae > Procyon > Procyon lotor. The sequence continues at coordinate 43,651,277 of CM053606.1, read as the reverse complement.
AAATGGGGATAAGAACCCCACTTTGTATGCTAAGGGCTTCGTACATTTTATCTACTTTCACTCTCCCAATCACCTCAATGTTATTTTATATATAAAGAAACAGACCACTGCTCAAGCTGGCCTAGGGGGGACTCTGCTGCAGGCTGCCTGCTGCCATTGCCTGTGTTCCCCACGCTGTGCTAATGAGCAGGAAGCAGCTGGCAGAGCCCTGGGCACATATCAGAGTCCATGCTCCATGAGTTGACAGTCTTTCTCTCTTCCTGTCCTCTTCCCCTCTTTCCTTCCTTTCATTTGTGCTCCCTCACATCCTCACTCCTAAGTGTCCAGGTCGTGAGGACACAGAAACAAGAGAGACAGATGGAAAAGGGGCAGAAAGACAGACACAAAGCATCTCACCATTCTCTCAAGGTAGCCTGGCAGTTAGTACTGTATTCATCAAGTCTCCCTGCAATCAGTTTGCATTTCCCAAACTTGAGTAGTTAAGAACATCCTGTAATTATATTTGTGAGTTTTAAGTCGTTTTAATCTCTCTTCCTTTCTCAGTTTCCGTATTTTAATTTGTTTCCTTGTCCCTCACTTTTTTTTCTCTCACGCTCACACACCCAGGCCCATGATAATGAATGGACTCATACTAATTATAAGGCTGTGATTCCATCAAAGGGCTTGGATGCTGCTGCTGTTTCCATCAGTGACTTGAGCAAAGCTCCAGGGGTTTATAACTCATCAGTGTCTTGATGGAAATTTGGCCTGGAAATCAGGATCTAATTGTTCTGGATGCTGTACACATGTTGCTCTAGAGAAAAACAACTTCAGAATCGCTTGCTCTCTTTTAGTGATCACTGCTGATATGTCTCTTAGGTCGGGCATTATTACCACTTATAGGTAAGTTTGAAAAATGTCTTAGTAGGTTAGATTAAGAATGACTTACATGCAGGATAGATCTTGAAAAGGGAGTTCTTTGTTCCAAGAAATTACCTTTCATTGACCCTAATTGACTATCTCACAAGATTTCTGGGAACTGATACAGTTACCACAAAAATAAAGTATAGACATGGAGAGCTTAGGATCCGTGAGCTAGACATGCTGTATGTATTTCAGAGACACAGGTACAACATTAATGAGGATCTCAGTTATATAAACATTATTTGACCCCACAATCACAACCCTGCAAGTAGGTATTATGAGGCCCATTTTACAGATGAGAGAAATGAGGCTCAGAAAGATTAGGTAACTTGCTTAAAATCTCACAGGTAGGAGTCAGGATTCAGGCTCAGATCTGTGTGACTCCACAAACATTGCTATTGCATTATACTCTATCTAGAAGGTAAAAATTACAATAGTTGGTTTGTACAACTACCAAATGTGGTTCCATTTGCCTCAGAGAGGGAGAGAGGGTCGGGTGAATGATAACAAAATTACTGTAGGGAATGATGACAGGATATTAGAATCAGGCATCCCAGGGAAAGAGCTAAAGAGTACTGGGAAGCTTTGACTGAAACCTCATGGCAGTGGGTTGAGGGAGGAGTTCAGTTCAAGGTTGTGGGAAGGTCTGATGAAAGTAAGGCATGGTGGGTGCCTGGGTGGTTCAGCTGGTTAAGCAACTCCCTTTAGCTCAGGTCACAATCTCAGAATCCTGGGATCTAGTCCCGCATCAGGCTCCCAGCTCTGTGGGGAGTCTGCTTCTCCCTTTGACCCTCTCCCCTCTCATGCTCTCTCTCACTCTCTCTCTCAAATAAATAAATAAAATCTTAAAAAAAAAAAAAAAGAACAAGGCATGGTGTTGGGGTCCTCCACAGTGATGGAGACCTGCTCCTCAAACCAAAGAGAATAACACTAGAACTGAAATTATGTAAGATGTGCTAAGAGATGGTTAGTTGGGGGCCTAGTTCCCAAGAAGAGTGGCAACAGCTAGGAAGGATTCAAGGCAGTAAAAGACCCATGGCTCTCGCCCTCAAGGAATTCATAATGTGATTGAGTGAAAATATGTATGCACTTTACACTGTAAAAAATTATAATGTAAAGCCATGTAGGAGAGATGTCAAAAGAGTGGTAAACAGGTAAACATGGTGTTTACTCCTTCCTCTTGCCACCCATTTATTCCAAGCAGAGAGAGCAGCACTTTAACAGTGCCAATGGGCCCTTCACAATCTACTTCCTTGCCTTCCTCTCCAGGCTCCTGCTCACCGTCCCTCCCCTCCATATTATAGCCACGGTGAGCCATGCTGTCTCTGTTATTCCATCTCTCATTTCCAGAACAGGGCACCACCATCCCTACCTGGAACACTCTTTGCCTGGCTACCAGACCCTAGGTCTTAACACGTTATTTCCAGGCAGTCTCCCTGACCCTTACCTTGTCAGCTGGGGTCTTTGTCCATTCTCACCATCTGTGCTTCCAGGTATGACATAAACTCTGTAAGGGCTGGAATCAGGCTTTTTTTGTTCGCCGTGGTATTCCACACCTGGCACAGTGACTAGAACAGAGTTGGTACTGAATAAATATTTGTTGAATGAATGAATGAATGAATGAATGAATGAATGAATCCTTCTCTGCTCACTCAATGTCTACCATAGTCCTGGGAACTCTTCAAAAAGCTAGGGATTATTTTTATGAGCTTTACATGTATTGCTTCCTTTAATCATCACTACAACACTATGAGATGGGAACTATTATCAGCTCAATTTCACAGATAAGGAAATGGAAGCACAGAACCTAGGCAATCTGGTGCCAGAAACCATTCCCTTACTCACTATACTCTGCTGCCCCAAAGTTAGTCTCGGGAATGAATAAGCAAGAATGAATACACATGTGGAATTACTGTGTTATTTTCCTGAAGTCCTATTTCTTGAAGTTACAGGGTATATTGAAGAGGTTTTTTTTATTGGTTTAGGCTGTGGGTGGAGCTGTTCCAGTAAACTGTGCCACAGGAAGCTCCAATTCAGTGAAATTCTGGGTATCATCATTGTCACTTTTAAACAGGAAGGAAGGGCAACTAGAGGGACTCCCAGAAATATGAGGGAGGGTTAAGGAGGCTGGTCATCCTTGCTCTGGAAGGTCAAATCAAGAGGCCTCGTTTGACTTTGTGTAGGCTAACAAACTATTTGGATGCATTGCTACTAAATGCCATTCATAAATAGCATCTGCTATAATTCACATCCTTTCAGAAAATAACAACATATTAGCAAGTGCTGTTAATTGAACCCCCAACACCTGCAAGTGAGAAAACACAGATGGAATCACTCCACTAACAGGAGATTTGGTTATATGTGAACTAGGCAAAGGAAAAATGAGGGATTAAAATACTACTACTCTTCCCGGGGCACCTGGGTGGCTCAGTCATTAAGCGGCTGCCTTCGGCTCAGGTCATGATCCCGGAGTCCTAGGATCGAGCCCCGCATCAGGCTCCCTGCTCTGTGGGAAACCTGCTTCTCCCACTACCATTCCCTCTGCTTGTATTCCCTCTCTCGCTGTGTTTCTCTCTGTCAAATAAATAAAAAATCTTTAAAAAAAAAATACTACTACTCTTCCCAACAATTCTGTTCATGACTGCTGCAGAAACAAGCATCCCCCACAAATGTACTCGAGCTGCCTCTAGACCTAATAACTTCACTGGTTGCCTGATGGCCATGTCAATAACATGAGGATTGCCCATGGAGCTCAAACTAAATTGTGTTCCTTTACAATGTGTGCTGCTTTGCTGTTTTGTTACACTGAGTGACCAAAGCCTACCAAGCAGCCACTGAGTACCAGGCTCTGAGCTAGTCCAGCAGATGTTGTGCCCCACACATATCCCTTGGCATTCATCTCCATGTTCTGAAGGTTCCTTCAAGCAAGCACATGTGACTCTACGCGAGGGCTTTTTCAGATTATAGGAGCACGCTTGACCTGTGAGGAGAGCAAGTCAGAAATGCTGGAAAGCTCATGTCTCCGGGAGTAGGGCTCAACCAACAACAGAAAGGGAGGTGGTGGATAAATGCTCCAGCTCCTCTACCCTTAGTGGGACAAGTCCCCACTGTAGGACATACCCCAGTGGGACATGTCCTATAGTGTCTCCCAAGTTCTCCAGAGGCACTGGTAACTTGCTTGATAACACACTTCTTATTGGTTTCTTTCCTTCTGCTATTTCCCCTCCCCAATTCCCTCTTAATTCCTGAATATCCTGGTTCTCTGGGACCATCTCCCAAATAAATTACTTTCACCTGAATGTTTGCCTTAGCGTCTGCTTCTGAGGAAACCCAAACTAATACAGCTAGGCCTTGGACATATAGAGACAAATCAAGACAGTCTCTGCCTTCAAGATGTTTGTAATCTAAAAGACAATAAAGACAAAGCAAATTGGTGAGTATAAAAGTATGAAAAATGCTATTGTAAAGGGATACAGAGGGGGTTATGGAGTTGAGAGAAGGATCACAGAAGACTCACAGGAGTGACTGGGTGGTGTGGAGCAGTCAGAGAGAGCTTGCAGGAGGAGGCGAGATGTGTTAATTGCTTCAATAAGTATCATGCTATAAAATAGTATTTGTAGAATAAATGATCTGTAAAACGACTCTTGTGTATCTATACAGTTACAGAAACACTATAAAATGAAATTTTCACTCAGTCAGGCTTTTAGATCCCTAATGGTTTGTATTCTGAGAAAATACTTCCAAAATGTATGTGTGTTGGTTTTTATCATTCCTCTGCACCTAGGTTCCTATATGCACATCTCCCTATGCTCAGTATGGCCTGCAGTTAATATGGACAAGCACACTGACATTTGTGCTCTGAAAGCCCTTTGGATGTGTACCTTTCCTAGTGCATTGTCAGTATTTGTTTATATCTTGCTCCCTAGTGCCCACCACATGTCCTTGTGCTGGTTCTGGTGCTCTTCTTTGTCTTCCTTTGCTGACATAAAAACAGCTCATTATTTGTATGTTTTCTATGCTTACCTTTTCAAAATTTGCCACTGAAGTCTAAGTTTCATGAGAGCAGAAGCTTTCTGTTTTGTTCACCGCTGTATACCCAGTACAACACAGTGCCTGGCATAAAATGGATGTCAGTGAATGTGTTGAAGAATGGATTGTTGGATGATTAGGTGACTAAGAGCTCCTTGTAGAGAAAGGCAAGGCATTAAGAATCTTTGTATCACTGGCCCACTGCCTGTGGCCTAGCACTTGGTAAACATCATTTAGAAGTTTATCAAATACATGTTTTAAAAAAAGCCCAGGATTAAAGAATATTCCATATTAGTGACAGAAAAAAATTAGAGCACAATGTTTCGTACTCTTTAATTTTTTTTCTTTTCTTGGTTGCCACTTTTCCTCAAATAGAAACTCATTTCCACAATTACAAGGGGTCATCACAGAACTTCTACTCCAGTCACCCTTCCTACTTCTTTGGCAGTCTGGGGCAAATCTAGACACTCTTTCAGTCACGTCATCAGAGACTCAGAAGATACTTGGGACTGGAAGCCA
>CM053606.1:43616008-43645326 GCA_028646535.1 Procyon lotor | reverse complement strand
TAAGAGGATCAGAACACTTGTCATGCTTGTCACTAAAGCACATTCAGACTCACACAATGGAGGCAGCTAGTCTCATCTCATTTTAGCTTGATACTTTCTCAGCTAAAATGCCCATGTGGCACCTGCAGGCTTGATGCTATCTCTTTAGAATCTGAGCAATCCTCAGATGTCAGGGAACACACCTATCTACCACTGTATCCCCAGAGCCCAGCATGAGACATGGCATATAGTAACCTAAAGTTTGTTGAATGATTTAATTAATCCACTGACTCCCCAGAAAGACAGATCTTGGAGCATCATTTTAAGAGATTCTATGCCTTTTTGTGGATGGAACAAGAGAGTGTTATACTAAGCAATATAAGTCAATCAGAGAAAGGCAATTATCACATGATCTCACTGAGAGGTGGAATTTGAGAAACAAGGCAGAGGATCATAGGGAGAAAGAGGAAAAAAGGAAAAAAGATGAAACCAGAGAGGGAGACAAAACCATAAGACTCTTAGTCTTAGGAAACTGAGGATTGCTGAAGGGTGAGGAGTGGAGAGATGTGGTAACTGAGTGATGGACATTGGGGAGGGTATATATTGTACTGGTATTATGCACTGGGCATTACATAAGACTGAAGAATCACAGATCTGTAACTCTGAAACCAATAATACATTATATATTAGTTAATTAACTGAATTTAAATTAAAAATAAATAAAAATTAAAAAGAGATTCTATTGCTTTAAAGAGGAAAAGATCAAAGTATCATAAAAGCTGTGAATTAGAAGATACTCATGTTACATGTGCTTGGCCTGATTTCAAACTGTGTTATTCCAAAACCTCTGAGGAGCTATGACTATCTCTCCTCCTTGTGAAGCTCTCTGGGAATGGAGAGCCTACAATATCTCACTCAGCCTGCAGTAGCATCCCTGACATGAACACAGGCTTCTAGCTCTTTGAGCACAGGGCCTGAGTCTTTCCTCTTTACACCTCCAGTAGAGTAGGCTCACACCTCTGTCAAAGGAGCACATGTATGGCTGTGAAGATGGTGTGGCCTTACTTTTGTCCAGAGGTGCCAGGGACAGAGCAACTCCCTATTATAGTAGAAACCCAATAAATATTTGGAGTAAGGAATGAAATTGTGGGGTTATGTGTGTTAGGGTGTTCCTGTTCTATATGGGAAGCAGGAGCCGGAAGGAGGTGGGGCGGCCATCCATCAGCTGTTCATATCTGCCTCTGCAAACGCATCTAATTACCTCACCTCCATCAGCGGGCCCTTGGCAGAGGCCGAGCGTTGGGTCTGCGCGGTCCTGGCAGCCGCAGTGTGGAGGGCGAACCCGATGGCCTCTTCAGTCTATTTAGCAGGCTCTGAGATGTGTAAGTACATTATCTGCAAGGCTGGTAAAGAGCGCTTGGGGAGGATTTGTGGGTCTGTGGGAAGGACAAAGAAAAATGTTTTCTAATAAATTATTCACCATCTCACAATCCCTTTTGGGCAGATTGTTGCTCAGTTTGCCCCGCGCAGCTCGGTGCCTCTTTCCTCCGCATTCAGACGCGCAGTTTCTCACCTCCAGAGAGCAGCAGAGATCTCGGGCAGGCTGCTGCGGCTAATGGTGGCAATTAATAACTTGTCAGAGTCCCGAGGATGAAAGGGAAGGCGCCCCATCAGCAGGCGGGTCATGGCGCTGCTCGGAAGCAAATGAGGTGCAGGTGTGGCCTCGGCTAAGCGCGGCGCTCAACACCCGGCGCGCGGTGGGGCCAAGCCCCAGACCCCGCTGCCTGCTGCGGGGTTCCCGGGCGCGCACCGCCCCAGGCCCTCCCCCGCCCCCCACGCAGCTCACCCGGCTGAGAAATCCCCAGAACGTATCAATAAATCAGAGCACACGGCACAGAACCTTCCAAACACTTAATTGCACTCTGAACACTGTTAACTCTGTGAGGCCCAACTCGCCAGGGTTCCCCGCCCCACCCCAGACTTGGGTTAAGAATCGCGCACCTGAAACTCTCCCCTCCACGCCTGTGTACCCCACCCGCGATCCACGTTTGTTATCCCCACCACTACTCCGTGCAAGCGCTGCAACCTTTAAAAGTGAGCCTGGTAAATAGCCAGCGTGCTGAGCCTGATCTGATCTACTCTCAGGTCCCCAGTGGAGCTGGAGGACAGGAAACCCTTCTTAGGGTTTTAAGAAATGGCAAAACACAGAATCACTTATTTCCCGACAGCTCCAACCCAGTTGCTTTTTCTCTTGTTTCCATTCTTGTGGGTCAGTTCTGCTTGAAATGAACCAAGTTTACAAATCTCTTCTGGTTTGTACACTCCTATTATGCATACGAGGTGATGCATTTGTAACTGTCACACAAGTCAGGGTGATACAGCACTCTCATCTGACCCTATTCATTTAAATGGGTGCGTCTTGATGACATTGATTCATGTTATAAGTTATATCCATGCATTATAATCTTTATGTGTCACCGTACTGGTTATATCTACTACAATGCAGGGCAGAGGGGGCGGGGTGTGTGTGTGTGTGTGTGTGTGTGTGTGTGTGTGTAGACATAGAAAATGATGGTGAGCAGGATTTGAGAGTGCTTTGAACAATATGAAGTCCATATAAACCCCAAAGCTTCCTAGATAAGTTTATTATGTGTCCCTATCTTGAGAGAAGGAAATTTACATGCAGAACAGTCCTAGGTGAGGTGTCTTTTGCTGTAAATATTCTGCTGACTAACTTCTTAATATTTAGAGAATGTGTGCTTCAAATGCATATCGCACCAAACTAAAGGGGTAAGTAAACATGATTATGCATGCATGTAAGTCTTTATCAAGGTGGGGTTAATAATGTTTTAAAGCAGAACTATTTCTCATGAAAATAGCTGCTCTTAATAGCCTCTGTCTCTTTATTGTGCTTCTTACTGAAACATAAATCACTAATATGTTTTCAGCAGCAAAGTACTCTCTTTTTCCATTGTATTCACAGATTTAGTGGCATTTCAAATAGATAAACACAAGCAACATCTATCAACACTACAAAAAGGGCGCCTTAATCAAAGCTCCAGGTCCCGGGTCTCAGCATCTCCATTTACCTTGAGATAAATCCATTGGTGTGACCACCACTGCACCGGGTGACAAATCACCCCAGCTGGCCGAGCAGCGCAAGGGCTTATTGGCCTTCCTTTAAGTGGTCTTACCCTTCAATGAAAAGGATGGGGCTTGTCAAGCAGGACCAGATTAAAGTTAGACAAAAAGAAATGATCTGTTATTAGAAAACTCCGATTGAGAATCACAAAACAGGAAAGAAATATGAATAAAAATTTCCAGGGGGAAGACCATCTGATCCCAACAGAAATTAACTCCCATTATGGGCGTGAGGTAATAGATGGCCTGCAGTTGGAGCTAATGAGGATTTCAGATTAAGGAGGTGTGGGCCTCGGCTGGGGGTATTAGCAGCTGCTCTGGGCATCCAAGTGCTAAGTTCAGGAGTGACCTGGGCTCCTGGCTTCCTGGGCTAAAAAGTGGTATTCAGGTAAGGCGTGGAAATTACAAGCTCTTGGAAGTGAGGCTTACTCATGATTGTATGAGTACTTCAAAGAATAACACTGGTAGGAATCTCAGGGGGCAGATTAATTTCCCTGTGTCTGAGACAAGGGGAAAGTTGAAGACCAAATACGACTTGCCCAAAGTCACACAGCTAATAGTCAGGCTGAGATGATCTGTCTGCTTCCAGTTCACAGGGACTCCATTATTTGGCCTAATCCTGGGAGATGACCTTGTTCTGCCTCTGGATTTAAGGATCTTATCTAGCCAGTTAACTGCAAAGGGAGAAGAGAATGGTACCCTATAGTTAGTTACCCTTCTTAGTTTAGTCTTGCTTGAGTTAAAGCCTAATGCTTAGACAAATAATAGTAGCTAATGCTTTCAGATTCTTACTGGGTGCCAGTCTTTGTCTTTGCATTATCTCATTTAATCCACAGATAGCTACCATCAGAGGAAGATACTGAGACTTCAGTATCTTTTTTTTTTTAACAGAGGAAAATATTGAGACTTAAAGAACATAAGCAGCTTGCCCAAGGTTGAATAATAACTGAAGGAGTTTGTTTTTGAACTAAGCAAATTACCTTAAGAGCTATGCTTATAACTACTAGCCAACGCTGCTGGTAAATCGCCAGCGTGCTGAGCCTGATCTGATCTGCCCTCAGGTCCCCAGTGGAGCTGGAGGCAAAGACTTACATTCCTTGTAGGAAAGTTTTTGCAAATGAGTAAAAGTTAATAAGCAAAATATATACGATAATATACACACAAAAGGAATGAAAACTTGGATGCTGAGGAAGACGCAAAATGCCTAGATCCTTGATACAAATAAATAAAATACCTTCTGATTTTCCCCCAGACCTTTTGACTCTGGGCTCAGAAAAGGATTTTAAAAATCAGGCTATGAGGGTATTATAGCCAATTCCCTAATTTAAAATAAATGTATAGCTTATACATGGTATAATTATGCAAAAACAAGTGTGTTTTAAAGCTGATGGTCCATGCTGGGTTTAGATTCTACCTCTGGCATTTCTAGTCCAAGAAATTTCCTCTCATTCTCATCTTAGTTGTTTCCTGTATATTAATCTTACATAACTGTGTTGTGCCTCAATTTCCTCATTTGTTAAACAAGGAAATAATGTATATTTCACAGGGTAGTTATGAAGATTAAATGAGATGATGGATGTCAAGAACTCAGCAGAGTTCCTGAGGAAGGGTTAACACTTGGCAGTTGGCTATACTCCAGATTCGTCTGAGAGCTGAGAGTCACCCCTTTTTTTTTTCAAACTAATTCTTTTTTTTAAAAAAGGTTTTATTTTTATTTAATTGACAGAGAGATCACAAGTAGACAGAGAGGGGGAGGTAGGCTCCCCGCTGAGCAGAGAGCCCGATATGGGGCTTGATCCCAGGACCCTGAGATCATGACCTGAGCAGAAGGCAGAGGCTTAATCCACTGAGACACCCAGGTGCCCCGAGAGTCACTCTTTTCTTTTCCTGTGCAGCATCATAGGAAGATGCTGACCTCAGAGATGCTGAATGGACTGCGCTCTTGTCCACACTCTGCCCAGCATCCACTGAATGCATAAAAATGCAGTTAAGCATTTGGATATTGCCTCCACAAAGATATTTGGAAATCGCCAACTTTTTCTTGCCTTATTTTAGGCCTAATATCAGGTGGATATGAACAGGGATTCTTAAATATGAAAGAAGGAAAGATATCTAGATCACTAGAGAGAAAGAAATGGTAGACACACAGCTAAAGAAATTTAAAAAAAGGAATCTCAATCCACATATTTGAGAAAGCCAGACCAACATTGGCCCATCCAGTGAGTTAATAAGTCCATTGGATCTAGTGATACAAGAAGATACCACAAATACCAACCAAGGCTATTGCATTTCCCTAGGACTAAATCTGGGAAGTTTAAATGTACCGAGTTTGTCATTGCTGTGTTTGATTTGTAAATAAGTCAATTATGGTAGCAGTTATGGGAGGCATTGTGTCAAGAGCCTGTTTTCTTTGGTTATTTACACAAAGAGTCAAGCTGGGTAAAAGAATGTTTTATATTCATCATGACCTAAGAAATAGGTAGCTAATAACATCGGAGGAAATACTATATGCCAATTACTAGCACCTCCATTCATCAATACAAGTGCATATTCTTTGTGTTTCACTGTGTAACTCAATCCAGTTTAAAAGGAAAACTAAAATAAAATATCTTTATGAAACATTTCTAATGTCTAAAATGACCCAAGCATGCATTATGTTTCATTTGTATTTAGAGGCACTAGCATTTTCAAGGCAATAGTGATAGATAATTACAGGTAAGGGTATTGATGTATTTTGCATTTGTGTTTGTATCTAAATACCTACTGCCTTCTTAATAAACTTTAATTAATATGCTTTCGAGTACTCTGAATGTAATTTTCTGATTAAACACATGCATCAGACTCACCATCAACTCATTAATTTCACATAGATTGAATTTTAGTGTTTGTACGCAGTTAAATGTGAGGAGCAGGACATCCAATAATCATTTTGTATTTAATATGAACAGATATATTTTTTTATTCAGTCCAAACCAAATCCCTAGGACACAAATGAGGTGGTAACTGAATTCTGTGGCTTCAGAATTTGCACATTTAATGGGAAACAATTTCAAAGCCTCTGCTGGTCATTGGAAAGGCCGTTCCATTCTGCTTTTTCCACAGAGCAAAATCTTTCTGAGAACAATGCTTATTATTGATAGGTTTAAAGCACCTCAGGTGCTTGCCCATTGTGTGTATTGCTGTCACTCTGTCTTCTGAGCAGTGGGGAAGCAATGATGGATAACATAGAGAATAATACATGATTCTTGATTGAATGCAAAGCTATAATTCAGTCTTAGGGTTCTACTGACGTCACAGTGCGTGAGAACACAGCTCAGAGGTTTGTTGTTTTTTTTTTTTTTTTAAAAAAAACCAGGCAATCCTTGTAACCGAGTATGGAGCCAGTGGATCAAGACACACACTATAGCCTCCTTGAGTGATTTTCAAAGGAGAAAAGCACATGGCGATGTAATCTCCTGGGTTAAGGTCAGCTGTGCTCTCAGGTAGGCAATGAGAGCCTATTGTTGGCTCCTACCCAGTTCATTCCTCACCTGCTTTGTAACAGGCAAATAAAAGCTCTCAGATGTGGAGAATAGAACTCTCCTCTTGACCCTTCAAGATATCCTCTAACCCAAGGTTTCCAAAATTTCTCTGATGAAAGGTATTGCCTGTAGCTCTCTTAAAAACATAGCCTTCCAGGGGCGCCTGGGTGGCTCAGTCGTTAAGCGTCTGCCTTCAGCCCAGGTCATGAGCCCAAGGTCCTGGGATCGAGCCCCACATCGAGGCTCTCTGCTCGGCAAGAAGCCTGCTTCTCCCGCTGCCATTCCCTCTGCCTGTGTCCCCTCTCTTGCTGTGTTTCTCTCTGTCAAATAAATAAAAAATATTTTAAAAAAACCACAGCTTTTTGGGGCCTCCTGCCTGGCTTAGTCGGTAGAGTGTGTGAGAGTGTGTGACTCTTGATCTCAGGGTAGTGAATTCAGGCCCATGTTGGGTGTGGAGCCTACTTAAAATTCTTTTAAAAACTTAAAAAATTATATAGCTTCTTAGAGACTCGCCCCTGGACATTCAGACTCAGTGGATTTGGGGTGTAGCCTAAGAGTATGCATATTTAACAAGTAGTCTAATTTATTAGGAAAGTTAGTAAACACCTTGATCAGTCTCTCTTGGTGTCTTGTCTCAGAATTTCCTCTACACTTGCAAGCTATTTGACACAATTTAAGAATCAATACAGTACTGGTTTATGTTGATCCAGTTAAATGAGCGTGTTTTTGCAAAAGATTTAATACATAACCCATAGTGCATCTCAATAAATGAAAATTTCTCCTCTTCTTTTAGTTGCCTGATCTATCAGAAAGTTGTCCTCCCAACCATGATGTTCACAACTCACGAGTGAGGACTAGACTGCATATTTTCTCAGCAGGCCCTGGAGTCTTACAGTAAGTATTTGAAAATGATGCATGGATTGATTGAAGCTGTCAGAGGTAGGATGAGACCTGAAGATCCTTTTCTATTCATGCTTCATTTGAAGGTGGAACTTATCTAGAGCTCTAATACTTCTGAAGGTAGCAAGGAGTGATTCTTTCATCAGGCTTAGGTAACCCAGGCCATACTTTGCATAGTCCCTTGACCCTCCCCCAAATTAGTAATGATAACAATAAAAGAGGAAGAGGAGGAGAGGAAGAAGCAGTCATACTTCAGTAGTGCTTAATATGTGCTAGGCAGTCTTCTCAGTATTTTAAACATAGGAACTCATTTAATCCTCCCAATATCCTTTAAGTCAGGTTCTGTTATTGATATCTCCACTTTACAGATGAAGACATGGGCACAAAGAAGTTAAAAAAAAATTGCCTAGGGGCACCTGAGTCGTGCAGTTGGCTCAGTTTCCATGCAGTTGGCTCAGTTTCCAACTCTTGGTTTCAGCCCCAGTCAGGATCTCAGGGTCTTGGGATCAAGCCCCAGGGTCCTGAGATAGCACTCACCTGGGAGTCTGCTGGGGATTCTCTCCCTCTCTCCCTCTCCCCAGCGCTCTCGCTCACTCTTTAAAGATAAATAAATAAATCTCAAAACACACACACACACACACACACACACACACACACACACACACACACACACACAATTTACCCAAGGACACAGCTAATAAGTAGCAGGCTAGGATCTGGCTCTGTGTCTGCTATACTGACTTTACTAGGAACATGGGAAGTCAATCTAGAACTATTACAACACCTTGGATGTTATCCAATCTAAACTAATTTTACAAATAAAAAGACTGAGGGCAAAGAGGGGAAGTGACTGACAGAAAGTAACTCCACTGTTTTCTTTAACTCCTGATCAGGATCACACCTTCCTGTGTGATCTTCTGCTGGAGACTGGTCTTACCTAAGCAGGAATCCTCTTGTTGACACTGCACAATATTCTGCATGTTGTATACAGCAAAAAATGTAAATATAAAGCTGGGCTTCAGGAAAGAAAGGAATGTCCTGATATCATACAAAGACATATGTGGGAAACTCAACTCCAAAGCAATGCCAAGGTGTCTGTAGGCAGATACAAGGCCCATTTGGAGCCCTTGGGGGTAGGGGCCAGAGCTGGTGTTGCTATTACTGTGTGAAAGATAATACAAGTACAAGAGTGAAAAGGTACCAAAGTATTCAATCACTACTAAAGCTCTTTTCTGCCTTTGACTCCCAGAGGCAACAGGATTTTAAATATTCTTTGAGATATGGTATATGCCAGTATATAACTATATATATTTCTAAATCCCTCTGTTGTTATTTACACAAATGGTAGCATACTATACAGATCATTCTGTTTGTATTTTTACAATATAATACGTCCTGGAGATTGTTTCATATCAGTACTTATAGAACTGCCTTATTCCTTTTATGGTCATATAATATTCTATTTTATGGTATCAAAGTTTATTTAAGCAGTCTCTTATTAGTGGAAGACAAATTTTTTGCATGTGTGTTATTTCTCTTTTTACGACAGTATCTATGGGGTAAATTTCCAGATGCAGAATTGCTGGGTCAAAGAATAAATTTAAAATTTTGATCAATAAAGATTATGTTAATTCACATTCCCTCCAACAACTCTTGGAGTGATTTTTCCCACACATTCTCAACAAGTCAGTGCTTTATCCAAACTTTTCTTTTGTCTATCTCGTGTAGCTTTCATTTGTACTTCTTTTATTATGATGAGGTTGAACACCTTTCATATATTTAAGAGCCATTCATTTTCCCCTTTTTTAAAACAGGCTACATATATCATTTGCCCATTTTTACTATTGAATGTTTTCCTTAGAGTATTGTTGAAACATGTTATATATTAAGGGGATTAGCTCTTGGTTGTAATATGTAAGGCAAGAACGTTCCCTGTTTATTTGTTTTTTGACTTTAAAGAATTTTTTTCTAAAAAGAATTTTTTTTAAGTTTTTACAAATTTAAATTGACTAAAATTTTCTTTTATGGCTTCTGAATTTTATGCCATACTTAGAGTGCTCTTCCCCCTGCAGGATTATATAAAAACAAATTCTCTCATGTTTCTTCTACAACTTTTATGAATCATTAAAAACAATCTTTGATCCATCTGGAATTTATTTTAGTGCAAGATGTACAATGGATCAAACTCATTTTTTGAAACCAATTGTCCCAACACCATTTGTTAAATTATCTGGAACCCATGTATATTACTCTACTAATGATGTACTCAAAAACTGGAAAAATGGTGACCACTGTTGGTTGTTCCTAATTAGATAAATCTTGAAAGAAAGAAAGAGGGAGGTGGGGCAGGGAATGAGAAGGAGAGAGAGAGAGAGAAGGAGAGAGATAGATGGCTGTTTAGCCAGGAATCCAAATTTAGACTGGAGGGCTGGAATAAAGATACAATAAACTTACAATGAATTGATCCTTATTGACCGTACTCAGGATGATTCTTCTTCCTTCTTTGACAATCAGAGTCTATATTCTAGAGATGATTCTGCTTTTCTAAGAAGATAAAGGAAGAAAAAACATTTTATAGACCTAGGTGGCATAATATATTTATATATTAATTGAATTTTTCTTTTTTTTCTTTTTTTCCTTTTTTTATATATTAACTGTATTTTTTGTTTTTAGCAATTTATTTCCTGTGACACCATTCTGTCATTCAACTAGACTATATTTGGTAAAATATACATAACATAAAATTTACCATTTTAACCATTTTTAAGTGTATCGTTCTGTGACATTAAGTTTATACACATTCTTGTGCAGCCGTCACTACCATTCATCTCCAGAACTTTTTTTTATCTTCCCTAACTGAAACTCTGTACTCATTAAACATTAACATCCCATTCCCTCTTCCCCCAGTTCTCTGGCAACCACCATCCTACTTTCTGTTTCTGAGAATTTGACTACTCTAGATACCTCATATGATTGGAATCATAATATTTGTCCTTTTATGTATGGCTTACTTGACTAAACATAATGCCTTTGAAGTCCCATCTATGCTGTGGCATAAGTCATAATTTCCTTCCCTTTTAAGGCTGAATAAATTCATTCTATGTACATATATATTTTGTTTATCCATTCATTAGTCAATGGACATTTGGGTTGCTTTTACCTTTTGGTTATTATTAAAAATGCTGCTATTGGGGCACCTGGGTGGCTCAGTTGTTAAGTGTCTGTCTTTGGCTCAGGTCATAATCCCAGAGTCCTGGGATCAAGCCCTGCATCCGGCTCCCTGCTCTGCAGGAAGCCTGCCTATCCCGGCTACCATTCTCTCTGCTTGTGTTCCCTCTCTCGCTGTGTTTCTCTCTGTCAAATAAATAAAAATGCTGCTATGTACATGGGTGTACAAATATCTATTTGAATCCCTGCTTTTGCTTCTTTTGGTTTTTTACCCAAAAGTGGAATTCCTGGACCATATGGTAATTCTTTGATTAGTATTTTAAGAAATCACTGTTTTCCACAGCAGCTGCACCGTTTTACATTCCCACCAGGAAAATGCAAGAATGACAATTTTCCCACATCCTCACCAGCACTTATTTTCTGGCTTTTTGTTTTGTTTTGTTTTGGCAATAGCCATCCTAATGGGTATGAAGTGATATCTCATTGTGGTTTTGATTTGTTGCTCTCTTATGACCAAGTGATATTGGGTAACTTTTCATGTGCTTACTGGCCATTTATATATCTCCTATGGAGGGAAAATGTTTTTTTTAATTTTAAAAATTTAGTTTTGGAGTAGCAGAATCCTTAGGAAGGGAGGGGACATGATAAAGATAATTTGAATACAGCTAAATAAGGTGATTTGGATGGACTAGAGGTGGAGAAAGAATCAAGGGAGAAACAAGGGCACTCAACAGGGATACATACCCTGTGGAAGCCCCCCCCCAACCCTTGTCCTCATGCAGAAACTCTGGAAGGGGGAGGAAAGAAACCCCAGGTAGGTTTGGGGGGATTCAAGAGCAGAAATAACCTGAGCCCGTATAACTTCTCCAGATAAACTGGAGAGGCAAGGCCTCAGATGGCATACAAGAGCAAAGTAAATGTGGCCTAAGGAAAGTTTATGGATGGATGGAAGATAACCACATACAATGGCCCAGAGCTGTGGGGGAGCAGCAAAACCTCCTCTGAGTGCTTCTGAGATGCAGCGGACCTAGCAAGGAGGACCCTGCAGTGACCTAGGTGGACAGATCACCCGACAAGCAATGAGTCATTCCAGGAAATGCTAGTACAGTTAGGTGACTTCTGAGGGTATGATAGTTTCTCCCCACCCCTGTCCCAGGGCCCTGGTCCTACAGAAACCCCTGGAACAAGAATGCAACCTCAAGAAAATGTGGGGGAGACCTTCACTGTCCAAGTTTGAGAGTTTGGCTCCTGCCTAATGGACTCTTGTAATAGAAATATACTTTAACAGTAAAATTATAAGACATTTCTTGCACACTTGAGTTTGGGAGCAAGGTTCATAACTCCTAGAGGTTGTTAAAAGATAAAATGAGGCATGTTGAAATTTTTAGAAGTTTATCTGAACAAAATCTGATTTGAATTAGTACCAAACAGGAAGTGATTTGGAGTGCTCTATGGAGAGCAGCTGGGAGAGATTTTTATAGAGAAAAGGCAGAAGCAAAGTAAGGAAACTGTTCATCAGCTGTAACTTAAAGCCTAGTTTGCTGTTTGGGATTGGTTATACTTAGGTTTCAATTTTATAACCTCAAGGTATTACAGCCTTAGATTTTGCTTTGCTTATGTTGGTTTGTGGTTTAATTAGTTTAATAAGGTCAAATGTTGAAGTAATTCCCACAAACTAGAGAAGCATCTCAGACCCCATGTCCAAGAGAAGAATAAGAGGATAGACCCCAATGAGGTGGCTCCTGGAGCAGCAAAAACCACTTAATGATGAGGATAATATTCCTCTGTTTTAAAGCACATTAAATTTCAAGGTAGTTTTGATCTGTTACCTTATTTGGTTGTCAACCTAATGAGGTGATAGAAAGAGGCAAATTTTATTATCATCCCTATTTTGCAAATAAGGACACTGAATTCAACAATGAAAAAGCTATGACCTGGACAAAACTATCCAATAAACTAGGGGAGGTTTTCTCAATGTCTGCACTATGGATATTTTGGGCTGGATGATTCTTTGTCGTGGGCACCTGTCCTCTGCATTGCAGGATGTTTGACAGTCTCCCTGGCCTCTACCCACTAGACGCCAGTAGCAGTCCCCAGTAGTGACAACCAAAAAATATCTCCAGGTATTGCCAATTGTCCAGTGGGGAGCAGAATCCACCCCCCACAAATCCCCATTCCCACCCACCTCCAGTTGAGATTGAAGGGCTAAGACTTAACCCAGTGTCCTAACTCCTAGTTCAGAGTGCATAGAAGAAATCCAGTGCTCCTCCCTTACAACCAAGTTCAGCCTTCCATTCCACCAACATGCCTAAAACTGCTTAACAAAATGTTTTCATAGCATTTTATCATTTGGAAGGGACCTAAGCATTCATCTCTACTCTTTTAATTTACATTTGAAAATACTGAGCTTCAGGAAGTTTCAGTTATTTGTCAAAGAACACACAGCTGGTATGTGGGGAAGCTGGTATCTGAACTTGGGTCTCCTGTGTCAAATTCAGGATTGGACCTGCTACCTTATCAATGCCCAGAGCTGACATTGTTTTAGAAACCCTTCAGAGTAATCTTGGAAAGAAAAGCAGGATATTTACTGGCTAGCTTTCCCTTTATAAGGGGATATTTTTAGCAAAATGGGGGAAATTACGATTCAGCTCAATTGAAAATATGTCTGGCATTAATTCATTGTTAATTGACCAGGATGAGTAAAAAGATGGCTACTTCCAAGGCCTCTCTAATGGAACTATTAGTGAATTTTCAGGTCAACTAACTCCTGTCACTGCTTGACAAAGGAAATGGCAATCATTTGCCAGTGTTAGCAAGGCTCTCACTGCTCTTGAAAACTGGAATCAGTCATCCTGGGCTGTCAGGTTCCGTGTCTCTACACCATATGTAATTCTTTACCCGACACTCCTCCACCCAGAGGCCCTTAACTTCACATAAACGACCTCAGGTTTGCCTGAAATGTGCATAATTTTGCCACTTCTGAAGAGCTTTCATAGAAATCTGGTTCGATCCTTCACATAATGCTATAGTTTAGTAAAAATTGCTCTGTATTACATTTACCGATGGGGAAACCAAAGCTCAGGTGGTTACTTGTTGAAGTTTTCACAGATGGCAATAGCAAAGCAAGAGTTCAAACCCAAGGGTGGAGCAACAATTCTCATTACTTTTGGTGGCTTTATTCTCCACCCACCATCTGCACCTTCACCCCTCACTTTGCTTTCTTTTCTTCCTTCCTTTCCCAGTGAGACTTCTTTTTTCCTATACATTTTTTCCAAAGTCTAAAGAGATAGAGAGTTGGGATAGTTGGAAAACCATTTCAGTTGCTATAAGTAACCATAGTTTTCTCATTCAACAAGTATTTATTGAGGATTTACCACTTCTCATGTAACCTGTGTACGTTAATCATACTAACATAGTCTCTGTTCTCCAAATGTGCTATGCATTTCCTCCCTGTCTCTTTTCCTCTTTGCATGTGCTGTTTTCTCTGTGTGGAGTGCTCTTCTGCCTCCAGGATCTGCTGAACTCCTATTTTTATATAAAGGCCCTCTCAGGTGTCACCTTCTCTATAAAAGTTTCCCTGCTTTTATGGCAAAGCTGTCTATCATGCCCCTTTTTGTTATGATGATTTATTCATATCTATATTGTAAAGTGTTCCTACTGTATTATGATTATTTATATTCATATCTGTCTCACATGCATGATCCTTGAAGGCAGGGATCATGGCTTACCCAAAAGAGTATTCCTTAGTCTAGTACATGATGGGTGACCGATACACATTGGTTGACTTGACTCAACCCGGAATTGGAAACAAAG
This sequence comes from Procyon lotor, assembly GCA_028646535.1. Classification (NCBI taxonomy): domain Eukaryota; kingdom Metazoa; phylum Chordata; class Mammalia; order Carnivora; family Procyonidae; genus Procyon; species Procyon lotor. Next base: position 43,630,804 of record CM053606.1, on the reverse strand, counting down.
ACAAAAAGGCACAGAGATGGTGTAGCCCAATGTTATTTATTTATTTATTTATTTATTTATTTATTATTATTATTTTTTTAAAAAGATCTATCTATCTATCTATCTATCTATCTATCTATCTATCTATCTATCTATCTATTTATTTGACATACAGAGAGGCAGGCAGAGAGAGAGGGAAGCAGGCTCCCAGCTGAACAGAGAGTCCGATATGGGGCTCGATCCCAGGACCTTGAGGTCATGACCTGAGCCGAAGGCAGAGGCTTTAACCCACTGAGCCACCCAGGCACCCTCCAATGTTATTTATTTATTTATTTATTTATTTTTATTTTTAAACGATTTTACTTATTTATTTGACAGAGAGATAGAGAGCACAAGCAGGCAGAGCCACAGGCAGAGGGAGAGGGAGAAGCAGGTTCTCCCTCAGGCAGGGAGCTGGATGTGGGCTCGATCCCAGGGCCCTGGGATCATGACCTGAGCCAAAGGCAGATATTTAACCGACTGAGCCACCTTAACCGACTGAGCCACCCAGGCACCCCAGCCCAATGTTACTTAAAACAAATAACTTATGACTTATTAGTTATACCTTTAGACACAAAGACTCACTTGTTACTGGTCCTTTGTATTTTATTAGCAGACATATCTCCTTCTACTTAATATGCCCTTTAGAACAACTGCTTCTGTGATTGTCTTGAGTGGATTTCAGGGAAGAAGGAAACAATGGATGATAACACAGATCACATTCATCCCACCACAACCGACCTTCAGCCATGTCTCCAACATTAAAGCAAAGCAGGGAATTAAAGCGATTCTCCAGGTACCTCAATAAACTGTGGATTTGATAGCTAGTAGCAAATATTTTTGTAATAATGGCAACATTATGTAGCAATATTCAAAGCACTTTTACAAATGTTACCCCTCTCACCAATCATGAAAGGTCAATATTATCCTTCCTTTACAGATGGAAAAACTGAGGCTCAGAAATGTGTTAATGGAGTTCCAAGATGTAGTTCTTCTAACTCTGAGTCTTATGTTCTTCCCAATATACTGTGCTGTTCTTTGAGGATACAACATGTATTTTGTTTATTCTTGTGTCTTCCACAACCCCAGATCAGTTCATGTGGCTGGGACTCAATTTGTTTGTTGAATGAATGAATTTTTATATATAAGGTTAAAAATTCTTCTTTCTCATTTATGTTTAATTTATTTATCTGCTTCTCACCCATGCCATTCATGTCATGTTTATGCATCCCTACAATTGACTGCTACTGTGTTCAGCACAAAAAATTAAAAGACTTTTGTGTCCCCAGCACCCAGCACATACCTGGTGCTGAGTGGGTGCTTAACAACTTCTTTTGCATAAATTATCTGCAGAAAGCTCAGGATCTAATATACATGACTGGAGTAATTTGAGCTGTGTTCTCCTTTCTTTCATCTGGTCTTCACATCAATCTATTGTCTGTATTTTTACTTATGGGAAAACTGGGCATCACTGGGGCTTAATCCTTCTGCCATGGTGGATTTAAACCCGGTGGATTTCAAATACTAATTAGGTGATGGGTATTAAGGATAACATGTGTTGTGATGAGCACTGGGTGTTATATGCAGCAATGAATTGTTGAACACTACATCAAAAGCTAATAATGTACTATATGTGGGCTAGTTGAACACAATAATATAAATACATACATAAATAATAAAATAAATTCCCCTAAATAAAAGTAAATAGATAAATAAAATATTTAAGAACCTTGAAAAAAAAAATAAATACTAAGTTGATGTACCTTCTAGACGTAGCTGTGTTATAATGGGGAGAGTCCAGATCTGGAGTCAGAAGACTTGTGACACTGACAACAACTGACTGGAATCCCAGCCCAGTCACATACTAGCTGTGTGGCCTTGGGAAGCCACTTTGCTTTTAGGACCCAGTGTTCTCTATATAACATGAGAAAATAATACTTACCTTGCTGACCACGTGGAGAAATTGTGACATGTGAGAATAGTATGAGAAAAGTGTCAGAAGGACTAATTAATCCAAAGCACTCACTTAGGTCTCCTTCTGAAGGGCTACACAGCATACCTGGCCAGCCACTCTCAAGTGTCAAGACAGTGCTTGTTGACATCATCTGGAAACATCCAATTTAGATCTTTCTTTTACCAACTCATTCTTATGACCTTAGGGGTGCCTGGGTGGCTCAGTCATTAAGCAGCTGCCTTCAGCTCAGGTCATGATCCCAGGGTCCTGGGATCAAGGGTCCTGGGATCGAGCCCCGCCTTGGGCTCCCTGCTCAGTGGGAAGTCTGTTCTCCCTCTCCTGTGCTCCCCGCTTGTGTTCCCTCTCTTGCTGTGTCTCTCTCTTCAAAATAAATAAATAAAATCTTTTAAAAAATAATAAAAATTTAAAAATAAACTTACAACCTTATAAAAAATAATAAAAATTAATGGATAATTATTGACTCCTTATGTTATACATGCTACTTACATTTATTCAACTTCAGGAAATGTGTGTGCTTGTGTGTATATGCGAGCGTGCGTGCATGTGTGTGTGTGTGTGTGTGTGTGTGTGTGTGAGTGTGTGTGTGTACCTGTTGCATATCTGGGTACAATAGAAAAAGCCCGAGTTAGGAAGTCAGGCAGAATTGCCATTAAATCTCAGTTCAGTCTTGCATTCATTAGCTGTGTGACTTTGGACGAGTTATCAAGTCACAGTAAATCTCAATTTCCTAACTGGTAAGATGCAGATAATAAATTGTTATGAGAGTGAAATAAGATCAAATGCTTATAGCATGAGCCTAGCTTATTGCTCAATAAATAGGAGCTTTTGCTATCCTCAATATTATCCAGACATAATATGCATTCTGGTTCTGGTGTTGACTCTAATCCCTCCTTAGTAGAAAACTATTCTGTTCAGATGCTCTCTTTTGTCATTGTCATTGTGATTACATACTCCCTTCTAATTTTCTTTTCTGTCCCATTTGATCAGACAGGTCAGATTTGAAAGTCAGATTTGAAAAGTTTTCTCCTGATCCTGGGTCTTTAAAATTGTTTTAGAGAATTTTCATGTTTTCTATAATTTTTCCAACTTCAGAGTTTAAATCTTCATGAGTTGTGTTCTAATTCTTACAGTTCACAATTTACTATTTTCTAATTTTTGTCAGTAAGGGAAAAAACTTCTTGAGTAAAACACTACTCTAAAAGATTATGACCCATTACCCCAAAGTTGTCACTTCAAAGTTATTTTTTGTGACCCTATTAGACAACTCCCCATGGTGAAAGCATCCTGGGATTTTGTTCTTTTATGACCACTATTTATGGGCTACTTAATATTACAATAACTATAAAGAGCTATACACATTTTAGCTATAGCAGTATTTAATGATTTACTAAGTTATGAGCAAAAACTGGGAAAGTTAATTTTTTACAAATCATTGTTAGGCCCTTGGACCTCATCAAAGTTTAAATAGTCTTATTCACCAATAAAATAGAAAAAAAGAACCTCCAAGATATTAATTTTGTTTTATCAATTACTACCAGGATAATCTTCCTTTCATCATATCTCCTCACTACTTGGAAATATTCAAATGTATACCACTGCCTTGGGATTATCCAAATTTGTTATTCTGGAAGGACTTTTCCAGAATTCCTTCCAAATACTATTTTCTGCTACCCAATTCCTCTCCTCCTCCTCCCACCCCTACGAGTCTTTTGCTCCAATGAGCTCCTGTACTCACTGTTCATAAATTATTCCATGCACATTCCTGCTTTCTTGCCCTTGATTAAGCCATTCTGTTTTTCATGTCCTTGTCATCCCCCAACTGTCTATCCCACACTAGGCCTTCTTCAAAGCCAAGCTCAGTGTATTTCCTTCCCATAGAGAGTCCTTCCCCCTCAACTCTGAAATTACCAATCATTAGTACCACTCATTTGGCAATTCATTATATAATCATAGTAGTTTACCAGTGGTTTCACAGAGGTTTTTTAACTTGAAAATAATAATAGCTGCCCCTTAGGGAGCACCTACTTTGTTCTAGGCACTCTGCCGAGGGCTTCATGAATATCATGTTTAATCCTCACAGTCATGCTCTGTATCAGGTCCCCCTTTGCAGATGAAGAATTGGGGGCATAGAATGGTTTTGTAAGTTACCCAAAGTCGTAGAACTGATAAATGGCAGTTGAGGTTCACAATCATGTCTGAATTTGAGGCCCAACCTCCTAACCACAACACATACTGTCTCAATTATACAATATAGCACAAAGAAGTCAAGCGATGTGACCAAAGCTGGTAGGATAAAGCCAGTCCTCTCACCCAGCTCAGTCCAAGTCCAGAGAGCCTTCCAGTATATTAAATATATGCTATCACCTATTACTGTATTTAACTTTTATTTTGTTGTTTAACGTAACTTACAGGGTTGTCTACTAGCTCCAGATTTCTGAAGACAATGATTAGGTACCTGAAGGGTTAGGCATCAGACAAATGGCAAGGAGTTAATGCACCAACAATAGGCCTGATGATGTATGTAGTGGCTTGGGGATGGGAGAAGATGAGCTGATTGGGGTGCATTTGCCATCTCCTTAGTAGGCCTGGGAAAAAACTTCATAGACTGCTCTTTGAAGAGTGATTACCTTGGTATTAAAAAGACCTGCTTTGGGGGACTCCTGGATGGCTCAGTTGGTTGAGCATCCAACTCTTGGTTTTGGCTCAGGTCATGATCTCAAGGTCCCTAGATGGATCCCCTCATTGGGCTCTGTGCTTAGTGTGGAAGCTGCTTGTCCCTCTCACTTCCCCAGCTTGCTCTTTCTCTCTCTCTCCCTTTTAAAAAAGACCTGCTTTTGTTTGACCTTTAGTGTAATGCAAAAGCAGTCTTTGTCATGCCTTCTTTTCATTCAGCTGATACCAAAGTTACTGACTCTGTCTAGCCTTTGGGATTGGCCAGTGAGGAGGGCCAGGGAGAGCCAGTGTCTGGTTAAAGTAAGAAAACTGGAGTTCCAGAGAAAATATCAATGCACTCCCATTCTTTTCAACACAAGACCAGATGCTCAGCAGCAGGTATATGTAGAATGAAAGCAATGGCAATATAACAGTAATAAACATTTTACGTGCCTGCAGCTACTGTAACAGGAAAATCTAATGTAAATGGCTTGCAATGCCCATGTGGGGTGTGCTGTGGCTATGCCTCTCACATGTGTCTTGCATATGGCGCCCATAAGTACAGTATAAAAGATGGAAATACAATAAAATCTCTTCTCTTCCACTTTTCTGGGGGGTTGGTGTGGAGAAATGTTGCAAATAGTAGCTACATGTAAACTGAGGGAAATTTGTAAATGACTTTTCACTTTGTTGTTGTGTAGTAGACTTAATAATAATTAAGCATAGTGCCTGTACTGAGTAAAGTAGTCATTGTGCAGTTTCTATTTTAGTAATAATATCTTACAATTCAATCGTGCTTTATAAACATGCATTACAGCACCATTGAAGTCTCTTCCAGGTTTGCTTACATCTGTCCATCTGCTAAACTTCTGCTCAATGTCTAATTCTGGGGTATAGTATATAGAAGCTCATTGTTGCTTCACACCTACCCCGTATTCTCGAGCAACCTTTATCTGTAATAAAGCTAACATTTTGGTCTCCATCTGCTTAACTCCTTTGCTTATCTCAACTGGTTTAGAAATCATGTAGCAAGAAGAAGAGTTCTGTTGACTGGGCCTCCCTCAAATCCCAGGAGTGAAGAGTGATAACAATGTATGTTAAGCACCTGGTATAGCTCCTGGCACAATAAAGGAGAGCTGCTCTTCACTAGGAGTGATTTGGGATATAACATACCTGCTCCCACTTGATCGTCCCTACAGGCAGTGCTAAGAAGACCCAGTGCAGATGGACTTGACAGTTCAGGAAAACCAGAATTTCCAGGATCCATAGAAATTTTTGGATCCTTTGCTTTGGATCCAGTTTGCCACCCTGAGATGGCAAAGGGTCACTGGGAATCACAGATGCCATTGGGAAGGTGGAGATTGTTGTGATGTTGGCTTTGGGTAGAAAGCTCAAAACATAGTGGGGTTTGAGCCAAATACAGGTTCCCTAGGTCTGTGTGTTTGGACTCTTACTGTGTATGAGAATTATAATGGAGCAATTTAAAAGAGCAATACCAAGGCTTCATTCCTAGATATCCTCATTTTATTAGGGGTGGGGCCCAGACATCAGTATTTTTTTGAAGCTTCCCAAGGAAGCCAACATAAGGTCAGGTTGAGAAACTCGGCCCTAAATGAAAACAGAGACTCAGCGGAGTATTTCCTAGTCTTTGGAATGAGATCACCGTGTTCAGACTCCAGCTCTGCCACTTTATTAGCTCTGTGACCTTAGGAAGGGTAATTAACCTCTCTGTGCCTGAATTGTCTCATCTGTAAAGTTAAGATGAAAATAGCACCAGCTTCCTAGGGTGGACGTAAGGATTAAATGAGTTAAAATGAGCACTTGGTATCTGACACATGATAAGGCTCACTAAATATTAGCTATTTTCATGATGTTTAGATTTATAATCTGAAAACCGTCACCTGAGGAAAGAAGTTTGCACATATATAAACTTAAACCCTATTTATGTGTCTAAATTTTTTCAAATAAGATTTAGAAAGAGTTGCCTTGGTCAGAATTTCTTACACAGACAGTCTATGACGGTGTAAAAGCAGTGCACATTCAGTAGAAACCATACTTAGAGTTTTGAATATTGATCTTTTCCGGGACCAGCAAATATGTGGTCAGATACTGTCTGGTCTTGCTGGGCAAGGCTGCAGGCTGCAGCTCCCACTCAGGCCTATGAGCATAAGGGTAAACAACCAATACACTTAAACTATTGAAGCTTGGCATCATATGACCACTCTGTTTTTCACTCTCTGTACAGTGTTTAATAAATTACGTGAGATATTTATTACTTTATCATAAAATAGGCTTTGTGTTAGATGATTTCATCCAAGTGCACACCATTGTAAGTGTTCTGAGCATGTTTAAGGTAAGCGAGGCTAAGCTCTGACACTTGGTAGGTTCGATGTACTAAGTACATTTTCATCTTATGATGGGTTTATCAGGATGGCACCCCATTATAAGTTAAGGAATATCTGTAATTTACTTACAAACAGGGAACTTCCAAAAACCAATTTTATGAAAGGTTTTTGTTTTCCTGTGAAATATTCACAGTGAAGAATTGTATTCGTTTCTTTGCTCGCTCATCACTTAATCACTCATTCACCCCCTTGATCTTTGGATGAGACTTTGGACCATGAAACTCAGACTGCCTGGGTTTGAATCCTGGCTATGCCACTTAGAGCTGTATGACCTTGAGCAAGCTATTTAACCACTGTGTGCTTGTTTCTTTATCTGTGAAATAGGGGCGTAAGAGTAGCTCCCTCACATGTTTTTGAGAGTCCTAAAGGAGTTGGCTTATATACAGTGCTGATATGGACTGAATGTGTCCTCCCAAAATTCCTACGTTGAAGCACTAACCTCCCAAAATGATGGTATTTGGAATTGAGACCTTTGGGAGATAATTAGGTTTAGATGAGGTCATGAGGGTGCAGGTCCCATGATAGGATTAGGAATTAGTGTTCTTATAAGAGGAAGAAAAGAGGAAGAGAGACCAGAGCCTATTCCCTCTCCACGTTGTGAGGACACAGTGGACAGGCTGCAGTCTGCAAGCCAGGAAGAGGGCCTTGACTGGGGAGCAGAATTACCTAGTACCTTGATCTCAGACTTTTTAGCCTCCAGAACATCAAGAAATAAAGGTCTGTTGTTTAAGCCACCCAGTCTATGGTATTTTGTTATGGCTGCCCAAATTGACTAAGACAAAGTGCTTAGAACAGTATCTGGCTGGCATATAGCAAATGTTTATTAAATATTAGTTATTATAATTATTTCTCTGCTCCTCAACATACATTGCCCCAGTTGCCTTACTACTACTGACTACTACCCTACTACTACTACTACTACGACAACGACGACGACGACTACTCACACACATTCACACACACAAACGTGAACTCTATAATGGCAGGGACCTTGTTCAATGCTGTATCTCCAGAGCCTAAAACTGTGTACAGAACATATAAGGCATTCAAAGAGTGCAGTTGTTGGATTCATTTGTTGATTCATTCATACTGCAAATGTTTGTTGAGTGCTTACTATTTGCTAGGCACTATGATAGGCTTTCTTATGTGTGGTATATTGAAAAGAGGCCAAGATTCTGAAATTATTTTATGTTTTATGTCCTGTGGCAATAGACGTTCCTCTCTGGGCCCTGGTTTCCTTACCTAACAGAACAAGGGGGACTGGCCATATGAGCTCTTCTATCTCTTCCACAGGCACCATTTCCTAAGGATAGAAGCTAACACTCTATGGTCACAGAAAAGCTTCAATCCAGTTCTTCAGTGAACTCTTTCTTGGCCTGCAAGGTTGGTGGCAAGGAGCTTGTTTGTTTAGCCAGTGATACTTGGTGGGCCACACCACAGAGAAATGTTTTCCTAGACCCCAACCAGTAAAGCCCTCCTATAACGTGCCTGGGATTTATTTAACCTTTAAGGACTTTGAGTTTCTCAGCAGTTTGAGAAACTGTTGTTTTTCCTTCAACATGGGCCTTGTTAGAGTGCTTGCAAGCCTGGGAGGCAGTGTGTTTATTTAATTATTTACCCAGAATGTTATGTTTTGGAATGCCTTGGGAGTAGGTATTGCCAATTGACAGAATACTTAATGGGATCTGTCAAAATTGCTCCTCCATGAGGCTTCTTGGATAGATTAAAACACACACACACACGAACACACACACATACACCTGCCAGGTGCTTCTTAGCCTCCCCAAGTTTCTTGCAAAGTTAATTTTAAGTTGGGTGACACTGGCCCTCACATATTTTATGAAAAAACAACCATAAGTCCAGAGGACTGAAAAAAAAAAAGTAATTTGGGGAAGAAGTCTTCTCCCTTTTCCACCTAGATACCGCCTTTTTCTTAAGATAAATAGTCATGTGTCCCTGAGCCCCAAGATGTGATGTGATCCCAGAAACTGGGTCTCTGCTACAGTCAGGGAACAGACTTACCCTAGACATCTGAGCAACATCTGGTTGCAGTCCACACCTCGTAGTTCTCCTGGTCTCTGATAGTCCTAGAGCTTCCACTAACTGACTCTTATTTTTCCTTTCTGAGCCAAAGTTTTTTCTTTTAAAGTTGAGGAGTTTGATCCAGTAGACTCTGAGGTCTCTTCCAATTGTAGCATTTTATGTGTCTGAGATTCAGCCTCCCACCCTGACTCTCTTGAAAATCCCATGACACCAGATCCTGCCTGCTTAGATCTCCTTGGATTTGATCCTTTTCTGCCTTTGACCTGAAGCAGGTATGGGAAGACATTTTTGGTAAAGGTCCAGATAGTAAATATGTTAGGCTTATGGTCATATACTTTCTGTTGCAACTACTCAACTCTGCAATTATAGTTGAAAGCAGCCATAAACAACACATAAAGGGTTGGGTGTCACTGTGTCCTAACACATTTTCATTTGAGGCTCCTGGCTGTCTCAGTTGGTAGAACATGCAACCCTTGATCTCAAGGCTATAAGTTCGAGCCCCATTATGGGTGTTGAGTGTACTTAAAAATAAAATCCTAGGGGTGCCTGGGTGGCTCAGTCAGTTGAGCATCCCACTTTTGGCTTCAGCTTGAGTCATGATCTCAGGGTTGAGAAACCGAGCCCTGCATGGGGGTCTATGGTCAGTGGGGAGTCTGCTTGAAGAGTCTCCCTCTACCCCTCCCCTTACTTGCACACCCTCTCTCACTCTCTCTAAATAAATCTTTTAAAAAATAAGTAAAATGTTAACTAAAATAAAACAAATACAACTTTATTTACAAAAATAGATGACTGGCCCACAGGCAGTAGTTTGTGACCTGTCACCTGAAGTATTTTCAGAACACTCTTTACTTTGCCCCATATTTCCACCCCAGCCCCTATACCTATAAGTACATTCTGACCAGTTCTGCTGAATATACCCTAGCATGATCGAGTAATTTCAAGACGGCGATTATTTGTTCCCTTTCTAATATGCAGCAGCCAAAATGTGTTGGTTTGTTTTTGTTCATTTAGACATTTAGCCACTCATTGTTTCTTCCACACATTCCACTCAACACACATTTATAAACCATCTACCATAGGGTAGACAGCCCCCTGAGTTCTGGGAATACAAGAGGAAATGCTGTCTACAGTCTGCAGGGAGCCCAGCTCAGTGCTGCCAGGGAGCCTGGGCACCTTTGGGGAGAGCTGTCTGAGGCTCCTCAGTTTGTTGTCCTGTTTCCTTTTGTCCCTTTTCATATTTGCCCGGGATCCTAAGGAACATCTGCATTCTGGTTGTCTTGCTTTTATTCAATTTGTAAGTATGGCTACCTCTTCTCTGTTTCCTCCCATCTCTCATAACTTGAGGAAGTATTTTTCTCCTTACTTAAATGAGACTTGATCATATTTTTAATCTGTTTGAAGAGGACATTACACAAAAAAGCAGAAGGGACTTCTCTTAGACTCTGAACGGTAGTAAATTACCTTTGGGATAGCATTGCCAACAAGGAGAACACTTCATTCTTAGAATTTCTATATACTCTAGAATCCCAGCTGAAACCATGGGAGAAAATGCCAAAAGAGCCAGGTTAGCTGAGTTACTCCTTTAGCAAGATTTTTCTGGCAGGGTGAAAAAAAAAGGAAAATCAATATTCCTTTGTCTAGCCTAGGAAAAGTGCTAAAGCTATTTAGGTCATTAAAGAGCAATGGTTTCAAATAAAAACCAATACCTCTCATCATTAGTAGTAAAGTTGCTGTTGAGTTTTATATCTCTCATCAAGAGGTACACATAAATTTTCAGATATGGCAAACATGGAAAGTAAAGTGACCCCCAGATCTTGGACACAGAGAACTGACAAGAGAATGTTCTGATTTGAAATGATAATAAAAAATTTTAATAACATATTGTGAAGATTTTTTATGTTTTCTTTTCTTTTTAAGATTTTATTTATTTATTTGACAGAGAGAGATCACAAATAGGCAGAGAGAGAGGGGGAAGCAGGCTCCCTGCTAAGCAGAGAGCCCGATGTGGGGCTCGATCCCAGGACCCTGAGATCATGACCTGAGCTGAAGGCAGAGGCTTAACCCACTGAGCCATTCAGGTGTCCACATATCGTGGGTTTTTAAGAAGAAAATGATCCTTTGAACAATAATGGATGATGGTGATTGTGATAGCCACAATGATTTCATTCAGAAAATGAATTATGTGAGTGGGTGCATTGCCAATTTCAGACAACTGGAATTCCACTTATTACATAATACATAATTGAGTAAATGAGTGTGTCCATCTCTTTCTCATGTTCCTTCCATCTTTCCTTTCTGAAATGTTTATTGAGCCACCCATTACGTTTTAAGCACTGGATTAAGTTCTGGAAATAAAAGGAGAGATAAAATACCATCACCCTTCTATTTAAAATCCTCCAGTGGCTGACCCTTGCTATTAGGACAGTTTAGAATACAGTCTGTCCCCCCACCCAACTCTCTAGCTGCATCTCTCCCCACCTCTCATACTCTTAGTGCTGCAGTCATATGGCCTTTCAGTTTCTCCCTCATGCTCCACAGCCCTCCCCCCCACAGAGCCTGTGTAGTATTTCCTATGCTGACCTTCTCTCCTTCAACCCTACCGCACAACCTGAGAATACACTTTGCCCTGCTTAGCTTCTAGCCAACCTTCATGCTGTAGATTAAATTTCTTCTTCAGGGAGGTTATCCCTGAGTCCATTGGTTTGGTTTGATCTTGTTATGTTGTTTCAGGGCACTTACCACAATTCAATCAGCTATCTGTGTAGCTACTGTAATTATCTGTTTAATTATCTATTTAATTATCTGTTCCCTTCTGTTTTGAATTGTAAACTTTATGAGGGCAGGACTGGTTCACCACCGACCCATGGATTTAAAATACCATACTAAGCATGTGGTAGAGAAGCCCCTGAACTCTAGCATGGTGAACAGGGAGCAGAGCCCGGGAAACCGCAAGGATCAACTTGCTCCAGTTTCACAATTTTGCCTCTTATTAGTCTTGTAAATAAAGAAGATGATGATAATTATTACACACACACACACACACACACACACACACACAGTTTTCTTTTTTTTTAAATAGACTTCATTTTTTAAATAAGTTTTAGGTTCACAGCAAAATTGAGTGGAAAGCACAAAGTTCCCATATATCCACCATTCCCACACATGCACAGCCTCTCCCACCACAGTCAACAAACCTACAATGACACATCATTATCACCCAAGTCCATAGTTTACATGAGGATTCTCTTATTGTGTTATGCATTCTATCAGTTTTTTCCTTTATTTTTTTAATTAACATATAATGTATTATTTGCCCCAAGGTACATGTCTGTGAGTCATCAGGGTTACACATTTCACAGCACTCACCATAGCACATACCCTCCCCAATGTCCACAACCCAGCCACCCTATCCCTACCCGCCTACCCCCTAGCCACCCTCAGTTTGTTTCGTGAGTTTAGGAGTCTCTTATGGTTTGTCTCCTTCCTGATTCCATCTTGTTTCATTTCCCTCTGCCACCCCCACATGACCCCTCGCCATGCCTCTCAAATTCTTCATATCAGGGAGATCATATGATAATTGTCTTTCTCTCACTGATTTATTTCACTTAGCATGATACCCTCTAGTCCTATCCACATCGTTGCGAATGGCAAGATTTCGTTTCTCTTGATGGCTGCATAGTATTCCATTGTATATATATATATATACCACATCTTCTTGATCCATTCATCTGTTGATGGACATCTAGGTTCTTTCCATAGTTTGGCTATTGTGGACATTGCTGCTATAAACATTCGGGTGCACTTGCCCCTTTGGATCACTACATTTGTATCTTTAGGGTAAATACCCAGTAGTGTGATTGCTGGGTCGTAAGGTAGCTCTATTTTCAACTTTTTGAGGAACCTCCATACTGTTTTCCAGAATGGCTGTACCAGCTTGCATTCCCACCAACAATGTAGGAGAGTTCCCCTTTTTCCTCATCCTCGCCAACATCTGTCGTTTCCTGACTTACTAATTTTAGCCATTCTGACTGGTGTGATGTGGTATCTCACTGTGGTTTTGATCTGTATTTCTCTGATGCTGAGTGATATTGAGCACTTTTTCATGTGTCTGTTGGCCATTTGGATGTCCTCTTTGCAGAAATGTCTATTCATATGTTCTGCCCATTTCTTGATCAGATTATTTGTTCATTGGGTGTTGAGTTTGAGAAATTCTTTATAGATTTTGGATACTAGCCCTTTATCTGATATGTCATTTGTGAATATCTTCTCTCATTTTGTCAGTTGTCTTTTTGTTTTGTTGACTGTTTCCTTGGCCATGCAAAAGCTTTTGATCTTGATGAAGCCCCAATAGTTCATTTTTGCCCTTGCTTCCCTTGCCTTTGGTGATGTTCCTAGGAAGAAGTTGCTGCAGTTGAGGTCAAAGAGGTTGCTGCCTGTGTTCTCCTCAAGGATTTTGATGGAGTCTTGTCTCACATTGAGGTCTCTCATCCATTTTGAGTCTGTTTTTGTGTGTGGTATAAGGAAATGGCCCGGTTTCATTCTTCTACATGTGGCTGTCCAGTTTTCCCAACACCATTTGTTGAAGAGATTGTCTTGTTTCCATTGGATATTCTTTCCTGCCTTGTCGAAGATTAGTTGACCATAGAGTTGGGAGTCCATTTCTGGGCTCTCTATTCTGTTCTATTAGTCTATGTGTCTGTTCTTGTACCAATACCACACTGTCTTGATGATTACTGCTTTGTAATAGAGCTTGAAGTCTGGAATTCTGATGCCGCCGACTTTGGTTTTCTTTTTCAACATTCCTCTGGCTATTCATGGTCTTTTCTGGTTCCATATAAATTTTAGGATTATTTGTTCCATTTCTTTGAAATAAATTGATGGTATTTTGATAGGGATTGCATTAAATGTATAGATTGCTTTAGGTAGCATAGACATTTTCACAATATTTATTCTTCCAATCCATGAGCATGGAACACTTTTCCATTTCTCTGTGTCTTCCTCAATTTCTTTCATGAATACTTTATGGTTTTCTGAGTACAGGTTCTTTGCCTATTTGGTTAGGTTTATTCCTAGGTATCGTATGGTTTTGGGTGCAATTATAAATGGAATCAACTCCTTAATTTCTCTTTCTTCTGTCTTGCTGTTGGTGTATAGAAATGCAACTGATTTCTGTGCATTAATTTTATATCCTGACACTTGACTGAATTCCTGTATAAGTTCTAGCAGTCTTGGAGTGGAGTCTTTTGGATTTTCCACATAAAGTATCATATCATCTGCAAAGAGTGAGATTTTGACTTCTTTACCAATTTGGATGCCTTTGATTTCTTTTTGTTGTCTGATTGCTGAGGCTAGGACTTCTAGCACTATGTTGAATAGCAGTGGAGATAGTGAAACATCCATGCCGTGTTCCTGACCTTTGGGGAAAAGCTCTCAGTTTTTCTCCATTGAGAATGATATTCACTGTGGGTTTTTCATAGATGGCCTTGATGATGTTGAGGAATGTACCCTCTATGCCCATACTATGAAGAGTTTTGATCAAGAAAGGATGTTGTACTTTGTCAAATGTTTTTTCAGCATCAATTGAGAGTATCATATGGTTCTTGTTCTTTTATTAATGTATTGTATCACATTGATTGATTTGCAGATGTTGAACCAACCTTGCAGCCCAGGAATAAATCCCACTTGATCGTGATGAATAATCCT
>CM053606.1:43578287-43615508 GCA_028646535.1 Procyon lotor | reverse complement strand
CTTTAGCCTCTTTAATGAAGATAAAATATTGACAAAACTCTGAGGGAGGAGAGGATGACAACACTTAAGTGCTGATTTTCCTGAGAAACACTTAACTTTATTGGCTAAATTTTAAAATAAAATCTTTAAAACCTGTTTCTATTAGTATTGAAAAGGTGATTATGGGAAGCTTTGTGTAAGTTGCTTGCAATGGCTGGTTGGTGCTGTAGGTGAACAGCAACTCAAGCTCTGAGCCTCATCTTTAAAAAGTCAAATGACTCCAAGGGGGGAAAGGTTAGGGCGTGTGGGGAAATTTGTTGCTCTGTATGAAAGAAGTCAGAGCTGTGCAAGTTACCAGCCCTCCCTTGGTGCCAGCTCTACGCCTACCCCTTACTCACATGCACTGCTCTGGCTTTCCTAGCAACTGCATAGCTGGCTACCTCTCTAGGCTCTAGTTGGTTGGGACAGCCAACTGCCCACCAAAATGGGGGTCTGGTTCAGCTGAGTCTGGTACATTGTCCCCAGACTCATTCTATTTTTTTTTAATTTTAATTTTAATTAATGTTCTTTTTTTTTTTAAAGATTTTTTATTTATTTGACAGAGAGAGATATCATAAGTGGGCAGAGAGCAGACAGAGAGAGAGGAGGAAGCAGGCTCCCCACTAAGCAGAAAGCCCGATGTGGGGCTCGATCCCAGGACCCTGAGATCATGACCTGTGCTGAAGGCAGAGGCTTAACCCACTGAGCCACCCAGACGCCCCGACTCACTCTATTTTTAAAGATACGATCTACACACCACAACATCCACCATTTGAAGTGTACAATTCAGTGGCTTTTAGTATATTCACAAGGTTGTGCAGCCATCATCACTACCTAAATCCAGAACAGTTTCATCAACCCAAAAAAGAAACCTTCTATGGATTCAACTATTCTGGACATTTCATATAAATGGAATCATGTACTATATGGCACTTTGTGTCTGACTTGTTTCACTTACCATAATGTTTTAAGGCTAATCCATGTTGTAGCATGCATCAGTCAGTAATTTATTCCTTGCTATAGCTGAATAATATTCCGTTGTATGGCTATACCACATTTTGTTTATCCATCCATCAGTTGATAGACATTTGGGTTGTTTCCATCTTTGATTATTCTAAATGCTTGTTATAAGCATCCATGTACAAACTGTTGTGTAAACATATATTTTCAATTTTCTTTTTTTTAAAGTAACCTCTACACCTAGCATGGGGCTCAGACTTATGACTCCACAATCAAGAGTTGCATGCTCTATCAACTGAACCAGCCAGGTCCCCCTATTTTCAGTTCTCTTGAGTACAAACCTAGGAGTGGCATTATTAGACCATGTGGTAGAACTGTGTTTAACTTTTTGAGGAACAACCAAACTGTTTTCCACAACGAGTGTACCATTTTACAGTTCTGCCAGCAAAATATAAGGGTTCCAATTTCTATACATCTTTACCAATACTTGTTATAGTCTGTCTTTTTTATGTCTATTATTATGGGTGTGAAGTGATATCTTATTGTGGTTTTGATTTGCAATTCCCTAATAAGTAATGATGTTAAGCATCTTTTCATATACTTATTGGCCATTTGTGTATCTTCTTTGGAGAAATGTCTGTTCAAATCCTTGCACCTTTTAAAAATTGGGTTGTTTGTCTTTTGATAGTTAAGTTGTAAGCATTCGTTATATATTCTGATTGCTTGACGCTTATCAGATATATGATTTGCAAATATTTTTTCCCATTCTATGAGTTGTCTTTCTGTTTACTTGATAGCGTCCTTTGACGTATAAACGTTTTTCATTTTGATGAAGTCCAGTTTATTTTTCCTTCGGTCGTTTGTGCTTTTGGTATTATAATATTGCCTAACTCAAGGTTACAAAGACTATGTACTTATGTTTGCTTCTGAGAGTTTTATAGTTTTTGCTCTTCCCTTTTTGGTCTTTGATCCATTTTGAGTTAATTTTTTTATATCATGTGAGATAAGTGTCCAAATTCATTCTTTTTCATGTGGACATCTGTTTTTCCCAGTAACATTTTGTTCAAAAGGCTGTTCTTTCTTCACTGACTTGTCTTGACACCTTTGTTGAATCAATTGACCATAGATGTATATATTTATTTCTGGACTTTTAATTCTATTGTATTCATTCATATGTCTACTTCTATGCCAGTACCACCTTGTTGTGATTACTGTAGGTTTGTAGTGGATTTTGAAATTAGAAAGTATGGGCACCTGTGTGGCTCAGTCGTTAAGCGTCTGCCTTCAGCTCAGGTCATGACCCCAAGGTCCTGGGATCGAGCCCGGCATCGGGCTCCCTGCTCAGCAGGAAGCCTGCTTCTCCCGCTACCAGCAACCATTCCCTCTGCTTGTGTTCCCTCTCTCGCTGTGTTTCTCTCTGTCAAATAAATAAAATCTTTAAAAAAAAAAAGAAAAAGAAATTAGAAAGTATAAGCTTTATAGTTTTTTCTTCTTTTTGAAGATTATTTTGGCTACTCTGAGTTTCTTGCATTTCCAAATGAATTTTAGGATCATCTTGTCCATTTCTGCAAAAAAAAAAAAAAAAAAGGCATTTGAAGTTTTAATAAGGACTGTATTGAATTCTAGTTCAATTTGAGGTGTATTGCCATTTTAACCAGTTCATGTGGTGTCTTCTTATTTATTTAGGCAGAAATACTTCCAGTTCTTCCAACAGTGTTTTGTAGTTCTGTGGTTAAGCTTTGCATTTTTTAAAATTTATTCCTATTTTATTACTTTTGATGCTACTAAAAATGGAATTGTTTTATTTTTTAAAGATTTTATTTATTCATGAGAGAGAGAGAGAGAGCATGAGCAGTGGGGAAGAAGCAGAGGGAGAAGCAGACTCCCCACTGAGGAGGGAGCCAGATGTGGGGTTCAATCCCAGGACCCAGAGATCATGATCTGAGCCAAAGGCAGATGTTTAACTGATGGAGCCACCCAGGCATCACTGTTTTCTTATTTTTATGTTCAGATTGTTCATTACTAGTGTAAAGAAATGTAATTGAGATTTTTTTGTTTTTTGTTTTGTGGAGGTATATCCTGGTGCCTGAACAATTGAGTTTAGTATATTGATCTTGTACCTTGTAGTCTTGCTAAATTTGTTTATTAGCTTGGATAGGTTTTATGTGTGTGCTGGGGGGGGGGTGCAGATTCCTTGGGATTTTCTGTATGAAAGATCATGTTATCTAAAAATAGAAGATAATTTTGCTTGTTTCCATCCTGGGTGTCTTTTATTTCATTTTCTTGACTAATTGCCTTGGCTAAAACCTCTAGTATAATGTTGAATAGAAGTCATGAGAGTACACATCCTTGTTTTGTTTGTTATCTTGGGTGAAGGCTTTCAGGCTTTCACCAGTATGTTTGATGTTAGCTGTAAAGTTTTTGTAGATGCCCTTTCTCAGGTTAAGGAAATTCTCTTATATTCTTTGTTTATTGAGTATTTTTATCACAAAAAGGTATTAGATTTTGTCATATGTTTTTTCCTCATTTATTGAGATGATCATATGGTTACCAGACTCACTGTTATATAACAAAGTGTAAAAGAAAAAACAAGTAAGAATGGTCTTCTAGAAAACAAAAAAAAATCTTTTCTTGGTCTTGAAAAGACACGTCTTTTCACAGAAGATAGGGCATATTATCAAGTAAAATAATAGCAATAATAATACAGATATGGTTTAGAAGTATCTCCTTTAAATTCCCTCTTTTCTGATCCACAAAAACCCATGCATGGTGAACAAAAAATGGCACCATTAACTCTATTTTATGTATTACATATCTAGGGTTCTTTTGACATTATGTCTATAACTGTTCTCCAGAGATAAGATCACCTCTATTCAAAAGGCATTCGATCATACTTTTTATTTGTTGGCTTATTTTTAAAAGGCTTTGGGTTTTATTTTCATTTCAAAAGTAATTAATATTTTCTTTTCTTTTTTTGAGGGTGGGTTTTCTGTTTTTCTGTACTATTACTCCAAATCAGGAGTACCTGGGTGGTGGCTCAGTTGGTTGAGTGTCCAACTCTTGATCTCAGCTCAAGTCTTGATATCAGTGTTGTGAGCTTAAGCCCCATGTTGAGCTCTGACCCCAGCATGGAGCCTACTTAAAAAAAATTAGACCAAATCGAAGAGAACGATCTTCCTTAATTCCACCATTCGGATAAATGATCTTACCAAAATTTCTATTTCCTATATTCATGTGTGAGTATATGTTTATGTATGTATAGAGAGGATATTTATGTAAATAGGATGGTATTGTTCTTGTTTTGTAATCTGATTTTCCCCCTTTCTATCAATTATCTTTCTTTGTCTTCAAATATTCCTCTGTTGTCATTTTTAATGTGCTATGCACATTTTTAATATGCTATATCTTCAAATATTCCTCTGTTGTCATTTTTAATTGCTATCCATAATATTAATGTATAATAGTTTAATCAGTCTCCTGATGTTGGACATTTTAGACTATTTTCTTTTTTTCTATTATAAAGAACTATACAACATTCCTATATAAATTTTTACAGCATTCTGCATAAATATTTTTGTGTACATCCTGTATTCTTAGGCAAATTCTTGGAAAGAGAATTATTGGATTCAAGGGTAAGAGAATTGTTTATGTTCTTGGTACATATCACCAAATTACTACTAAAGGATTATAAGAATTTATACTTCCACTAGTAGTATCTGCCTTCTTGCATTCATACCAACCCTGGGTATTATAATTTTCTTTAATCTTCACCAATCTGTTAGATAAAATATGATTACCTAACTTTTCATCTGCATTCCTTTGACTCTTAGGAAGCTGAGCTTTTTAATACCTACTTGAAATTTTCTTCTTTTTTGTTTAGACTTCTTATATTAGTATTCATTTTTCATGAATTTTATGTGTCTTATTAATAATGCTGAATTTGAGATTAATGAGTCCTCTTATGGTTAGTAACATCAGAATTGTCTTTTTCAGTTTCCTTTTCTCCCAATTATTGAAAGTAGGACATACAGAAAAATATAAAGAAAATAATAAAAATCACCCAACCTTATCACTTTAAGGTCCCAGTCCTCCAAAAATGAGTACTATTATTTCCTCAGTCAGAGGATACTAGAATTTTGAGATTTTTTTGATAAGTATTACCAAATTTATCTTCAGAAAGATTATGCCAACTTATGGACTATGAGTAGTTTAGAGAATATAGAAATAAATAGTGATTTATTTGGTAGATACAAGGAGCCTAGTTTTAGAGATGGTAAGTTTTGAGTCCATTTCAAGAGATCATACTTCACTGGAGGTAGGAAAAGAGGTCTGGGTGCCAAACAGGGTCATTTCAAGAACCTTAACAGACCTTAGATAGTCTTACTTTTGAACTCTCCATGCACATCATATCAAACACATTACAATGCACTCACATCCACAATCATACAATTTTTTCCACCATACAAAATTTGAAAGGACGTTTATAATATTAAGTCTGCTAAAAATAATTTTCTTTGTGATTAAAACATATATAAAAATGATACAATCATTGACTTATTACACTGTACCAATTGATATATTAGTTTGTAAACATTTAATTAAACATGGATTAATTTTTATTGATCTCTTGCACACTTTGCCCACTTTCCCCCAATAATAGTACTTTATAAAACTCTAATTTGAGGACTTCTGGGTGGCTCAGTTGTTTTAGTATCTGCCTTCAGCTCAGGTTATGATCATGAGGTCCTGGGATTGTGCTCCACATCAGGCTCCCTGCTCAGCAAAGAGTCTGCTTCTCTCTCTCCCTCTGCCTCTCCCTCCACTCCTGCGCTCTTTCTCTCTGCCTCCTTCTCTCTCTCTCTCTCAAATAAACAAACAAATAAATAATTTTTTTTAAAAAAGGAAAGCTATTTTGTTTGTAAGCACTGTGACTATAGTGCCTAATGGATAACCTACTATCATGGTAGGGCTGGTGTTCATTTGCATATGGGTGGCTATGAGGTGAGCAGATTCCAAGGGAATAGGCTAGTACATTTGTAAAGGGTCCTAATCCTAAAACTGAACTACCTGGGTTCAAAAATTCCAACATCCATATTTTTTAATAATGTGGCTTTGCATTGGTTACTTAACCTCTCTGAAGTCTTAATTTCCTTTGTGATAGCAAATAGGTGGTCACAAGTTTTGTTTTGTTTTGAATGAGGTATCCTGCTTGGATCCAAGTGCACACAGTAGTTGCTCAGTGTGGTTAGATGATATTTGTGTTAGATCTGCTTGGGCAAGGAGGTTGGGATAGAAGGATGCAGAAGTGTCACAGGAGAGTTTCAACAGGTTTGATAAAAATCAAGAAGCGGGGCAGGAGAATTCTCTGCAAAGTTATAAGGAAAAAATTGGATAGGGTCTGACAGCCCAGAGAAGAGTATTGCTCTCCAAATAGCTACCACTCTGTGCATGGGAAGAACTGAACTGGCACTGGGACAAAGAGCACATTACAAACTTGCCTTGTTGCTATTAAATCTCTGGGAGCAGGAGCACATCATTTTGTACCCTGCGAGAGCAGCTCGGGGTAAAGAAGGGGGTCCCTGCTGAGGTCCATATTAATGCTGCAGCAGGAACTGTTCTGAAGGGATCCCTCAATAAAACTGAAAACAGATGGGGCCATAGCCGGAGCTCATTTTGCAGAGATGACAGGATCGGTAGAGTTTTAGGATTGCCAACAGGTTCTGAGTGAAACGCTGAAGTCTATTGAAACCTGATTAACAGCTACTCCGGGGGCTGAAATAAGCCACCTGACTGACTGGTGGAGAAAAATCCCTTCCTACATCAGCCTAGTGCTCTATATCATATGGGGCCTTGAACAAGTTGAAAAATGAGTTAACAACTTTGAACCTGCTTTAAAACTCTTATCAAAGCATTTATGGAGCACCTTACAAGGTGAATTGGCACAGTGCTTTGTGATAGTTCTATTGGTATGGTTTTATTCAATGTAATGAGTTTTTATTTGATACCTAGAAGACCTGAATTCAAGGCCTGGCTCTGTCACCAATCAGTGGTGCTGCCTTGAAAGTCCGTCTGTCTGTGTGGCCTCAGTTTCCTCAACTAGAATGTAAAAGGATTGCTCTAGATGAACATTGAGGCTCCTCCAAGCTATGAAAATGAAATGACTTCATAAATGCTGTCCTTGGTACTGTACTTGGTACCAAGGACATCCCAGAGGATGTCTTCAATTTCTGGAAATTCCTCTCTCTGTATATAAAAATAAGAAACATCTAAACAGGATATTGGAAATTATATATTTCAATCATTTTTCTGGCAAGCTAATGTGTTCATTGACAAATTAATATCTAATATACAAGGTACAACTATTTGTTTAACATCTTTTGGAGATAATCTTTTGTTTTTGTTTTCCTCTTTAAACATTTTTTTTTATTTGAGCACATTTGACACACTGGAGATAATGTTAACATCTAAATCGAAGCTTTTCATAAATGTGAGACCTAGGAAAAATGACTCTGTGGGTTCTCTAAAATGGCAGTGTAAGATTTATGAAAGAATGATAAGACATGACCCCTACTCTCAAGAGCCATTTTCTGACTCACTAGGAAAACGAAATATGTACACCTGGGACCAAGAGCAACAGAAGGCATGAGTTCACTTAATGTCAGATGAAGATCCAGGCAATGAGGACTAGAGCCATTCACTAATAGGAAAGCCAACCTGGACTAGTGCAGTTTGTGCTCACTCTTGGAGGAGAAGGGGCTTGACCTGGGCCCTGAGGAAGGAGTGGCATTTTTAAATATACTTTTAATTATTAACTTCTGACTATGAAAATTATGCAAGTGTTTCAAAAGTCTTTATGTTGTAAGTAATAGAAAACCCAACTTAAATTTGCTTGAATAACTAGTAGAATTTATTTTCTCATATAACTGAAAAGTCCAGAGGTGGGTGTGTTTTGATCCAGAAAGGCAATGTGTTGCCTGGAACGAGATTGCTTTTTTCTCAGCTCTGCCTTCCAAGGTATTCACCTTAAGGCAGGCTCATCTTGTGGTTAGAAGATAGCTATCAAAGCTCCTAAGACAAGTGCTTTCTCATTCACAGCAAGACACAGAGTGTCCTCTTTTGTCCCAGTATGCCAAGCAAAAGTCCAGACACTCAACTCTGATTGGAAAGGCTTAGGTCATGTACCTACCCTGGAACAATTCCTGGAGTCACCAGGACCCAACAACCTGACTAGATCAGTCTCAGTTAAAAGATCCACCCTGGTCGTGGTAGTAGTGGTTGGGAACACAGAGCCAGCATCTCTGAAGCAGATGCATCCCCAAATGGAAATCAGGTATAGCTGGGTTGGAGGCAAGAATGCTGTAACCATAAATGTCCTTTATAATTTGTTAATGGTAGAATTTTAGGAAGTATGGAGAATTGAAAATAAAATATATAGGTTATATATATAATACTGTGACACATTATATATATTGTGTCTATATATATATATATATATATAATATATATATAATACTTCTGAGTATTAACATTGTACCAGGCTTCCTTCCAGTCTTTTTTGAAAAAGTTAACACCATGCTAAATATTCTACATGTACCATGTCATTTACTCTTAACAGCAATCTAATAGGTAGGCATTATTATTATTGTCTCCATTTTGTAGATGGAAAACAGGTTCAAAGGAGTTATACAATTTGTTCAAGATTACACAGCTAGTACTTGAGCTTGTATTTGAACTCAGGTTTGTCTCTCTCTGGAACTCAAGCTTTTAATCACTATGCCATCTTCTTTCATATAGAATTGGATCATAGCATATATCTAGTTTTTGTTATTTTCTTCATTTATTTTTATATCATGAGCTATTTACAGTCCTTAAGTGATCATTTTTAACTAGTGACTTAGATCAGCGGTCCTAGGGCAAGGACTCTGAGATGGAGTTTTGTGTGTAGGCAGTTTATTGGAAAACAGCACCTTTGAGGGAGTGAGAGAGGCAGGACTGGCAGAAGGATACTCAAACCTCGGAGAGGCCTCAGCCAATGCTGTGGGAGCTCTGCAGCTGGAATGGCCCTTCAGAGTTGTTGCATCTTTGATGTAAGGGCAGTGGGCCTTTCTACCCATCAGCCACCAGGGGGCTTGACGTTGGGCGAAGTGACTCTCTTGCGCTCAGGGCAATTATTGGCCAAGGGCTCAGCAGCTAGGAGAAAGGGAGGACCTAGACAGGGCACCCCAGCATTTACTACAGCCAGGCAGTTTGGAGAGGAGAGAATATTCCTAGGAAAACACTAGTTTGAGTTCTCCTATTTCTGCTCACAATACAGCTACCAGAAATATTTTTTCAAATCAACATTTCAAACATTTCCTCTTCCCAAAAACTTAGGATGTGTTTGATATCAAAAAGAGGGTGGTGTGGTGGAGTTGGAAGGCCTACGCTAGGCCTAGAGACAAGAGATCTGAGTATGAATCCTGGCCTCATCATTTGACTGGCAGTGTGAACTTGAACAAATGTCTCAACCTCTCTAAGCCTCAGTTTCATCAACTGGAGCAGTGGGTCAGCACTGCTGACCTTAGGGACAGGAATTCTATCCTGTGAGAGTGGACTGTCCTGTGACTAGGATGTTTAGCAGCATTGCTGGTCTCTACTCATTAGAGGCCAGTAGCACTCCTCCCACTGCTCCCCCAATTGTGACCAACAAAAATGCCCCCCAATGTTGCCAGATGTCTCCTGGAGGGGGGACAAAAACTCCTCCAGTTGAGAAGCATTATCCAGAATGTAAGTGCTAGCTCCCTGTTGAGCTGTTGGGAGAGTTAAATAAGACAATCGTGGATATTCAAATTCCAAACCATTGGCTACACATACACATGCATCTCTCCAACCCCTTCCCTTGTCCTCGTCACTGCTGCAGTATCAGGGTTAGCAGGAGCTGGTTTGAGCCCTGATCAGTCATGTGGGGGCCATTACCATTCACTTGCTCACATCTTGGTCTTAGATGGTTTTGTGGAGGTTTGTGGAGTGACAGGAGGAATAGAAAGGCCATCGGTGCTGAAGTCAGACCTAGTGGGCCCTCTCAGATCTGTCATTTGCTAGCTGTGAAGAGGCTGACAATACCACTTTGTAGGTCTCAATTTCCTCAATGTGGTATGAGAATTGTCTGGCATACACTGTGTGAAGCACCTCGTATGTTGTAGGCTCTTCACTTTTCTCATCTTTCCCCCAATACTGTCAACTTTTTGAGGAAGAAGGGTATATTTCTTATGTTTATGAGAGCACTCTGGTGCCCAGAATGGAAACTCAATACATTTGGCTCAGTGAAGAGGAAACCAAGAACAAGAGGTGAAGCAGCTCCTTCAGGTGTCTCAGGCTGGGACAGAAAGTCATGTATAATAAGTCATGGGGAGTCAGACAGCCTGAGCACCTATCCTGGTCTCAACACCTCCTAGCTCTTTGATCTCAGTAAAGTTAATTCCTCTGGGACTCTCTCTGTTTCCTTCAGTTATAAAATGGGAATAATAATAATATGTTGTATTAGTTTCCTAGGGCTACTGTCACAAAGCACCACACACTGAGTGGCTTAAACAACAGAAATATGTTGTCTCACAGTTCTGGGGGCTGGAAGTTTGAGATCAAGCTATAGGCAGGGCTGATTTCTTCTGAGGGCTGTGACGGAAAAATCTGTTCCATACCTTTCTCCTGGATTCTGCTGGTTTGCTGGCCATCTTTGACATTCCTTGGCTTCTATATGCATCATCCTGATCTCTGATTTCATCTTCACATGGCGTTCTCCTATGTGTGTGGCTTATGTCCAAATTTCTCCTTTTATAAGGACATTGATCATATTGGATTAGGGGTCTACACTACTTGACTATGATTTCATCTTAACACAACTAATTACATCTGTGATCAACCCTATATCCAAATAAGGTCACATTTTGAGGCAGTGGTTAGGACTTCAACAAATGAATTTTGAGGACAACACAATTCAATCCATAATGCCACCGAATAAGGTTAGACTGAGTGTTCAGTGTAAAATGTTACTGATAAAATATTCAAAGGCACCTGGCCCATTATAAATACTCAACACCTGTTAACTATTTATATTACTATTGTTATTCACCAAACTTATTATGGGTGCCTTCTATGTACCAGGTAGTGTGCTGGGTGATAAAGATACTAAGGTGAATCAGATGTGGTTCCAGACCTGAAGGATGCCCAGTCTAATGGAACCACAGGCATAATTAAGGAATTACAGTCCTGAAAGTCTTATGGCTAGATCAGTTTCCTACCTTGCTAAGCCATTTGTACATCTAAAGGTACCTGGGGTCAAAATAAATATCTTGAATGCCATCAGAGAATGAAGAAGTTTCATTGTTCAGAGGAAAGAAGTTTTCCTTTTTTTTAGGTTCTTTATATCTTTGGGGGAAAAAATTTCCAAGTGTCATGGTCAAACACTACTCTGATTTCTTGTGCAAAGTTTAAGGTGACCTTTACCCTTCTAATATATCATTTTGATGAAGCCAAAATTTTCTGAGATTCTCAAGACTGGCAGAAAAATAACTTCAGAAACTGGTCCCAAATTGGTAACTGAAGATAACTTGGAGAGCAGTTCCTTCCTCAAGTGTTGCCGTATATCTTACTTCATTGCATGTTGATAGTGTATTAAAATTGAAATAAAAATAAAATATTATCTGTGCCATTAAACCTGACCAATTCTCACTTCACTAATCTCTAAACCCTGATTCTTGCTAAAAGATGAACTGGTCTTAACCCACTCTTGGCAAAGATGTACAACGGAGAAGAATTCTAAGAGGTGGAACCTTCATCTTTTTGAAAAAAAAATCCTGTCATCATTTAATATTTATGGAACATGCACACTGTGCAAAGAACTGTATCACACGGTGTCCTTTGCTGCCAGAGAAGACATTGGTGATAGGGGAGATGTTAAATAGAAGGGGGGTTTCATGAGAACAGAGTTTTGGAGGGTCAGATCAAGCAGGACCTGGGTAATGGATGCCATCCTTGCATCCATCGGGTTGAGCCCTGGAAAGCATAGTCCCCAATCACAGACTTTCTGCATGTGACAACCATTTGGTGTGGCATCCCCAGGACCAGAGATGCTCAATGGACAGGGTCCAAAGGTGAGAAGAATTCTGATGGGGAAAGAGAAACAGGACCCAAGAGTGAAGCTGGGTGGTACAGAGCAGAATGCCACCCCTAGATTGTGTAGGTGGTGCCATGGGGGGTGAAGGGGCAGTGACCCGGCTAATGTTCTGCTCTCAAACCTGGCCCCTCTGGGTGCCTCCCATTCCTGCTGGGAGAAAGGGGATACTATTCCAAATTCCCGAAAAGCAGCTTATGGACAGGTAATGCCCAAGGGTAGAGCTGACTTGGAGAAAGAAAGCCCACACATATTTCAGTCTTAATTCTACCATTCATTCATATCATAACTTTTACAAGTCATGTAAATTCTCTGAGCCTCAGTTTCCTCCTCTGTAAAATGGGGCAGTAAAGTCTGCCCTGCCTGCCTCACAGAGTTGAGCTGAAAGTCAGTATTTATTATTTTTTTTGAGCGGGGAGGGGTAGAGGGAGGGAGAGAGAGAGAGAATCTTAAGCAGGCTCCACACAAGGTACTCAGTCTTGTACCTGAACTATCCTTTGTCACCCAACACTGCTTGATGAATATGAACTCTTGACCCTGAGTTCATAATCTGAGCTGAAATCAAGAGTTGGATGCTTAACTAACTGAGCCACCCAGTGGTCCCAAAAGTCAGTATTTAAAATTGGTTGAGGAGAAAACCTTTTTGCCATCTCCAAGGCATCTAGCATCTTTATCTCCCTGTTGTCTCATCATGACACCTGTCCCCTGAAGAGGATGGAGGTAATATGGTTCTAATTTCTCTTCTTCAGAGTCTTCTGAGACATTGCTTTGGATGGGCTATTCTCTTCGTAATCATGTCCTTCATCCTTCCCTGCTCACCTGACCCTGGCTCACACCTTGGATTAGATAATGACTCCACTCAGAGGCTCACCACACATCCTCATGGGCAGGATACACCCATTTTACAAGTTAACCCTGCACTGTTCATCCATTAGTCTGGTAGTTTGTGTTAAAAACCCAGGGTGGGGTACTCAGGCCCCACCATCCTGATCTATGGCCCCCCTCCTGTGCTTCAGACCAGGAGGTCACCTGCCCTCATCTCTGCAGCTGCTTGAGTGGGGATGAGAGAAAGCAGTTCTGACCACACTGGGTGGGACATGTCACATTTGAGTGCAGATGTTCTTCTCCTTTTCCCTTCTCCTCCTCTTCAACCTCCTGCTTCCCCTCCTCTTCCTTTAGCTAGTGGATACAGGCTGTTGTATTGGTCAGGAGCCTTAGTTCTGGGAGCAAATTCACCTGCTCTCTATCTAACTTTGAGCAAATTCCTTTATCCCAGCAATCTTTGCATCTGTAAAATGGGGATAACCTACCTCACATGATTGAGACTTAAATTAGATAATACATGTAATAAATGGCCCATGTGAATGTTCAAAGAGATTATTAATTCTTATTTGCATTATAAGTCACCAAAGTAGGAACTACAGGGGGAGAAGCAGTGTTGGGTGACAAAGGATAGAAGTAGTTTGGTACAGGATACACAGGAGGCAACTGGGGATGAGAATTCAGTTGAGATGGAGGAAGGAGCATCTATATGAAGAAGCTTAAAAATATTAAGTCTCCAGTGAAGATCTGACCAACTTCTCCCTTGAATTTGATTGAGATCTATTTAGGAGAAAGAAGAATTAGCAAGGAAGGGAAGTTCAGGGAAGTTGCTTTATTCTGGCATAGTTGGGTAGAAATATGAATCAAAATATTTATACTTATATCAAAGTGTAAATCATAGCTAGATCAGAATATAAATTGTAAACATTTTTTGGTGGAAATTTTTCTAACATGTTGCAATTTGCACGTTTATTCACTTTTTCTTTCAACATGTGTTTATTGAAGGCTTAATATTAAGTTCAGTGCTAGATCTTCAGAGGACATAGGTATAAAGTAGACAAAGCCTTCAAGGAGCTTATTTCTAAGTTTCATTATCAGAAACTTGGGACAGGAAACATGCTTACATTTAGACTTTTGAGTACTTATTAGACTATCTCCATAAATTAGAATTTGAGAGTCAAATTCCTTCCTGAAAGAGGATATACTATAAATGTTTTTGTTGTAGACTGACAACTAAAAAGTGAGACTTTCATTTTTTTAGTTATGCAAAATATACAGAAAACATAGATGATATCGATGTACCCACCTCATAGACTGAACAAATCTGAATGATTAGACATATTTTCTTGAGTTTTTTTAAGTAGAAAAAAAGTTGATACAACTGAAACGTCCTATGTTAATCTCCATGCAAAACTATATTTTTTCCAAACAGAATTCAAAATTATTCAGTATTGTTCTTCACATAACAAGGATTTGGCGACTTTAACAAGCCATTAAACTTCTCCCCCATTTTATTTATTGTTATGTAGGTTTTATTTCACTTTTATATAATATTTTAGACTTCTGCAAAGTAAATTAGTTAAATTTCCATTTGGCCTGTTTACCATTGTTTCACCATTCCTCTTGCAACTGATTGACTTTTCAGTGGATACGTAAAAGGTGAACTTCCTTAGAATTTTATTCATAAAATGTCTTTAATTCATACTCATTTTAAAATGATGGTTTAGCTGAGTATAAGATTCTAGATCATCTTTTTTTCTCTCCCTTCAGCACTTTGAAGTTTTTCTTCTGTTGTGTTGCCATAAAGAAATCTGTTGTCAGGCTCGCTGTCATTGTTCGGAAGGTGATCAGACTTCTCTGTGGTATATTCTAGTCTTAAAAAAACAACAACAACAGAAAAACCTATTAGCCTCTGTAGTTTCTTTGATGAGTGTAGAAATGGTACTTAGAGTGTGCTTTTGATCTGAGTGTGCAAGTCACAAGCTATCACGTCCCATTTCACTCTTTACGGACCTTGTAACACACCCATCCTAGCTTCTGTGAGGATAGAAAGAGTGAGCCTGAAGCATGCTTTAAGCTCTATAACAAGCTTTTTAACAAGGTGTCAGTAGCAGTGGATTTGGTATTTAAGTTATTTGTGAGAAACATGGAAAATATTTGAGGAAGGTAGTTCAGAGAGGACAGTCAGGTATTTCTCACTGATGAATAATTTATTGATTAAAAGAATAATTCATTAGATTTGGGGGTATAGAACACACACCACTCACTGTGAGTCTGATCCACTACAGCAATTTTGGGGTCTGATCTATCTCCCCAACCCACGTACCATGTTCTAGCCACTCCAGAAATGGTCAGTCCTGGATGAGAATTTCTCTTCAGATTTGATGCTCTGTTTTCCCAGCCACACTCTTCTCTCCCCCTCCATTTAACCCAGCCCTGAAACCTCCACTTTGGTTCTGCCTAGTTCTCCTGAGGAACTGAGAATTAATAGAGAAAATATGACAATAATTTTAGAAGGAAAAATAAAAATATATTAATGAACTGCTTAAAGGTGTGAGCAGATTCAAAAGATTAAAAACTGGGGATAGAGGGCATCTGGGTGGCTCAGTTGGCTGGGCTACTGCCTTCAGCTCAGGGCATGATCCCGGAGTCCCGGGATTGAGTCCCGCATCAGGCTCCCGGTCCACAGGGAGTCTCCTTCTCCCTCTGACCTTCTTCCCTCTCATGCTTTCTCTCATTCTCTGTCTCTCTCAAATGGATAAATAAAATCTTAAAAAAAAAAAAAAAGAAAACTGGGAATGGGAACAAAATACATGCTTCCTTTACCCGCTCCCCGCATACCCTGAACAATGTTTATAAATCAGACTTTCACCTAACACAGCTATAGCTGACTTCCTAAAGGAACATATCAAATTACACAAAAGGTCAGTGAATGTAAAATACTATACTGACTGTTATGGGATCATTTTTAATCTTCTTCATCACCTAAAACATTGAAGAAAAAATATATATTTAAATAAAGTGGAGTAACTAATGAGAGTTTTTGGATTATACTGCTGAAGTCAGGAGATATTTTTTTATCCTCAATACTTGACACTTGCTGGAAATTCCGTCCAATTACCCAAGACATTTACGGAATGAACATTCGCCCTAAATTTTTTATGGACAGCCAACTTTAGGAGGGAGAAAAAAAAATGGAACAAAATGTGAAAGTATTTGTAAAGTTGTACTGACCAAAAAGAAAAAAAAAAAGAAAGAAAGAAAACGCTGGATGACTTTTTCTTTTTCCTCATTCCTGTTTGACTTTCTTGTCTCATCCTTTCTAAGTTGTCATGCCAGGTCGAGTCAGACACAAGTTGTCTGATCGAAGGCTACAGAAGAGACATAAGTAGATGTGACCCTCACAGCCTGATGTGTCAAATCCAGGAAATGTGACAGGATGAAAGATGTAGGTTTTTATTATTTATTTTTGAAAAGCAGTGAGAGGAAAAACATTTGGGGGAGATTCAGGTATACTTTTAAGAAATGAAAAGTCCAATTTGGTTAGGCCACAGAACCAAAGATGACATGAGCCTAATGAGAAGTCCTCAGAAATAGAAGTGCCTGGATGTCAGCTCAGCCACCTGGCTGCAACTGCTTTCTGATCACATAAATATTTGAGCAAGGGAAATGGTCTTGTTCTGCCTTCTGGGGATGGCCCTCTCTCTTTCCTGTCTGCTCTCATTGGCGTGAGATGGGGAATGCAAGAAGGCAAGCAGCCTGGCCTTGATGCATCCTGCACTGTGAGGTTAGGCACCCCAGAGCCGCTCTCCAGTAGGCCCCATCCTTGTCTTTCATCTCTTTTTTCTCCCTTTCATGATTTCTTCCTGCTTCTTCCACCTGCTTTTCTGTTCTCTGCCTTCCCTCTATCCCTGGCAACTCATCTCTTACTCATTTTTTCCTTTCCCTTTATCTGGGTTAGTCCTGTTTTTTGTTTTTTGTTTTTTTCCAATCTTTTCCCAAACAGATTCATGAAGGCTCTGTTCTCAGTGCTGGGGATATCAAGGTTGACTAGGGCAAACAAGCCTCCTCTTTTCAGAGCTTAAAGTCCAATAGGCTCTTGAGGCAGTGGCTCCACCCAATACCCATGTTAGAACCGAAACTCTGTAAGGACAGGGATCTAATCTCTGTTCATCACCATGTCCCTGCCTCCTAGCACAGTTGCTGACATCTAGCAGGCCATCAACACAAATTTATAGAATGAAGGAAGAAACGGAGAATTCATTCAGTCCTTTTCTAAACCATGTGGACTCATTCTCAAGCCTTTCCTACCAACCACTAGCCAATTCTTTCTCCTTCTTCAGGTCTTATGGCAAGACTGTCTCCTCTAGGAAGTCTTTCCTGACAGCAAATACTCCCATAGCATCCAGCACACCTCTCCATTACATGCTTCCACACTGTATTATGTTGTTGTCTGTTATCACAGACCTCCCACACATATACACTCCAACACACACACACACACACACACACACACACTCTGAAACTCCTTTAAGCAGAGACTGAGTGCTTAATAAATGTTTATTGAATAATTGGAGTCTCATGATGTTTGAATAATTGCTATCTTATACAGCCCTTCCAACTTTCTACCTACTCAGATCACACCCATGCTTTTGACTTAGATTTTGAAGATTTCTCTGACACAATACCATTTTCATCTATTTACTTAGTAAAGACAAAAAATGATGAGAATTTTAAAAGCCTGTTTTTGGTGAGGATGCTGGTGGGAACAAATATTGGTAAAACCTTTGGAGGGTGATTTGGCAGAGGATATCAACAGCCTTAAAATGTACATAACTTTTTTTCAAAATATTTTATTTATTTATTTGACAGAGAGAGCACAAGCGGGCAGAGAGAGAGGAGGAAACAGGCTCCCCGCTGAGCAGAGAGTCTGATGTGGGGCTTGATCTCAGGACCTGAGATCATGACCTGAGCCAAAGGCAGAGGCTTTAAGCTACTGAGCCACCCCGGCGTCCCTTTAAAATGTACATAACTTTTGACAGAGGAATTCCATTTCTGAGAATTTATTCTATGGAAACATTATAAAATGTGCCTAAAGATTTTTCCGATGTGTTCAACACAGTTGAAGTTTATAATGTTAAGAAATTGGATATCCACAATAAGCAATGAATTAATTGAGTGAATACAGGTAAAAACCTATAATTAAACTTAAAAAAATATTTAAAAAAAATAATTACTGACCTGATAAAATGTTGAACAAACAGCCTGTATAATATGGTCCCATTTATATTTAAAAATTACAAAATTTTATTTGCATAGAAAAAAACTGGCCAATTATATAACTGAGTAATAAGTGGATTTCTCAGGGTGATGGGATCATATGTGATTTTTATACTCTTTAAAAATTTTTTTGATTGAGGTATAAATAGCATATAATATTACATTCATTTCAGATGTGCAACATAAATTATTCAATATTTGTATATATTGCAAAATGATCACCACAATAAATTTAGTTAACATTTGTCACCATACATAGTTACAGGATTTTTTTTCTTATGATGAGAACTTTTTTTTTTTAAAGATTTTATTTATTTATTTGACAGAGAGAGATCGCAAGCAGGCAGAGAGGCAGGTAGAGAGAGGGGGGGGGAAGCAGGCTCCCTGCCGAGCAGAGAGCCCGATGCGGGGCTCGATCCCAGGACCCTGAGATCACGACCTGAGCTGAAGGTGGGGGCTTTAACCCACTGAGCCACCCAGGTGCCCCATGATGAGAACTTTTAATGTTTACTCTTTCAGCAAATTTGAGATATGCAGTACTAGTATCATTAACTATAGTCACCATGTTGTACATTACATCCTGGTGACTTATTAATTTTATAACTGGGAGTTTGTGCCTTTTCACCACCTTCAGCCATTCCGCCCACCCCCAACCTCTGCCTCTGAGCTTGGATTTTGTTTGTTTGTTTGTTCGTTTTGATTCCACATATAAGTGAGATTATACAGTATTTGTCTTTCTCTGCCTGAGTTATTTCACTTAGCATAATACCCTCAAGGTCCATCCAATTTGTTGCAAATGGCAAGATTTCATTCTTTTTTATGGATGAATATATTCCTTTGTAGATAGACCACATTTATCTATTCATCTGTCAATGGACATTTAGGTTGTTTCCATATCTTGTCTATTGTATATAGTGCTGCAATGAACATGGGGGTGCATATATCTTTTCGAGTTAGTTTTCATTTTCTTCATATAAATACCCAAAAGTGGAATTGTTGGATCATATAGTAGTTTTATGTTTAATTTTTTGAAGAAGATCCAGACTGTTTTCCATAGTGCCTGCACCAATTTACATTCCCACCAACAGTGCACTAGGGTTCCCTTTTCTTCACATCCTCGCCAACACATTTTTCTTGTCTTTTTAATAATAGCCATTCTAACGGGTGTGAGGTGACATCTCTTTGAGGTTTATTGATTTACATTTCCCTGATGATAAGTGATGTTGAGCATCTTTTCACATACCAATTGGCCATCTGTTTGTCTTCTTTGGAAAAATACCAATTCTGATCTTCTGCCCATTTTTAAATCAGATTGTTTGATTTTTTGCTATTGAGTTGTATGATTTCTTTATATATTTTGGATATTAACCTCTTGTCACATATAAGATTGGCAAATATTTTCTCCCATTCAGTAGGTTGCCCTTTCATTTTGTTGATGTTTTCCTTTTCTGTGCACTCTTTTTCATCAGTGTTTTCCCATCTGATTTTTCTTCAGTGTCCAGGAATTATATACTAGTTTTATAATACTGATTTTTTTAATTATAAAAAGTTGTCAAAATACTTCGTTCTTCTTTGGCACTAAAAGTAAGCTATTCAAATTCAAATAGACTTGAAAAAATAAAAATTTCCATCTAGAGCAAGGAACACTAACCTGAGATTTGCAAGGAAGAGCCTTTATCTGCCCAAGCCTCTGTAGCCATGTGTGAGTCTAATTTCCCAATGCTCTGAGAAACTGTGACAGAGAATCATTACCCTTGAAATGGGTTTGCGTAATATAAAAAATCAGGGTCTCCTCTCTACTTAGTGAATATGTTAACATTTGTGGGAGTTCCCATGCATGCTCTGAGGGAGAGTCCTGTGACATCGTGTCTGCGTTGTATTGAACTCAATCACTTGTAGAAAATGTGTAATGTAATAGGGGTATTACACAGGATGATATTATGGAAAATCCTAATTGGTACCAAAGTAATTCTTACTAGAGTGGACTATAAAACCTTCAGTGCCATTCTAACTAATCACCCCTGTGGCATTCTGAGCAAATGCAGGTTAATGGTGATGATCTTAATTTTTTTATTAATTAAATTAAGTGTATAATCTGACCATATAAGCCCATTGTCGGTGTTCATCATGCTGATAATAAATGGCTTGAGTACTCAGCACCTTTGGCTTTGCTGGAGCCCTGAAGTCTTCCATCCACCATTAATGATCTAAGAGAGATCTCCAAGTGGCTCATTAGTGCCCAGAGACAACAAATAATGAAATTGTATAGCAGAAATTGGGGTGAGCAAATGGCAGGTGGGCTCATGGGCTCAGAAGAAGCCTCCAAACTCAGAGGCTGCAATTGCTGAGTCCTCTGCTCTCCTGCTTCTATATCTTGGGCTCTTCTTCAGCAAATAATTTTCTGTGATACTTAAAGATAGAAAGGGGAAAGAATTCAGAAAAGTAAATATAAAAATATAAGATGCTTAACAATCACATACTTGGCCAAGATGCCAGATTCTGGCTCCTTGAGTTTTAGGGTAGGGAATAGGCCTTTGTCATCATTGTTTCTCCCACACCTTGTACCACTCCTGGGAAATAGTGACATGATGCATCTCAGTTTATTTTACCAAGCCATGGCATTCTTAGATTTAGACATTCAAAGAGTGTTCCCTGGAAGAGAAACTCTGTCAGATGCATTCTGAATTAGAATCTACGAATAAACAATTTTGAGAAACCTTGCATTTTACCTTTTCCTCTTGAAGATTTATGATATATATTAGCATTGTGAGGACAATGATAAGTCCTTTAGAAATGATGTTAAATTGTCTAACCAAACTTATTGGATCACAAAACTCTATTAACATCCCACAAAGTGTACTTCAGCAATAGACTGCCTGAGGTATCTGCTAGGATGCTTATAGCTCAGTGATCTGATGGAAATACCAATTTCCTGATTCTTCTTAAGTCCTGGAATAATAGAGATGAAATCTCCCTTGATTGTGACTAAATCCACTAATAAAAACATAAAATTATAGGGCTTAGACTTGGAAGGAACTTTGGACAGTTCATTGCAGGAATTTACTTACAGTATCCATGATGGTTACATTGCCATCTCTGTGTGGGTACTTCCAATGGCAGGAGGCTCACCCACTTACAACCCAGTCCATTGAGTTATCATCAAATTTCTTTTTCTGTTGAATTAAAATCTTCTCTGAGGTTCTAGATCTCATCCTAGAATAACAGAACAATTCGTTCTCTCGTATGTCTGCACACCAGTTCATATGCCCTCAGTTCATAACGTATGAAGATTTTCTGTTTCTACATTTCAAACTATCATCAGAATAAATAAGCAAAGTGGTTTTCAAATGCCTAGGAGAGGCAGGAAAAGGAGAATAGTCTTACAAGTTGAGTTAGAGGCAATAAATAATAGAAATCTCCTTTTTGTAACCCATTACAATCTGATAACAAAGGAGTTATGTTTCATAAGTTTGGTGCAAAATCATTTGGTGACTTTCATATTTCAGCCTGTCCCAAAAAAGTACCAGGGACTGTACAGCTTATAAACAACACAAATTCTTTCTCCTGTTTCTGGAGACTGGAAATCGGAGATTGGGGACCAGCATGGTCCCCTCTTCCAGCTTACAGACTGCAGATTCTTCCTTGTGTCCTCGCATGGTGGGAAGATAGCAAGCCTTCTGGGGTCTCTTGTAAGGACTTCACCATCACAACCTAATTTCTTCTCAAAGACCCCTCTTTATTAGACTATCACATTGGGAGTTGGATTTTGACATATAAATTTGGGGGGTTGAGGGAGGTGATACAAACATTCAGTCTATCGCAGTGACAAAACATAACCTGAACTGATGTGAAACTATTTCTAGTCTTTATTTATTCCATTTAGCATGAATGTGCATATATTTGATTAAAGAAATATTAATATGTTGGATTACAGAAATATTAGTGTGTTTTCTCAGGCTCCACTGGAAGTATTATACAATATATGGTATATGCACTATATCCTCTTTCTAAAAATCAGTCTGAATTCTGAAACACATCTGGCCCCAAGGATTTTGGATAAGGCAATATGACAACATCCTTTTCTTGGCACCTCTGTGTGCTCAACACTATTGACCTATA
This sequence comes from Procyon lotor, assembly GCA_028646535.1. Classification (NCBI taxonomy): domain Eukaryota; kingdom Metazoa; phylum Chordata; class Mammalia; order Carnivora; family Procyonidae; genus Procyon; species Procyon lotor. The sequence goes on along the minus strand of CM053606.1, from coordinate 43,593,160 downwards.
TTAGTTTTTTTAGTTCTTACAATTCTATAAAGTAAAATACTATTTATCGCCCACCTTACAAATGAGTAAGGTCGTATAGTTTTGCAGGCATTTTTCTTAATACCTATTTGATATTTACAAGAAAGCCAGCTCTCCTTTTATAATATACTGACAACAAAAAAATTAAGTCAGGTTCTAATTTGGTACACCGGGCAATGCCAGAAGAGCCTTTACAGAAAGGGGAGAACCATAGGCCCAGTGCTGTAAGAGGAGCCCCCACAGGGATCCCTCATGGCCTCCATCTGGAAGGTGGCTAATGGATTCACAGTGTCCTCTCTAGCTGCTCTTTTCCCAGCTAGCCCCTCAGAAATTGAGGTAACTGGGAAAGCCATAGAAGCCAACTGCAGAGAAAAGTATTATTCTGAACGTTGAATTAAGTTATGTCAAGGCCTGGAATGGAAGTTTGGATATTTCTTACTGCCTACTACATCCCCACTCCCCAAATGACCATTATGATGAGATTTGAGGATTAATGGCCATCTGAAAATCTACCACGTTTGTTCTTTCACTATGCTTGAAATTTCCATATGAGTATTTGTCTTTGTCAGGATACTGAAAGCAACTACTGAAATATAAGTAGTACATATCACATGTAAGGTCAACCCATTAAGTCATTACAAACTTAAATAGTCAAATGAGCTAGGCAGTCATTTTGCCAGGCCCAGCAGGAACTGGGCGTGGAATAGACCAAGTTTAATGAAGAATGAAAGGAAAGAAGCCTGGGGAAGCATGGACACTCCTGGGAAAGCTCTACATCGGGTGCTACAGTGGGAGGCTTGGGGCTCAGACTGGTGCCATTGAGGACTGGCTGAAGGAGGCACTAAAAGGGAAAAAGAGGCAGGAAAAGGAGAAAGGGGGCCTGGGGGCTCCCAAAGCTCAGTATTGCCTTTATCAGGTATTTCCATAAGGATTGTGCCTATGCGTATAGACTCTTAAAGTAGCTGAGTCATAACATTTTATACCATTCACTAGATAACGTCACTTACCAGTTGGTACCCAGGGGACTTGAGTAGATGCCAAGTTACAGAACCTGAGAAACAAGGGAAAGGAGAAGAAAATAGCATGCATTAAGAATTTCCAACCTCAGCTCATACCGGGGCCCCTTTGCTGCCTGTGCTCCAACCACACTCTTTGCCAAGGGAACTCGGACTTATCCCTGTGTTCAGCCTAGACCTCACTTCCTAGAGAGGGCTTCCCTATTCACACTACCCCTCCACCTTCAGTTGTAGTTCATTTATTCTATTTTTATCATTGTTTTGGTTTTTGTTTATTCTTCTCAGAATATAAACCACAATTTGTAAGTATATATTTCTTTATTACTTTAATATCTGCATACTCTCTTAGATTATAAATTCCATGAGTACCCACTAAAATCAGATTCTTAACAAAAATCTGTTTCATGAATCATTGTCGGGCACTGTGCTCTGTTTCAGAAGTGGTGGCTCTTTTAATCTTCATAACAACCCTGAATTAGGTTTTGCAGATGAAATTATGGAGGCTTGCAACTTTAATGATTCTTTTTTGTATCCTGATATTGTGCAGTGCACACCCTGCACGGTTGTATGCAGCAACTGGGCTCAGAGACTCCTTGTTCTAAACCATTTAGAAATGGCATTCTCTCCCAAGGAAAAGTATCTCTCTGCTCATTTTCCATCTTTGTGCAAACCATAGCTAGACAGGTTAATAATGAACACAAAGTCCAATTAATTATCTTCCCCATCACATTAGCTATAGAGCTAAATCCTGGTTCCTTGCAAGCCTCAAGAAAAGACCCTTTGGTTTGTATATCATGTGAATAATTAGTTGATTGGTTAGTCAGTTAACTACTTCCTGTAAAGTTTTTCCTGTCTTCCTTTGTCTCCTCCATGTGTTCAGGTTATGGTCAGTGGGCTTGAGCTCACATGTGCATTATGTTGATCTGAAAGACTCCAATGAAAGACTCCTTCAAAAAGTGTACATGACTGATGCTTTTTAATGCCCTCAAGTATTATGAAGAAGCTGCTCATTTTATACCTGTTAAGGATAGTTTTCTTACAGTACCAATGAAAACTAATTGAGCATTGATTGAAAATGTACAGCAATGCCTGGTTATACAAAGATGGTTAAGTCAAGGCCCTGCCTTCAGGGAGCTCTCAGTCAAGGTCTCAGACAACAGGACATCAAGGAGGAGGGGAGATCATGGGGGAAGGGGAGGAGGGGGAAGGAGGGGAAGCTATGGGAATAAAAGGTGCTCTCTTTAACCTGAGGGCTTATAGAAGAACCTCTGAGTTGCAGAATTTTGTAAGATATTGCGAAGACACTTGGAATTGAGAATTTTTACCTGAGATATGGACCAGCTTACTCTTCTTGCTCTTTTGGTGCCACAATCCTCAACCCTAACCCTGACCAACTCTCATGTAACCAGTTCCTTTGTAAGCTGGAAGACAGAGGCCGGTTTTCAAGAAATACCAAACGTCCTATTCTTATTAGGTTTTTAAAATGTCTTTTACACTCTAACACCATCAACACCAATTGGGTTAGGCCTCACAGCTGAGCTCAGTGGTTCCTAGACCCAGCTGCTGATAGTATCACTTGTGATACTTTCTAAAAACACACATGCCAGTCTACTAAAGTTGAGTTAGGTATGCCCTAAACCCGTCAATTCTACTCCTGGGTAAATACCCATCAAAAATACAAAATCTACCAAAAGATGTACAAAATTTTCATGGCAGCACTATTTCTTTTTGTTTTGTTTTAAGATTATTTATTTATTTATTTGATAGAGAGATAGAGAGCACAAGTAGGCAGAGCAGCAGACAGAGGGAGAGGGAGAAGCAGGCTCTCTGCTGAGCAGGGAGCTCAATGTGAGCCTCGATCCCAGCGTCCCGAGATCATGACCTGAGCTGAAGGCAGACACTAAACCAACGGAGCCACCCAGGCACCCCTGTGACTCAGTTTGTTTAAATTTGGAGATAATAAAAATACTGATTCTTGAACCTGGAGTGAGGAGTAAACAATGTTTGGCACCTTTAAATGCCACTCACTGAATATAGGCAAATGCTGATATGCATTAGTTACTACTTTTCACAAAAGTTCTATGAGATAGAACTTTTACTACTTATTACTATAATAATGTAATAACTTATATGACCTGTCCAAGGCCACATGGCTAATGAATAGCAAAATCAAGATTTCAAGTCAGGTTGCCTGACCTCAGCTCTTAGATACTTTGCTATCATACTCTCTATCTTATACTGACATATTCCTCTCTTGGTAATGTTTTGGTGGACACAGGGATTAAATACCTGAAGAGAAGATTCTACTAAAGAGGACATTCGAGAATCTGGAAAGTCATCGAGAACCACCTTGTAGTGACAAGACCTACCCCTGCAAGTGAGAAGGGGAGCTCTTCGCAGTCAAGCTTCATTTTCCAAGGTAGGATGAATTTGGGTAACCTTTCTCATTCCCTGAAGTTAAAAATACCTTTTAAAAATGAGTTTGTCATGTCTTGTTGCGTAACACTGAGCAGTATTTATAGAACGTAGGAATGAATATGAAAACTTGTATTTTGATTCGTGGCATATTAGAAGTGGGGCTTTCATTAATAACTCTGACTTGAATTTTTCCTCTCAAATTATTGGACTGTTTATTAAACTTTTATTTTTCTGACATGGAGTGGGGAGAAAAGGAGAACCCTATTCCTAAAGACTCAAACATTGTCAGTTATTGAAAAAGCAATCGCATGTATTTTGCATGTCAATGTGAGAGCTGCCTTCATATAACTGACTATATGGGGTATTTTGTCCCCTAATATTTAATACTGTTAATCAGAGAGGTAAAGATTGCATTTTTTGTGAGTTAACTTTAAATGAAAGTCTTCATTGAAACAATGCCTCCATAAAAAATGTAGGTACTAGCAATTAAGAGGTAAAACTGTGTACCTAAGATTTGTATTATATTGATTCCAAAATAATCAGGTTGGCAAATCCATTATGAATATCTCTCTCCACATGAATGCAAAGCACTGCTACCATTCTATTGGATTTTGAAGGATGACTGCATCTCACTGTGAAATATATTTCCAAGTTTTGCCAAGTATTGAGGTGACTGATTTTATTTTTTATTAGATACTTATGTTTCCCTCTTTTATATATTGCTTAAAAAACAAACCTGCTTTTACAGGCCTCCTGCCGCCTAAAAGGCTCCTTGTTCAAACAGAGAAGATTTCTTGCTGATCAGATTTTCCCCATTCTTATCTTTAAGCAAACACTGAAGGCTTTCAGCAGCTGCCCAAGATATCTCTTTAAAACCCTTAAGGCAGTTTGAAAGGCCTCCAAAAAAGCATGACATTCAATCAAAGTTCAGAAGGAAAGTTTTAATGAATAAACTTAGTAAATTAGAAAGCACTGTGGCAGGGTGATTAACTCTCATTTGTGCATTAGTGTTGAAATTAATTAAAATGTTTAAGCCATAGGAGGCTGGCTACCTCGTCAGGACCTGGCTCTGCCCTCAGAGTCAGTCTGGATCCAGCAGTGATTCATCTTACACAGATGAGAGGGGGGATAAAAAGAAAAGAACAGTCAGGACAAATGTGTTTTCAATGGTGCTTAGCAGCAGGGAGACCACTGAGACTTCAGAGCAATGCTACTGGAGTGTGACATCATAATATGGTATGTACATGTGGAGTGGGGCGAAGAGGACTTCACACACATATTCCTTCCCTCTCCCTTTTGGATTGGATGCCATGTATATTAATTTCTCTGCCAGGCAGAATGCTGCAGTCTGCTCTCTTCAAGACCACTCAGAAATTAGCTCTGTTTCCCTGATTCTGTTTAAACCTGTTTGCCACCATTAATGTTCATTCCTGGGAGTCCCCCATAGGGCAGTGACATGAAAAGGTGGGTTTGGCACCTTGGTGATTTCCCTAAGATCAACTCCATAGAATGTATGAAAATATAATTGCCTCAAACAGACTCTCAGACACACAACAATGGATTTATTGTTAAAATTCCTTGGCAATGTGCAGAGCAGAAACCATCTTTTTAGAAACCCAAAATATTCCATTCCCATTAGGTTTTTAAATATCTCGTAAGCTCAATTTCTTTCCAGAACTATGGGTCTGTGGATCTTCTTATAGAAACCCATTACCATGTGGCTGTTTAACAAATCCGTGCCTGCTTAAAATTATAAATGACAGCCTATTTCATAAAGAGAAAAGTCCTCTTTGACAGGAAAACAATCTCAGTGGCTTCTCCTTGGATAACAAATGAGTTTGTGTCAGGCCCAGCACTATGGCTGTTTCCAAAATAGTGTAGCAGTGGACTGCCATTTCTATTTTAGGGGTCCAAATTCAGGGGTTTGCAGAAACAGGTGACTACCTGTGAGTCTGAATTATTTCCACCTGGAGAAAATTATCATGATTTGCTAGAGAGCCAGATTCATAACTTTTAAAACTGCCCGTCTTCCTTATTTTTTGCTCTAAAGATTTCTTGTCAGATACAATGTCAGAGGTCACTGTCAGAGTGTCCCTTTGGTACCCATTAACTATACCAGCAAACTTGTTCACTATTGATCCACTGTGTCTAAGTATCTATTATGGTGGATATAAAAGGTGGCTTCACATCTTTCTAAACAGATAATTCATAAAGGCCAAGGGGTCATGGCTTGTGATGTATTATTCTTTCACTGTAACTGTGACTGGAAAGAAAGAGAGAGGAAGGGAAGGGGGTGCTAAGGGTCATCGGTATTAGACTAAAGAGGTAGAAACCTGGACGTTGATTGGACACATTAACATCCATATAAATAATAAAAGGCATTAATAATATTTGTTCATGACCTCATTATCGATTCATTCTCTCAGAAGCCGAGGCTCCTAGAATGAATGAAGACAGAGTTGATTTTTTACCACCAAAGTTCAGTTGAGGTTGAACTCTAAAATGAAAGTCAATTGAAGATAGTAAAATATAGTCTGGCAGCCATAGGTTTGGTCCTGGGATTGATGTATTTTGCAGGTAGTGCATCGTCTGGGGCAAAGCAAGAGTTTGGGGAATGGAAGCCTCAAATATAAAGTGTGAGGATCTCCTGGCCCCTGATGGGTTCAGCACCTCCCCATGTTCCTTTGGGATTATTTGATTCCTCATGTCTCGTAACCTCCGCTGATTCAAACATTCAGCAATACACGGCAGAGGCCATTGCTGATGTGCCCCATGTTCCCAGCCTAAAGTAAAGCATCTCATTAGGAGAACAATAAGGATCTAATGAGTGAGACTTGCTCACAAGTTAGCTGACATTGGGCTTAATGCCATTTATGGTCTTCTATCCACTGGAGAACCCAGAGATGGTACACTTTCTCAAGACTACAGTTTGGAAGGAAGTAAATTGAGATGAATCATGGTGAGATGAGATAGTTAAAATGTCATGCTCCATAAGTTTGAATGCATCCTTCAAATTCTGAACAGGAAAATGCAACTGAACACTGAAACAAGGGAAACAAAGAAAAAGCAGACAACTAACAATACAAGTCCTCCTTCTTTGACAAGGATGCTTCATGGCAAAAACCATACAGCACCTTTTCAGAGCTGTCCCTGAGCACACGCCTGGGAGCATACAGGCACACATCTATTCTCCCTCCTGATTTTACTTTCCTTTTACTATTTTACCCATTATATGGCTCAGGGGATGACACATCAAAATTGTAAGATTTCAGAGATGGATAATAAACTATTAGCTTTATTTCTGTTTATAAATGCTAGCTGAGAGAAAAGCCCTTGACTGGCTGGGCAAATTCCAATGTGTTCCTAGTAAATGGGGAAGCTGACAATAATGTATTTTGAGAGTCAGCCCTTTTGGCTGAAGGAGAGGGTTGAAGAAAATGTTGGGGTGGGCATAGGCAGAGGTGGGAGATGCAGAACTGCTTCACCGGTTTCTCCTTACAGAACCCCATTCATTTCAAGTATCTACTAACTCTATAACTCGTTAAGGTAAAACATCCTCCTAAGAGAAACCTAAGAATGACCTATTTCCTGGAAGTTAATAGTCTGACCCTGGAAATAGCTTTTCTTCTTTATGTGAAACCCCAGCTATTGGGACAACCAAGGTCTTGAGGGAATTTCCCTCCAATATCTGTAGTTCTTAACCTTTTTATGGATCAAGAACCCTTTTGAGAATATAATAAAAGCTATGATCCCTCTCTTGAGAAAAATGTTCACATGCACAAAATTTTGCATATATTTTAGAGATTCACAGCATCCCTGAGGTTGGTGCAGGTTAAGAGCCATATTCTAAATAGGGTTGTTTTCTTTAACAGATGAACATTCATAGAATCTGCCCTTCCTTCTTCAATTCAATAAAGGAAAAAAATGAAGCTTAGAGATGAGCCAGCCATTATAACCTTTAGATGCCAAATAATACTGTCCTTAATAATAATAATATTCAAGTGTCAAGTTAGTGGTCTCTATAGACATCTCTATTCTTCATAATAATTTTTATTTTTATTTAATGTTTGGAGATGTTGTAAAAAGTGACTACTATTTCAAAATGTGACCTCTGTGAGGTTTAAAACCTACTGAATCAGATGAGATATGAAAGCATTCAATATAATGTATGACTTAAAGCTATGTTTTTTAAACTTTAATAGGAAGTGTCTGACTCTTAGATCACTGTTTCTAAAGCCTGGCAGACAGAAACATGTCTTTTAAAAAGGTCTAATTTATATACCAAACAGAAATCCAGCAGGTAGAAATAATGCCTTTCCCCTTTACCTCATGCAAACCTGAACGTTTAATTTGTTTTGAATAAACCTTAGTTCCAGCAATATTTTAACAATTATAATTAATCTCATTTTTTTCAAGGACTTTTCAGATATTGTGTTAGTGGCACACCGAGATAAGCAAATGATGATCTTTATCCTCAAAGGCTCATAGTCTTAGAGTGGATGCATGTACACAGCCAAGCAGCCACTGCTGTGGCGTAGATAGTATCCATTCCTATCTTCTTCCCTCTTGGCAAAACTCTATTTTTATTCAGGTGCCCATCCTCTACATAAGCCATATGATTTAGGGGAAGCTGACCCATACCGGGCTAAACCAATCATGGGAATCCTAAACACATACTTGTTTGTAATAGATTCAGATATCTTCTTCAGCCAATTATTATTTCTCATTCCCTTGGTAATGGCAGTTGGTCTGGGGATGGACATGTGGCCTAAATTGGCCTCATTATACCAAAGGGAGGATCAACTAGGGGGAAAGTTGTCTCTTCCACTCTAGCTGTCTTGCCCCAACTGGTCTTGGCAACTGTCTTGCTAACTTTGGGCAAGTTAGTCTGAGGACAAAGCTAAGACATCTGGGAGGGCAGATCTGAGAAAATTACAGAGAACTGAAGTGAAAAACCACTTTGAATTATTTAAAGCCCACTCTACCTTCAAATGGCTTATATGTGAGATAGATTTACTATTTCCTTTTTGTTTATTTTTATTTGAGGAGGAACTTATGTCCAGTGCAGCACCAAAACATCCTGTCATCCATACTGCTATAGCCCAGAGTGATGTTCCCCTGGTATGCTATGGGAATCACCAGAGGTGTACAGAGGATAGACACAATCATCCTGTGGCAACTTGCCAGAAGAGAGGATGCTTGAGCTGAGTTTTGATGGTTGAAAAGGAGTTCACTGAGCAGATGTGGAAGGGAAGGGGTTTTAAAGAGAAGAACAAGTGAACAGAGGTGTGTTGGTGCCTTCAAGGATATTGAGGGAGTCGTATGCCTAGAGTGAAGAGAGATGGGAGACATCCTGGCAGATGAGACAGAAGAGGCAGGCAAGGGCCAGATCATGAAGGGTCTTGCATTCCATGTGAATGTGGATTTTCTATTGAAGGTAATTTGAAGCCATTGAAAGATGTTAAGCACTGAATTGGTGTGATCCATTTTGTATTTTAGACACATTGCTGGTGGCCGGTGTGAAAAGTAAATTGGAGAGGACTGCTCTAGGGCTAAGAGGTCAGTTCAAGGGTCTCCATTTTGCTGAAAGTCACCCTTTGCCTCTCAGGCATCCTTTCCTGATAGGAGGCAACATGGTTCCTTTCTTAATGGTACAGCACAGGTATCTGTGAAGACTGGTATAGCCCCATCATTGTTAATCACAATCCATAACTAGATTCAGTTCAGCAAATATTTGCTGAGTGCTCATGACTCAGAACACAGCACAGAATCATGGAAAGAGCCCCTTACTTGCTGGGTGACCTTAACTAGCTGCTTAACCTGAGATTCTTTTTCCATGTTTGTAAAATGAGGATCCTGTACCTACCTTGCATTGTCTAGATGGGTTAAATAATACTTATAGGCATTTAGCCCTGGGCTCACCAAAATATAAGGACTAGATTAATGCCTCACTGGCTGACTGAGTGACAGGATGACATGAACGTGTAGTTTTCCCTACTTATACCAAATATGTGGTTCTAGAATTGAAAATGGCAGGCCCAATACTTTGAAAGATATTACCACCAGATGAACAATCCCCACTACTCTACCTTCTGAGTAAGGTAAATTCTTCTGGAATTTTTAAAAATGAGGGCAGATCTGCCCACAGGGATTGCAGAAGCTTCTGCTCAGTCATTAATTAAAACAACATGCTTCAGAGCCCTGCGGATGTGTAACTCTCCATTCTTAGGGCTCGGAAGGTAGTGACGCTGTAAATTGCTTTGGAATGAATTGATTTGGGGTTTTCCATATGACAGCCACAAAGGGTTTGTGAGACTAGGTTTTGGCCCAAGTGTGAAGGACGCTTGCCAGCTGGTTTGTACAACCTATAAACAGGACAACTAAAAAAGGTGCTTGTCTGTGCTTCTTTCTGTGAGCTGAATCTTTGAGTCCCCCAAGTTGACCATGTCTATTCAGGGGTGGTAGGGCAGAAGGAAAGCCTGGGGTGAGGCAGTGGGGAGCTGATGACAACCTGCAGAAGCTTCCACTTCACCAGAAACCTTGGGGGTACAACATGCCATGGTTTACATCTTTGCCATCAGAGGTATCTGAGTTTAAGTTTTGACTAGCTCACTTATTAGCTGTGTGACCTTGGGTAAGTGACCTAACCTCTCTGAGTTGTAATTTTTTTCATTTGTAAAAATGGGCTATGCCTACCTTAATCCTATAAAGTAGGAGTACACCTCCTAGACTTGTTATGAGGATAAAATAAAATTGCATTTGAAAAACACATACTCAGCATGATATATGACAATATGGTTAAAAAAACAAACTATGGTGATGACGACGATGATGATTTATAATGGGCATCTGTAATTTTTGGTCTGCCCATCAAATAATTGCCCTTCCTATTAATACTTTGCTTTTGGGGAAATTACCTTTCTTGAATTAGGTGTGATCTTGGTGCCCTCTAGTGAGCTCACTGCCTACTTTAGAAGCTGAAGGGGTCCCTAGAGGCTCTGCCCACAAGATCTTTCCTTTCACCACCTAATACAGCTGCGAGGTAAGCATGTGATCAGAGCTCAGCCAATCAGAATCTCTCTCCTGGAACTTTGGCTCAGGCACAGAATGAAGCAAAGATAGAAAAAACAGTGGGTGGTGCCTGAAGAAGACAGCCTTCTTTTCTTTCCTGTTGGTGTCCCAAATCATTCCTATAAAATTTCTTTTTTGCTTAAGCAGCCAATGTCCATTTATGTTGCTTGCAACCAAGGAAATGAAACATTACTTTCTGCCTTTAGGAACAAGTGTTTCCCTTGTTTCCCTTCATAGCCTGCCTCTTTTCTCTTTCTCACCCCAGCGTCCTACACCCCAATATTCCCCAAACATAGCCTAAATTCGTATAGCTTCATGCATGTCTTCAAGATATTCTTTCTGCTTAGATGCCCATATTCAGCCCCCATTCTCCAACAAATTCCAACCCGTGCTTCAGGCCCTGGTTCAAATGATGCTTGCTTTAGGGAGCCTTCCATGACTGCTTTGACCCAGCAGTACAAAAACATTAAACTCCTTCACCTTTTCCATGCTTTCCTTGAAACCTTTATGTACTTGCCATGTTGTATTAGGCTTTGTGCTAATGTGCTAGGTGAAGATCTAGGTCCTATGCTTTCCAGGAATGGGGGCCAACCCTTAGTCTTGTTCAGCTTTGTGTCTCTAGTACCTGCGTGGTCCAGAGCAAGAACACAAGGCGTTTTTGTTGAATGAGTGATATTTCTTACAAATACATGAATTGGGGGGCATGTTTTGGGGCATGTCCAGATAACTTCAGAACAATAGGCCAATTCTGCAGGCCACTCAGCTCTCCCAGTATGATGAGCAAATGCATCCTTGTCCCAGTTATCCAAACTGACAATCTAGATTGAGCAAAATTGTTTAAGATTATTGTCTCAGCCTTTACTTTGAGAGTAACAACAGGACCTAAGTCTTGTATGGCTCTGATCATACACCAAGCACCAAACAAATATTAACTCATTTGATTCTAGTAATACCCCTATGAAGTAGATGCTGCTCTTTTCCCTATGTCACAGATGAGGAAACCGAGGCAGAGGGAGGTCGAGTCACCTGCCCGTGTTATATGGCTAACAAGTGGGAGAGCTGAGTTTCCTCCTTGTGCTGTGCTCTTCCATACGACACTGCCTCATATGGAGTCTCTGAGGAATGAGCAGATGCTGCTCATTCTGTCAGCACTCAGCTGACTCACAAGTTGGGGGTTAGAAACAGAACAGGGGTGGCCATCTAAATGCGGAATCTTCAAGGTGAAGATCTGTCTACCTTGTAAGAAGCATTGATAGTGATTACAGAGCACAGATAGAGAGGAGCTACATTTTTAGCTAAGCTACAGTTGGGTGGTGATGAAGAGGGAGGGGAATCCTCCTGTGATACTTGAAAATACTGAGATACCCAGATATATGCCTTGTGCCAGGAATAGTCACACTATTAGCCTTCGCTGAATTCACCAAGCAGGGTTTGACAGGTAGAAGGTAGTGGTTCAGTGCTTAGGTTTTTACATCAAAGAGTCTTGAATGTGAGGCCTGGCTCTGCTATTTGCTATAGTATGTGTGACCTTGGACAAATTACTTAACCACTGTGTGGCTCAGTGACCTCATCTGTAAAATGGAGCATGATAAAAGTCTCAGAGGAGGGGTGCCTTGGTGGCTCAATGGCTTAAACCCCTGCCTTCGGCACAGGTCATGATCTCAGGGTCCTGGTATTGAGCCCCGCTTCAGGCTCTCTGCTCAGCTGGGAGACTGCTCCCCTCCCCGCCCCCGCCTGCCTCTCTGCCTGCTTGTGATCTCTCTATCTCTATCTCTCTCTCTGTCAAATAAATAAATAAAATCTTAAAAAAAAATTCTCATAGGATAGTGTAGTTCTGGAAATTACTTGGTATATCTGGAACCTGCTCCATGGTTATATTATAAAAATTTAGTACAAAATCCCTGCTAGTTGTGGGAGATTTAGTGAGCAGTGGCACTTTGGGGTTTTAGGGGACAATGGGAAGGAAAAGAGTAAGGATGTGGAAAGAGTTGTTCCTCCACTTTGCAAGGGAGAGCTCAGCCCTTACGAATTAACACTGCCACCTGAAGTCTGGCAGGCCACTGCTGCTTTGCAGAATTCTGCTGGGTAGGGGCCCAAGACAGGGTTTGTGTTTTCACACCCAGCAATCAGGGCTTATGGCTTTGTAGGATTACTGTCTATGAGAAAACCTAGTGTCCTTTTTCTACCCTTTCCCTTTCAAATTTCCAGTTAAAAAAAGAAAACAACCCTTCAATGATGAGCTTAGTCAAAAAGGCTTATTTTACTACTAGGCCCTTTTTTCAAAGAGCTAATGATGTTTCTCATAAGTCCTGAGCATTCCGTTGGCTGTGACAGCCTGTGCTTGGGTGAAGTTAGTTAGCACAGCTTCATTTCCAGGGAGAAGTTCAGGTGTGATTTGCCCGGAGTCCATCAGAGTGTATGTGCCCTGGGCCTTAGGATTAGGGGAGGAAGGATTCCAACCCACCAATCCATTTAAAGCTTCCAATTTTGCAGATTCCAGATTCAGATACTTAAAGCCCTCACATGCCTACCCCAGAAACCACACTTCATCACAAAGCTCTCCATTAGCTGCAGACCAAGGAAATATATACAAATAAAGTGCATTTGTGTAATGTAAGAAATATATTACCTTAATGCATCTGTCTCAACTTTTAATAACTATGGTTTATTTCCGTGGCTCACAAATTAGACCCATTCTCTGAGAGATCTTAGGGTGTAAACGTCTGAAGGCATTACTAAACTCCAGGAGTCTCAAGCACATTCAAAACATGTTAATAAACCCTCTGCATGTAGGATTTGATAGGATGGAAATAAATCTGTTGCTGTCCCCTCTCTATTCTATTAGCGCTGAGCACTGAGACATGTGACTGATACACTAAATAACCTTCTCAAAAGGCAAATCCCACAAAACGTGGGGACCTCTTGGGACTGTGTAAGTGTTGTCACTCCACAGTTGGCATCAGTATGAACTTCCACTAGCAGGATATGGAACAATTTATAATACAACAATTAACGGAAATATTGACTTAAACATGCGCTCAGCAGGGGGCTGGTAACCCCAGTAATCAGCAGAAGGAACAGTATCATGCCATGCACAGTGTCCCAAAGGATTCTGAAGCAATTCACATGACTAAAGAGTGCGATATATCTTGAGAAGCACACTCTTCCTCTCTTTATGTTACTTGAGGTTGAAGTTAAAAATATGACACTTTGTCTTCCACCCAGCTTTTGCACTGCACTGAAGGGATGAGCTGTATAAAAATGCAATGTCTAAAATGCAAGGACCCACAGTGCTTGCCACTCTCACAATTTTGCAGATTCTAATTAGGAAACTATTTCACAGGTCTTTCTCCTGATGGTGCAAGGGAGACTAGGAGCATTACAAAGCTGCATTTTGCACTGCCTGGATGATTGTAAAACTCCCTACCTGCCACCCCCCACCAACTCAAAAACCCATCAGCTTACGTTCCCAACCCCCATCTCAGTTCTCATATACTTTCATCTTGTTCCCAGGATCCACTAAAGTAAATAAGATGTCCACTCAGATAATGGAAACCCCACCAGCTCTCAGTTAGTGCCTTTTCATGCCAATTAAACACATTTTATACAGTCATCGTAGATGCATCAATGACTGCATTCGGAGACGCCAGTAGGGCTCGGCAGATACCAGCCGAGCAAATGAAATGTATTGCATGAGAGTTTTCTCTCTGTCTTATTCTAACCACTTGGCCATGGTCTCAATTGAAAACATTGATTCTGAAAGATATATATGGATATATAAACTGATTAACCAGCTTATTTGCTGCTGATTACTTTACTAATCAAGATCTCAGAGTGCTTAATTTAAATTAATACTTCCTTCATTAATGAAAATCCAGCTTCGAGCATAAAAAAAATCCTGACAGATGCATTTATTGCATAAACATACATTCATCTACACCAAGGCAATTGAATATGCAATCATATTTGGTTGGGATTATAATTGATAATGATTCTACAATTATTACTTCAGTTAGGTGAGTGTTGTTCACCAGAGTTACTCTGACAGTCTAATAGGGTTTTCTCCTTTTGGAGGCTTTGAGGAGCCAGTGGGACATATAGGGACATATGCAAAACAAATTCAGAACGTTGGGTCACTTTTGAGATAAGGAGCAAGATATTCTTGCTTCCCCTTCCACAACCCTCCATCCTCCTCCACCACAAAAAAACAAAAAAGGAAGGCTGGCTGACTTTTCAGTGTAGTGAAAATGGAAAAGGGGACAAAAGGTGTCCAATGCGAAGAGCCGGGAATTAAACAAAATTGGGTTATTGATTAACCAGTGTGGGGGTCACCTGATGTTTGCGGCAGCC
>CM053606.1:43520787-43573287 GCA_028646535.1 Procyon lotor | reverse complement strand
ACTTGTTAAAAGGAGTGAATCATGTTAAAAATAGCCTTTTTTCAGACTTACTGTACGTGAGGAACTATTTTAAGGGCTTGACACATATTTTTATTTAATTCTCATAGCAACCTTACAAGTGAGGTAGATACTGTTATTACTTCCATTTTCTAGAGGAAGGCATGAAACCATAGAGAGGTTAAGTAACTGCGCCAAGAGTGAACAGCTAGTAAAGGCAGGGCCAGGAGTCAAATCCTGGCAGTGTGCTCTAAAGGCAGTGCTTTGATACCTTCTCCCCCTTTTACATGCCTCTAGCCAGCAGGTCATGCTTCCTAGTTTTAAAAGTCTTGCTTCTTGGGGGCGCCTGGGTAGCTCAGTGGGTTAAAGCCTCTGCCTTCGGCTCAGGTCATGGTCTCAGGGTCCTGGGATCGAACCCCACATCGGGCTCTCTGCTCAGTGGGGAGCCTGCTTTCCCCTCTCTCTGCTTACTTCTCTGCCTACTTGTGATCTCTCTGTCAAATAAATAAATAAAATCTTAAAAAAAAGAAGTCTTGCTTCTTCATTAATCAATGCCAGCCTAGATCTCAGATGGACCCTTGAACTCTCCTCAAACTTAATTATAAGCATTCTGTTGTCTACTGTAGTGGTCTGTGCTCCTGACTCGGTCAGACCCCAACTTTCCTCCTCCCTCACTAGTTGTCAGTAGTCCCCTCAACCCTCCTCTCATCTGATTCATTGCCCATGCTCAGTTTGAGGCTTTTCTACTCTTCCCAAAATGTAGACTACTCAAGAGCTAGAATCTTTGTATCTTTACAAGTATTTACTGAATGTCAGGCCCTGTACCGTTGTTATCTCTATTCCTCACCATTAAGGCAACCAAAGGGGTATTGGTAGCCCCATTTTACAGATGGGTGTAAGGAAGTCGCCTGCTGGGGAAGTCAGTCAGTGCTGGTGTGTCATGGAACCTGGGTTCAGAGCTGCCGGGTTACCTTTAAGACCCATGTTCTATTCCCTCTACTACATACTTGACCCTACCTCCATGTTCACTTGCTGCAAAAAGCCCCCACCGTCCCCAATACTGAGGCAGACAAAGGGGGTGGAAATGGTGGAAGAAGCCTCACTGATCTCCAGTGGGGCTCAGTCAGGGAACATTTGGGGGAGTATGTGTCTTCTGGGCCTGTATTCAGTCACAAGGGCAAAGAACTAGGACAGGCAAGAAATCCGAGCTGAACTCTGATATTAAAAAGGAGGCAGTAAGAACAGAGTGATCACTCTGAGCCTGTATATTAAATGTATTTTCTCTTTGTAAAAAAAAAAAAACCTACAAAAGTTATGTTTCTACATAAAGGCAGCCTGTGTTTCATAGCTATTCTAATTTATGGGCCGTACATTCCTGTGATTGTCTTGAACTGAATAGCCAAGTAAATAATCATCGAGAGCCACAGGTAAATCACTTGGAGGTGAACCGAGCCTGTCCAGGGCCTCCAGAAATGGCACAAACATTATTTCCTAATTTTGCAGATTTCTTCATCTGAGCCCAGAAAACGCCTTCTCTTGTTGGCTTTCAGGTTTGACACTTTTTTCCACTCACATCCTGAAGAGACAGTGGGAAGGTGAAACGTGAGAAGTGTTTAAAGCATTTTCAAAGATTCCCCTTCTAATTTTCTTTCTCAATTCCAAGGAAATAATGCCATTCACTTTACTTCCACATGTATTTATCCTGCTACCAAGTTAGCTGGAAACAGGAGGTGTTGTGAGGACCCCAGAGTGAGCAGACCCGGACCACAGCCACACCCAACTTGGGACCTGGTGGGTTTGTTTTGCTTGTTTTTAAAATTTTGGAGAAATGCACATAACATTAAATTACCATTTAACCATTTTTAAGTGTGCACTTCAGTGGCAGTAAGTATATTTGTATTGTTGTGTGACCATTAATCACCATCCATCTTCAGAACTTTTACCTCTTCCCAAACTGAAACTCCATTTCTATTAAACACCAACTCCTCGATTCCTCCTTACCCCAGCCTCTGGCAACCACCGTTCTACTTTCTGGCTCTGTGAACCTGACTACATGAGGTACATCATATAAGTGGAATCCTACAGTACTGGTCCTTTTGTGATGGACTTACTCACTTAGCATCATGTCCTCCAGTTTCTTCCATGTTGTAGCTTGGGTGACCTGGCTGATTTTAAGAATCCACGTTGACACAATGGAAACGCTAGTTCTTATATAAGTCAATGGGAAAGGTGTATTCATATTCATTTGTGGTTGTTGGAAAGAAATTTGAGCCTGAGCTACAGGAATAAATCCAAAGCATTTATTGAGTTAATACTCTGTATGGTCCCATGGAGTGAATGAAGCAGCAAAAGATGTTGCTTCTCCTGGAGCTCCTATCCAGCACAGGAGACCCGGGGTGCAGATGCAAATCCAAGTGTTATGTAATAAGTAACTTCAGAGGACAAATAAAAATGTAAACAGGAGTTTAAGACTGAGAGGTCATTTCAGACAGACGTGATTGGGGAAGAGGTGGATTTTAGAGGGACCTTGAAGGATAAGTAGAATTTTGTACAAAAACAATGGAGCCAGAGAGAGAAAAGGAATGAGGCCAGACTAGCATGGAGTGAAAACATGTTCAACAACAGACTTTGTCTGTCTTGTTCACTGTTTCATCTCCAAGGTCTGGTGCAACAGGCACTGGTGTGTGTTGTGTGAATAAATGAATGCAAAGCCCACACTGAGTTTGGGAAATAGTGAGTAGACAGCCTGGCTTGAGAAGTGGGTCCTGTAGCAAAGCTGGGGCTAAAAAGAAAATGTTGGTAGAGACCAGAGTGTAGAAAAACTTTGACTGTCAGGCTAAGGAACTAGAACTTTATCCTGAGGGAAATAGGGAGGCATTGAAGGTGGTTGACCAGGGGAGTTCATAGTGATTATCCCACTATTTCTAATCATAAGTGTCATCAAAGCATAAATCCCCTCCGAGCAGCTTAAAGTGGCAATAGCTGAGTGAATGTGAATAGAATGTGTCTTTGTTGGACTTATGCTGACCAGGCCACAACTCATTTGGAAGTATCATTTTTTGTAAGCATTTTAAAATGATGGAAAGTAGAGGAAGCTGGCAGCCAAGAGGCTAGTTAATGACAAGCAAACACAAAAGTGATGATTTAGCTATGGTGGTTAAGAGGAAGAAGGCAGGGACACCTGGCTGGCTCAGTCATTTAAGCATCTGCCTTTGGCTCTGGTCATGATCTCTGGGTCCTGCTCAGTGGGGAGTCTGCTTCTCTTTCTCTCTCTCTCTCAAACAAACAAACAAACGAACAAAGTCTTTTAGAAAGAGGAAGAAGGCAGATCTTGATACCATGGTAAGAGAGAAGATCATAAAATTTAGGGATCTTGAAATTCCCTATGGAGAATCAGAAGCCAGAGACCATGACAAAAGCCAGGCCTGAGTGATTGTTCATCAAGGGATATTTAAAGGAAAAGAAAAGAAGGAAAAAAATTTTTTTTTAGATTTTACTTATTTATTTGACAGAGAGAAAGAGATCACACGTAGGCAGAGAGGCAGGCAGAGGGAGAGGGGGAAGCAGGCTCCCTGTTGAGCAGAGAGCCCTATGCGGGGCTTGATCCCAGTACCCTAAGATCATGACCTGAGCCAAAGATAGAGGCTTAACCCATTGAGCCACCCAGGCGCCCAAGAAGGAAAATTTTTGCCTTGTAAAATTGAGGTTGGGATGAGACATCAGGCTTCCATATCCAAAGGAGAAGCAGAGCTTCAGGGTTAAATTTCAGGGAAGATTTGATCTGCAGCAAGGCAAATGTGGACAGTCTCAAGGCATAGTAACGAAGGCCATGAGAACACAAGAATTATGGAGGGACAAGCAGAGGGCAGGAGAGGAAAAGGGACATGACAGGAGGTGAGGGGGAGACTGACTGTTTGTATTTAACAGAAGTCGCCTCAACAGGTTTAAACTAGAAAGCTATATTTGTTACAAGGTAACAGGGTATTTCATGGAATCCAAGAGGGCAGCCAAAGTTGAAAGGAGAGTAGAACCAGGAACTGGAGAGCTGGCCAGAACTAGCAATTACCCTTTTTGTCTCTGTCCCTCCCCAGGCCACCTGTACTCTCCCTTCTGCTACCCCCTCTGCACTTGCTTTATTCTTTGCTCTCTCCTCAATGCTGATAGCTACTCCTACAGCCACAAGGATTACCTATCCCCAGTTCAAAAGTCCAGCAGAAACTAACTAGTGACCCCGAATCCAATTCCAAATATCCAGGGGAGAAAATATAACTGGCTTCTTAGTGGAATTCTGCTGGGTTCCATCAGCCATGGGCCAGGGGATGGAGCCATGCAGTGTAAATATGACTCCTAAGTGCAACTTCCATGGCTAGGGGGATAGCTTTTGGAAAGCAGGTATCAGACTGGGCAGGTGCCACAGAAAGGATAGACTAAACTGACTCTGTCAAGAATCGTGACACCCTGCCAGGGAAGAAGGGGCTGAAGGAAGTGTATCTGCTTCCTAGCAGGCTAAGGCCCTAGCAGCCATGAGAACAGTCTTCCGAAAGCTAAAGAGGTACTTGCGAATTTACACACACCTTTATAGATGACAAGGTGACTGACTCTAGGAAATGAGAGAAAAGCACCACACTAGTGAGGGCTATCATGCTGTGATGGGCTGATATGTGTGTGAGCAAGGAGACTCTCCCAGGAGTGATGGGTTGAGCAGAGGCCTGTTACCTACTTAGCAGAAGGTAGATCAGAACAGGTGGTCTCACTGTGGGACCTTGAGTGAGCTTCTTAACCTGTCTGAGTAAGCTTCCATTTCCTCATCTGTGAGATAGTTACAATGATAACTGCTTTTCAGGGTAGTTAAAAGAATAGAAGACTTAAGAATAAGATGTATCATCCAGGGGATCACAAAGTAGTCTGTGGGAGGGAGGGACTGGGACTAAGGGACTGAGGGAATGATCTATCTGTTCATTTCTACATCCAAACAACATTTACTGAGCCTGGATGTGCTGGCTCCTGTGTTAGGCATCAGAGGTTCGATATGAATTGGATATGTTTGCCGTTGAGGAAATCATAGTCTACTGGGTGGGGACACATTTAAATGGTGCCATGCATAGTGAGGAGTGGATAGTGATGATGGTCTGGAATAGACTTGCAGACATACAATTATTTTTTTTGCAGAGAGATTATATGAGCAAGATTTTATTAGAAAAGCTGGCAAAAAAGACATACAATTATTTTTTTTTGCAGAGAGATTATATGAGCAAGATTTTATTAGAAAAGCTGGCAAAACATGGTATCTGAGCCAGGGGTGATGGAGAAAAGTCTGAGTAATAGAACTTGTCTGAGATGGAGAGTTCAGATGGAGATGTTGATTTGGTTTGGAACATCTTGAGTTTGAGATGGTGGTAAGACATCTGTGTAAAAAATATCTAGTTGGCAAGACATGGATCAACACTGGAGTATGAGGAAAGAACAGGAGATCTAAATTTAGCAATAAGAAGTAATGATGTGACCATTTTAACCATAAAAATGTTGAGCTTTCTGAGGAGCTGCATTAAAATAGAAAAGAAAGACAATGACACAGCCTTGGAGGCATGAAGAGAAGGAAGAACCAACAAAAGAAAGGGTAGAAAGAGATAGAAAGGTGCTTGAGAATAGCGTAGTATCCCAGAATCACTGATGGAAACAGCATCAAGAAGAGTAACAGTATTACCTGAAAAGTTAAAAAAAAATTAGGATAAGAAAAAGTAAATTTTCTTCTGCAATAAATCACAGAGAGCTTTCAATAAGGAAAAAAGCCAGGTTTCAGAGGGTTATGGAAGCTGCAGGTAAAGATAAAAATGGAGGTAGTTGGCATGAATTGCTCACCTGAGAAATTCTGCAGAAAGAAAGAAAAGACTCAAAATGGTGGGTAAATGGGCCATCAGGGTCAAGCAAATGGTTCT
The DNA here is from genome assembly GCA_028646535.1 of Procyon lotor. Classification (NCBI taxonomy): domain Eukaryota; kingdom Metazoa; phylum Chordata; class Mammalia; order Carnivora; family Procyonidae; genus Procyon; species Procyon lotor. The sequence continues at coordinate 43,567,354 of CM053606.1, read as the reverse complement.
TTTCAACTGAGAGAAATCTCCTCTGAAAATGAAGCTAAACGGGAGAGATATTTTGATGTGAGATATGGGAATGTTCTAGAACATGTACCGCATAAGCTTAGTCTTCTCATATAAGATTAAGTCAAGGAGTTCCTGACTGGAATAGATGAAGGAGGAATATTCTTAATGTTGAGCAATAAATTGAACTTTAACATTATGGACTTTTAGAGGCCAAATCTTCATAGTTCTTTATCTCTCTAGCAGGACAGCAAGAACACAGGGGTCAGGGAGGGGTGGTGACCTGGGTTTGGTGTTGACACCTGTCTGAAACATGAATGAGAATCCAGAGTATGGGCAAGGTTAGGTGTCTAGGCTGGAGGCTGAGGGCTGGGTGGGGATGGGTACAGAGTCAATAGAAGGAACTGGGTGAAGAAACAGGTTTAAAAGTTCTGATTTAAGTGAGGTTTAGGACAAGTAGGAGAAATGACATATTCATTCATTTCCTAGGGCTGCTTTAACAAATTACTACAAACTTGGTGGCTTAAAACAACAGAAATTTATTCTCTCACAGTTCTGAAAGCCAGAAATTCGAAATAAAAGTGTTGGCAGAGTTTTAACTTCTTCCAAAGGCTTTAGGAGTGAACCCTTCTTTGCCTCTTCCACCTTCTTGTGGTTCCAAGCATTCGCTGGCTTGTGGCTACATAATTCCAAAGTCTAGCTCTATCTTCACATGGTCTTCTCCTCTGTGTGTCCCAGATCTCCCTCCACCTTGTCATTGGATTTAGGGCCCAACCAAAAAATCCAGGATAATGTCACTTGAGATCTTTAATATTAATTACAACTACAAAGACTCTTCTTCCAAATAAGTTTGCATTCATAGATTCCAGGTGGACATATCTTTTGGGGGCCACCATTCAACCCACTCCAACAGGCAAAGGAGTTGTGATTAGAATTAGGAACCCACCTAAAGGAGAGTGGAAGTGCACCAGTGTCCCTGAGTATGGTTTTACTCAACATATCACACATGTACTTGTGTGGGTGTAAGGGAGGGGTCGAAAAGTCCAAATTGGTTGGGGAATAATGATATTAGTAGTTGTGATGGTTGATCTTAGGGACTGGCTGCCTCAAGGAGGAGGATGGAATGAGCTAGGGCTGTCTGACCAACTGCAGGTATTTCCGTAGACAGTGAGTTCTGCGGTTCTGTTGCCAAGAGTGGTAGAGACCAATTACCAAGACTTTGAAAAGCTAGAAGAAGGCTGACCTCTTCTTTTTTATCCCACTCAGCCAGGGATCATGAGACCTCTCTGGAAAAAGTCAGTTTCTTTCTTACCTCTAAGATGTTACCCATGGTTTGTCTTCCCTGAGGAGAAAGTCTGTCAGTCTGTCTGTCTGTCTGTCTCTCTCTCTCTCTATCCCCCTCTCTGTCTCTCAGGTAATCTTCAAGCCAGTGGAAAACAGGGCAACCAGATTTCAAAATATTTGCCCTTTCTCTTTTTAAAAACCAAGGTGATGTTCTTCTCTTTTATATTTCTGGAATATTTTTTCTTCCAGATAGCCACATCTTCCATATCTACCCAAAACAGCTTGCAGGAGGGCAGAGACCGTCTCTCTTTGCTTATTCTTTTATCTCCAGAGTCCAGCAAAGAGCTGTATCAATAAGTGTTTGCCAAACGAATGAATGAATGAACAAAGGAATGAGTGAATACATGAATAAAGTTGCATTTCCCTAGTTTCATATGCATGAAAATCACCAATAAGACTCTTTTAGCAAGTGTGGAAGATGTACTACTGGGCTCACTTGATCTGTGTCCTGTCCTTGAATTCCTGTACCAATATGGATAATAGCTCAGTGCCTTGTCAATAAGCACAGCGTGTTCCATCCACTGCTGCCGAACCCTTAACAAGCCATCACAGTGGAGGTGCTTGTGTGAAGGTGACACTTGCCCCCACCAATGTCATCTAAGGAAATACCCATCTTCCCTTAAGTGTCTCTCCTCCCTGCCTTCACATATCAGTGCACTATAAATGATGATGAGGAGGGTTTGTAAATCAAGAAAAAGGCCCTGCTTTCAAGCACTTCTTAATTAGGTAGGATGGATACAGCATCCTAGTTCATTTGGACGGGACAGTAGGGAACCGTTCCATCTCCTGGATGTCCCCACCTGGGTCCTGCAGTGTGTTCCCAGGGCGTGATTGCTCTGTATAAGGAGTTTATAACTTCTAAGCTTTTTTTCTTGCCAAGACTGACAGGAATATTTTGCAGGTTGAGTCTGCTACTGGGTTTTACAAAAAGGTTTGGAGATTCAATACGGAATTAAATTTTATTTAGTTTATTTATACCTCACCTTTTCTGAAAACAATTTAAGGTTCCTTGTAAGAGTGTATCAATTAGATCAGGGAAAAATAGATTATAAATAGATGAGAGAAAAAGAAATAGGATTTGGAACCTAAAACAAAGCCAGGAATGAGACTGTCACACAGAAATGCATACTGTGAAGTTCTATATGCTCACTATGGGTAGGATTCACATTTGGGTCTGAGCATTCTAGCAACGAGTGCTAGAAAGGGAAACCCAATCCATCATACAATTTACAGCATCCATGAGACAGCATACTTACAGTTCAAATACTTAGGGAAGCCTCTTTTAGTCCTGATCTGAGAGCAGACAGGAATTTCTCCCAGGTTCCTCATAATGAGGGTACCCCATAATGAGATCAAGAACATGGCAATGAAATCCCTGCACAAACAATGCATTCTGCACAGGATTCTTCCTCAGTAGAAACTTAAAACAACAACATCCCACCAAAGGTGAAGACTATAAAAGCCATTATTTGTGGATCAACATCAATTTGTAGCCAAGTCAGTGCTGGCCTGTCTTAAACCAGGAAATGACTTTAGAGAACCAAGAGTGAAATGTGGCTGGGAAGAGGGAGCCCTGGCTCCAGGTGCTATTCCTAGCACTGATGCTATGTGGGGTGGTGAGAAGAACTCAGACTTTGGATCCAGATACAAGTGAATTTGAATCAACATTTAATTAGCTGTATGCTTTTCAAATATCTGCACCTCAGTTTATGTATCTGTATAATGGATGATATGATTTCTTTTGTACAGATTGTTATGTGTGTAAAGAGCAGTATAGATGCGGTGTCCAGCACAATGTCTAGAACAGAACAAGTGCATAATGAAGAGCAACTACAAAACTTTCTGTAATATCCTTGGAATGTGAATTTACCTAGGGCAAGGTGAATTTCTTGGGCCTCAGTTTCCCCATCAGAAACTTAGTGATGTTAGAGAGTGAATACTGACTAAATCCCTTTTCATCTCTAGCATTCTATTAAATGATTCCATGAAATTCAAAATATACCATTTTTAAAGATTTTATTCATTTATTTGAGAGAGCCAGCATGAGCAGAGGGAGGGGCAGCAGGGAGGGACAAGCAGACTGCAGGGAGGGTGGAGCCTGTGCAGGGCTCCATCTCACAGCTCTCACAACCCTGATCGTAACCTGAGCCAAAACCTAGAGTCAAATGCTTAACCAGCTATGCCCCTCAAGCACCCCTAAAATATAACTTTGTATCAAAAACATGAATACCGGGGCGCCTGGGTGGCTCAGTGGGTTAAAGCCTCTGCCTTCGGCTCAGGTCATGATCTCGGGGTCCTGGGAATGAGCCCCGCATCGGGCTCTCTGCTTAGCAGGGAGCCTCTTTCCCCCCACCCCCCTGCCTGCTTCTCTGCCTACTTGTGATCTCTCTCCTCGCTGTCAAATAAATAAATAAAATCTTTAAAAAAAAAAACCATGAATACTAAAATTATGTTGTTGCTTTTGTATAAACCCTCCCCATATTAATAACAATCAATATCTTATGTGTGTTCTCACACCTACTCTAAAAATGTGATCACATCAGTTTATTATTGCATGATATAAAAACATGACAGAAGGGGCACCTGGGCGGCTCTATCAGTTAAGCATCTGCCTTCATCTCAGGTCATCATCCTGGAATCCCAGGATCGAGCCCCATGTCAGTCTCCCTGCTTGGCAGGGAGTCTGCTTCTCCTTCTGATGTCCCTCTCCCTACTCCTTGTCTCTCTCTCTCTCTCAAGTAAATAAATAACATCTTTTAAAAGTTCAAGAAAGAAGTTGATGAGAAAGTCATAGATGCAGGTAACTACCACACACTTTCAATGCTTCCCCATTGCACAATGGGTAGTATCCCATCTCCTTAGCAGAGGCCTGGAGGCCCTTGTGCATGCAGCTGCTGTCCACTCCTCCAGCCTCACTCCTGACCATAATCAATCAATTTGGGCTAGTGGCCCAAATTCATACAGTTTTTTTAAATTGTGCTTTACCCAGGCTGATCTTCTGCTTTCCAGTGCATCACCCCACCCTCCCAACTGGCTTCCAGAAGTTCATTTAGGAAATTTCTAGATGGCTAATACTAACTCCTAATTTATCTTATTAGGAAGATAAAAGGTCGAGGAGCAAAAAGTCATATCCACATTAAGTGTTTTAAACTTTGCTATGGTTTCTATTTTTCATTGTTTCAAAAGCAATGCTATGATTTGTGAAATGCGTCCAATGTGCCAGGCACTGCACTATAAACATTACCTTTTCAATTCTTGCAATGTCCCTTTGAGGTAACATGCCCATTTTACAGATGAGAAAACAGAGACTGAGGGAAGTTAAGTAATTTACCCATGATAGGACAACTAGGTGATTAGGGGAGCTGGGCTAGTAGCCGAGGTCTCTGAATCTGAAACCAGTGTGTTTCCATTGCACCACACTGCCTTCCCAAAGGATCAGACACGATCTCATGCGAGGCTCTCTACACTGCAAGGTGGGTCAGACACACGGAACACAGTGACTCCTGAAGAAGTAGAAAGTAACTTGAAAGTTAATGTATTCTGTTTCCTTGATTCCAGAGAAGATTATGTCTCAGCTATCTTCCCCAACACACACATACATGCACCCACACGTGCACACACACATGCTCACATGCATGCTATCTCATTATCTAATCAATTGGCAGTATTTGTGGAAAACCCTATCAGTTTGTTCTTGGAAGAAGAAGCCTAAGACTGGCCCTGCTGGCAGATTGCTCACTTCCACACTGAGCAGAGGGGACAGTGAGACCCCTGAAAGTACCAGAGAAAGATGCAAGAAGCTGTAAACCAAGTGCCAAATTGTGTAGTGTGGATGACAATGCAAACTCATGTCAGGAGGGGAAGAGGCAGGTCAGACAGCATGGAGGAGGCTGGTTCTGAACCCAGTCTGGAAGCAGAACAGGTAGGAAGCCCCCCCAAAATATACACAGAGCTTTAGGTGCAAAAGAAGGAGCCCCCAGGGTGCCTGGGTGGTTCAGTCGTTTACGTGTCTGCCTTTGGCTCGGGTCATGATCTCAGAGGTTCCTAAGATGGAGCCCTGCATTGGGCTTCCTGCTCCATGGAGAGTCTGCTTCTCCCTCTCCCTCTGCTCCTTGTCCCACCCATGCTCCCTCTCCATCTCAGATAAATAAATAAAATCTTAAGAAAAAAGAAGGAGCTCTCAAACCCAAAGAGGAAACAGCAGTATGAAAAAGGTAACCGAATAGTCAGAAAAATATGAGATTCATTATCTAAATTGTGAAATGTAAATCTCAGCTCCTTTTATTCTTCTGTCTCTACATAATTTTCATTGGGATAGAAAACATAAAGATTACAAGTGCAGTCTCATGGAGCAACCTCCCACTGTCATGTCCAAGTTATCAAACCTGGCTAGGCACCAGTGACCCAGCAGTGAACAAGGGAAATGCATTGAGGGGAAATCACCTGTGAGACCCATGGGGTGTCCCCTCACTGTGAGTGTCACACTAGTCTCCTTGCCACTCCTCAAATACCCCAGGCACAGGCCCACCCCAACATGGTGCTGCCTCTCTCATACCTATATGGCTCCTTCCTCTCCTTCAGAGTTTTGTTAGATTATAGATGCTTCTTCTAGTGCACTCCTTACCCTTTTCCACACTTAGGTTATCTCTAGAGAACTAATCATTAGTAATGGAATTAGGAATAGAAACTCCAAGAGAATAGAAATTTTGGTGTTTTGTCACTTACACTGAAGAGTTTGTGTTGAAGAATTTGTGTAACTCTAATTTGGATTAAAGAGTGCCTGGCACCTAGTAGATGCCCAATAAACATTAATCGAAATATGATTCTTTAAAAATCCAAGATTCACTGAAATTATAGAGTCTGGAAAATGTTCCCAAAGTCTTGAAGGAATGATTCCTAAAAGCATGGGGATTTGGGCTATGAGATGACATCTATGACATGATGTTCCAATGACCATCTGATTCAGGCTCAGTCAGTGGTTGGGGCTGGGGCCTGGGGCCTCCTCCCATGTATACAGTTCAGGAAGTCAAATCTTTAAACTGACTACAGGCCTGCTATAGGCAAAGGCCCTGTGCCCTGATCTCCCGTCCATCCCCAATTACTTTGTACCCCCAGGCTCCTGTCTCCACATCCCAGCATCCAAGTTCACTGTAGTACATACCGACAGCTAGACATTCATGGCAGAGCTGGGAAGTCAACATGGGGTGGGATGGGAGGATGCAAGAGTGGCCTTACAGTAACTCTAGGCCCAACTTTGTCATGTAGAAGGTGAGTGACACAGCCCTTAGGTCCCAATCTGAGCTCACCCCATGACCTAGCAAAATGTACTTGGTTTTTTCATGATACTGGCCTGGATGAGAAGACAATCAATAATATTCCCTTATTCGAAGCAGATTCTTAACCTGATATATATGTGTGTGTGTGTGTGTGTGTGTGTGTGTGTGTGTGTGTGTATAGATACATATATGAGTTTGGGTGGGCTGGGAAGACCATGATATTAGGTTGAACCATAGAATTTGCCATTTTTGTATGTTAGAACTGGTCTAATAGCAGTAATTCCATGTGCTTCACTAAGAAAATCAGATACTATGGTTTAAGTAACACTATGGTTCAGGTGAGTGTATATTTCAAATATGGGACCAGTGGTTCACTAGTCCATCTTTCATTCTACAAGTGGGCTAAGCTCCCAGGAGGCAATAACTACTAACATTTAACAAGCGCCTGTGGTGTGGGAAGCACTTTCACTAACATCATCTTATTTAATCCTAAAGTAGACAGTTCCCTCCTGCATTCATCTTAGAATCAACAAACATATATTTGGCATTTTCTAGTTGAAGACTCAGTCAGAAAACTATGACTCATGGGCCAAGGGCTTTTCGTATAGCCCTGCAGCTAAGAATGAGTTTTACATACTTAAAGGGTTGTAAACACACACCTACACACACATGGGGATGGTTAGGGAGGAGAGAGAGAGAGAGAGAGAGGGAGGGAGAAATTTACAACACAAATGAGGCCCACAAAGCCTGAAATATTTGCTATCTGGCCCTTTACAGACAAAGTTTGTCAACCCATGTTCTAGATGTCAGGCACTATGCCAGGTACCTTTAATATGCCAACCTAGTATGAGAGTGAGAAGGCCCTTTAAGCTTCAGGCATGATGGCATTGGTGGTGGGTGTGGCCACGACAGACAGCCAAGGGGAAATGACTGGGATAGCAAAGGTTCTAGTCCCCTTTCTGTTTTTCACATTTGCTGTGTAAACTGGGAGAAGTTCCCTAAACTTTCGCAGGCCAGCAGCTTCTCCTCTCAAATATGCTGTAAGAACAGAACTCCCTTTCACAAGAGTCCAGGAGTTCATTAGGGTGAGTCCAGGGGGCCCAGATGAGGACATGTATTCTAGTTTGAGGGCTCATCATAATCATGATGACTCAGTTACTTTTCTTCTTAAAAATTTAAGGATAACTTAAAAAGGCTAAAAGGACTTGAGAGTAGGGACAGAGAGGCAAGGAATTGTGAGGGATTAGGGAACATGTCTCCCAGAAAAGAATTCAAGATGTGTTTTAGATGACAAACGTGGACTTGGCATTTGGGGGCCAGAATACTGTTTTTAAGCAGAAAGTCGTTTTTCTATGTTTGAGCATCCAAATGCAAAAAGAAAAATACCAATATTACAGGCCAAATACAAAGAGGGGAGGGGGATCCAATTTTAAAAATGGTCATGGCAATGAAAAACTATAACTTCCAATGTGAACCAATTCATTGAGGCCTTAACATTCATTTGTTGGGAATGGAGGGGGCAGTAAAATCTGCCGTCAGAGCCAATTGGGGAGCGGCAGGCTGGAAAGGTCAGCTCTGGCTAGGGATGTGCAACTCCTGACTTTGTTAAAATGATGGTATTCGACAGAAGTTACATCTGAGGTCAAGTGACCGCAATAACAGGGGACAAGGAGCGCTCTCAAATCATTCTCAGGGATGAAAATGACATGAAACTGACATAATATCTGAGGTGAGATGAAACTCAAATCCTCAGCAGCTGAACACTTCACCTACTGATGGGCAGCCTGACCCTCACCAATCTCATAATCATACCCGTGTCAAGAGAGGAGCAGATTCTCCAGCAACACAAGGCTCGGCTCTGGCTTTTTTGGGGAGGGAAGGCTTTGTCTCTGCTTCTGAAATGATGTTGTTAAAAGTTTCAATATTCAGCTTTAAACCTTTCAAATCAATGTCTTATTAAAAAAATTGGTTTCCACCTACATGCATGGAATCTCTTCCCTTATGTAATTTTTCTCCTTTCTGGGTATTTCTTGGCTAGCATTTTCAGCAATAAAATGTGTGTTTAGTTCAATGACTGTCTTGATGTTATTTAAAGATTCAACTCCATTCTATTCAAAATGTAAGGATGATCTCTAATCTAGGTTAATCTTCTAGCTTCAAAACCCCATGTAGGGGGGGCCTGGGAGAGATAGAAGAGAGGGGCGAGTTGGGAGGAAAATAATGAAAAATTATCATCTCTTTGCCCCCAAATAACACGTATGAAAGGAGGGTGTTCTGGAGACTGTGGAATATATTAACCCATGATAAAGGACTTCAGAAAAAGAAGCCTAAACTACATTTGAATTTAAAGTAAGTGTTAAAATTAAAAGCCCAAAAGGAGAAATATTACATTTAGTCAGCTGTTACAAAAAATACTTCATGCTCTATCATCTGCCCTGTAATTGCTCTAATATGAGATTTGTTCTGGTAGACTGTACTCCCATCTATTGGTGTGTTTAAAAGAAGTTTAGGTGTGTATTTGTTTTTTTCATGAGAAGAGAGAGGGTGAATCAAGGTGTGGCCCATTTGCATAAACACAACCATTCTGCCTCCAGAATATACCCTGATCTCTTCCCTGCCAATGGATGTAGGCGCCCCAAGCCAATAAATACAGTTGTCAGCAAGGGGATGAATCAGCATGTATTTAAATCAAAGACAGCCATGAAAGACTGCATTCGTTCCGTTCCCAGGACCTGTCAAACCACAGAAGAGATTAAACATCTGACCCTCTTCATCCCCAACATTGCTCCACAAGAGACATTTCTGTCACTATTCCTGCCACTTGGCTTTCAAAGATGCCACAAAGCCTAGGGCGACCTCTGCTACATTTCAGTGTTGTTTATTGATTTCTGACCCAGTGCTTAATAGTTTTCCCAGTCCCCCTGAATGGCTTTTGTAAGCAATGGGGTTTGTACATCTCACCGATCAATACCTTTTATATTTACAATAAAATTGAAACTGCTTCTGCTGGGGGCGCAGCCCAGCATTTGTCATCCTTCAGCGAGGGAAAACTATGTCATTATCTGAATTAAAACATTTATTTCTGATTAAGAGAGTGTCCTATCTCATTAATTTTTCCCTTTCCAATAGAATGGGAATAGAACCCTATTGATTTTTGCACTTTTACACATCTCCACTGCTGGGAAGATAATTGAGAAGTTAGCCAGAATAAATGAAGTTTCAAGTCTAGTGGGCCAGCCAATACCTTCCAAATTCAAGGTGTTTTTATGAAGCTGGATTTTAATTTGTTGGCAAGCTGAAGCAGTGGGACTTATTCGGCTGAGTAAATTGGATTAAGAGTAGAATCGGCTGGAAGCATGTCTTGAGGAATGCTGAGGGCCTGATTCCCCCTGGACAGCCAGAGCCTTGCTTTAGATTTATGCTAAGACAGCTTCCAAATTGCCCTCCTTCAAAACTCCCAACTCGCTTCAGGAAGTGTGGATCACTGACCCAATAGCCTATTATCTTGTGTTTCCCTTCCTCATGCCCGTTGCCTTAAAAACAACCAAGATCTAATCAGAGGTTGAACTAGACCTTCAGATTGTCGGCACCAATTGATTACACTTTATTAGAGTAATGGGACTAAATCCAAGCTTCATTAAAAGGAATTCCCTCTGCTTGGAACCCTTTTTTCCAAAGACCTTTCAATTATAAGCCCTTATGGCACACATAGGGAATCGTGCTCACTGATATTTTTCTCATTAGGAATTAACAGTCATTTGTCCTTATTTCCATATGCAAAGCCCAAGCCTTTGGTCCTAGAAAGGACAGAAAATGCACCAGTCTCTAGGGTTAGAAGGAAGCAAGGGATACAGATAATTTAAAACGTAGCTATCTTTGTTAATGTCTTAATTTGTTACCTTCTTTGTAATTTATTTGTCACTGGTCCATTACTTTTAACATTCACATTCACTTCTATGTATCTTCAGTTCCTCAAGGAAAAACAGGTTTCATCCTTGCATTAAAGGAGAATGGGAACCAGGTTAACTAAAGATCTTCCAGGTTACAGCTAAAGATGCTTCAAGGGAAAAAAAAATTTACTAAATGTCTTCCCTGGTGACCTGAAAATAGAGATCTGCCAAGGGAAGAGCTCATCTAGAAATGAGGTTGAGAACTTTAGTTCACGTTTATAATGCCACAGTGGAGGGGAATGCGAAGACCATGTTTCCCCTTATAAGTAATATGAAACATTGAAAATTAAGATTATTTCTACAGAAAAGATTTCTGAGCTGGATTTATGTGCCATAGGACAGTGTGAATTGGGCAGACATGCTCTTTGGTATACTCATGTATGAGAGTGTGTGCGTGTGTGTGTGTGTGTGTGTATAATGTTATACACACACACACACACACACACACACGCACACACACACACCTGCATCCAGAAGGAAAAGGAAATAGCCAAGGAAGCACTTCAAAAAGGCTTTAGTTACCAGAAAAAAAAAAAAAATCAACACAACAGATTAAAAATGCTGTGGAAGTGAAGAACTTAATTTCTGACTGCATTTTAATGCATGGTCCTAAGTACCAAAGTATGCAAAAGGTTGAATACATTCATCACAAACAGTTCTGTTTTCTCTCTTTACACCAATGAGGAATTACAGGATTACCAATGACCTTCCTCCCAATGAAGCGCCGTAATTATGGTCATTTATTATACAACCGAGATGAATGGATGGGATTTACATAGAATAAAAATATTATTTAACAGCTGCGTTATTGATGTGTGAAGTGTAATTTTAATTTATTTAAATGCTATAAATATATTGGTAATGTATTCTTTTCAAATTAACCTCCTGAACCACACACTGGCAAAACTTCAATTAATATTGTACTAAAATCTATTTTCTCATGTTATGTGGAACTGTGTATGGCTCAAAATATGTAGTGCTATGATGCCTCAGCACACTTTACCAGTGCATTTTACTTTTCTCCTTGATTCATGATTTCAGCTTGCAATTGCATTTCAATTGGAATCATTTAAAAAAATATATCTTCCCTTAAATAAAGGATCCCTATTTTTTAAAATTGTTTTTACTATAAATTGCAAATGTAATGATTTGAGGAAAGATTCTATATATTTATGTTCATTTGGCATATTGCAATATTTTTAAATATTTAGTATATTTTTGTTGAAATGATAAAATGGGGAAAATATTTAAGCCAACAGTTCTATCTAATTTACTTAGCATATTAGCACAATCTCAAGAAGTCTGCAAAGAAATCGCTGGCTATACATTAACATATTATACAAAAACATATTGTATGTCTATCTGCAGAAATAGACTTATGTATTTTACTTCTGGGTTTATCTCTTTTGTATTCTGTCCATTTGCCCCTGGCTGTCATTATTCCATGCTCATCGACAGAAGAGTTATAGTTTGCAAAAACCTATCAGGTAGGCTGGACACTAGATAATTGAGGTGATGATCGGCCCCAGCAAAAGACAATTGATAGTGATAGTGTCAGAGGCTGCACCTAACAAGATCCGTACCCTCTGTCTCCTTTAGCCTTTCTCTGGAATGGACCGAATATGGAATAACATGGACACGGCTGATGAGCATCCGGAGACGGGGTGGCAGTGCATAATACTTCCTGGAACTGCAATAGGATGGAGGTGTCTTTTGACATTGAGGCAGGTTATTAAATAGAAGTGTGAACTATTAAGAGATGATCTTGACCCTCAGTACATTTTTATCAAAGTCACAAAATATTTGACACCACTGAATAGCCTACCACAGGCACAAGGGGAGAAATGCTTTATTATCGAAATTTGTACTATGTTCTTCAAAACAGACAAATGCAGAATACATGCATTTTTAAATTTATAACAGCTTGCAGGACTTCCAGTAATTAACACCAGTTGTAAATGAAGTATGCTCTGGGATGATATTCGTAAATGAGACGATTGACCAACCTTAATAAGAACTTCCTAAGTTAAAAAGTAAAATTTAAAACCACATTTTAAAATAATGATGATTTTAAGTTGTTTATATCCTAACATGATTTAACACAGCTTAACACAGTTTTTTCCCAAGAGGCTTTTAAAATTCGCTCTCAGTTCTGTTAAATGCAGGGACACCTAAGGGGTGAAGGAGATTTTTAGGCGTATACAGCAGACTTAAATGCAGGGGTTTTTTTTTACACAGACTATAAGGTGACTTCTAGCTTGTTAGTAGGTGACTACCTTCCTTCCTAGGCTGTTCTTCTTACTGCCTGTTCACCGATCCTGACTGTTTTTTAAGTTGAGGGACCATCACAATCTTAAGGGACCATCACTGTATCAGTCTAAATACTGCATATTCTAACTCCTTAATTGCAAGGACAAAAACCAGTGCAACCCACTGACAATGGACTTAGGCCAGAAAGGATGAAGAAAGTCCTAGTTTTGCATGGCTATTAAACACCCTATAGTCTATATAAAAATATGCCAAGTTGAGGCTTAATAATAATAAAATAGTATGGGTAATGCCCTCAATTCTGGCTGAATGAACACTGCCCCCTGATTGGGTAATTGACAAACTACACACTGTAACACACTCCAGAATAGCCCTGCCTTTTCATTATGTTGAACAATAAGTTAACTAGATAACTCTGCACTTGGCAAAATTACTTTCCACCGACTTCAAACCATCTTCTTTTCTCCTCAAGCTACTGCTCCCTGTGATATTTCGGCATTCTTCTCCCCAGCAGTGCACTTTCAAAGCCGGTTATATGCTAGCTCAGTGGTACTCAGATTTTTTTCTGCTTTACCTTTCCCCAGAGTCAATTGCCTTTGGGAGGGAACCAATATAGATTAACAGGAAAGAAATACTACCTAATTCATGGCATTTAGAGAGGCCTTCAAATGCACATCAGCTCTTCCAGGATTGATGTTGTTTCAGAGTCCTGTCTGCAATTAGTAAATAATTCCCTGTTCTGAAAACAGTGCTTTTAGACAAAATGCAAGCAAAGGCCTATCTTAAAAGCCTTGGGTATGTCATTTACTTTTTTAAATGCTTATAGATAGGGTCATGTTGTGCAGTGAACCAAGGAGTTTGGCGTTCATGAAGAATTTCCCGAAGCATCTCTTTTCTGCCTTCCCATCGACATGAGTCAGCACTGGCCATGCCTTCAACAAAGCTCAGAGCCCTCCCTGCCACTCCACCCTGTGCAGAGGGGGAAGTAAGGCCTCATGTAATACAGGATATCGATTGATTTATAACAAAGTGATAGATATAACTATTGTCACTGGAAGTACACTGAGTTATAGCGACATAGTTTTCTGTTCTACAAGCCACTCCCCATACGTACCATAACTCAAACCCTGCATGACAATAATACTATCTATGAAATTTATATTCATGATTATAAATTAATTCTTTTTTTGGCTGGACCACCAGCAGCATGGACTTGTAATTTCCAAACAGCATTTATGGCATTAACTTGGGAATACTATCCATCAAGTCCGATGACAAATGTGGAAGATGATGGTCTTGCCCGCCTCTGGCTCAAGCAACCCATTGTGTTAGAGAGGAGAGAGAATGCTATCACAGAGAAGTTGGGGGTGAGTGGCCATTCTCCTCCACAGCCTGCCTTGCAAGCAGTGACCACAAACTGTGGAAACAAACTAGCCACTTCAAAAAAAGAGAAGCGATTCACCAGTGAATTTTTGCAGAAATGATCTGGGTCCTGCTGATAATAACAAAAGCTACTATTAATGGAGACCATTCCAAGTGTTCTATATTCATGATCTGAAATCCTGCTTCCAGTCTAACAAGGGAGGAGAGTACTATTGTACCAATTTTATAGATAAAAGGACTGAGGAGCAAAGGGGTTGCCAGAGATCATAGAACTAGCAAACCGGAATGTGAATCCACACCTGTCTAACTTCAAAGAGCTAGGAATTTCCATAGATGCAGGTTTCAAAATTGGATTCTGCAAGTGTCATATAGAGTTACCACTACTAACGACAACAAAACGCTTGAAATTTTGTTAAAATTTCTTTTAATTTGTTTAAAAGAAAATATAATCATTCCAAATAAGTAGGTATAGTTGGACCTCTAATAAAATTCCCTCTTAATCAGAAGAATTTAACAGAGCAGCAGTTACTAGCTTAGGTTCTGGTGTCAGACTAATCTGGGTTCAAATCCTGGAGATGCTCCTTACAAGCAAGTCACTTAACCTGGATGAAGTTTGGCTTCCAGGCCTGTAAAAAAAATGGGGGTGGAGAGGAAAATAACTTATAGACACCGGATTAGGATGCCAGTAATAATTATAGAGGAAGTTGTTCACACAGATTTTACATGACAAAAATCAGTGTCCAATTCTTGTACCTCTTGGAAAATTTGAAATTCCACAATGCCGTTGCCCTCAAA
The DNA here is from genome assembly GCA_028646535.1 of Procyon lotor. Classification (NCBI taxonomy): domain Eukaryota; kingdom Metazoa; phylum Chordata; class Mammalia; order Carnivora; family Procyonidae; genus Procyon; species Procyon lotor. The sequence continues at coordinate 43,552,341 of CM053606.1, read as the reverse complement.
ACCTTGGAGGATCCCTTTAGGGGGTTGTAGGAAAGGCAATGGAGAGGGAAGGGAATGGGGCATGGGCACAGCAACCCCAATGCCCAAGTTTCTGTGCCTATAGTTCCTTACCTGTAAAGTGGGAATTAAATGTGCCTGCTTCATGCAATTGTTGTGAGAATTGAATATACATATGAATACTTCCAAAGCAGTTAGAACAAACCTGGTACATAGTAAGTGTTCAATAACTGTAGGCCAAAAGCATTTATTTGGCAGCCTGGGAGCTTTGAGTCACAGCACGGCTCTCCTCTGGAAGCCTTCGAACTTCCTCCCCACCAACCCTTCCTCCAAGGACCTTTTCCCCACCTCCTCCAAATCGCTCTCCTGCCCTCCCTACCTTCTCTGTGCTCCTACTACACACATACTGTCTACACTAGACATTCAGATAGTATAGGACTTCCTTTCTCACCTTTAGCCCTCTATTCTATTTCATTTTCTTACCATATATAATAATCTCCACCTATATAACATGTATAATATTATGTATAATAATTATGTCTCTACTATGTAATAATATGCACCTTTACAATAATGATAGTGTGTAATGTATTATGTAATGATATGTATAATAATTTATACACATTATTTCCATTTATATACTTATTTTATCCATTCTTGGGTTTGTACTTGCTTCTCTTTCTGGTATAGTACTTAGCCCAGAGCAGATATTCAATAAAAGAGGTTGATTTGAAGCCCAGCTTCTACCCACAAAGCCAAATAAAAAGTAAGACCCAATCGTTCCTGCTTCCTCCTCAACTTAGAACATCTTATGTCATTTTTTTAATACCATTTATTTATTTCATTGTTTCGAGAAGGTCTGGTAACATCAATCAAAAGGTTGAGACATCCGGGATCTTTCCCCACCTCTAACCTCTCCCAGCGATGACCCTGCCCTCCTCCTCCCTAGATTTTTCTTGTGTCTCATCTTCTTCTGTTTGATTTCCTGTTTTACTTATGAAAGTCTTTCCGATCCTTTTTCATTCAACCTTCAGTGAATGCTATGTCATTGTCCTGCCTAATACTCTTCCTTACCTTTCCATTAAGCTCAGGATGTAGATAAACCTCTTCACATGCCCTGTGAGTAGGGTGACCTTACAACATATCACTGAAACTGGGAGACTTCTGAGGATGAGAAGGGGTGCCAAAAATAACTCCGCCAGGACAACAGGTGTCAAGCAGAGTCGTCCTGGGGAAACTCCCCCTGAAAGGCCCTGATGATCTGGCCCCTTCTGACCTCTCTGGCCCTTCCATGCCCCTCTTTCTTGCTCACGTGCCTGCAGCCACAACTGTCCTCTTTACGTTCTTCAGGAGGTCCAGTTCTTGCCCTACTAGGGCCTGCTCACGTGCCCTTCCCTCGGCCTCCTTTCCTGTCTACACCTGGCCCCCACATCCTCCCAAAGGTCTTCCTAAACCTCCAGTTGCTGGCAGGTGCCCGTTCTTGACTCTTATACCCTTGCACTGTTCTCCTTCACAGTGCCTGCCCCAGTTCAAATCTATGCATTTATTTCCATGCTGTCTGTGCTCGGGGGTATTTGTGGCAACCAGGTCCCCTCGTGTTTTATTCACTTATGCATACACTCCCTGGACTTGGCACAGGCTCAGGGATGCTCAGCAAGTGTGAGATGCTTGTATCCATCCATTGAGCATGCAATCCATCAAACAGGTATTAAGTTCCTACTGTGTGCCAGGCTCTCTCGTAGACACTAGGAATACTGAAACAATAAGGCGAAAAGTTCAGTCTAGGTTGATGAACACACATACAAAAGAGTTCCAAAACCATGTAAACAGGCTGTAACGTGGAAGAGTGCCAGGGATAGGGAAGAGGCTAGAAGTAAGGACAAGAGAGGGCTTTACCTCTTTGTGGGGTCACCCTGGAAGCCAGAGGCTGAGTTCTTGAGGAAAGGGAAGGTAAAGGTGCAAAGAGAAGGGAGCACTATTGGAGATTTGAGGAAGGGAAGCAGTGGGTACATGTGCGAGTGGGGGACTGGAGAGGCAATGGGGGGGGAGGTTAGGCAACACTCCTCCAGACTGAGAGTGAGGAAGTGCCTGGTCAGTTTCCTGTTACAGGGAGGCCCCCCTCCCCCAGGTGGACAAGGGGGGACTCAGGGTCCTCTCCCCTTTTCCTCCCCTCCTCCCTGTCAGGTCCTCTCTGACAGGTAGCCGGAGGACCCCCTTTCCCAGAAGATAGTTTTTCTCTCAGGTTCCCACTGGCCCAAATGTTTCTAAAATCTGTGAGTGGCCCATCTTCGAGCACCTCTGTCTTAGACACCTTCTGAGCAGACATCTGTCCTCTGGCCCCAGCTGTGGGAAGAGGCCTTCCTACCTTGTAAGGCTGTGGTGCGGGGGGCGCCCACCCACCCATTGGAAAGTTTTCCACACTTCGCTGAACTAGGGAGGTGCAGTTGCAAGGAGCGTGGCCCCGGGACTGTGGAACCCTCTTTGGACGGTTGCCTTGAGACTTTCTTAGCGGGCATCCTGCCAGGGACCGCAGGACAGGGGCTGCCGACCCACTGGCCTCTCTCCTGGGCAACCTTCTCAGAGGGGATTAGGGGAAATAGGCGTGAACCTGGGCCCCACTAACTCTGCCGCCTGGAGCCCTGCAGAGGCATTGGGGATTCCCTTCCCGCAGGAGAATCCCTCTCAACAGGCCACAGAGACTCCACCCGAAGACGCTGCAAAAGAAAAGAGACATCTACAAAACAAAGGCCTCCCTGGGGGGAAGGCGGAGGTCGAAACCACCGAGGAAAACTAATCCTCCTTTGGTTCTCGCAGATGGCCCTCTTTCTAAGAAATCTGCGCTCGGACCCGGGCCTTGTTGGCTCGCGGAGCAGATGGGAGACCCCCTGCGTCCCGCGGAGTGTTTACACCGCGGGTGGGCGAGTCCTTGCGGCTGGACACGACCCAGAGCGGTGCCAGAGGGGAAGGCCTCAGCGGTCCCCTCTGGGCAGGAGGCCACCCTTTTAGAGCAGTAGTGATAACAACTCCCATTTTATTAAGCACTGGGTGTTAGGCACTCCGCGGGGCTCTTTACACTCGTCCTTTCCAGGCCTTACTGAGGCTCCTGACTGGTACACAGAAGGGTCGAAATTCAAGTGCAGGGCATTGATTGTGCGACACCTCTCCCTCTCCCTGAGAAGGGAAGGGGGGAAAGGCTGGAGACAAGGTGGTGGCGTCACGGGGAGGGAGGGTTTACCTACTGCGCCTGACAGAATGTAGACCTGGATTCGGGTCACCACAGGTACTTACTTCAACCCTGTCCACACACCAAGTGTTGTCCGATGGAAGAACGTGCGGCTGGTAGTGCAACCTTGGGCACATCCAAAGTCAGCTGTGAAATAAGGCAGTACCTCAATACCCGCTCGACCTGTCAAGGGACTAATAGAGAATGAGTGCGTTTACAAACTGTGTTCCCTGGAACTCCGGGATGGAGTTTCTCAAGCTTCAGTGGCGTAAAAATCACCCGGTGGGAGGGCTTGTTAAAATGCTGGCCTTCAATAAGAAATTCTGAATCAGTGGATCAGTATGGGGCTGGGGGAATCGGCATTTGCCCAACATTTCTGGTTAATATGTGACTGATGAGAGACAGCAGATGTTGAAGAGCTTTGGCCTGGCTGGGTGGGGAGGAGACAGGGCTCCTTGGTTCAATCCAAAGTCCTCCAGCTCAGCGTCACCCAGAATGATGTGCTCTGATCTCTTTTATATGTTGGGTTTTCAAGTAAGATCGCATTTGAAGGAGAATTACATGATTTAAGCACAATAATAAAAAAAATTAAATCTCAACCCACCGCTACTCATGAAGATGCTTTGGGTAAGTGAAAGGTGCTCTCCAGATACGTGCCGTTTCCGTCAAACCTTGGCCACCTGAAGCCCTCAGGGAATGAATTCATTCTAGAGAGCCTCATTTTCCTGATAGCATTAAAACTTTTTTAGTAAATGTTAATGGTTTTGTGGTGAATATGTTACACTCTTCTCTGCCTTTTAAACCAGAGAATAAAGAAGATAATGAAACTGTTGTTTTAAAACTGAGGACCACCAATTGGATATTGCATAGCCATCTCAAAGTTTGGTCTTGCCAAGCTTGACAGGGAAAGTAGGTGCATTTAGTTCCACTCATGGTTCATGTGACATCGAGTGAAGGCAGAACAACATGGTGGAACAGGAGGGCACCAGGAATTCAGAAGCTTGAATTCCAGGCTCCCCTCTGCCACCTCTGAGCCCTCGGACCCAGAAAAAGTCCCTTCACCTGGGCCTCACCTTCTTTATTGGTAAGGTGAGAAGTCAGACCAAGCAATTGGCCTCTGGTCCTAGATGGTTGGGGTTTGGAGGTTGGAGGGGACAGTCTCTAAAGTGGCGTTTGCAAACCCCATTGCTTTCAGGGGCCAAGCAGGTGGGGCCGGTGGGACACACAAAGCAAATGCCTGTCTAAAGGCACAGTGAAGTACAGCATCGGCAGACTGATGACATGAGAAGGCCCATTGCTTTCATGTCTTCTAAATTTTTGTTTTTGTTTTTGTTTTTAGATTTTTTGTTTATTTGAGAGAGAGAGAGAGCACTGGCACATGATGGGGGGCGCAAAGGGGGAGGGAGAAAAAATCTGAAGCCGACTGTGCACTGAGCGGGGAGCCCTATGTTGGGCTCAGTCCCTCAACCACCAGATCATGACCTGCGCCAAAACCAAGAGTCAGACTCTTAACTGACTGAGCCATCCAGGTGCCCCCATGTCTTCTAAATTTTTAAGCAAATCTGAAAATCTGGATTTTTCTGTGAAAGCTCTAATCTCTTAAATGTTAGCACCTGTAGTGGATGGGCGGGCTGGCTCACTCATCTTCCAAGCCACAGTCCTTCTGGATTCCTCCTGTCCCTCGGAGACCAGAACATGAAACATAACATTTCCCAGTTCTTTGTAGCTGGGGTTTGGGGTTTGAAATGGATTGTGCCAAAAAGAGCAGTGTCGAAAGGCAAAGTGAGGTGCAGGCAGTCTTCTGAATCCCCATCTGGAGCCCTAGCTATAAGAAATTCTGGAACATAGGTCAGATAGAATTTATCTGTGGGCACCACCAGGCCCAAGTCTCTTCTAGTCTCGTCTAGCTCTTAACACTTGTTAGACAGCAGAGCAGCAGCTGCCAGTGTGGACAGCCTCGGGCGGCTGACCTGAGGGGGAGAAGCAGCCACATGGCCACCAACACTCTCTGGGTCTTTCTCTTCAAAAGTCTCTCACTCCCATCCTTCACTCCTGAGAGATCCTCTTGTTGCTCACAGACTCCATGGAGAACCCAAGACTCTCGCATTCTCATCTGGGCACAATTCTTGTGCCTTCTCCCCCAAAGAGGATTAAGGACACACTATTTGTTTCCCAGAGGAGGGCAGAGATCGCCATTCTTCAGGCGGGGTTCTGCCAGGGCACTTGGCATGCGGAGCCCCCTGCTGCTTCCCTCCATCTCTTTCAGCGTGTTCCAAAGTGAGCAGCTGGGGGCTTCTTAACAGGGGCTCATGTTTCCGACTCCCTTGAGCTGCCCAAACTGGATTTTATCTGCCCAAGTGGTGTGTGGGTGGAGAGGATTTAGGGACATTGAGGAGACTGCCCATTTCACACGTAATAATAGCTGTTCCTTACCAAAGACCTGTTGAGTGCCAGATATCATTTCTAATTCGCATGACCACCCTGGGGACAGATATCGCTGTCCCCATTCTGCAGATGAGGTAACCGAGGCCTGCAAAGCTTAGGGACCTCCCTGGGACCCTACAAATAGTAAGCGGCAGAGCCAGAACTCAAAAGCAAACTCTCTCTTTATCTTTGATGAATCAGAGTGGTGGGGTACTCTTGGACACTGAGCAGATTCTTTTTAAAAGTTGCCTAGACACCTGGGTGAGCCCACCAATGGGTTAGGTAATGTGATCCCGCCTCCTAGTGGTCAGGTCAGTGACTGCTTCTCACATGTGGGGCCAGGAGGCCTCTCCCTTTCTTGCGGGCGGGCCCCAGAGGCCCTGGCAGCTGATTATTTCAAGAAGTGGGCTTGGCCACTCTGGAGCGGTGAGGCCTGGGAGCAAGTGAAAGCAGCTGGCTCCTGTTCTCAGGCCCTCTCACTGGGGAGTGGCAGAGACAGCCTGAGGCTCTCCACCCTTATCAGTACCGGCTGGCTGGAACACGGCTCTCATTGACTCTCCTCCCCTGTGTGCAGCACCTGCTGAACTTTTTGCATCTGTTGTCTCAGTACCTACTCTCTTCCCAGGTGGTGATTACCAACCACCCCTTATTATTCAGCCCTCCAGAACTTGGCATGAGGAATCATACCACATTATACCTGGAAAGTGGTGCTAAGGACACCACAGTTACCCGATTTGAACTGCTTAATCACCCTGAGACCTTTCCTTTAATAATAACTGCTACTATATATATCGTAGTACTATGTCTATATTGTATACAGTCCCTTTTAAACCTTCTAGCAACCTTTTCCCAATTCAGCATGATTTCTATTATTTTTTAAATGCAAAAAGAAATATTAACACCCCTCCCCCAACAAAAATAGCTGCCATGGAGACCTTCCTCTGATGGATCACCTGGGCTGAGAATTTGGGGCTCCAGACACCTGACACCTTTCTTCCAGGAGCGAGTGTATCCCACACTCTGTCATGCCAATTAGCTAAACAAAAGGTTTGTCTCTCCCTCTCCTGAAAATGCACATTTCCCTGTTCTAAGCATGTGTGTTGTTAGATGATGTGGGTCTCAGCAGGAGCTCTTCCAGCCCCTGGTGACTTTGAGTGGCAGCAACATTCTCTGCTGAGGGTGAGAAACCCCTGCATGGCCAGGCCACCTGCTACTGTTGCTTCCATAATGATCTCAGCAGCACAGAAGTCTTGATTTTAAAAACCAGTATTCATTCTAGTGACTCTGTGGTAAACCATTAGTTAACATCTCCCTTTCCACCTCAAAATTGTATATTTTGCTTAAACCTAGAAAATAAAGTGCTTTGTGGCACTTTTTTGACCTTTTATTGAAGAGTATCTCCTGTCCTATTCATTTAAAATGCATTTTTCTCTTGCAAAGCCTAGCTAACTCCTACTTGTGCTGAGGTTCTGCTCAGATATTGCCTCATCTGGGAAGCCCTCCCTGACTGCTGGGGATAGATTCTGACCCTTTGTACCCTGCCTTGTTGTTGGGTAGCACAGGGGCTTATTGAGAAAAACCGAACCGTGTATTTATGGTAAAAGTATACACATGCATCTATATATAAAACTCAAGAAGAATCAATAAAACTTGAGATAAGTAACTTCTGATTTAGGGGAAGCTACAGTTCATATGGGTGAGCAGAATATTTAAAGCCATTTAAATGTTAAACTAATAGTTGTAGTTCCCTTTCTAAAAATTGGCATTCTGATAACACCAGCAAGAGCCATTCTGAAAAACTTTACTTGCCCAAGGGACCACAAATAAATACATGCTTAAATGGAAGTAAAGAAATCTAATTAACTGTATGAAGTTATACTAAATGATTTCTCCAGGAAGCCAATGGGAAATTATACCTAACGAATAGCTACAGAATAAAGTCTGTTGTTGAGAGGTTATTAACCTAATCAGATAATCAAATTTTACCACCAACCATAACCATCTGATTTGCCCATGTCAAAATAAAACCATTGTTAACCCTTCTTAATGAGATCAGAATGAGGAAAAAGGAAGTGGCTGGTTTCAGAACAATGTCTTTCTTTAAAAACAAGGCTTACTGAAATTTTCGTCTTCCCTAATTCCAAAAACAAGACTTTACCATTGTTCAGTAAAGATCTGAAACCATCCAGCTTAAAAAAGAGAGAGATGAAATTGGAAATGAGATTCATGGATGTTTTCTCTTCACTAAAGTCATTGACAAAGGGGGAAATAAACAAATAGGTTTTGCTCTCAAAATTTGGTGAAGCAAATTTGTTCCAAGGCTGAGATGTTCCTTGCCAGTTTTAAACCCAAGGTACATTTTTATAGCCAAGAACTAAAGCCCTGAAACACAGCGATCCACAGAATAATGGAAATGCTGACACAACCTTCACTTCAGCAGCAGGAATGGTGCCACTATAATTTATGGAGAACACATTTTGGTTTTGTCAGGTTTTTAAACATAGACTGTTATAAATTTGAAGGAGGACTGTCTTGTTAAAGCTTCAAATGGCATGTGTTAGTATTGGTTATGCATCATGTCCTGTATTTGGAATGGCATTTGTAGAACACAGTTTAGCCCAATGGAAAAAGAGGACCCTGAATCCTGTTGTTTTCTAAACAATATTCTCTGATCAAAAGGACCATAGTCATCATCGGCATGATCATAACCACCCAGAAGATCCTAGGAAAGGTGTCCAGCCATAGCAGTTTCTTTCCTTCCTTTCTTCACTGATGCATTCATTATTTGACAAATATTTATTGAGGATATTCAGTGACATGTCTTGTCTCAAGCAACGGAGATAAAATGATGATTTTAATGCCATCTCTGTCCTCTAGGATTTTATGCTTTGTAAATATAGAAAGACTTATTAAAAAACACTATGTGTTGTGTGTACTCTCCATGTGTGTATATGTGTGCATAGATATTATACATGTATTATACAGATACGTGTGTGTGTGTAGTTTTCAAGCCACATGTCCTTCATAAAAGCGGAGAGAAGTCTTACTGACATTTCCTCTTGGGGTGAGGGATCCGGCAACAGGTGATAAGCGTTGCTTCTGTGGGAGTCACTAGGTGGTTGGACGAAGAGTGTACAAGGTTAATCTCAGAAGTCTAGGTGGTGAACATAGATTCCATTCTCTGGAGCTCTGGAAGTGATTTCTTTAGGGGAAGGAGCAGATCAGTAGGGAATCCTGAGTGCCAGTCTCTCTCTCTCACCCTATTATGCTTTTGCCTTGCTTAAGACAGCCAAGCAGTAGTAGTAACTTTTTTTTAAGACTTTATTTATTTATTTGTCAGAGAGAGAGAGAGATCACAAGTAGGCAGAGAGGCAGGCAGATAGAGAGAGAGAGAGGGAAGCAGGCTCCCCACTGAGCAGAGAGCCCAATGCGGGACTCGATCCCAGGACCCTGAGATCATGACCTGAGCTGAAGGCAGAGGCATAACCCACTGAGCCACCCAGGCGCCCCATCAGTAGTAGTAATTTTTGTCATTATCTCTGAAAAAAAAAAGTTGTTCATGATTTTCTTCTTTCTTATGGGGTTTTCTTTGAAGCAATTGTCATTATCACAAGACTCTGACTAGATAGAAATTTTGATAAATGTGGGGATAAAGAGAGGAAACTTGTCTATTCCACCACCTTGAAGACTCAGGGTTTGTATTCTGTGAAGTGGGGATAAATTAAGGCCATCCCTATTACAGGTAGGGTTATCACATGAGTCTCAGTGATGACCAATGGGGAGCAAGGTCTTAGGCTCCGTCAGGTAAGTAAGGGGGAGTGGAGAGAAGAATAAGGAAGCACCAGAACACTGCAGAAAGATGCTCCCAAATATGACATGAACTGCAACGTGTCTTCTAGGGGAGGGTCACACCACCATGAAAGACGATGTCTATAAAGACCATATAATAGCTAACATTTATTGCACACTCACTAAGCTATGTGCTCTTTTTTCCACAATCTTTTGTTAGACGAGGAAGCTGAGCCTTAAGCATTGGCAACTTGCCAAGATGTGGTAACCATAAATTCTGGGACAGTCTTGCCTTGTGTCTGGTATCTTGGACTAATTATGAACACTGCCCCCTCTCACTCTCATGTGTTCCCATTTGGGTGATGAGGTATATGATTACCCAGGGTCATACAGCTGGTAGGCAGCAGAATCAGGATTTGGACCCCTATAATCCCACTCCAAACCCATGTTCTTAACTGCTATGCAATGAATATGTTTGTTTCAAAATTTAGTAGGGAAAAAAAAGGAGAGTGCAAGATTGTATGTGTATATAATCATAATTGTTTTTAAACCATTCTGTGCATAGAAAAAACTGGAAAGAAATGCATAAGTGATAAGGTATGGATGGAGGAAATATAATGGGTTTTTAAAATAGTTCTTTCTACTTTATGAGTTTTCTAAATTTTCTTCAATTAGAATGTATGACTTTTATAAGGAAAATAATATTTTTTAGATGCAAGCATAAAAAGTATCTCAAGTAGTATTTCAGAATAAGTATTATTTGATATTTTAGATGCTATCAAAAATTAAGTACAATAAAGCCAAAAGAGATGAAGGGGGAAAAGGAGGAAAAGAAGAAGAAAGAAGAGAAGGCCTTGAATTAAGAGTCATGAAACCAGAGGTAGGAATCTGTAATCACCTAACTGGCCGTGGTGTGGCTTTGACCTTGTTTCCTTGGAAGCCCCACAGGGCCAAATCTAAGTAAGAATACAGTATAATGGGCACAAACATATATTTCACAGATATAAAAGACATTTTAGGGTCAATTGGGGAGATTTTAATATGGGCTGGGTATTAGATGATATTATGGAATTTCTGTCACTTAAAAAAAATTTTTTTTACATAGGATGATGGTCTTATTATTATGAGTTATATGAAAGCATGTCCTTCCTCCTGGCAGTTGCCTGCCAAAATATTTAGGGATGAAGTGTCATCACCATCTCCACAACTTACATTCAAATGGCTCAGGGAAAAAAAGTGAGAGAGCTGTGTGTACATGTGTGTGCATTGGGGTAAAGAGGGCGAGCAAATGTGGGACAATGTTAACAATTACATTATTTAGGTAAAGGAGATATGGACTCATTATGCTATACCTTGAAACTTTTTGTATGCTTGGAAGTCTTGAAAGTAAAAGTTGAGACAGAGTTTTTAAAAAGACATAAGAAAACAAGGAAAAAAGTATATATTAAAATAATAATAATCAGGTTTCAGATATTTCAATTCTAGTTATTGAATTAGAAGTAGCACTTCTACTAAAGTGCTTTATAACCCTGTTCTAGCCTTTCTGAGCCTCAGTGTTTTCATCTGTAAAATGGTGATGATAATAACACCAACCTCACAAATGTTCCTACAGGGTTAAAGTAAGAAAATCGTGTATAAGGCATCTATCACTGTGCTTGTCTACAGTTCATATGAGCAAAAATAGTCTAATCCAATGATGCAAAATAGGAGCCCGTGGAATGAGCGGGAGGGCTTTGAAGAATTCCAAAGAAAGGAAGGTATTTTCCTTTTATGGCCCCATTTTCCATGTAAACACAACCAAGCTTGATGAAACAAAAGGCTCATCAATTTGAAATGAGGTGAAATCATGGAATCAAGTGGGCTAATAGTTTTCATTAGCTCTGAGCTAATCTAGTCAACCATAAGTGATTTCTATTGTGTTTGTGTTTGTTTGGGTTTGTTGTGTTTCGTTTTAGTCTATTTTCTCTGCCTCTGACGTAGGGCTCAAGGGAAGGGCAAAGGAGCTCTGGCTAAATCCCTGCAGGTTTCCCTGGGCACCTCAGGATAGTCAGCACCCACAGACTGAGGATACACTTAGGTTTCTGATGGACGCTTAACTATAGTGAACAAACGGATGGTTACCAGAGCAGCAGTGGGTAGGAGATGGGTGAAAGAGGTGATGCGGAGTAAGGAGGGCACCTGTCCTGATGAGCACTGGGTGATGTATGCAAGTGTTGAGTCACTATATTGTACACCTGAGACTAATACAACACTGTACGTTAACTATACTGGAATTAAAATAAAAACTAAAAAAAAAAAAAACCTGTTGAGTTTTTATATCAGTATCCTGATAAAATGAAACAAGATACAAGTTAAATAGCATGGGTAATGATGATTATAATACTAAAAATCAATGTTTTACCCGAGCTCGTACTTAGTGCTTAACAGGTATGCCTGTAGTGTGCCAAAGACACAGAGATGAACAAGATAAAGTACCTAATATTTTCATGGTGGGGGGACTGACATGTACATAATTCATGATAATTATGTATTTGTACAGCACTTTAGAGTTTACAGGCCATTTTCCCTGCATTGCTTCTCTCAGTTAACTGTCCATGGTGAAAAAGTCAGTGTCTTCTCATTGAGTCCCCTTTATCCTCAGAGTGATACCGTGTCATGCATACTGGGCAGAGAAATCTTTAGTTCTGCTTCGCCCAGATGCTGATCTACCATTTCCTCAACCTTTTCTTAACTTAAGATGTGAGACCCACGTTTTATTCATGTTTGTATCCTAATTCCCCGCAAGGAGCCCAGAATATAGTAGCTACTCAATTAATGCTAGTTGAAGAAAGGAAGGAAGGGAGGGAGAAAGGGTGGAAAGGAGGGGGGGGAAGGGAGGAGGGGGAAAAAAGGAAGGAAGGAAAGAAATTCAATCAACCCTAAGAATTTATCAAGCGCCTATCATGTGCCTGACATGTGTTAAGCACTATAAGAAATGCAAAAGAAGCTTGAGACAGATGTCCTTGTCCACAAAAACTTTCAAGCTAATATCCATGAAAAATTTAAAAATGATAAGCAAAACTTACTTTTAAGTAAAAAAAAATCTAATGAAAAATGATTACCCCAAGGTGTGTACTTTATGACAAATCAAAAAAAAGTTGTAATTTCAAAGAAATACAATTTATTTGCAATTTAATTTCTTGCAAGTTCATGAGAGTGACTTCTCTTTTGATCTGTGACATTGCCAAATTAAACTAAGGTTCAGTTGTCAAAGTTTGCACCAAATAAAAATTCCAATGAAAAATCTCAGTGAACTGAAAAACCCCTTTAAATAGCAGCTCCAATGTCAGCATTACAATTTCACTTACATATTCAACAGCCGTCTGTCTTCATTACAAATAATAAACTAGCGTCTCTTTTAAATATACAGGTACTGAGTTATAGATGCATAAATTAACCACGACTCAAGTAAAGAAGAAAAATCTATTTAAATCTGCATTAATCTTTTATTGGCTTTTCCACTTGTCATAAACAGTTTGTAACCAGATATATATCATCATACTAAATATCATGTAAAACCTCTCACTCAATAATCCGATTGATATCCAGGTAATATATCCAGTGGCAACAGTTCTCAAATGGGCCATTTTATAACCCAGGCAAAGGTTAACCATCCTTAGCTTCCTAAGTGTGATCCTGCTGCTTACTAGTGACTTTCAAACAACATCTTGTTTTATGGTTAGTTAATTATTCTTTACTAACATTAATGCATCCCAGAACTGGGGCCATCAAATAATACACTGAAAGAGATGTCTATTATCTTTTATTGTTGTTGAACTTTTTTTCCCACACTTAAAAAAATTTTGTTTATAGCATTCTTGCTGAATACTTAAATTTTATCTGTCCTTTACTTTTTATTTATCTGTGCCCTTTTCCTAATTTCCAAATGAATTAAGATGAGCCTCTAAAATACATAGTCCATACAATGTAGGCAAATTTACTAAATACATCAGGAAATTAAAGTAAATCAAACCAAAATATGAGTAAAAAAATGAGAGCCTAGCATGAACTTTGTGACCTAAGTCACTAAGTCCAGGAAGTCCTGAACATTTCTTGAAGTTAATCCACAAGTTTGGCTCTGAACTTTCTTGCAACCAATACAATCAGGAAAATATAAGTTTGCTTATATGTTAAATATTTATTTCACATAGAAAGGCACTTTGTTGGACATTGATTCTACAGCATAGGATAGAAAGAGACTCGGTTTTTCCCCTTGGAGAACTTATGATCCAGTTAGAAAGACAAATTGCAATAATTAGACATATAGTAACAAACTATAAAAATTCCACAAAGGAAAAATAATGTCCTAAGAGAAAAAATATTAGGGAAGATCAAGCTTTAGATTTGGGAAAGTGAAATTTAACCTGAGTCCTCCCTGAATTGTCTCCTTGTTTCCACTTTCCCCTTCCTTCTTAATAACAGAATTTCAATCTTTTTAAAAAAATTAATTTATTTATTTGAGGGGGGTTGGGGAAGGGCAGAAGGAGAAGGAGAGAGAGTCCTAAGCAGACTCCCCGCTAAGGACTGAGCGGGATGGTGTGGGGCTGGATCTCACCATCTGAGCCAAAGCCAAAGAGTCAGATGCTTAACTGACAGCACCACCCAGGTGCCCCTAATCTTTCTTAAAATAGAACTTCAATCTTTAGCTAGGCGCATTGTTCCCCCAATAAAACATTAATTTTCCACCTTCACTTGCAGCTAGAGATGACCACACGACTAAGTTCTGGCCAATAAAATGTAAATTGAGGGGCATCTGGGTGGCTCAGTTGTTTAAGTCTTTGACTTTGGCCCAGATCTTGATCTTGGGGTCCTGGGATTGAGCCCTGAGTCAGCCCCTTCCAGGGGGTTGGGGGGGAGCCTGCTTCTCCCTCTCTGTCTGCCCCTCCCTTCTGCTTGTGCTCACGTACTTTCTTTCTTTCTCTCAAATAAATAAATAAAATCTCTTTTAAAAAGTGTAAATTGACATACTGGATCGACTTCTGGAAGCTGCCTAGAGAAGCATCAGCTGAGAAGCATTCTTTTGCACTACCCACTTCCTCCCACTGTATTGCTGAAGCTCCAATAGCCATTTTGGACCCTGAAGGGATCTTGAAGATGATGGGCACATACTGAGGACGGCAAAGAGGAAGCATGGGAATTCAGATAACATTCTGGAGAGGCCAGACAAACTGTACCCTCCTTATCCCAGTCTTCTACTCTAAGAGAGACACAAGGGTCTCTCATTTAATACACTGTTAAACTTTGAGTTTCACTGTTGTCTGTACCTGAACATGAACCCAACTGATTCCATAGTAAAGAGACAGTCAGGCAAAGGGTTGAGAAAGGAGGATTCCTTTCAGCAGCCATCAAGTTGGAAAGACCTTGGTTTACTTCTGGGCCTGAAGGAAGATTAGTGTAGACGAAGCCTAACGGGGATTAACAGACTGGTGCATGATGAGGCTGAAGACACAGGTGAGGGTGGGCCATTCAGGCTCTGGGTCAGAGTTTATTCTAAGTGCCACAGAAACCATTGGGTGAGAGATCAGCAACTAGGTGGTTTCTCAACCTTTCTTATTGGCCACTGACTCTTTCCTCCATATACAATCCAAGCCAAATGCAAGAAACATAAAAACGGAGCTTCCCTGGGTAGAAGCGTGAATCCAGGCCTCAGAGTCCATTCCTTCTTCTCCCTTCACTCTCTGTCCCAACCTCTCAACAGGTCCATAAGGAGCCTAGAAGACCCCTAAGACTCTTGAGAACACAATGCAAGAAACATGGAATGCTCAGTCCTGAAGGTAAACTAGGCACTCAGGAGAAATACAAATCTTCCTAGCGTGTGAGACCAGAGAGAAATGTCTCCTGGGGGGTTCCTCGCAGAAAGAAGTTTGTAATGGTTTGTTGACTAAGGCGCAGATTTTAAGGGTGAGGGAAGAGGACGGCAGGGGTTGGATCAATGCAAAACAATGCAGCCCAGCTATTTCGCCCTCCCTTGTCTAGCATGATGTGGGATAGCCTCAGCCTAGCACTGGGATGCTTTTTCTGTCTTCCCCACCCACCCGGCCTCCATCAAGCTCAGTCTCAGCTGCAGTCAGGACAGCTGCCTGGGAGTCCCCTCTGGTGCTGTCAACAGGGGCTTCTCATGGGGCAGGCACCTCCCCCACAAAGATTTCCATCACACACTTGTTTGGCCTGCAAATAAATTGGCAACGCAGCTGAATTTAATCTTTTGATTCCCCCTTGAGAACCAATTTCTCAAAGCCATTCCCATGTAGACAAAAAGATTTTGTCTCACTAAACCTGTTTATTGACCAAAACTGTCGCCTCTGCTCTGACCGCTGACCTTATCTGAATATTCAAATCTATCACAGATCGCAAGTTCAAATGATTTTGGTGCCCTCTGGAAGCCCTGTTTTCATAGTGAGCTGATTACGAATGACAATATTATATGGGCTTTAATTGAGATTCTACAAACAATTTGCACCCTGGATTTACAAACCTAATATATTCAGAAGTGTGAATGCTGCTGACACTATTTTTTTTTTTTTGAAGCAAAATTTGGCCATTTTTATATAAGTGCCGCCACTTCCCCTAGCCAACATACTTGCCCCCTCACCACGATCCGAATCCTTAACTGAAATCTGTAAGCAGTTCTGCATTGCAGAGAAAACCCCACTCATATTATGGAAGTACATGAGTCAACATATAGATTCCACTACTTGCATTAGTGATGCTTTAGGCAAGCCACTTAATTCCTCTTTATTTTACCCCTCTTGGCAATCAAGGGAGGGTAAAATAATTCTACACCCAACCTACAGAATTGATGTTTGGATAAAATTAATTAACTGATGTTAAAGCTTTAAAAAGCCAAAAGGAGCACTAGTAAATGTAAGCTTTTATGTTTACTTTTCTGGTTCTCCTCTAGTGATTTGGTTTGGTTTTTAGTTGATACACAATGTCATATTAGTTTTAGCTGTACAACATAGTGATCTGACAAGTCCATACATTATGCTAGGCTCGCTGCTAGTGTAGCTACCATCTGTCCCCATACAATGCTACTACAGTTTCATTGACTATCTTCCTTATGCTGTGCCCTTAGTCCCATGATTTATTTAGCTCATGACTGGAGGACTGTATCTCCCACCCCCCTTCACCCATTTTGTCAGCCACCCCTCCACCCTGGCAACGATCAGTTCTCCGTATTTACAGGCCTGATTCTGCTTTTTGTTTATTCATTTGATTTTTTTTTTTAGATTTAGATTCCATATGTGAGAGAAATTATATTACACAGCCATAAAAAAGGATGACATCATGCCACTTGCAACAACATAGATGGATCTTGAGGGTATGAGGCTAAGTGAAATAAGTCAGACAAAACATACATATTTTTAAACACTGTAAACACACCTGAGTAAAATGTTAAAAGTATTAAGACCTGACATTTATTGATGATTACATATGCCAGGTCCTGTATCAGGGCCTTACATGCACTAGCTCACTGAATCTACGGAAAAACTCCATGAGGTGCACACCGTTATTAACCCCATTTCCCAGGTAAGGAAGACTAAGGCTCTTAGGACAATGTAATTTGGCTGACGTCGGACAGCAGGAAGCAAAAACTCATCATCACTATACTCCGTAGAATTTATAGTATAGATACTTGCAGATCTTATTAGACTTTCAGCCTCATCCTTAAAAATACAAGGAAAGAAGGAGTGAGATGAGTATCTAATTGCCAACTATCTCCTCAAATGGGTTCAACTCCTCAGTTTACTGGTTCTAGTCAAACAGAAGCAATTTTCCCATTTGCTAAGTGGGAAAGAGCTTGCTTATTTGTAAAGAATTTTGTCCTCAGCTAAGAAGCAGTGTATTGAGGAGAACCCCGTTCATTTCATCATCCTTCCTCTAATCTTTGTCAACTAACATGACTTGGAAAGCCAGCTAGCACTCAGTAAATTAAGAATTTGGTTTAAGGGAACCTCCAGTCCCACAACAGTATTAATACAGCTGCCAGTAGAGAAAGGCCTATCTTCTTTACCCACATTCACTGCAAGGAACCTGTTGTTCCAACCAGTAGAGGGAAGTTTTTGCCTCTGTTCTTCACTCTGATAAAATACAGTACACCTATTCCAAGTCAGCTGGTAAAGTACAAGCCGTCTGAAAGAAATGGCCTGTCCCTGCCCTAATATTTCAAAATTTCAAAGTTGAAAACTCAATGCAGGTAATTTATAGCCTAAATTTACTGAATGCCCTTCCAAGACTGCCTATTTAATCAAAGTTAACTGGTGGAAATTATGAAGGCTCTTAATTGAGCTCTCCTACGGTGGGCTTTCAAAACAGCAGTGCAAGCACCACAGAAAATAACAAAATGAATAAACTACACTTTTCTCTAGTTCCATTTTCAAATACGACGTCTGGAATGAAGAGTTTAGATCTCTAGGTGGTGATCTTCATGCATAGTATAGTGTTTGTCCTGAATTTCATTGCTTTGAAAAAAAGATATGAAAAGTCTTGATTTAGTTGGCATTTAATGTGATTTTTATATAACTTCTGTGATATAATCAGTCGCAATGGGAATCAGTGGGAAACTTAAAGAGCAGTAAAACCTTCAGCTATTGTTCTTTCTGTGCTCTGATTGGCTTGCTGGGTATACAAAGCTGAAAAATCCCAGTTCACATACACCTACTCTATTTGTAGACACCCATAATGATTGAGTGCAGTCCAGCACCATCCCCTCTCTCAGCCAGCCAGCCAGTCAGAATGCAGGGAAGACAATAGGTATGTTGGAACAGCAACAAAGAATGTGTTGCTGTAAATCACGTTCCATTTCTGCATAGCTGGGAATAGTAATGCACAAGCCATAGGCAAGTATATTAATGTCTCCTGCTATCCATAAATGAAAAATCATGCACAACAACACACTCTGGATTGTTATTCCAAGATAGCATTTTAGTATTAAATTCTTTGCTTTATTTTTTAAAAAAGCAAAATGCATATTTTACTATTATTTAAAAGCATTTTTTTCCCCTTTCAATTGAATCCGTAAGCATTTCTTTCCAGCAGATAAACACATTGTCTTTCCTGCACACTGATTGACTAGTGATGTGTTTAGAACTCTGAGATATTAAATTTCTGGAGCCCCTAATGATATCGGAAAGAAGGTATCATATCAATGACCAGGGATTTCCTTACACCTCGTCAATTTGAATTCAGAAAATTATTAGAACTGTGCGAAAACATAAAATGAAATACGCTAGCAACACATTACATGTCTTAAATATGCTTAACCATGCATTTAATTTAGATTTAATGAAATAGTTATTATATGCAACCAAAACATCAGTGTTATTAAAAACAAATTTATGGAGGATTAACAGCTGTGTTATATGTCTATACCTACCTATGCCAGAGTCTTTCATTCTCAATAATGTGTTTTTAATCATTAACTTCTATTTATTAAATGCACTATAATTGAGTAATTCTACTGAGTGAGATTGATTAGGGTGCTCTTTGGAGTTTGGATAAATGCCGATTGATAATTTAAACTGTATGAAATTGGCTCTGGAATCTATGTTATACCAACTCTTTGCGTATTTATTCCTCTTTTTAAGATTCATAATCGGGTCTGAGGCTAACCAGTGAGAACTCTAGGCTGCGTGTCTATGGGAAGCGTGTGCTGTTATTATCGACAATCAGAAATGATATCAACATTAGGCAAAGGTTAAAATGTTTTTTTCATGGAGTTTTCTTTTTCTTTCTCTCCATTTTTCTGTAGGAAGAGTAATTTGAAAAGGCTACAGTGGGGGAAAAGGCAATGAAGAACAAATTGCTGTACATGAAGTTTCGGTTTTGAATAGCTGGGGAGATTAATTCACTTGACTGCAACTGGTTCATTACTACCCCCAGCTACCCAAAAATGAAATATCACGTGTGGTACCGTCTTTGCCCCATAGGTCATAACACTATAGTGATCACAGCAGGGCTGGGCTCGATTATGGAAAATGAGACCCCAGCCAATGCTCTCAAAAACCCCCTGCCTGCCAAGGAGCTATCCGGGTGCTGTAATTGTGTTTACCTATTACCATGCCTTTATTTCATTACTTTGGACTTGCGGGATGCTATAAAAGGAGACAGAATTTTGGAAGGTTCTGGAAACTCTTACCAATGAATGCTGTGTTTCGGGAGACCTTTCTCCTGCATTGCTGGAGCAAATCATTTATGCTCTCCTTCCTTCACCTAAATTTTATGGCACATTCTCAAAACCCTCACCAATGGAAAAGGCAGAGAAGGCAAATAAGAAAACGAATAGTCTTCTCCATGAAACTGAATGTGCTGTCTTTCCAAACATTGCAAGCCTTTGTTGCTTCCTCTATCTTATTAGGATGGGTGAAGACTAAACCTCTGGGCCAGGAAAACTCGCCTCAGTCATTCTGTTCCATCTGGTTTCTCAGCAGCTTCTTTTAAAGATGCTGTGGTCATCCTACCTCCAGCTCATCATTTACAATAATAATTGTGACTATTGATTGAATACTCAATGCTTGCCAGGCACTGACATAATCTCATTTAGTGTTCGTTTCAAGCTATGAGGTAGGTAGCAAAGAGACCTAATGCTTACTGAGAAATTTTTATCTACCAGACACTTCTGTTCTCTGAATTCACATATACCTACCAACTGTGTTTGGTACTATTAACCACCCCATTCTAAAGATGAAGATAGTAAACCCCAGAACAGTTAAATGAATTTCCAAGATCACAAAGTTAGTATTCGGAAAAGCCAGGCTTTCTCACTCCTGAGACTATGTACTACCATAGCTGGAGTTGTTATTTTGTCTTAAAACGAGGAACTCATTTAAAATGAGGAGCTCAGAGAGGTTAGAAAACTTGCCCAGAGTCGCACAATGACCTGACAGGGTTAAAGCTGGACCTCACTATGCCTGACTCCAAATCCAGAGCATTAAACCCACCAAGCATGTACTATACTTCTCCCATTCCCTACTTATGTGGGTAATGATTTATTTGAATTTATTTTCTTTTATATCCATCTCCCCTGAGGGCCAGCAACCTGCACAGAATAGGTGCCTGGATCTTCGTAGTTGCTCAATAAACGTTTATGGAACTGGCATAATCAAGATCTTTCATGACCCCCTTTCATAACAGGCAGAGTTACATGTATACAATGTTCTCACTGGCTTGCCTTCATTGCCTTGCTCTCATTGATAGCATGTTCTACATTACACTCCAATTATATGTAAGTATAGTGAGTCTCACCCACTAGATGGGGAGTTCCTATAGGGCAGGAAAAGTGTCTTAGAGAGAGAGAGAGCACAAGTAGCAGCAGGGTGGGGAGAGATGGGGGAGGGGGAAGGGGAGAGGTGTGGTGGGCGGAGGGGAAAGAAGAGGCAGAAAGGGAGAGGCAGACTCCCTGCTGAGCAGTGAGCCTAATGTGGGGCTCAATGCAGGGCTGGATCCCAGGACCTGGGATCATGATCTGAGCCGAAGGCAGACACTCAACCTACTGAGCCACCCAGGGGCCTTTCTTATTTGCCTTGGTATCCTCATTGACTAGCTCTGGGCCTCACATATACAAGGCATGTGTGAGAGAGACTGCAAGTTGTTTACCTTGCTCTCCTTCCTCTTCTCCTTGGACACAGAACTCTTCTCCATTTCCCACTTCCCTTGCAACCATGTGACTGAGCTGGAGCTGTTGGGGTGCAAGCAGAAGTGACATGTGCTATTTCTGCACCAAGGTTTTTAAGAAATGGGTTATTCCCCCTCCTTACTCTCTTTTCCCTTCTACCAATTGAAAACAGAAAACAACAGTGCTCTAGAGGAGAGCGAGGCCACAAAATGGAAGGAGTCAGGTCCCTGAATTTCCTGCTGGCTGGAAATACTATGGACTGTTGTATGAATGAAAATTAAATCTATATTCTGTTTGGGTCATATGTTTTGGTCTATTTGTTAGAGTAGCTAGCATTATTCCAACTAATACAGAATTTAATCACTGATGAATGAATAATACTAGTCCTCAATATTAGCATAATGTTTTTATTTTTATTTTTTTGAAGATTTTACTTTTACATGATCTTTATTCCCAATGTGGGGCTCAAACTTACAACCCCAAGATTAAAAGTCACATAGCATACTGTTTTTAGTTGAGAGAGATGGCAGTTCTCTCTCTCTGTATAAGAGTAAAATTATAGATCTGTTACTTCATGAGAACATTATCATTAAGCCAGGGTCTATCAGCACCTGCCTAAACTAATGCAATGCAGGAATCAATTGCACTTTCCCTTGGAGAAAATTTAGTTTCAAAGAGCTGGGTGATTTGTCCAATGTACCACCGTCGATTGGTGGGAAAGCCTGGCCGGGGCCTCCTCAGTTCCAGGTTGTATCAATAAGACAACAAATAGCTGATTGTTACATGTTTTAAAATTTTTTCTTTATATTTGGAGTGCCTGGGTGGCTCAGTCAAGTGTCTGACTTTGACTCAGGTCATGATCCCCAGGTCCTGGGATGGAGCCCCATGTAGGGTTCCCTGCTCAGCAGGGGGGGGTCTGCTTCTCCTTCTCCCTCTGCTCTTTCCCTCCCCCCGCCCCCAGGTTGCATATGTGCACACACTGTCTCTCTCTCAAATAAATAAAATCTTTTAAAAATATTTTTTTTTATGACTCAGGTCGAGTTCAATTGACTGACTACCACTCCTGGATTCACTTTTTAGAACATCTTGACGTAAGGGTGAAAGTATAAATGTTACCTTCCAAACAATGATGCTTCCTTAGTCCTCAGACTGCATCTAAAATTGGAATATGCTAGGGGTACCTGACTGACTCGGTTGGTAGGGCATATGACTCTTAATCTTGGGATCATGGGAAACCCCACGTTGGGTGTAGAGATTACTTAAATAAATAAAACTTAAAAAAAATTAGAATATGTTGTTCATATGAGATTTTAGGACATTACTTATTTTTAAAATAATGAGATAATCTTATTTTTAAAATAATTTTTAAAATAATTTATGCACAATAAATATGTGCAAATATGAGCAAAAAAAGAAAATCAGAGTCATTCAAATATGTATGAGATATATTTTCCCAAAACATAGAGTCATTACATACTCTTCTACAACATCACTTTTAATGACTTCATAGTATGTTATATGAATAGATTAGTATTTATTGACTGTGGCCTCATATGAATCAGCTATCAGTAAAACAGAACCACAGTCTAGGGCCAGAGTGATCAAAACAGTAAACATGAAAGTTCTTTTTTTTTTTGATAGTTCATTCATTCAATAAATATGTCTTGGATACTCTCTCTGTGCCAGCATTGTGCTGGGTGCTGGAGAGCCCACAGTGAAAGAGATGTACAGAGCTCATGCTTGTTAGGGTAGCTGTTGTGCAGGTGAAAGCCACCCACCCTACCTCCCTCTTCCTTCTCTCAACATGACCACCTTTCCACTGGGAATGGAGGGCAAGAAAAAGAAGGGCATTTTTGATTGCTTATTTTGTTGCTGCTTCTTTTTATTTATATTAAGTAGATAAAGCCCAAGAAATACTAAGAACATGTGGTAGGTTGCATTATTTGTTAATAATTTTTCCTTCTCTCATTGCTTTTTCCCCAGCTTCCCTAAGGCTAAAGTATATTCCCTGTTCCATCCATTGACTTTGGCCATATAACTTGCTATGAACAATGGAAAATGGGTAGAAGTGACAGGGTCCCAGTTCCAAGTAGAGGCTAACATGGAATTGTATGTTTCTCCCATTAAGAAATGGATAGCCTGGGGCACCTGGGTGGCTCAGTCGTTAAGTGTCTGCCTTCGGCTCCTGTCATGATCCCAGAGTCCTGGGATCAAGCCCCACATTGGGCTCCCTGCTCGGCGGGAAGCCTGCTTCTCCCGCTACCATTCCCTCTGCTTGTGTTCCCTCTCTCTCTGTGTTTCTCTCTGTCAAATAAATAAAATCTTCAAAAAAAAAAAAAAAAAAGAAAGAAATGGATAGCCTCTCTTGTGCCCTTGCCCTACACCATTAAAGAGTATGCTTTCGACAGAAAGCGGTTGCTCCTTCAGTCTGGGTCCCAAAATGAGAGACACATGAAGCTGCCTGGACAGAGACCTGTAGCTTAAAGCAGAGCTTCCCCAGAGACCCACAGACTTATAGGCAAGAAATATATGTTTGCTATTATAAGCCACTGATATTTGGGGGTTGTTTGTTATACCCCATTATCATAGCAATAGCAGACTAATCCAGAACTACACAAAATAAAGTACTCAATTGTGAATGTCTGTCTGAATGTCATGTCCTCCAGGAAGTGTTCCAAGATACTCTCTCATCGTCTTTTCGCCTCACCAGTCTAAATCAATCTCCCCTTTGTGCTTCCCTAGTATTTTGCCTGTGCCTCTATTAGAGCTGACATTTACCACAGCCTGCCTTTGTATAGATATGGTTGTATATGTGCCTAGAATTCCTCCTGGAGTATAAGGCACTTCTTGTTTTGTTTTTTGAGGAGAGGTGCTCTTCACAGTGTCTCTAGACTAGCTAGTGCTTTGCATGTAGTAGATGCTCAAAAATATGTAACTGAACGAGTCAATTAGAAGGTCTTCTAATTAGGTGAGCTGGTAGAATGGAGATGAACAAGGTATGCCCTCCTAACCCTCAAGATGCGTACAAATGCAAATATATACCAATGAAGCAGAGAAATTGCATCCTACTTTGGTAGGTGCAAGGAGGAATAAGCAGACAGTTAAACCAGGGCAAGCTGTATAGGAGACAGCACCTAAGCCTAGAAAGAGACTGTACCAATAGTCAAGATCCCTGAATTCTAGCTCTGATTTGGATATTGGCTGGCTGTATTAACCTTGGGAAGTTACTTAACTTCTCTGGGCTTCATTTTTCCACATCAAAGGAGAAAGAATAGTAGTGATTTTTTCACTCACAACATTCTTATACAGATCCAGAAAGATGCACATACATGACAGAAAAATATCAAGCCCCACGTAAGACCATATTAAGCCCCGCAAATCAGCTTGCTGTCTTTTCCATAGGAAGAGAGCTCCCATTCCATACACCTCCAGGAAGCCAAATGATGGGTCATTAAGTGACCACACAAGCTCACGCTGAACCGCTCCTGGAGTTGCTCACTTACAGTGATGGCCGTTTTGCAGTGATGCTTGACAGCTGCTTGTTTTTCTTCTGGAAAACAAAAATGGAATATTTAAATGTTTTATTGCCAGGGACTACGTTAAAGTTGAGATTTATTTCTACGTATTGTATCTGCCAGGCAAAGCTAATGCCTCCTCTCAGTTCCCTCAGGACTTTGTTTACACCTTCTTACCAATGAATTGTTTACAAGTTTGTGTCCCAAACCAGTCTGCAAGCTCTTGAGGCCCAGCCCACGGGAGAGAGGTTTCCACGCTGTGCTAGAAGAGGGAAGTATATAGAACATTTTAGAAGGAATTTGACAGAGCAATGAGCACTTTTAAGTGTTAGAATTCAAAGGAAAGCTTAAATTTTCTGCAAAAGCTGTGTATGTTCCATAATAACCTTGTTTCTCAATGATGCTAATTAATTGAGAAACTAATTACATATTAGTTTATAATATTACATATTCTATGCAAGAAGCATATATGTGGCTGGGATATTCTAAAATGTAGTTCGTTCTCCTCGTTCTCTTTTATAGAGAAATCATATGCAATGTTTCATTTTCCATTCTGCTCCAGGTCTTGAAGTTGGATTTGAGTCACAGAGCATAAAGGAAAGAACACAGATTTGGGATTCTGATCTTTGTGTGTCTGTGTTCAAATCCTCATTCTGCCTTTTATCCACCTTGTGATCCTGGGTGTGATTCTTGACTTTTATTTTTTTTTTAACTTCAGTTCCCCTGTCAATGAAATGAGGATGACATTACCCCCCTTGCAGGATTGCAAAGTGTAGAAATGATCTGTGAAAAAACCTAGTACCGTCCCTCACACATAGTAGGTGTTCAACAAAACAAAGTTATCATTGTTATTATTGTGGTGCATTGACAGTGGTGATACTTTTGTAGAGCTTTTGCCCCAAAATGAAATAGCCCATATTACTGTACTTTTAGTTCTTATGTCCAGTTTTATAGTTTTCCCATCTGCTCCCTCGCTGTTAGGCTACCAGTTGTCAATTCTAATGGCCATCCCTAAGAAATGGCAGCTGCCTCTTCTTGCTGTCAAGCCGCTACCAACTAACTTTCTGCCTCAAATCTGCTTGGAATTATATGTCAAATGGAATGAATAATACTGAGCGGAGACCGCAGACACCTTTCATGGGGCTGAGTGAATGACATTTAGTGCACAGGCCTTGTTATATTTACTGTGGGGACTCAGTATTATACTTTATGTCTGTGTTTCTGAGGGTTAAGATTGCTGGCTGAATAATAGCCCGACAACAAGACTCTGCTCTCTCTCTTTCCTGGAAAGAAGGCAGTCTGGGAGACACATCTCTAGGTAACATGGCATAGATTTGGTACCTTTAAAAATGTTATTGTTGTTATTGCTATTATTATTACTGTCTCAGGATCATTTTGCTCTGGGGGGTAGGCATGGGAAGAGCACTAGACTGCGAGTCTAGTTTTAGGTTCTAGCCTCTGATCTGTTAAATGACTTCCAGAAAGTGACTTACCCTCTCTGGGCCTCAGTTCCTCAATCTAAAAAAAAAGTGGAAAGATTCAAAGGGATGACCTGTGAGCTTCTCTATCCTATGAATCTCCATCAAAGTACTCAGACGATTGCTTGGCAATAACTACAGTATGTCTGGAAATAGACTCCACTTTACGGCTTTGGCCTTCATGATTTCCTCTAACTCTAGTAGGTCAGTCCATAGCCAAATTCTTAACACCATTTTCTGGTCTCTTTACTATTTCTTTTTATAATGATTTTGTCCTTAATTTGGGCTTATTTCAAGGAGAAAGATGTTAACTACTTAAAAATGATGGGATGTTTTAATCTGGGCTGGAAAGCCAGTTCCTTGAAAATGGCTTAATTAACATTTCCAGGTTCATAACATTTTCATTTATTCATCTTTTTGTTTTTAAATGGTTTTTTAAGTTTTCCAGAGACGGCGATCTCACGTTCCTAATGGATTATAAGAGAGAGAGTGGGTCTGCTGGGATCTGCATTCTTATTAGCTTTAAGATTCACATTAAGAAAAAAAGGGAGCTTAAGCAGAATAGGTCCACCGTGCTAATAAAAAAAGAAACAGAACTTTAGTTCAACACAAAATAATGTGGTAAGATTGCCAAGCAAAAAGCAGATTGAAAGAAGGGCCTCCCAGTGACCTTGGAACAGGACTAATATTTTCCTTCCTTGAGCTCATTCTCCACCAGAGGAAACCATGTGTTCCACGTCAGTCACGAGTACATCAGGGCGAACCAATCACAGCACACCGCAAGGCAGAGACCGGTCTGTGAAGGGGGCCAGTGAGCTACTGGGTCCGAATGACAAAACCTAAAATGCACAACTGGGTGGCCCAGATGCCTTGTGGGATGGTTGGCCTCCAGAAATTGGGGCAACAAGGAAGCACATCTAGTATGGTGTCCTACACGTGGTAGGCATCCCAAACACAAATTAAATTCAGCTTTTTTCATTGAAAAAGCCCTGGGCCAGGCCTGGCCTCCACTCCTGAGCGATTGCTAACCAGTGGTTTGTTCTCAGACGAGTGTATTTCATTGTTTTGGCTCTGTTACCACATCTGAAAAATGGGACTATCGATACTAGCTCAGCATACTTTGTGAAGGGTGGTAATGACTGATGCACGAGATGAACAAGAAAGTCTCAATTTTAATATGATCAGCTGGCAATAGTGCATTGTTTCCTGCCTCCTTGAAAGCTATGACTGTGACACCTGCCAAGCCCCAACACGCATAGTTATTAATAACAAAACACTAGACATTGCTTTGTCCATTTTGGGAAAATAGCTTGAACCTGGCTTTGCCCTCCAGCAACCCTGTGAGGAATTAGAAGGGATTGAGACTAGGATAGCATATATCTTGTGGGCCTCAGAGTTGGCGTCAGTGACATCCTTTCCCTGATTCACCCTCTCTGTGCATGATGATCAGAACGTGGAGGCTCCCCAGGATTGCTGCTATGGCATGGTTGCTTCTCACTGGAACCAGTGAGAAGGCACGGGGAGAAATCATTGTGTGTCGGTGTCAGTTCTTCCTGGAAATGTATTGCATGTCTTTACTCTCCAGAAATGAAGCCAATTGTCTTTTGTAAGAAGAATAAGGAATGTGTTGAGAGAGTGGAAGATGTACCCAGAGTCACAAGCCAAACTTGCAACAACTCTGATTGGCTCTAGGCACTAGATAATTAAAATGCCTTATTGTCTATTAGCTTTAATGCCTGGAGGATTTTCTTGGTAGCGGAATTCAAGGGTTAAGCCATCCCAACATGCCTCACTCCCAATTTATAAAATGGAAAATCTTCCATAAATCAAAAGTTACAAACAGACTTTGTAATGTCATAACTCTTGCGACGGCTCTCACCTTGATTGATTCCTATACATACATTCCGGCTGATTACCATAATGTGCTCTTGGGGGACAATTGGCACTGGATGGGGGAGAAAGAAGCAGGCAGGGAAGTAAATAACAAATGGACCTGGCTCCTCCTCATCGAGAGTGATTTCACTCCAATGTTCCATCATATCAACTGGGAAAGAGAGTCGTAGGGTTTAGGCAATCAATTACAGATATGTGTAGAGGCAGACACAATCATTTCACTGATTGTCACCGGTCTCGAGCAGTGACACCAAAAAGTGATCCGTCACTCGATTTTCTCTGACACCACGAGAAAGATGGCAGACACTTGTAGACTAACAGGCTGCTGGATTGGTTGGTTTATAAGATTGAAAAATCGCTGTGTTTCAAACTTATCCAAACCTTTAAGTGCCTCTGTTGCTAAGATTTCATATCTTTCTGGCAAACATTTAGAAAGATTACCAATAGGCTAATGACATCATGCCAGAGTGGAGTGGACTGTGTCTCTTGTCACTGCAACTGATGTCATTGTGTGCGTTGCAGACCATCAGAAGGGTGATGGGAAGGCAGGAAATGCGTACTTTCCTCCATCATGAGGAACATGGCAGCCACCTCATTAAATATGCCTCATGAAACGATTGTTAGGAGGACCCCTTTGGTGCAGATGAGCCCCTGCCTCTATCCCACCCACATCTTCAGAGCCTTCAGTCTGTCAGTTCTGCTGCCACTGGATGCATGGACCTAGTTCCCTCCCATTCGGTATGATTTTCTCTGCTGGCTGGGATTCTACTTTGTCTACACTCCAGTGATGGGCAATCTTTTTTCCATGAGAGTCAGTTTGTGAAAAGTTAAAATGTATACAGCCCACATCTTTCTTTTTTTCACTCAAAATGAAAAAGAAAAAAATGTATATTCTTATACACGAATGACCTATTAAACGAGAGAATACACTGAGAAGATCGACACTGCTTTTGAACACTTCAGATATTAATATATGAATATATTTGAGAAGTAGCAACCCAGAGTCAGATTTTTAAATTTCTTTCCTGCAATTAGACTGCAGACCACTTCTTGAAGCTGGGGTGGGGGTTGGGAGTGGGGGCTTCATGTGAGGTCTCCTGGGTGAGAGACAATACATACAGGACTTCTTCTTATAAGGAAGTTACACCCCATCTCCCAGCTGCAGTCTGAACAAACAGTACTGAGAGGTGCTTGCCTGCATGAAGATAAAAGTCAGTTGAGGCGATCTTGTATATAAAATTCCAAACTGCAAAGTCTCCCGGAAAGGGATGGAGAAGGCCCGTGGATTCCATCAGCGTTTTCGCTGAAACTGACTCGGTCCATTTCTGCCATTTCTTCTGGCACTCAGAGTCTTTACCCGCCACCCAGGCACTATTCCTTCCATCAGCATATTTTCTCTTGGCACTGGAGGCTCTAAAATGAACCCAGCACAGTTTCAGACTTATCCGT
Organism: Procyon lotor; assembly: GCA_028646535.1. Taxonomy (NCBI): domain Eukaryota; kingdom Metazoa; phylum Chordata; class Mammalia; order Carnivora; family Procyonidae; genus Procyon; species Procyon lotor. The sequence goes on along the minus strand of CM053606.1, from coordinate 43,522,920 downwards.
GTAAATCATCAAGAAATATGACGACCTTCTGCAGAAATGATGTTCTGCATTTCAAAGTTCATCCACTTCTAAACTAAATCAGTGGCAGCAGTCTGGTGCTTTGCTGGGTTCTTCAACCACTTGACCCCTAGCCCCCTTAAATCCTTTCACTCACACTAGCAACCCCCTTGTAAACTGCCCTCAGCAGTTGGAGAAGGTCCCCCAAACTTACTGACTCTTCACCGTGGTCCACTTTCCACTTTTCCAAAGGCCAGAGAGCAGGCACCAAGTAATGATTAAAAATAATTACTGATGTTGCTACATCACCCTGGATGTCTCAAAGAGCTTTCCTGTCTGTCACTTTATGTTACCCTGGAGAAAACAGCCCCTAGAAGTAGCTGGTGTCCCAAGGAGAGAAGAACAGAGATTCTAAGGGATTTGCTCAAGGTCGTATAGCATGTTAGCAACAATCTAAACTAGATTTTTGGACTTGCATCGTGCTTATCCTGCTCCTGGAAACAGGAGGCATAGCTAAAGTAATATCAGTCATGACAATAATTGTCTTGATCTCTGAGCGCCTAAGTGCCAGTTCCCAGACCGAGCCCCTCATCATAGCTCCTTATCTGACACTCTCAACTGTCTTGAAGTCCCTCCTGCTAAACTGAAAAAAATCCTTAGAATCTCTGCCTTGGCTATGCAATCCCAACATGGAGGCCTGAGGGAGGTTTTCAACACAGCTAGTAAGTTGCCCTCATAGTGGAAAAGTTGGGTCAAAATCTGGGCATCACCAAAGAATTCAGAGTAGCTGCAGAAAGCCCTAGAAGAAAATCTTTAACTGAGTGCAGAGCTCTCATAAAATGCTATGGGCCTGGAAAATGATTTCATAAGTTATTTTGATGGCAAAAATGTATGAAACAGAATTGACTAATTCATAAATAACTTCAGAATCTCATCTATTATTTCTCACATCATAACTTACAATGGAATAATTGTTTCTAATTCTGCTGAGTATTTTCTCATGCATTTTGGTTCCCTTGGTAAATCTTATTAGTTGGGTAACTCCTAAGACATTTGTAGCTTGCCTCTATTATGATGAGAACAAGTAAATATTAATAGCAATTTGTTTTTAGTACAACGCAGCATTAATTTCACCACTGGGCCCTCTTTTTTCTTTTTCTTTTTAATTTCTCATCTCAGGGAAAATTGGCTGAGATTTCTCAAAGAAGGGCTCGCAGAAAAAAAAAAAAAAGAAAACCCAGTATCCGGTGATCTTATACAAATCTCAACTTACATTTTATTTACTATGTACATTACTGCAAACCAGTATGAACCATAACTCCATTTAGATAATAATAATCAAATTATCCAACCTGGGATAGCATGTTTTATAGATTTTGGTCTAAATTTAATATAAAAATGCAGTAGTCCTTGTTTGGAAGAGTTTATTAAGGGTTAGCAAAGAAAAAGCTTTTTCAATAGTCTATAACTCTCTAATGGCCTTTTTCAAATAAAATGGGAAAGAATTTGAAAAGAAACCTATATCAGTGAGCTGCAATTGTAACATTACAGTACAGGTCTATAAATCTTGACATGCTCAGAAGATTGCCTAAACCAGCAATACAATCTGTCCAAACCTCATTGTCTCCACGACCAGCCAGCCTCATTTTAAGAAATGTATGTGGTCTTCAACCTAATTTTATCACCTTCATTTGTAAACTAGTCAATCAATCAAAGCATCCTGGGAGTCTAAATAGAAAAAGGAGTGCATTTTCATGCATTCTGGGCGACACAGTCAAAAATTAATCTCCACTTGATCAGACATTTCTTGCCCTCATCTCAATAGACCATCATTAGGGTCAGCAATGTATATTAAAAATAGAGTTACCGCAAACAGTTCGCCAGCTGGAGTTTGCAGGCTGCCTGCCCTTTCCTCAGAAAGCTTCCTCCTCTGTGTGAGCCTGAATATGCTCAGTAGATTCATCTGGAAGGAAGCAGGCTGGAAATGAAGTTAGGGAAGAGAATGCCTGCAGCCCTCAGGAAACACGTATGGCTTCCCAAGTGCCTGGATCATCGAAACATTCCATCCAAGTGAGACTGGTAGAGAAAAATATTTACTAAATATGCATTCATAAGGCTCAGGTCCACATAAAAGGG
>CM053606.1:43497936-43520287 GCA_028646535.1 Procyon lotor | reverse complement strand
TCCACGTGTACGCGTCTCCACGTGTACGCGTCTCCACGTGTACGCGTCTCCACGTGTACGCGTCTCCACGTGTACGCGTCTCCACGTGTACGCGTCTCCACGTGTACGCGTCTCCACGTGTACGCGTCTCCACGTGTACGCTTGACGGAAGCTGGGTTCCCTCAGGACCTGCAAGGCGACGCAGGCTCAGTTTCAGGATGAGATGGGGCTCCCCACCCCGGTGATAGGAGCTCGGTTTCCTCAGGCCCCCGCCGGAGGAGAAGGTAAGGAAAAGTGAGAAGCAGCTGGCTGTGTGCGGTTGAGTGCTGAGGGCCCCTTAGAGGAGGGACTTGATGTGGAAAACTGTGGCGTTTTAGTTTCTGTGAGTGGTGTGAGACGGTGTCCGTGTGGCCCTCCGGTTGGGCCAGCACCCTTAAGGCGCAGGTTCATTTCTGTGCTCTGTCTTGCTGCGTTGAGCCGTGTGTCGGGGTTTATGCCAGGACCGCACTGCTACGGTTACCATAGCCTCCTAACGGAGTTTGACGTCAGGAAGCCTCCGGCCTCCGGCTTCCTTCTTTCTCGTCGCTGCTGTGGCTCTTCAGGGTCCTTTGTGGTTCCACACACATTTGAGGATTGTTTGTGCTATTTCTATAAAATGCCGTTGGACTTTTGACCAGGATTGCATTGAACCTGTAGATCGCTTTGGGTAGAAGGGCCATCCTAACAATGTTAATTCTTCCAATCCATGGGTACGAACTGAAATAAAATAAAAAAGTGAAACTCTTCCCTCCCCCTCTCAGGTGAATGGTGTGCCAAGCGAGAAGACAACAAGGTGTTAGCCACTTCCCACTTGTCATGCGTCTGTGTACTAAGCCTGTTCCCTTCCTTTTGTTCTTACTTCCCCTCCACCAGGGGTCATTCTAGAGAGAGAGAATTTTTTCTTTTCTTTTTTTTAAAGAAATGCTGTAGCAAGAATCATTAGTAAAGATTAGGATACAGGTTTCCCATCCCTGTTGTTGAAAACACAGTGATAGAAGTATTGCAAGACTTTTGGAAGAGGGGTAGTGGAAAGGCCTAACACGGAGGCCGTTCACCTTCCTTCACCCACCAGAAATCCCAACTATTTACCTACCTTGAGTTTCCTTGACAAAATGCTAATGTTAAATGTAAGTCTGATGTTGAAGGACATTTTAAAGTACATAAACTCAGTGCTGAAATGACTCAGGTAAAATGGTATTTTTGTAAGTCATGAAACTAATTTTGTGAATGATGCTACTTATGAAGGAGAGGGAACATATGAGTTTGATTTTATGAAAAATATACAGTTTCTCAAAAATAACCTTTTCAGCCTTTTTTTTTTCACCAGTTCAAGGAAAAGAAAGCTTGGACCATAAACACAAGACCCATTTGACAAATATTCCTAATTGGCAGTATTCAGCCTAAAAATAAAAACATATTCTATCATATTAACTTAAAAAGTAAGCATATAATTAATAGGTGAAAAACAGAGAGAAAGATTGCTGAAGATTAAGATTAAGCCCTGCAGAAGCGAATGTTCTAACTAGAAATTGGTTTAATTAATAGCACATTTTACATAATGATTACAGTGTAATTGCGCTGACTAGCAGAGTGTCATTAAATATATCCATGCTCCTTTACAACACCCTAAGGCTAAAAATAATGAGTTACATTGAAAATCACTGTGCAACAGGTTCATAAATAACATTTAAGCCTATACAAGGCGAATACTTATAAATAATAAATATTTGCCTTTTGTAATTGAAGAAAAAATGACAGCCTTCTTTTTCTACTACCTTGTAGATTGCCATGTTATAATGCTGAAAAGATTTTTCCCCTTGCTTTCTCTAGAAGGTGTTGAATAATTTATTCAAATGCTAATATTCCACGTAGTCTGACTTTGAGGAACAAATATTCCTACATAAAGAATAAATGCCAAGATGCTTATTACCTCTCTTGCTTTACTTTACACCATGTATCCCCCAAAACTACCACAGTCTATTACACCTGTCAAATGAAGTTAGTGACCAAATTTTCTTGCAGAGAAGAGCATTTTTCTTTATTTAAAAATTACCCCTTCTCCCCAAATGTTCATCATGCTCCGGGTTGTTACAGAGCAGCAGCTGCTCTGTGACTTCAGAAAGGAAGTCGAAGATGCTTGATAACTTCTTAATCTCTCGCTCTTCTCCTGAGAATCAGTACCATTTGATAAAAACTGAAGCGGTTCCCTATCCGTGTAGTTTGCCCTGGCATGGGCTCGGGTCTACCAAAGGTCGATGTTCAAGAGCCTCATCTTCTTCATCTCCTCGACTCCAGAATGGAGTTGTGTTCCTCCAGGGCCCAGCAGAAAGCAGAACACCCCTTGCCAGGCAGCCTTAGGTAGACTCTGAAAGTTCCCCAGACCTGCATTTCTGGCCAATGGCTTCTCTCCAAGGGTGGTGGGAAAGAGGAGTCTCCAGGCTATACAGAGAATATGATTTTCTGTGGTAATGATGGTAGCCAGGGAGGTACACAAAGGTATCCCAGCTCTTTAGGAAAGAACACAGGAAGAAAATGCCTCCTGCTGCTGGTGAGTCCCCTAGTGAGTATGAAGCAGGTCAAGCTTACCACCTCCCAAAAACTCAAGAACCCTCAGTGCAGGGAGCCCTTATAGGAGGTCACTGTCAGGCTTTTTCTCTCACACTTAGGATGGCAGCTCATTCTTCTGTGAGGGGAGGTGGTGTTGCTTAGTGATGAATAAAAGGCTTTAGCATTAGCCAGAACTCAGTTTATGTTCTAGGTTCACTATTAGCTGTGTGTTATTGCATAAGTCACTTAACCTCTCTGAGCTTCAATTCCCTAATCTGTGAAGTGGGATGACAGTGATCTCTGCCTCCTAAGGATTAAATGAAAAACACTTCTAAGTTTGTAAGCTCTTAGCATAATGCCTCCCAGTTTGTAATAGCAGAGTAGGTAGTTATTATTTATCTTTTGATTAGACAGTTTTTTCTCTATTTAGCCAAAATCCATCTCCTTCTTACTTTCATCCATGGACTCCAATTCCTTGGGTTGATGAAGGATTGGAGTTCCTGTATTCATCCCTACCCACTTGTAGATCCAGAGCAGCCAGAGGGGACCCTTTGACAGAACAAATCATATCACTACCTGGATTCAAGTCCATTTTGATGTTCCATGGGTCTTAGGAAACCCAAGGGCTAGAATTTTTATACCTGTATGATCTTGCCCCTGCCTGCCTCTCCAGCCTCATGATTTGTGCTCTAGGGGTCCTAGGCTTCTTTTTGTTCTTCATACAGGCCACATTCCCTCTGGCCCCAGGGCCTTTGGAAATACCTTGCCTGGAACTCTTTTCTTACCTACTTTTTTTTTTTATTTTAAAAGATTTTATTTATTTGACAGAGAGAAACACAGCGAGAGAGGGAACACAAGCAGAGGGGACGATAGCAGGAGAAGCAGGCTTCCCGCCGAGCAGGGAGCCCGATGCGGGGCTCGATCCCAGGACCCTGGGATCATGACCTGGGCTGAAGGCAGACGCTTAACGACTGAGCCACCCAGGCGCCCCTTACCTACTTTTTGTAGTTAGCTCTTTAGACTTCAACTCAAACAAGGCCTCCCTGGGGAGGTCTTATACTAACTCCCCAAACTAGATCACGTTTACCTCTCTTCCTACTATCCCTTCACAGGGTTTATCAGCATTTGAAATGGTATATTTCTGTGATCATTTGATAAATGACTATTTCCATTAGTAAACTGTATTTCCTCTAAAGATAGGGACCATGGATGTTTGGGGCTCATAATGGGCTTTGCACAGTACCTGACATCTGGCCCTCAACAAATATTTGGAGTGAATGATGGAGGGAATGAACTAACACCCATTTCCACATGAGAGTCCTCCACATACTTAAAGATAGTGTTTATGCTTCTCTTCTCCATGATTTAATTGTCACAAGATTAATGATCTCAGTGCCTCATGTACTCTTATCATGTTACCTTTTAGAACTCTCAATAGCCCTGTGTTCACACTCTGGGAAGCTGAGTATAGTGGGAGGATTGCTGCTTGTGATTATAGATACTGTCTTCCTTCTAGCACACTCAGAGGCTGCATTGGCTTTAAATATGTGTGTGTTATATACACATACATGTAGTTTGTTTTTTAAAAAGAAAAAAATGCAGATTCATTTAAAAATCCTGAAAATACAGAATAGAAAAGTATAAAGAAAACAATTCTTAGTAGTATCTGAGTTGGTTGAGTGTCTCCTTTTGGCTCAGGTCACAGTCGGTCCTGAGATGGTGCACTGTGTCAGTCTCCCTGCTCGGTAGGGAGTCTGCTTCTCCCTCTTCCTCTGCCCCTGCTTGCATGCTCTCTCATTCGCTCACTCTCTCACATAGATGAATAAAATCTTTAAAAAAAAAAAAGAAAAGAAAACAATTCTTAGCACATCATTCAAAGAAAAACACAATTTTACAATTTGCAACAATTCCTGTGTTTTTTTCTGTGAATAAGTTTTTGTAGAGAGTGAGGAAGGATTATATAGTGGAAATATACTCGCCCCCACACACTCACACACATCCCGCTTTCAACAATATTAAATCATAAAATATTTCTATATTCTTACATTGCCTTACAAATATCACTTTAAATGGTATCGTATCAGCTATTCTGCTGCTATTCAGAGTAAGGCTTGGGAAGCCTAAACAAATAAGAGATTAGTTTTCTCAGATAACAGAGAGTCTGGAGATGGGCAGTTGCTGAAAATGCTTTAAATATCTTTTTTCTCATGGTTGCAATGCAATTGCTGTAGCTCCTACCGACACATTTCTGTGCAACACAGGAAGAAGAGGGAAAGGATGTTCCACATCTATCCTTCCCATTTATCAGAAAAAGCCAAATACTTCCCACTGCCCTCAGCAGACTTCCACTTAGGAATCCTTGACCAGACTCTCTATGACCAATGCTAGTAGAAAAACTGGAAAAGTGAGCATTTAGTTTTTCCAGTCGAATAGGGTTGAAGCAAGCAAGGAAAATTGGGTGCCTTTCCTGCATCCCATCAGGATAATTCCATTCCATTTGATTCTCAGCTCTTTAAATAAAAATCATAGAAACTTTCATAAAGACTCTTTCTTCCTTTTGCTTCCTGGTTTATAAAAATCAGCCAGATAAACAAATAGTGATTCTTTTTTTTATTAACATATAATGTATTATTTGCCCCAGGGTATGTCTGTGAATCGTCAGGCTTACACATTTCACAGCACTCACCTTAGCACATACCCTCCCCAATGTCCATAACCCAGCCACCTCCCAGCCATCCTTAGTTCGTTTCGTGAGTCTAGGAGTCTCTTACGGTTTGTCTCCTTACCCATCCCTTCCTGACAAACAGTGATTCTTTTTTTTTTTTTTAAAGATTTTATTTATTTATTTGACAGAGAGAGAGAGAGAGATCACAAGTAGGCAGAGAGGCAGGCAGAGAGAGGGGGGAAGCAGGCTCCCCACTGAGCAGAGAGCCTGATGCGGGGCTTGATCCCAGGTCCCTGGGATCATGACCTGAGCTGAAGGCAGAGGCTTTAATCCACTGAGCCACCCAGGCGCCCCCAAACAGTGATTCTTAATCAAGAAATTTGTAGAGATATTTTTGTTTGCCAGTGTTTATGGCAGTGCTATTATCTTTGGTGGACAGGGACCATGGCTGATGAACATCCTCCCATGCACAGGAGAGCTGCACAGTGACCTGCCCAGTCCCAAATGCTCTTTATTGACTCCCATTCAGTGGGACTCATGGAAATTCCTTCATTAGAAACTGGGAAGGAAGAAAAGAAGTAAGGAAAGAAGGAGGGAGGGTGGTGAGGGGAGGGACAGAGGGATGGATGGAGGAGAAGAAAATGAACATTTTGTCATTAAACACTACAAATAACAGAAGACAAAGAATGCTTATCAATGATGGGATACAACTCTGTTCATACTACTTTCTTCTTCCTAACCCACAATTTATATCATATCGGTATAGGCAGACAAGATTATTTTAACTGCCCTCCAAGAAAAGGAATGGGAATAGATCTTTACTCTTTCTGGCTTTCAAAGGGCTCCTCCTGGGACTTTGGAAACCTGATATTGTTTGCAATTTGTTCTTCCCTGGAGGAGGTTAGGAAAAATACAAAGGCCCAAGACAGGTACTGCTCTGTGTTTAATGATGATAGGCAGAGGTGGGAAAGTACAGATCAGCTTTTTCCTCTCGGCAGAGCCTGGGCTATTAGGAGAAGGGAATTTAGTGTTTGATTTGCCCATTCTCCATTCCTCATCGAGGCTTCGGTCCCAAATTGCTAAACCTCCATTCAACAGTTAAATTAAACATAACTAACTTTGTTGATATTATTTCACAGCCGAATAACTTGATATTCATACTCTTTGTGTGTTCAATAAGTACAGAGCTCAGACACATTTTTAAGTCTCAGCTGGTGATGAATTTTGCTGAGCTAAACTTGTGTTTCACAGGATTCTGCTCAGCTGAGACGGGGTACGCTATTACACTGTAAAAATAAGCTTCAAGCCATAATTTTGATGGGCCCCTCACAGCAAGGAAGCATCCCTCTTACCCTCCTCCCTCCTCTTAGCAGCGACTCCCATTTGCCACTTACACATCCTAACCTAAAGGAATTCCATGCAGATGATAGTCCTTCACACCACTGCCTCCAAGGTGCCAAGAGTGCTGCACTTGGACTCCCAAGCCCTTTATGTTTGCCCCTCTCTACGTCTGCAGGGAGTAGGGACCATAAGCAGGACGTTTAATCTCCTGTGGTCAGGTTCCATGTTTGGCAGATAGGGGAGATTAAAACCCTGCCTTTCTACCTCACACATTCCCTGTAAGCTCAGTTATACGAAGTATTGAAAACATGCTGCAAACTGTCAGATGTTATTCACTATTATTTACATTTTCACTTATAATTGGAATCCTATGCTCTAAACATGACAGGAAGTGCCTAATAAATATTAGAAATGAATAATAAATTCATGTGTTCATTTATTCATCAAACGTGTATTGGGCATCTTTATATGAAGGCCTGTGCTAAATACTATGGGTATAAAGAAAGACATTGTGTTCTAGTTTGAGAGATAAATAAATAAATAATTACAATACAGTGAGATCCACACTACACAATGGAGACATATACAAGATTTTTGAGCATATGACATTTTGCCCAAGTAAGCAAGGACCACTTCACTGAGAGGGTGACTAGTGGTGGAGGTGGGGAGAGGGACTTCACAAAATATATAACCAGCAATCTGCTAAGGACTTTATAAACATTCTTTCCTTTAATTGTCACAGCAGTCCTGTGAAGTAGGTACTATATCTGTTTTATAAGTAGCAAAGCCAAGGCCTAAATAACTCACCCAATTTCCCAAAGCTGGGAAGGAAGGAGCCTAGAGAGTGGAGAAACTTGACAAATGCTACCTTAGCCAGATAGTCGAGGTCAACATCAAAGTAAGAAGTCATGTTAATAGTATGTATATTTGATATGATGTGATAAAAATGGCACCTTACCTTTGTGCTCTTCCTCCTCAAAACCTATAACTTCTGTCCAGTCATGAGAAATACACCAGAAAAATCCCAGTGGAAGGATATTCTACAAAATACTTGACCAATACCCCTTGAAACTTTCAAAACTGAGAAGTTCATCAAAACTGAGAAAGTCTGGCACGCCTGGGTGGCTCAGTGGGTTAAGGCTTCTGCCTTCGGCTCAGGTCATGATCTCAGGGTACTGGGATCGAGCTCCGCATTGGGCTCTCTGCTTAGCAGGGAGCCTGCTTCTCCCCTCCCTCTGCCTACCTCTCTGCCTACTTGGGATCTCTTTCTCTCTGCCAAAAAAGTAAATAAAATCTTTAAAAAAAAAAAACAAAAACCTGAGAAAGTCTGAGAAACTGTCACAGTCAAGAGAAAACTAAGGAAATATGAAAATATGAACACTAAATGTAATGTATCTTGGACAAGATCGTAGGACAGAAAAAAAGACTTATTTAGAAACTAAGGAAATTTCAAGTATGAACTTCAGTTAATAATAATGTATAAATATTGGTTCATTTATTTTAGCAAATATACCATACTGATAAAAGACATTAATGCTAAGGAAACTGGCTTGGGAGGTATATGGGAACTCTGTGCTATCTTTATAGTTTTTCCATAAATCCACAGTTCTTTTAAACTAAAAAGTTTATTAAAACACAATATTACATGCTTACTTTGTGTCAATCACTATGCTAGTTGCTTTACACACTGCAATGACTAAAATGAAAGGTCCTTCTCATAAGGTCCTGTCTCCTTATTGACCTACCAAGATTTATACCAAAAGTCCTTTGAGATAAAGGAAAATGTAAAGACTCAGTGAAGTCCTGACGTACAGTAGGCAGTCAATAAATATTTGCTGATGTAAACTAATATCATTCACAAGAGAGGCCCCATATTAGGACTTGGAGATGCTGCCTTGCTTGGGCCTGGTGTGGGTCAATGGGAATGCTGCCCTTGGACATGGATGATTTCAATTTGCACACTTTTCTTAGTAGAAAGTTAGTCCCTTCTCAGGCTGCTAGTGATCACTAAGAGATAATGGAGGGGACCTAGGCGAGCCGCTAAAGGATGTTCATTCCAATAATCCTTTAGTCCTGGCCTGGCAACTCTGAATGGGACCTAGACCTCATCAGTGTTTTATGCTCTTTAGGGGACCTATCCTTGCTTCTCTCAGGACAGTCTTATAAAACCTTCAAAGGACAAGAGCTTCTTGTCATGATTAACCTTTGGAATGAGCACTAAAAATAATTTTGCATTCACTTTAATAGTTCAGGTTTTAAGGGGAAAGACGGATGGGTGTGGCTTCTTTAAGCATTTTCTTTTCCAAAGCAGTGGAGAGGGACAGAAAGACCCAGAGGGAGTTTTTGGCTGTTGAGCTGAGATTTAAACATTTTAACCATTTTCCACACCCTTTTTTCTCCCTTGTACTTCTCTATTCAAAGCAATTTTCATCTTACATACTGAATATTAGCTGATGAACTAATTCCTCAGGAAAAATGCTATTAATCCATCAGGATTCTTCATTCCATTTTTTAAAAACTACCCTTGAACATCTTTTGTTTAAATAACTGAATCCTATGTGTAGTTTTTAGAGATCTGATGAACTTAGGAATTTAAAATCCTCCTTGCAGTTTATTTTCAGCGCTATCACATAGAAAACCATACAGCTCTTCATAGTCCTGCCAGAGTTTTCTCATAAAAAGGGACCAAGCTAAGTCCTGTTGACATTGGACGTCACCATCACTACACCACTTGGGTGAGATTGTACCCTGAAACCTGAAGCAGCCCCATCTGCCACCTGCATACTACGGGACAGGATACTATGCAGCCCTTCTCCACCAACACCCCCGTCATGGAATTTTGAACCTCGAGGCTGAACAATTCCATCCTCAGTCCCTGGAGATGTATTCCCATTCCCTATATCCTAGTTTTCGCTCTTATTATATAAGCACACATGTCAGTGTCTAACTAGGACCCTCTCTCAGGGTAATGATTTACTCATCTCCGGCTCACCCACAGTGCTCGCACAATGCCCATGCAGAGTACACTTGTGCACACTTACTAAACAGAAGGGTAAAGACACAGGAGCCCTCCATGTACCTAGTTTGTGCCAAAGTCACTGCTACAGACATAGATGGTGCTTGATGCTTAGATAGAGAATGGGGATTAAAAAAGAGCATCCCTCCTGTATGCTCACTCTGACTGGGCAATGATATAATTTCCAGTCTCACGTCTCTATTTCAGACCACATATGGCAGTAATATTGGCTCTTCCCCACCTCAGCCTAACCATGACTAAACAGGTTGATGGATGTCATGCATCTTATCATCATACATGCATATTTTTAAATATAATTCACTTTTGATCTGCACCCTTGTGCAGTGGCGAATGAAAACAGTTAAGATTTCTTCCACTGTCTGCCTTTAAATGTATTAAACAGCCCTGCTGTCAATAGATTATATTCTTGTACAATGATAATAGCCCCCAAAACTAAGAGGCCTTGTCAGGAATTGCAGTTGTCACAGTTTGATGGGAATGATTTTACTTGGGGTTCGTCTGCTGCACAATCATCTCATAATCTGGATATACATCACAGCATGACATGTAAATTTCCTGCTACTCTGCTTTCATTTCCAGAGGCAGCAATCAAATGAAAACCACTCAACCTCACCCAAATGTATAAATAATTTTCATTCAAACATATTAACAGTCAAAATATGAGAATTTATCACAGAGTGCTAGGCCTTTTAAGAAGCAATAAAGACTTTACTTTTTAAGCATATTTCTCCTTAGAAAAGTAATACGAATAGTAACTTGCAATTTAAAAATCGCATTTGAAAGTCCACATAGAAACCACCTAATCTGCAAACTTAAGGATGCAGGTGCTTTGCCATAGGTTCAATGCTTGGAGGAAAAGGAATGAGGGAAATACTGTGTAATAGAATTGCGTGTGGATTACTAATCACCTACCTGAAAATACCAATGTCTAAAAAGGCTGATTTATTTCATCTTTACTAAAAATACCTTTTGTGCTGCACAATCAGTAGATTACTTTCTCTAAAATAAAAGCACCTTATCCAGCAGTGATTTTTATACCTTTTTTCTTCTAATAAACATTAGATTTTAATTGAAAGCAACCTCCTTGGGGGATAGGAAAAACCCATCAAATTGTAGCCGTGGACATGGCTGATTCTCCCCCACTGCAGGCTGAGTTTCAGCCACACCAGCTGTCAGTTACCAGGGAAGGGAGAGACATAGTCACATTGAATAAAAAAAATATTTGTCTTTGGTACTCAGTTAAGAAATCAAATGAGAGTAAGGTGCTGGGTCACCCCTTGGCCTGGTCCACGCTGAGTAGGGGGATGCCTGCAGGGGTACACTTGAAGGAGAGGACCAGAGCAGCAGAGTGCTCACCACTGAAGCCTGGGGACTTACCAGCCTTGCCTGTATAATTTGCCTGGGAAGCTGCTTCCAGACTAAGCGTTCAGATGTGAATTTGTGCCCGGCCAGATGGAGGTGCTAAAAGACATCATTTGACCAATAAGGCACTGTGTGGACAAGAGTTTATGAGATATGAAACAAAATCCAAAGAAATATAATACTCTGACACATTTAATTCAATAATCAATCTACTCATATTTCCGAGAGGTACCTTCTATATTTTAGAGAAGAAAACACTTTGTCTCTGGGTAAAGTCTAATTTAAAGATTTCTTTTATATCCTCCAGGGCAGTTGAGGAATAGAGGGTGGTTCAAAAATGTGGGTTGGGGAGGAGGAGTTTGGGATGGAGGACAATCTACTTTTACCATTGATGCTGGCACCTAAAAATTTTGCTGCTTCACTTTAAATTTTTATAGCCTTATCTTCCCCCTTCCTGCTCTCCACCCCCCCACCACCATGTGCAAAAACTGCTAAGATGACAATTTTCCCTATCTCCCCAGTAAGTGTGTCTGCAGAAGTAGAAGTACCATAACCCGGGGTACAGCAAGCTCAGCCATTTGAAATAAAACTTTGCAGTACTAATGTTTTTGTAACTGCTTTCATATTGTAATGATATTTTTCCAAGCACTGGTTTTATTTGATCTTAAATACCTTTTTGGGAAAGTCCAGTGAGCTGACTCTAATAAAATCATGCTATTGAAAAAAGGTTTAAGTAGAATGTTCAGAATAAATTACAAAACTGCATGCAAGAATACCAGCTAGTGCTGTAATAAAAAGCTGAAAATGAGTATTCTTGCAATATATTTTAAAGAAGTAGTATACTTTTTTTGTCCATTTTTTTTCATTGAATGTTTCATAACAGAATGCCTCCATGTCGTGAAAGGAGGGGAATGCATACCAAATGAACAAACTGCGGAAAAAATTGCATTTTAAGGGGAAAAAAACCTTGACTTTTTGGGGGAGTATAGAACATATTTCATTTCATTTTCAATAACTGTTGGAAGATAATAGGAAATGTAATTTCTTTCCATTTGCTGTGCCAAAATACTTAAATTACATCATACTTATCCTGTCATATTTTTCCCCCAACATGTTCAGAACTCTTTAATGGATTTTGCACTCCTTATATATGCAGTAAGGAATGATCTGTTTAAACAACAGAGATGTCCAGTAGTAGAGATCTCAGGGAAACTGTTGGATGATCTGGGTGGAAGACACAGGCATTTGTATATCTGACTTTCTTATAATGAAGCAGAAGTATAATGAAGCAGAAGGAAGGGATGGAGTAGTGAAGGAGAAGTAAGGAGTAAGGAGCATGAGGGATGGAGGTGAGTGTATCCTCCTTGTTACTCTTGAAATCCTAGGTTCAGCCTAATCATCGGCTCCTTCCTTAGTCCTTCCACCCCAACAGAACAGTTTCACAAAAATTGGATGCTGAAAGATCAAAGGGCTGGATGACAAATTTCTCCTGTGGCACAGCCATACCTGCCATTTGAGAGTCTGCTGTGCTCTGGGCATTGAGTCAGGCATTGAGCTTCTTGAGCTACCGCTTCTATAAGGAACAATATTTATATAAATCTAATTAACCTATAAATTCACTTCTCTCACCTCCAAGTAAAACAAAAGTGATCATTCCCATCCTATGGAGAGAAACTGGAGCAAAGAAAAGGCGGTCATGGAATGATGGACAAAATCTAGATTATGATGGACACTGTTGGTGGCCTAGCCGGCATTCCTTCTCTTCATCCGTCTTCCTTCCTCACAGAACCTGATTATCTTCAGAAATCTATTTCTCTTACACACAGCCATGCACCTCAGGAGAATCTGACCCAGTCTGTTTCTAAGATACGGATACAGATACAGATCTTCTAAGATAAGATACACGAGCAACTGTTTTCCCTTTGACATTGCTGAATTTGAGAAAGGGCACAGGACTCTGACCAGTGAAGTGGGAGAGGAAGTCGGCTGGGGCTCTTTGAGAGAAGAGTTTTCTTGCCAACCAAAGAAGTGGTCTCTCTTTCTTCCTCTGGAGATTTGGTTGTCTAATGTAACTCCTTAAAGTGTATCAGCCACTCTGCCTAAGATGAACTAATACAGTGATGGCAGAAATAATACTGGATTAGTTTCCTAGGGCTACTGTAACAAAGTGCCACCAACTAGATATTTTAAACCAACAAAAATTTATTATCTCAGTTTGGGAGGCTAGAAGTCCAATCACGGTGTCAGCAGGGTCCTGTACTCTGATGGCTTTAGGAGAGAATACTTCCTTGCCTCTTCTAGTGTCTGGTATTTGCCCCCAATACTTGGTGTTCCTTGTTTTGTAGATGTATCACTCCAGTCATACGGTTGTCTTCTCCCTCTGTATCTTCATACTGTCCTACATCTGGAAATGTCTCTCTTTGTCCAGCCTTCCTTTTTTGTAAGAATGGCAGTACTACTAGATTAGAGCCCTTTCTGATAACCTCATTTTAACTTGATTACCTCTGTAAAAGCACTTTTTTTTTTTTTTAACAAATGCCACATTCTGAGGTACTAGGGATTAGGACTTCAACATATCTTTTTGTGGGGAGAGTGACACAATTCAGCCCACAAATTGCCCAAATAGTGGGCAGATCCAAGGTTGGGTAGGCCTTGATGACATCATTGAACCTCTGAATTAACCAACCCTGAAACCTGTCTTGTCTCAGAACTTGCCCATAGGTAGGATATGCAGTATGTGAGAACCCCTTTCTGTATTCTTCAAATCACTGTGTATTGAAGTTTGTTACTTGTAGCTGAACTCACCTTCGTTGATGCAGCAGATGTTGGGTAAAAACAGTCCTGATTCCACTATTTAATAGCTGTATATCCTTGGGAAAAAAAATCACTTAAACTCTCTGAGAATATTTTCTGTATCTCTAAATTGAGTCAAATGTTATTTCAGATTTGCCACAAAGATTGATGAGATAATGCATATAAATAGCATTATACAGAAAAGGTGCTCAGTAGGTTGCTGTTAGGCTCTGTTTGTTTGTTTGTTTGTTTGAGAGGGGGAGAGAGTGGGGAAGAAGGAGAAAGAATCTTTTTTTTTTCAAGATTATTTAAAGTCAGAGAAAGGCAATTATCACGTGATCTCTCTGATATGAAGAATTTGAGAAGCAACGCGGGGGATTGTGGGGGGCTGGGGGAGAGAAATGAAACAGGAAGGGATGGGGAGGGAGACAAACCGTAAGAGACTCCTAGACTCACGGAATGAACTAAGGGTGGCTGGGAGGCAGGGGTTAGGGATAGGGTCGCTGGGTTGTGGACACTGGGGAGGGTATGTGCTATGGTAAGTGCTGTGAAATGTGTAAGCCTGATGATTCACAGACATGTACCCTGGGGCAAATAATACATTATATGTTAATTTAAAAAAAAGATTTATTTATTTATTTGACAGGAAAGAGATCACAAGTAGGCAGAGAGGCAGGCAGAGAGGGGGGAAGCAGGCTCCCCACTGAGCAGAGAGCCCGATGTGGGGCTCAATTCCAGGACCCTGAGATCATGATCTGAGCCGAAGGCAGAAGCTTAACCCACTGAGCCACCCAGGCACCCCAGAGAAGGAGAATCTTAAGCAGGCTCCAAGCCCAGCATGGAGCCCAAAGTGGGGCTCAATTTTACAACCCTGAGTCATGATCTGAGCTGAAACCAAGAGTTGGACACTTAACTGACTGAGCCACCCAGGCATCCCATTTTTTTTAAAGTGTTATGCTCTTTTTAAAAACTACCCATGTGACTCTGGAAGAATGAAAATAATACTATACAATCTAGTTTTAAAGGGATTAATGAGAGGCGCCTGGGTAGCTCAGTCAATTAAGCATTTGCCTTTGACTCAGGTTGTGATCTCAGGGTCCTGGGATTGAGCTCTGTGTTGGGCTCCCTGCTCAGTGGGAAGTCTGCTTCTCCCTCTCTCTCTGCCTGTCTCCCCAGCTTGTGCTCGCTCTCTCTCTCTCTCTCTCTCTCTGAAATAAATAAATAAAATCTTAAAAAATAAAGAGACTAATGAGAACCAATAGTTCTTGATGGTTGTTACATTTCAAAATATATCATTTTACCCAGGTTCTTCACTTAGACATTCTGCACCTGTGCAAGCCTCTTTGAGGCCTTTGACAGTCGCCACCTTTGAGAGTTATTTGACCTTAATGGTTAAAAGCATGGGCTCTTGAATCAAACCACATGGATTCAGATCTTGGTTCTGCCACTATCTATGTGTGACCTGGAGCAAGTTATTTAACCTCTCTGTGCTTTGGTTTCCTCATCTCTAAACAAGGGGAATGGCAGTGATGACAGTTTCTTATGACATAGGTGATTGGTACAGTGTCTGGCCTGTGGTAAGCAAGTTAAATGTGCACTCTGTTTTCCTTTCAATCTCCATTACTGTCTGCACTCATCTTGGGATGCTACCACCAGTGCTTTTCAAATTTCAGTATGTGTATAAGCAGCCCCGGTGATGCTTATTGTAAATACAGATCCCAAGCAGTATCCTTCCCCAGTCCAGAGATTCAGATCCAGTAGGTCTGAGATGCACTTTTAACAAATACTCCAGATCACATATTGAGAAACTGTGTACTTTTTCTGGTTGGAAGTCAAGAGACTTGGAAGGAGTTATTTATCTTGGAGATGTGTAGTTCTCTTATCCTCCCTGTTAGTCTGAAAGTTTTTGGAAGGCAGAGACATTATTATCTTGCCGTCCCTTCCCACTGCCCCCAACCACATCTTTACCACAGTACCTTGCTCATAGTAACTCAGAAGTGTTTACTAAATCAATTTGCAGTAACCTCAGATAGTATAGAAACTGAAGTGGTCACAGAGGTCACAGGGGGATGGAGGTCAAACAGAAGGAAAACCGGCTCAGCCTCAGCTAGCTATTTAGTAATTCCAAGAGATATTTTAGGGACGGCTGTTTTGAGCCAGCCCCAGCACCAGGTTTTGTTTCTGTGAGCCCCACAAACAATGTGACCCTGGATAGTGGAGCAACTAGGAAGCTCTGGGATTCCAGGCTGGCTTTACTTCTCAGACTTTTATCAACTTGGGACATAGACCCTTAAGCCTTTACACCAGGTGCAGAAGGACAAAGAGGTCAAAATGCCAAAAGAAAAGCTGAATTTGGGCTTCTTATTGTTACTGGGTCACTCAACTAAGCTCTCTTAGGGGCAATTTGAACAAAGAACATTTACAGGATAGTCTTGTAAACTAATGTTAATACATATAGCAATATCTAGTTACTGTTTATTGAAAGACTAGATGGGCCAGGTGTTTTTCATGAACTATATCATTAAATTCTTAATAATTCATAAACTAATATTTGTTGAGCATCTACTGTGTGCCAGACTATCAACTAACCGTCAATATGATATACTTATCAATATACATATAACTATACCTCATATATGACTATTTATAGAGAGAAATTTCCTATGAAGACCGGAGGCCGATAAGTATAAAGCCTTGGGACAATGTCTGACACATAGCGAACACTTAATATAAGCCATTATCATCATCATCATCAATTATACAATTATACACTATTACAATGGGTTTTTTCTGGAAACGTTCTGGGTGAATGTTTCTTCCTTTTACTTGTATGTATTTACCAAATGTTTTACAATAAGTATTCAGTGGTATGTTAATAAAAAATAAAATTATTTACTTTATAGGTTAGTAAAATATTTCCCTTCTGAATCCAAACAAGAAAATCACACTGTCTTTGACAGCACCATCTAGTGGCTCCAACAGAGTGTGACTGAAGAAGATCCATTTTTTCCCACCCACGTCTTCTAGACACATTTTCAGAGACACTACATATCAAGATCCATAGGAGGAGGGCTTGTGATAGGTTCCATCTTCATACAGTACCCTACTTAATTTTTGGCCAATGACTAGCATGCTTAATTTCTGTGCCCTTATTGGTCTTAGGACTCTATTTTTTCATGAGGGATGATTTTATTTCTTATAAGACTTTGATTTTGGTACTTTTTGCTCACAGAAATACAATTTAGGAAACCAGTGACATCTATAACATACACACACAATGGAAATATTCTATTTCAGAAATATCCTTATAGCTATAGATATAAAAATTACTAGGCAAAAGTGAGTTTAATAGTATAAAAAGCATTTATTGAGGACCTACTAAGTGCCAGGCATCAAGCAATGCTGCAATGAAAAACTGAAAAAGCATACTCCTTTTCCTCAATAAGCTGTTATGGGAGACTGATGTTTAATGCACTATGCACAGCAACTCATGCATGAACTCCTTCATTCATTCGACATGTATTTATTGAGCATGTACTATGTAACAGGCAGTTCTAGGCACTGGGGAAATAGAAAAGAATGAAGTAAATAAAGTTCCTGCTTCTAGAGTTTACAGTCTAATGGGGAAGAGATAAAAATATAATGAATATAAGATACAGTTGTGATAATAAATGCTACAAAAAATAAAGTGAGTTAAAGGAAATAGAGTAGCAGGGTTGCTGCTCATATAAGATAGATAATCAGTGAAAGCCTCTTTGGCTAGAAGTATTTGAGAAGAGGTGGGGAGGTGGTAAGGGAGTAAGCCATGTGGATATGGGGGAGCAGTAGTAGTATATGCAAAGGTCCTAAGGTGAGATTGTGCTCCATGCATTGACAGAATAGCAAGAAGATCCATATGGCTGAGCAAAATGAGCTAGGGAGAGAGTAGCAAGTGATTAATTTGGGCCAGATTTTGTAGGACCTTGTTGGTGATGGCAAAGACCTTTAATTTGATTCAAGGGTTAATGGTAAATCATTAGCAGGTTTTGAGTGGAGGAGTGACATTTTTGACTTACATTTTAAAATATCATTTAGCTGCTAAGTAGATATTAGACTGCAGGAGGACAAGAGTAGAAACAAAGCATGCATAATCAAGTGAGTATCTGTGAAACAAGTGAATGCATGGATAAGATATAAAAGTAGAACAGAAGAGATATATTCAATTACATCTGCATGTTATAAAGAAAGGCTCCTCATTGGAGGTGAGGCCTAAACAGGGATTTGCTTTTTATTTTCAGGTTTGAATTTTTTGGCAAGGAATGTTCTTCCATTAGGAGACCCATAATATCGATGTCTCTCTTTTGTGAGGTTAACAGCTTAATAAACACCCAAATCAGTTCATTCATTAATGGTTGCAAAGTGGTGATATTCTCATTCTATCTTTTCATCTATATTTATTAACTGGAATATGTTTATAAAAAGAATCTTTCCATCATCTTCTATTTGCTTACCCAGTTGTATAATTCACATTGAAAAGGAAGATAAATGCTTGATTTTTTTCTCTTTATTTTCAGTTTTTGGAACAATGCGTTGGTTGACTAGCATCTTTCTGTGGTGACCAACTGCTTGCTTGTTTTCTCCCTCTTTTTCTTTCTTTCTCCCCCAGTTCCTCTTCTCTCTTCCTCTCTCTCTCTTTCATGCATTTCCTTTCATATAGTTCCTCTCTTCTTTCTCTCCTCCTTCCTCCCCCATTTCTCTATTCTTCCCACCAGTCTCCACTCCTCCCCTCCCCTCTTCCTTCCACTTCCCTTCTTGTCTCCTTTTCCCATTCTCTCTTTATTTTTCTCATTCTTTCTGTTATGGACTTATCATTTTAAAACATATTTGATGAACTTTACTCAATTGCAGTTATTACCCATAGAGGTGCTTAAATTGTTCCATCTTTGACCAGAAGCCTCTTCAAGTTGGCTGCTGAACTCTTTGGATGGAACCCTCGTAGCTTTTGATTTCTTCCTTATTACCTGATACATACTGCGATGAGCTTGACATGCACTTTTCCTGTCCTTACCTTGGCATCAGACTTTTCTCTAAAGAGCCCTGTTCCTTTTAGTGGGAGATAGCATTAGGGCATCACAGTCTGAGCAGTAGGGGTAAGTCATTATTTCTGTGTTGGCCATTGTTTCTTGGACAGAGTCTGACATTTTTTTAAATTTAATTATGATTTCATATTGATAATTCCAATTTAAATGAGAACTTTTTTACTCCTTTTTCCCACACTGACAGTCTCAATTTGCAACAACTCCAAAAATGATAGAATTATAGTAACTTTAATTACTAATTTGCTTTATTTCCCCAAAATACACTCGACAGTCTTATAATTAACTATACCAACAGTACCAACAACAACATGATTACTGCAAATAGTTTTAAGATTCTTTTCCAGTTCTTTTTGTCCTAAGGGTATTTCACCCAGGGGTGTGCAGGCAAGTAAGTTACTGACATGTAAAGTCATTTGGAAGCATGCATGTCATGGGGCTTTACAGTTTGCAGTGGAAGCAGACATTAAGTAGTGATTATAAGGCAGGAAGTAGTATAAAAGAAATATGGGGAGCAAAGTGAGGTTCATTTGCCTGGAAGCTCAGGGATGTCTTCCCTGAGTCAGTGATATCTAAGCATGGATGTGAAGGCTAGATTGGAATTAGGTCAACAGAGTATGAGCACAAGGTGGGGACAGAGTGTTCCAGACAAAGGAGAGTCTTCTAAGCTGTGACTTATAAAGCACTCTGCAAGTAATATGCTAAAAAACAACTGTAGCTTTTTAGAACTTTCTTTTTACATTACATTTTCAAAAAATCAGAAAGAACATTAAGCAAATCATGTCTGGTTTCCTCTTTGGAAGTAGTTTTCAAGCCAGAAGTCACACAGAAACCATTGACTAGCATCTTTCCATTATAACCATTGCACAAAGCCATAGACATGCTTTCTTTGCAAGCCAAAAGCACACTGCTTAGTTTAATTCATTTTATTTATCATACCTAACTTCTCATTTCTGGAAGTAAAAGCCTCAGAGCATAAGGATTTGTCCCTATTAAAAGTATTTAAAAAGGTGTTCTGGGTGGCTTAGTTGATTAAGCATCCAACGTTTGATTTTGGCTTCAGGTCATTATCTCAGGGTTGTGAGATCAAGCCCCATGTTGGGCTCCGCACTGGGCATGCCTGCTTAAGATTCTCTCCCTCCTCTCCCTCTGCCCTTTCTCTCTCTCTCTCCCCTCCCCCCCACCCCCTCTCTCTAAAAAAAGAAAAAAGAGAGAGAGAGAATATTTAAAAAGAAGAGTTTCAGAGGGTAAAGGGCATTCCCTGGGAGATTCCAGGTAGCATATGGGATTGCTGAAGACCCAAAATAGTAATGATAATGATCGGGGGGCCTGTTCTGTGAGTGGCACTGTATTAGTTGCTTAATGTACATCAACTGTGGTCCTCAAAACAACTCTGTAATTTAGGTGATAATATCCCATTGCAGATCTAAGTAATCTTAGAACCAGAGATGGTATAAGGCAACATCCCAAGTTAATTGCTAAGTAGAAGGGCCAAGAATCAAATTCAGGTCTACCTGATTCCAAAACCAATATTCTACCCATTACTTACTGAATTTCATTATTTTATTCTCTAGAGACATGATTTATTTGAATATATAAACTGTGGTTTATAAAATAAATTATGTTAGCCTAGAGTCACATCTCATGTATAAAGAATACTCCTTATAAGAACTAACATTTTGTTAGTCCCTTATAGCATACAGTGATTTCCTTTTTTAATTCTATTGGTCCTCATTATTCCCATCTCATAGAGGAGGAAACTGAGACTCACAAAGACATTAACTTACCCAGCTAATAATTGCCAGAACTGGGGTTTAATTAAATCGAAGGCTTCTGACTCCAAATCCCAAATTGTTCCCATTCTTGGTCATCTTGGTTCTGTCACTAGATATCAGAATGAGGGCAGAGATGAAATTTGACAAGAAAAATCAATAAAGAAAAAAACCCTTAAAACTCTACTTCCTCTCTTTATGATGCCACTCATCAACAAAATGCGACCATTTATGAAAATGAGTATCCCCCCCCCAAAAAAACTTTACCTTAAAAAATCTTCATTTAAATAGGAAGGGATGGGGAGGGAGACAAACCATAAGAGACTACTAGACTCAAGAAATGAACTAAGGGTGGCCCGGGGGGGGGGGGTGTAAGGAATAGGGTGGCTGGGTTGTGGACATTGGGGAGGGTATGTGCTGTTAAGTGCTGTGAAATGTGTAAGCCCGACGATTCACAGACATGTACCCTGGGGCAAATAATACATTATATGTTAATAAAAATTAAAAAAAAAATGTTCATTTAAAATCTCTAGTATCTTACTTAGCATTGTAACAAAAAAGATACATAAAAACATAAAATGAGAACATAAAACTGTTTTCTTGATTTTTCAGTAAATCTAAAACTGCTCTAAAAAATAAAGCCTGGGGCGCCTGGGTGGCTCAGTTGTTAAGCGTCTGCCTTCGGCTCAGGTCACGATCCCAGAGTCCTGGGATCGAGCCCCGCTTCGGGCTCCCTGCTCTGCGGGAAGCCTCCTTCTCCCACTACCCTTCCCTCTGCTTGTGTTCCCTCTCTCGCTGTGTTTCTCTCTGTCAAATAAATAAAATCTTTAAAAAAGAAAAAAAAATAAAGCCTATTTGGGGCACCTGGGTGGCTCAGTCAGTTAAGCATCTGCCTTTGGCTCAAGTCATGATCCTCAGGTCCTGGGATTGAGCCCCACATTGCATTGGGCTCCTTGCTCAGCAGGGGAATCTGCTTCTCCCTCTCCCTCTGCTACTCCCCCTGCTTATGGTCTCATACTCTCTCTCAAATAAATAAATAAAATCTTTTTAAAAAATTAAGTCTACTTTAGGGGCACCTGGGTGGCTCAGTCGTTAAGCGTCTGCCTTCAGCTCAGGTCGTGATCCCAGAGTCCTGGGATCGAGTCCCGCATCAGGCAACCTGCTTGGCAGGAAGCCTGCTTCTCCCGCTATCATTCCCTCTGCTTGTGTTCCCTGTCTCGCTATGTTTCTCTCTGTCAAATAAATAAAATCTTTTTAAAAAATAAAAAAATTTTTTAAAAAGTCCACTTTAAAAGAGAGAGAGAAGGACATAAACTCTCATTGCTTAAGTTCTTCACTTTTTCTGTGGTAAATGATTTTGCCAAAAAGGACAAAATTTACTTGCTTTTGATGAGTTAATACTTCCTGCTCTCTCCCATAAAAGGAAGCCTATTCTGGGTTTTGGAGTCAGATGGCCTTGGGTTCACACCATGACTTTATGTATCCCTAAGCTTTGGTTTTCTCACTGGTAACCCCCTGGAGTTAGGGTCATGAGGATTAAGTGACATAATGGCAGGCCAGACACTTAGCCAAATGCCTCATCCACCATAGATGCTCAATAAATAGCTGCTGATCTGCATGGTAGGCTACACTGCCTCTCACTATGGGTTAAAGGCTGGAATTTTGAAGTAGGAAAATATTTTTTAAAAATAAAAACAAGGAGCGCCTGGGTGGCTCAGTCGTTAAGTGTCTGCCTTCGGCT
>CM053606.1:43477936-43492936 GCA_028646535.1 Procyon lotor | reverse complement strand
CTTCTTTGAATTTTGTGTTCCAGCCAGCCTCTGGACAGGAAGCATTCAAGAGTATGTTACATTCTTGAAGAAATGCACATAAGGGAAAGAGCTTCAAGAATTCGTTACATTGTTGAAGGATTGCACCAAAGGGAGAGAACTGTGATGAAGTGCAGGTGTCATCATGAGGTGAGTGTTTTACTGAATCTGAAGGCAGAGGTCCAGGTCCAGGCTTGGCCACTTCTTAGCTTTGTAACCTTGGGCAAGTCACTTAACCTCTCTACGTTTCAGTGTCTTCCCTGTGATGGGTATATGCATCCCACAAAGTCTGTGTGAGGACTGAATGAGAAAATGGTATTATTTTACTAGGAGTGTCCAAAATGCTGGCTGTATAAGGCATTGAGAAGCTGTGTAATAGCACCTGGTAATTGCTTACAAATATGAGGAATTATTAGAGTCATAAAAAATAAAACAGTGTATTCTTGTGTGTTACCCAAATAGCACTGCAAACAATATAATAGTAGCTAAAATGTATTTAAATCTTAGTATGTTCCAGACAGTGTATTCAGCTTTTTACGTCATTATTTAATCCAATATTCGATCTTCTGAGACAGGTGCTGTTATTGTTCCCATTGTATAGATAAGGAAACAGAGGTTTAAAAACAGTAAAGTAACTTTCCAAAGAATTTTGAAGTGCCAGAACATTAGAACTCAGGCCTATTTGACTCATAATATGTTTAGACTTGGGCCAAATACTTTTCCCTCCCCCACTCCATATTTGCAAGAATTAAATACGTAATGTTTAAATGTTTTAGATATTTGGGGTGATCTCCTTCTTGGTCCCTGTGTTTCTCCTTTGTCCAGTTTTAAACAATAGTCGAGGCTCCATGCTGATGATATGGAAAGCATTAGCGTAAGACATTTTTTTTTGTTCCAGATGCTTTCCTTTACTACATGACCAGCCCCACAACATTCCAAGGAGTCATTAGTGTTCTCCTTTACAGATAGGGAATGGAGGCACAGGCTGGTGGAGGGCCTTGCTCAGGTCCCACTGCCTCTTAATAATGGAACCAGGACAAGAGAGCACATCTCTCAACTCCCAAGTCAGGTATTTCCATGTCCTTTCTCACAAGAGGGGTAAAGAGATGTTAAGAGCCCAAACATGTTCAGCCAAAACTTGCATATAAAAAACATAAAGGAAGAATAATGCAAATTTGTTGAGCATAAAATATTTCTTCAGGGTAGTTTCATATATTTTAGCTTAATAAAGATATTTTGAACAGGTAATATAGCCCATTAATGCTTACCAATACATGCCTGGAACATGCTAGTACATAGTAGGTGCTCAGTATATGGGCTCAGTGAAACAAAAGTTTCAGGCTCTTAAGAGAAACTATTACTCTTCATTTGTTCAAGAAAAAAAGAGTTCCCAGGATGTTTCCAAATCTATATGAAAATCTTAAAATATGATGTAGGTGGAAGAAACATCTACTTTTTATTAACCTAGTCTAGTACTGGTTTGTTAACCTTAAAGTAACTTCAGCTGGGAGAAATAGGCAACAAGGAAGAAGGTAAAGTTTGGAATGGCAAATCCTAGCAAAAAATGGGGACCCTGCTCCTATCTTCCATCCCTTTACCACGGCAGGCATTGTTTATAGATCATGGCACAATTTCCTGTTGATCCTGGATAGAACTTCAAGTCCTCACACGCTGCTCCAGGCAACTACCACTAATCAGCAGCATTGACACTCATGCTGAAATCTATTTGTCATCCCTGATAGACTGAAAGGGTTTTTCTCTGTGGCCTAGGGGAATCAGAGAACCAGCTCAAGCTGTTTGTACATCTCTTTGACTTTGCCTCTTAAGAAGACAGGAGGGGCATAATCTATAATGCTGTTTTGGGGGACCATTCTGGTTTAGTTTAAACTTCATTGAGGAACTGCTGGGCCTGGATTATAGAATCTGAATGGGTTACAATGTGAGGCTGTGAAATCTTTTTGCTACCTTTGTAAATAAGCTAGATCCCCTTTGGTCCAAAATAATTGGGCACTACCCTACCTATGAAAAGGATTAAAAGAAAATAACCTCTAGAGAGCATCTCTGGTCTTATTACTGAATTTTCGCAGGCAGAGTTAATGACAATATCTCTGAAACAAATGTATCTATGTTCAAAGATTCAAAGAAATCTCTAGCTCAAAGATGTTGTGACAGAAATTGGAAAAATTCTTTCACCTACAATTAAGGAATGTCATATGTACATTTTTTTTTAAAGATTTTATTTATTTGACAAAGAGAAACACAGTGAGAGAGGGAACACAAGCAGAGGGAATGGTAGTGGGAGAAGCAGGCTTCCCGCCGAGCGGGGAGCCTGATGCGGGGCTCTATCCTAGGACCCTGGGATCATGACCTGAGCCGAAGGCAGAGGCTTTAACCCACTGAGCCACCCAGGTGCCCCTGTCATATGTACATTTAAAAGTATTTTTAGGGGCGCCTGGGTGGCTCAGTGGGTTAAAGCCTCTGCCTTCGGCTCAGGTCATGATCTCAGGGTCCTGGGATCGAGCCCTGCATCGGGCTCTCTGCTCCGCAGGGAGCCCACTTCTCCCTCTCTCTCTTCTTGCCTCTCTGCCTGCTTGTGATCTCTCTCTCTCCTCTCTGTCAAATAAATAAATAAAATCTTTTAAAAATAAAGTATTTTTTAAATATATGTTAGTAGCACATTAGAAATTTTAAAAACAGAACTTTTTAGTAACTATAAACTGTATAACCTTTGATACGATCCCATGCGTTAAGGAAAACGCCATCATACAATTTACCCCTAGATTTAATCAGCTAATCAAAGTTAAATCAAAATCTTATCTTTTAATTAATGACCACTCTAAAGAAAGACAGTTAAAAGGAAAGACAGCAAAGTCATATGATGGCTAAACCATGTCTTGACTTCATGCTGTCTCAGTTTTAAATACAATCATTCATGATTCTGAAATTCATCAAAATTTCCTGAGTAGATGTATACTTAGAAAAAGATGTTTTTTTAATCAGAACTATTAGCCAATATAAGCAGAGCTCTACACTAAAAGCTTGGTGTGGAATGGCAGCAAATTAACATAAGATGCCAATCTAAGAAGAGGAAAAGCATCCTTGAGGTTGTTGTCCAAAAGTGAGGCCTGAAGAATTTAACTGACCCATATCAGTTAGTGCAGGATGTCACTGTTATTCCATTCATGACTACCATTGCAGCTCCAATATTGAAATGAAATGGGAAAGATTTCCTCTTGTGGTAGGACATAATCCTATGGCAGAAAACCTTCATCAGGGAAAAAACAATGGGAGAACAATGAGCTGTTTTGTTTTCCAAATACCATACACACGTATCTATTAAACTTCCTTAGGATGTTATTAATCTCTTTGAACCCCAAGAAAGAAAAAAATTATACTTGGCTATAAATTGTAGCAGGCATAAATCAAAAATTTATGAGGCCAAAATTTATCAGTATTATGTTCCATTTTTTAGTGTTTACTTGGTGCCAGGCACTTTTCTGAGCATTTTTTATGTAATCATCACCATTACATCCCTTTGAGGTCAGTTGCCTCTTTATACGGAGAAGAAACTGAGGCCCAGAGAGGTTGTATAACTTGCTCAAAGTCAGTAAATAGCAGAGTAGGGATTGGAACTCAAAGTCCATAGTCTTTATCATCATGCTCTACTCCTCTAGTACGTTTATAGATATCTATTTTGTTCTGTTTGGAAAAGGAAAAGGAAGGGAACCATGATCTCTTCCTCTGCCTTTAAGTTGGCATGGAAGGAAATTTTCCATAATAGTCTTCTAAAATCAGACTAAGCAATTGGATAATACTGGTTTTCACAGATTTAAATCACAGATGGAACTAAGCCATCCAAAAATCATTTTGGAGACTGTATATATATAGAACCTAGTTTTTAAATCGATTACATTTTCTAATGTCTGAAGTGAGGCATGCTAGCAACGCAGGTGATAGGGAGCTTTACATAATTATTTTGAGGTCGGTTCAAAAAATGTACAGTCCTATTATAGGAAGAGACACAGAAAACAAATGATGTTGAAAGCCTCGAAGGTCAAGTATAAGGATCTGATTATCTTTCCTTCTTGTATGATTGCAGATTCATTCTCCTTAGATAGCTTTACCTTGTGATGTTGCTCTAACTTGTACTTCCTGGAAGTTTTCTTTTGCCAAAAACCAGGGCATTATCATTTGATTAAATGTGGCACTGTGAAGTTTTCCTGATGAAAATTCACACACACACACCCACACACACACCCACACACACCCACACACAAACATACCAGACGGGTATGGACCTCTACCATGAGAATTACCTGGTTATGTGGTTGGTTTACATATTATTAAACCACCCATCTGATCTCTAATGGCAGCCCTGCTGACACTGTCTGACCCAGTTGACAATCTGGATAGAAATAGTAGGGTTGTCTGTTCAATGGCTGTGACTTTTAACAGCACTGCTTTTGGGCCTCAAATCAATTCTCTCTGTTTACAGACCATTTCACAGCCCTTTACCTGCAACATCACTGTGTCAGTCCCATAAATACTTTGGTGTATATAATGCTTGAATTAGCATAATGGTTTAGGCTCGAAGCTCTTAGCCCAAAGAAGGACACGTCAACATGTTCTCTTCACTTAAGCAATTAAGAACCATTATGCTGCTTCAGTGGAAATATCATCAAGGTTAAAGACAATCCCAAACAGCCCTCTCACCTTTTTATTCTAAGTCTAATAAATGAGGCATAGAAATTGAAATGTTAGTAAACAGTCCTACTTGCAAGCTCTTTTTGGATTATGCTTAATCAGACCCCCGTTCACCAGACATTTGCAAGGGATTCAGAAATGTGTGTATTGAATTTTTCATTTAGTGCAAGAAAGTAAAGCTTGCTAATTGATTTCAACATCATATAAACATGAGTTTAATTTTGCCAGATTTAAAAAATTTTATCAAGTTATATAAAAAGATATTTCTATACTTTTATTATTCAATATGACAAAGATTACAGTTTTAAAGGTAATGTGGTTGCTGTGACAAACAAAGGGATAGTTCTAAGGTCTTTCTATATTTTTTCTTCTTGTATTTTTTAAAATTTGCTTTATTGGGGCTCCTAGGTGGCTGAGTGCGTTGAAGCCTCTGCCTTCAGCTCAGGTCATGATATCAGAGTCCTGGGATTGAGCCCTACATCAGGCTCTCTGCTCAGCAGGGAGCCTGCTTCCCTCTCACTCTGCCTGCCTCTCTGCCTACTTGTGATCTCTCTCTGTGAAATAAATAAATAATCTTTTTAAAAATTTGCTTTATTGAGGTATAATTTGCATATAATAAAATTCAATTTTAAGTATACATTTTGATGAGTTTGACAAATGTATATAGTTGTGTAATTACCATTATAATCAAGATATAGAATATTTCTGTAACCTGAAAGAATTCTCTTGTCCCCTTCTACAGTTAATCCTCTTCCCCAGCCCTAGTAACCAATGATCTGTTTTTGATTACTAGTTTTGCTTTTTCTAGAATTTCATATAAATAGAATTTGACAGTGTCTAGTCTTCTGTGCTTAGATTCCCATATTTCTCTATATCTTTTCCTCTTTGTATTAGCAGTGAGAAGGTATTATGAGAACCGTAATTTGGGTTGAACTCTGGCTCTACCTCTTCTGGATCGATGGCCTTAAGCTAGTTATTTAAATTCTCAGGGCCCTAGTTTCCTTTTCTACAAGAATGGAGAAAATATCTCCACGGTAGGGGTTATAAATAAATCTATGCGTAAACTTGGTTAAGGCATTAAGAAATTGCTCTGTAAGTCTTGGTTTCTTAGATTGGTGCTGCTCTCTCCAGTGTTGAACATCTTTAATAGCTGCTCACTATATGCTCACTATGACTGAATCCAATGACTGCAACAAGGCACAAAGGAACTTTTTCAGGTTGGGGAAATATCTGTATCTTGACTCTAATGGTAATTACACAATTATATACATTTGTCAAAAATCATTAAAACTGTACATTTGAAGTTGAATTTTATTATATGTAAATTACATGGCAATAAAAATTATTTTTTTAAATCTAAAAATAAAGTGTACAGAAAGAACTTGGAAATGTCTCTTGGTTAAGAAGTCACACATGTGGGGCACCTGGGTGGCTCAATCATTAAGCGTCTGCCTTCGGCTCAAGTCATGATCCCAGGGTCTTGGGATTGAACCCTGCATCGGGCTCTCTGCTCTGCAGGAAGCCTACTTTTCCCTCTCCCACTCCCCCTACTTGTGTACCCTCTCTTGCTATGTTTCCCTCTGTCAAATAAATAAATAAAATCTTTAATGAAAATAAAAATTAAAAAAATAAAAGTTACATGTGATGAGAGATACCCTTGACTCAGTGCTTCATCAGCTGGGCTTGATGCTTTGGCCAAATAAGGGAAGCATTCAAAGCCTTTCCTAAGAGCAGCACATTTCATAACACTGACAAAAGCCCTGCAAGCAGCAAATATTATTTTCACAAACCACTGTCCTTGTGTTGACTTTTTAAGCTAAAGCAATTGTGTAATGAGAGAATAAAAGTAATGTGAGAGAAAGTCTGTGTTTGTGTGTGTGTGTGTGTGTGCAAGAAAATGCAGTTAAGTGACATTGCATTGACCATCTTGAGCTAACAGCTTCAAAATGTCATAAACAGCTTATTGGATATAGAAAAACTGCAAGAAAATTAAGCTTAAAAACAGTTAATTGAAATGTCACTTTTTTGGGGGCATCTTCCCCAACTCCCACCAATGCCCTCACTCCATTCTGAGTTAGGTGCCCCTTCTCTTTATTCTGATTTCACTCTGTCCTTACCTCTCTCACATCAGTTATCACACTGCATTTTATTTATTGGCTTATGTGTCTGTTCCCCTGGTAAGACTATCTAGTCCTTGAAGATAGGTAATTTGTTTTTGGTATCTTTAGATTTCCAGCACCCTGAACAGTTCTTAGTAGGGGCTCAATAAATGTTTGATGAGTAAATGAGGTCTTAATCACATCACCTCCATTTACAGCATTACAACAAACATTTATCCAAGGCTTGCTTTTAATAGTGATTTGGGTCCCATGTATACAAGGATCTGAAGCAATAGAGGACCCACGAAAAGACATGAAAACCAAGGAGAAGATAAGAAATTTAGTGTGAGAAGAGGGAATAGTTAAGAGAAGTGTCCTTTAGTCCTTTGCTCCTAGAATCCCTGCTTTGGACAAACAGTTCTGAGTTAGATTCCAGCCCTCTCAAACTGTGTGACATTAGACTAATTACTAAACTTTCCTGAACTTCAGTTCACCTGTGACTTCTAAACTATAAAATAGACGAAATAGTAATTATATCTCCTTCATAGGGTTTCTGTGGGATTGAAAGATATAATGCATATAAAGCACTCAGCACAGTGCTTAGCACACTGTGAATACTCACAAAATATTAATTCTCTAGCATGTTTCAAGATTACAGACTCTGGAGTCCCAACAGATGAGGTTTGAATTTCAACTCATTCTAATTCAATCATCCCTGGTCTGTGTGAACCCAGACAGATTACTTATAACCTCAGATTCACTAAGTGCAAAATGAGGTTAATAACAGTATCCCCTCATAGGGTTATTTTGAGAATTAAATGAGATAAAAGAACTTAGCGTCATGACTGGCACATAATAAATGCTTAATAAAGGTTACTTGTTATCCTAGCGTGATAGGATCTAGCTCTACTGTTACCATATAAGCCTTGTTCCTCAGCAGGAAGCCTTTATTTCAATCAGGTATATTCCCTCTTTCAGTTATATTTGCCATGCTCATTTATTTTTCTTTACTTTTTTCATGCTACAGCTACCATAGATCAATGTGGAAAAAGGAACTAAGGTTTTGAGGTCAAATGACCTGGCTTCTAAATCTGGCTTTGCTAATCTCCTACTTGTGTACAAGTCACCCTGCTTCCCTGAATCTGTTTTCACCTGTAACATGGAGATGATAATCTTCATTTCATTGACTTTTTGTGAAGATTAAATGAGATCATATGTAAGAATGTGCCCAATGTATAGTACAGATTCTGTTGAATACATTTTAGTTTCCAATCCACTGCATCCTCCAGTCAAGCACACTTACCCTCTCCTTTACACCTATCTAAACTTCCACCTTTCAAGACATATAAAAATCTCACCTCATTCTGGAAGCTGTCTCATGCTAACCCACCTTGATCCCACAAATGTATTATATACTCCTCTCATGCTGATTCTGTGAATTAGTGTTGTCTCTCAAACTAGATCAATTAATTTTAACCTCTTCTGAGTCGTGGACCCCTCTGATAACCAGATATTTCTTTAATTCTTCTCAAAGATATTCCCACAGGGGAGCCTGGTTGACTCAGTCTGTTGAGCATCCAACTTTTGATTTCAGCTCACATCATGATCTCAGGGTCCTGGGATCAAGCCCCACATTGTGCTTTATGCTCAGCAGGGGATCTGCTTGAGGACTCTCTCTCTGTCTTTCCCCCTGCTCGCACGATTGATTGATTGATTAATCAATCAGTATTTTCTTTTAAAAAAAGATATTCCCACATACATAAAAATTTGCAAATATTTTCAAGATGCTAATATCCCCTAAAACCTCTGAACATATTATCATCTCCCTTAGGGCAGTGACTGTGTGATACTCTGTGTTCTGGGGCTGAGGATGCAGAGGGTGTTAGTTAAGACTAAGTGATGGACTGATTAACCTCCTGCCTCAGAAGGCAGGTGGTGGTAGCATCTCCATAGAAAGGGGCAAGATGCTGGACAGGGCAGAAGGTGAGGAACCAGGTCAGCATCACAGTCTTTAATTTTTTCAAAACAAAGCAACTTGAAGCTTCATTCTTATACCTAAGAATGGTACACAAATATTGGAGTAATACAGAGAAGTATGGAAAGGTAATCATGAAAATATTCCACTCCTGAATCACAGATATGTCCAGTCCACAGAAGCTAAAAGAGTACCTCTCTCCTCTTATCTTCAGCCTCAGATCGTAACTTTCCCTGGGTTTTGCAGCCTCTCATTCCACCTATAAGGACTAGTTGCTTGCTTTGATTGCTTTTATTATTGTTGTTGTTTCACTTAAAGGCTTTGAATTTGTGATAAAACAGGTCATGTTTGTCTTATGCAAAATGCTTTGATTTTGAAATTCGGTCTGTCATCATCGATCTAACAAGAGAAGTGGCTCATATGGAATGTAAGGAAAGGAAGACCAACCTGAATTCTAGTCATGGCCCGGGGGAACTGGCTGTGTGACCTTGGGTAAATCACCTGTCTTTGTGGTATCAGTTTCCTTTTTCATACAACTTGACAATTTCTCCTAGACCTAACCCTCCATGATTCTGTGACATTGCAATGATTCATGATTGGAACTAGAAGATTTTCTAAAAGCTTCACTGTATACACAGGAAATGTATGGCAAATAGCTAAAAGGGACAGGCTTCAACTATTCAGTTACTACCTTAAATGAAAATTAGCATATTTACCATATGAAGTTTTGGAAACCATCCTACAACACACACTCAACACTAGACAACAACGAATATAAGTTTTGTTTCTTTGATGATTGAGAAGCTTTATGGATCTCATATCCACTGTTCAAAGCTTCAGAAGAAAAAAATGTAATTTTTCATACCTTTAGGTTGTGGTGATTTGAAAAAGTGGGAATAGTAGGTCTAACCAAAGTGAAAGTTGTATCTTTAGATCATCTTTTGTGTCTTTTCCTATAGCACCTATGTAACATTCCTAGTAAAGAAAGTAAATGGCATTGGGGTGCCTGGGTGGCTCAGTCAGTTAAGTGTCTGACTCTTGATTTTAGCTCAGGTCATGATCTCAGGGTTGTGAGATGAAGCCCTGGATCAGGCTCCATGATGGGTGTGGAGCCTTCTTGAGATTCTCTCTCCTTCTCCTTCTGCCCCTCTCCACTCCCTCTCTAAAAAAAAGAAAGGAAGGAAGAAGAAAAATTACATAATAGTTTTCTTTGGACAGAAATTACCACCAAAACATCTTAACATTCTGATATTCTAGTAACAATAATCAGCTTACAACAAAAACTGGAAGCACGTGAATAGTCAGTTTCTAATTTTATTCTGCCTACTCGGACTATGCAAGAGGAAGAAAGATGATAAATAGCCAGAGAGATTTTCTTGACATCATGCTTAACTGAAATTTCAAAATAAATCAGTTGGGCTCATTTTTAAAGACCTACAACTAAATTATCATTGGATCGTTTTGTTCTGCTCCCAACTGGGTTTCCGAGGGACTTGTGGTGAGATACAGCGAGATCTGAAAATGGGCCACAGTGTGCAAACATTGCAGTTTGGTTTGATTTAGTCTAACTCTTGTGTAATAACTTTCTTTGAAGTGTGGGTTGAGGAGCAGGTTACAAGCCCGAGGCCACAAGCTCATCTTGTTCTTGTTACAACTCAGATGCCCTGCAGTCCCCGCACTATATATCAGAGACTTGGCACCAGAGTCCCTGGCTGATCAAGAGTGGAGCCTTCATTCCCAGCACAGCAGAGCAACTGAGCAACAAACAATAACATGGTTCTGTTTGCTTGGGAAACCCATTTGACAAAAGGACACAGGTGAGTCTTCAAGGAGCCTGTGAGCCTGACTTTGCTCTCAAAGGTAAGGAAAAAGGTTAAAAAATCATTTATCTGATAGAAAGGTCCCTGACCTGGGGAGAGGCAGGATACATTTTCATATTGCTGGTCAGTCTCTCGCCTTCTCTCACTTTGGGATTGCTACTTCTCTGCAGATCCTCTGACCCAAGCAAATCTCAAGGCAAGTCTCCAACTTCTCTCTGGTCTGATTTTTCATCAGCAAAATGAGGGGGTTGGACCAAATGATCTCTTAGGCCTCATCCTACTCTAAAATTTGGTGATTCTGACCCTGTGACAGTCTTGTAGCTCCCAGGGGACTAACTTTATTCCTTCCATTGGTCACATATTTTCCAGCAGCCTGATTTAGACTCTTAAAGCTGAATTGGACCATGGATGATTCTAGTAAATAATACTTACACAGTTTGTTAGAACCTGTGAAATGATTTTACATACAGTATTTCATTGGATCCTTAAAAAAAAATTAAGGAAGGAAAAGGTATTCTCCTCATTTTATAGAGGAGAGAAGCTATGCTAAGAGAGGTTAAGTCATAACTGCTAGAGTGACTAGGGCCAGATCTGAAAAGAAAAAACTCCAAATGTGAGTTTCTTAGGCTGGATGAGGCACACACATTGAGTAAAGAGATGTGTTGAGTATCACAGATGGGAATAGTGAGCATTCTGGGAACCTGCCTCAGAATTCATGCATATTGCAGTCACCCATATAAACTCTGTTTGAGTAAAGAGGCAGACACTCCAAAAAGAGAGCATAGAGCTAGAAGTGATTTTCACTTCCAGGACAAAGACTCTTAGCCAAGGGTAGGAGTCAAGGGATATTCTTCAACTCATGCAGTGCTCTAAAAGGAAAGAATGGGGGGCACCTGAGTGGCTCAGTGGGTTAAAGCCTCTGCTTTCAGCTCAAGTCATGATCTCAGGGTCCTGGGATTGAGCCCCACATCGGGCTCTCTGCTCGGCAGGAAGCCTGCTCCCCTCCTCCTCCGCCTCTCTCTGCCTGCCTCTCTGCCTACTTGTGATCTCTCTCCTTTCTGTCAAATAAATAAATAAAATCTTTAAAAGGAAAGAATGGGGGATGGGGTAGAACTCACCTCGGGTAGTTAGTGAAAGGTCATCAGTTTAAGCCAGGGACACTGGTGGAGGCTGGTGGGAAGTGAAGATTTGGGGTGTTATAGTCGGGGCACCGAGTACTGACTATACGCCAACCCTTGATAGAGCTTATGACTGTTGCATACAACTTATATTTTCTTTTGTCCCAGCCTTTAAGGAATCTTGTGGAGAGTAGGGAGCCTGTAAACCCTAAAGATAGGGTGAAAGAAATAGGGTCTGCAACACAAGGGGATACACACACACACACACACACACACACACACACACACACACACACGGTAAGCCTTCCTCTGTGGTGTATAATTAAAGAACTGCAATGCCTAGGGGCAGAGGGCTTCCCTAATTGAGTACAGGGCCTGTTGGAGCCCAGGAAGTATAAGATGACTAGAAGGAAAATGAACAGGAACATCAGCAACAGTGTGGGAGTGAGCAGTGGGCAGAGGAGTGGCAAACCCCAAAGACATCCGAGTCAGCCCCTGTCATCAGGGCTGACAACAGGGCCATGGCAGCAACAGCAGAAGCTAAGGGGTAGTGGAGTGTGGGTCCACATTGGCTGCTGAAGCAGAACAAAGTTCCTAAGCTCCTCTAGGATTAGGAAAAGATAATACAAGAAGGATCAAACAGATGAAGAGGGAATGCAGTTAGAGGTAAACCTCAAGGAAATCAAATTTGCAGATGACACAAAACTAAAAACATGGTTAATATCATTTTGAATCTTGTATCAGTTAACTTTCATCACAGACCAACTCTAGGACTACAAACCCAAAAAGATGATAAGAATATATATATAAAGTCCTGTACAGAGATTCTCAAAATCAACTGAAATGGAGGCGCACCTGGGTGGCTCAGTCAGTTAAGCATGTACCTTCAGTTCAGGTCATGAACTGAACATGATCTGAACCCATGATCTGGGTTCCTGGGATTGAGTCTTGTGTCAGATTTCCTGCTCAGTGGAAAGCCTGCTTCTTTCTCTCCCTTGGCCCCTCTCCCTGCTTGTGCGTTCTCTCTCTGTCAAATAAATAAATAAAATCCTTTTTTAAAAAATCAACTGAGGTAAATAGGCCTGACAGAGTAAGATGTGACAGTATAAGATTTAGTGTGAGGGGTGTTGGTGACCAGAAACTCAGCAGGTGCCATTGATTTGGCTGCTACAAAAACTAAGAACCTCAGGTTACACTGAGGTTCATGTGTCCAGACCATGGGGTGTTTGTGCTAAACCAAATACGCAGTATTATGGTTGGTTGTTGATGTTGCCTCCTAAGAGGATCATTGATATTTCGTGCTTGTCCACAGGAGCATGACTGAGATGATAAGGGGTGTGGATACCAAGTCCCACAGGGGACAGCTGGAACTAAGGAAACTTGGGGGGATCATCTTTAATTCCTGAGGAAGACTTGTTAAGAATAGAAGGCCGATTTTGGCTCAGTGAAGAGTAGAACTTTCTAATAGAGCTGTTCAGAGGTAGAAGGAGCTGGTTTCACAAGTGGCAAAATCCCCATCCAGGCCAAGTCTGGATGATCTTGTGGCTGGGAACTTCAATATAGAAATGGTTTCTGCATTAGGTAGAAGCTTGGACTAAATGACCTCTGAGACTTCTCTAGCTCTTAGAGACCAGGTTGGAGATTTTTGCCTTAGAAACCAACCATTCAGTTCTGGAGGTAAACACCCCAAAGGAACCCTATTCTACCATGGGCCTATGCAGTATAGAGTCCTGCCATAGCTATGGCTCTCAGAATCCCTTCTCAGCAAATGATGAGGCTCCAACTCATATAGAATCTGGGAACAGGAAATGACTTTTAAGAAGCATTAAAGAAGTATTTGCTGACCTGGTGCTCCCTAAATTCAGTCAATCAAATTGGTTTTGTCTAAGTCTTAAGAAGATCTCAAAATCCCTCTCTTCTTCCATATCTGCAGGAACCCTTCCTTGGTTCAGGCCATCATCATCTTATCCCCAGACTTTTTCAACTACTTCCTGAGTAATGCCTTACCTCCACTCTTATCTTCTTCAGTATATTCAGTATATCCTCTATCAAGCAGGCAGAGTAGTTTTCCGTTTTGAATGGCTCCCCACTGACCATGTGAGATAGTACCAGCTCTTAATGTTAGATGGAAAGCCCTGCAGACTTATATTATGTGACTTCCCACATATACCACCATATCCTACACACACGCACACACACACACTCTTTGTGCTTCAATAATGCTACACTTTTTGTAATTTTCTTCATACATTATACTGTTACACGTCTCTCTGCCTTTGCATATGCTGCTCCCTCCATCTGAAATGCCTCACCCTTTCTAGCCCCCTTTTTACTTACCAGAATAACTCCTCTATTTATTCTTTTTCATACATAAAACCTTGATGCATAACCTTTAATGAAACCTTCCTTTAACCTCTTCCCCATCTCACAGGATCTCCCAAAGCTAATCATTCCTTCCTATTTGCTACATCTCTAGCTTTGTACATGGTTGTATTACAGCATTTACTACTTTGTACTGAAACGCAATTATTTACATATCTCTGTTCTCCATTGTTCTTCGGCTTCTGAAAGGCAGAACTAAGTAATATTCATCTATAAATTCCTAGCACTTAACATACTATTTTCCACATAGCAGATCTCTATATTTGTTGAACTGATCTGACAAAGGTATCTTCATGGACATATGTATCATTTGCTATGATATTGAACTTTGTATTATAGTACACATGGGCACCAAGTTCTATGGTGAAAATCAAAGTTAAACTTTTAAAACTGCCTAGTAATTTTAAGTTAAATAAAAAAGACCCGGGGTAGGGTGCCTGGGTGGCTAAGTCCATTAAGTGGCTGTCTTTGGCTCAGGTCATGATCTAAGGCAGGAGGCTGTCTGGCATATATTTGTGGAACAAGAGGCCAAGTGACTGAGGAAGAGTGAACAGTGTACACAGGTGGAGATGAGGTCAGTGAAATAACCAAGGGCCTTGTGAACCATTATGAAGGCTTTGGTTTCTACACTGAGGGATGTGGGACACCATTTGAGGTTGTGACAGATTATTAACAGATCACTCTGTTTGGTATGTTGAGAGTAAACTGTAGGAGGGCACAGGCTGAAGTACAGAAGCTGTTCCAATAATACAAGTGGGAAAAGACAGGCTTGGAACAGGATGGTAGCAGCAGGGTATTGAGAGATTGATTTCAAGATGTATATTTAAGTAGAGATGTCAGGATTTGCTGATGAAATTGATACAGGAGGTGGGGGGGGGGGGGGG